>JAQPPZ010016223.1:7461973-8083805 GCA_028583015.1 Wollemia nobilis
GACAACACTTGATTGAAGAAGTTTTTAGATATGGAGCAGTGTTTCTTTCTCCCATTGGTGATTCATGGAGGAAGTTAGTGGTGAATGGGCATTGCCTTTGGGTATACCATGCACCATTAACTAAGGAGGAGTTATTGAAGGAGATTCCACAATTGGATGTACAGAAGATGGAAGAAAATTTCTCTTCCATGTCAGATTCAGATTGATGATAAAAAGTTTGACAAAGAAAAAAAAAATACAAGAAAAGTAAAAGAGAATAATCTTGTTTGTGAAATTCATGGGCACAAGCAAGACAAGAGAAAAATTTGAAAAAAAAAGAAAAAAAAAGATAAGGAGAAGAAAAAAAATTGCATCAAAAGGCATGTCCCACAAAATGGGGATACATGAGGACAAGCATCAATTTCAGCATGGAGGAGGAATAATGAAGTTAGTACTTCATTTATAGCAATAAGGAGTTAAATTATGACATAAGAAGATTCTTAATGCTCATCTAGAAAGGAAGGTTGCATCATTGTTGTAGATTTCAGCAAAAAAAGATGGTGTTTTCATACAAAGATTGACATGTTTTTGTAGAATAAGGATTGTTCTTATCCAAATAAGAGTGAGATACATTCTCTATCATTGTTGCCTCATGAGAGACATTCCATTTTATTGAGGCACTTTAAAAAGTGATAGAAGTTGGTTGAAAACCAAAAATGATAGCATCTTTTGATGAAAAAAAGATGAAAAAAAGAAGGAAAAAAATGAATAATTCAGTAGTGAAAACCTCCTTGAGGCACTGCTGAGTTGGCTTTCATGAAAACCGGTTTTTCGATGTGCATTACCTTATTGATCCACCCACTATTGTTCTACCATTGTACAAATCTCACACTACACATGTGTATATCTATGTTTTCAGATAGCTTGCTAACAATCATTAGAAGCAGCTTGTAAGGTGCATAATCAATTTTTAGGACAACAAGGTATGTGTTTCTTGCATTTAAGTCATAGTAAGCATTTAGTATTTAGTGTATGGTAATCGGTATTTGGCATAAAATATTCATAAAATATTGGCAAGTTAAAAATAGAACATGTTCAAATTGTCAAGAAACACCCCCTTCTGCCCTTAGTTGCATGGGAACTTCAAAACTATGGAAAATGCACCTAAAGATTTTTTTTTATTACCACTGCAATAAAATAACAATATACAAAATGAAGAATAGCATAGAGAGGGGATTTTTTATGGATTACATACCCTATATATGGGTCTAGAATAGAATCTACAGCTAACTTTTGCATATGAGGTCATTTATGCATTTTTTGATGCATCTTCGGAATAAGCAGAAACTATACCAGAATTGTTGAAAATGTTGTAGAATAGCAAAAAGAGTAGGGCACATAAAATATTAAGGTTCCTAAAGCTCAAAATAATCCCACCACAAGTATTACATCCCTCCAAAAGGATTCAAATTCAATTTTTCTGTCAATTTTGTTTCAAAAGTGCAAAAATAGAAAAATAGACATGGAGTAAATAGAAGGATGGAGAAGGAATTTTTGATATTATGGAATGCTTACACACCCTAGAATATGGTTCCACAACATAATCTGTAGCAAAATTTTGAAAAATATACCATTTTTGCATTTTTTGATGCATCTTAGAAATAAATAGGCATATCTTCGGAATAAGCAAGATATCTTTGGAATAAGCAGAAATTGCACTAGAATTGCTGAAAATACAATAGAATAGCAAAAATAGTAGGGTACATCAAATATTGAGGTTCCTAAAGCTCTACCACACGTAAGTACATCCCTCAAGCATTTCAAAATCAAAATTTTATCAATTTTGTTCAAAAGGTGCAAACAACAGAAATAGGCATTCAGGCTGAAATGTTGTTAAGAATATAAAATTCCACCAGTAGTAGTGCATCTGCCAAATATGGTTCCACAATAAGGCTATTGCAAGATGAATCACATGATACCAAGCCCTTAAGAGGTACCTTGTAGTACTAAAACTTGTAGAAGGGTAGAAAAAGAGTTAAAACTATAGAAATTGCAAAATTTGTAATATTGAAGGATGAAAGTGCAGAAGTCAAAGAGTTGCAAGTTGAAAATGAAACAAAAAAGAACAGAATAAAAAAATTGTAGGAATTACAAAAATTGAAAAAAATTGCAAGGTTGTAGAAAAGTGAAATACATGTGCTTAAATTGCAAAATGCTTGGTGTAGTGCAGCAAGGAGAAATTTCTCAGGTAGCAGGTGGCAAAGGATATGTTTTCACAAGGATAAAACATTCATATTACTATGGCTTACTAGGATGCATGAGGGCATGCATTAGTTCAAGCTGGGGGGAATGATGAGACCTATAAATACCTCATTATTAAACTATTTTTGACATATAAAAAATACCATACTACTAAATATGACAAAGTTAATTTCCAAATAGTTGTTTAGAATATATATTTGTTAAGTGTTTGCATGATTTTATGTTAGAAACACTACATCTCTGATTTTGACTATTTTTAGCATTTTGTGACTATTTTTGCTTGATTAAATAGCAAATAAAATATGTATTTCAATTAGCCAAATTTTGTATTTTGAGTGAAGGAGGCCCTATGATGTTTTGTCATTGTTATCAACACAATCTAGGTATACTTGTAAAAGGTAAAAAATGAATATCATGTCAATTCTACTATAATACTACAATAAAATTACATTATGATGACATGAAAATATTCCTCTCATCAAGAACTACAAATTTTATTTTTGAAGCAAGTCAATCTGAATTATAGATAAAAAGTTATGAAGGTTACATCATGTTAAGGCCTTAGTTTTTTTTGGAGCTGTTAACAAGTGCAAATTTGCATTAAGGGGAACATTGGCAGATTTATTGGGAATGATCCAAAGTGATTTGAGGTACCAAATTCATAAAAATGGTACTTCATAGTAGATAGAACACATGACCCGAATTGAAAGGCATATGGACAAGTAATCTGGAAGTTATGGGACCCAAAAAATGATAGTTTCACACTTTTTGATAGTTGGAAATTCTAGTAAAAATCTTTGTTAGAGGTCAACTTGACAACGATGATGGGAGCAATTCCTGAAGAGTTAAGAGCTAAAAATTGAACCAATTACAACCAAGAACATATGGATACAATTTGGTATACGTTGGAGTTATGAGGCACAAGTTATGAGCATTCAAAAAGGGTAGCTGGGCATGTTTTGACAGCTAAAAAATATAGGTAATAGTCTATACAAATTCCAGCACATGTCACTATGAAGGAGGGCATGGAATTTACCAATAAAGAAGGATGAATTTAGTTGGAATAACCTCTTGGGATCTATATTTAAAGACCTACCTAAAAGTAGCAACCAAAATAAGTAATTTGAAGACATTTGAGCTTAAATTACATCTACAACCAGTTATTCAGAAGATCTTCATAATAATAGGGAAAAGTGCTGCAGTTTGACTTTCTACGGTTTCCAAGTAGTTTAAAATGTAACTTGAGGCTGAGTAAATTTAGGGGAAGTATCCTACAACTATCTCCAATGTTCCTTGCCAACCAGAAGACACAGCCCATGAAAATATCAACTAAAGCAGCTAACCTTGTCTTGAAAAATCCCTAGAATTGTTGCAGCATAATAGAAAATCAGGTTGCAAGATAGGAATGGCATATTTTATGTATGTAAATAGATTTTAGGCATATATAAATAGGATAGCTCCCATAGTGGTTGAGTTAAGTAGAAAGGTAGCTATTAGAAATTAGTAGAATAAGTTCAGTTTTGTAACAACAGTGTAGTAGTAGTATTGTAATGTCATTTATGGAATAATAAAGTGCAGTTCTTTTGTCAAATTCTATTCTGATTGTTAATTAGTTAAGGAGTGTTTTTCACCTCCTTCTAGATCAGGAAGTATGGACCCACTTTCAGATCTAGAAGGAGTATTTTTATGACAAGTTTTAATTGTAATTTTGCTGCAGCATAATTAATAGATTTCTTGTCATATTTTATTTTCTTGTTTTAAGTTTTTGTGTGATGTTATTTATATTTTCCATTATGTTTTTGTATAGCTCTTGTGTGTGTGTTAGCTGAAAATTTATATTAAACATTTATTTCCCTTGTTTTCTTTGCTTTCCATGTTTTCCTTGTTTTTATGTTTCAACAACTTTTCATTCCATCAGATTTTATTTTGTTGTCAATTCTTGTAGCAGAAGCTTGACAACCTTTTGTGGCAAGACATTGATAGATGTTTTAGCATAAGTTTCATTTCACAACATCATTTCAATTTTATAAAATTAAATTAGATTTCAATTCTGCAAGCGTAATTTAGGATTTCATTTTCAGCAACATTTCAATTTAGCAATTTCAATTCTATTATTTCAATTCTACAAAAGTAGATTAGATTTCAATTCAGCAATTTCAATTCCTGCACTTATAGTTAACTTTCAATTTCTAAAAACTAGAATTAGTTTTTATTCCTTGCAAATTTCCATTCTACAAATTAGGTTTAGTGTGACACCAAAAGGCTAAACCAAATCTGTCTCACCCAATAAATGCTTGAAATTTGAATGCCTAAATTGTACTCTACCCTAACCTTCTATCGTAGACAACCTTGGACACCACCCCGGATTGATAAATCATTGAGATTAAATGATGGGATTAACGACACTCGTCATCTCTCTTTTTTTTTTTGTAGGTGGTCTTGTTTTTCAGTTAGATATTTTTGTTAGTTATGTTGGGTCAATTTTAATGTTTAGATTAGACTAATCTAAATGTTTAAAATTGACTAAATTAATAAAATATTATTTTATAAACATAAAAAACATAGTTATTTATCTATATATATATTAATATATAATATATAACCAAAAAAATATAAAAAGAAAATAAATAAAATATTATATATATATTCAAATAAATATAAATAAATAAATGAATAAGAAGATATATATTATATATACTTTTATATACATATATATCATGTTAATAAACAAATGAGAAATATAATAATAATAAATAAAGTAAAAATAAAAATTTGAAATGAAAAATAATGTTTCCCATTTCTATTTTATGTAATATCCATGTAGTAAAATTTTATTACATGATTCCTTATGCGTTTAATAACTCGTTTGGGATCGTACTGCAGGTTTAAAATGCAAATCCCCATGGAGTTATAGTGACACCCATGGGACCCAACACGAGGAACGACCGACACACCAAAACCACGATGCTTGGTGACATGGCGATCAAAATGGACCCTACTAGACCTTCAAATGAATGCAATCAAAGATGATGAATAGTATGATCAGGACCCACAATGTAGATGGATCATACGACAATGTCATGATTATAGAGGGACACACACACCGTGTATGAAGGGGTGGACAAAACTATGAGATGTCGATGGAGCAAATGGTGAGTAGTGGAGGCCGAAACAAATTTGGGATGTGTCATGTGATGTTTGGTAGAAGAAGGCTAGCATGGCAAAGTGTGAGTTTATCCATTCCAAGATTATGAGCTAGTGGAGTCCAATCAACATGATGATGTAGATGTTGCGAGAAGAGCATGTGATAATGTGGCATGCCACAGTGGAAGAATCAAGATGCCTTGGAAAATCCATTAGTCAGTGTTGACAATTTAGTGTGATGTAAGTAATGACTCAGATGCACAAGGAGGTACCGAGGCAAACATGAACGATCAGGTGTCATCAAAGCAATGGGTATCACAAGCATTGATATTGGTTATCGACAACAATAGAGCATCAAATATTCTACAGGTGATGGTGGTAGTAGAGCATCAAATATTTAAGAGATTATAGCTCCTAAATATAATAAGGGGTAGAGTCTTGGTCACTGATGTGGACCAAAAAACATAGTCGACAAAGTGGAGTGGACTAACTTGGACACAACAAAGACATCGATGCTACGTAAAGAGAAAGGGGGTTTACCATCTTACAAATTTCAAGGATTCCACAACATTGGAGGAACGATCCAACAACTCGATTTGGTGGAAAAAATATGGATGCATTTGTTGCATTACTATGGTGACATGGCATGTGTGATTTACAAGGGATCATGGCATGTGTGATTCCATAGGGCAGACCTATAATGGGTACACTATATGAGGATATCTCGATAAATGTAAATAGGTGTACATTATTTTACTGGTAGGATTGCATCTGATAGGATTGATGAATGAAGGATGCATCAAGTGAGGCAGACCATCCAGACATAGACGTATTATGGAAACCATCATTGCAGTGGATGGATAGAATGGAAATATGACACATACATAGACATGGCCACATTGGATGATCACAATTGATAGCGAGAAATTGGTAGTGTCCATCCAATGTGTTAGAAGGGTTATACATAGGCCAAAAGGATGCATATGCTCTTGCAATGTTATAAAATGTCATCCATGGTGTCTAGACCATATGTATGAAAAGGTATTTTAGAGCTGCTCAAGATTGTGTTATGCCAAAACGATAGATTCATGGCATGAATTTTTTTGAATTACCTTTAATTTACAAGGGGGTATGTGTTGTCAATGTAACATACAAGCCATTCTAAAAGCTCATCAAAGGTGTAGCCCACGACTTCAAACCTAGTTTGATGGTTCTAGAGCAAAAATTTTGATGTTCTACAACACTAATAGAATCAACACAAGTAAATGATTAATCTAAAGGTCAATTGATCATATTTAGAGATGAAATGTATATCCAAAAGGTGAAGAAATCCTAGAGCTGAATGTTACTTGATCATAAAAATAGGCACGCTGGGAAGGGTTTGGTAGAGTAATAATAGTGGGTACAAATATTTTTGATTACTCATGCCCCAAGAAACATATACAGATAAGCTTGATCAATGTAGAATATAGGGATTCCAAGTGCGTCACATTGAATCTTCAACAATATGTGCAACAGAATGGGCGCTTGATTCGCATGGGTGAAACTTCCCCAAAAACTTGAGTAATAAAAATACTCCATAGAGTGTCTTCCCCATGTGGCCAAGGTTTTAGGCTTGAAAATATGGCTCATGAATTAATTTTCTCGGCTCATCACATGTGGAAAATAAAGTTACAATATTTATGGAATGTGAGTGTTATAAAGGTTCGTAGGAAGAGACGTTACAGGGGTTCGACAGGTGATGTAATGATAAAACGAGGAGTAATTAGTTAAGTTTAATTTTTTCATATATGGTCCAAACAATGAGGCTACCAAGGGATTGTTATGATTTGAAAAAGAAGAAATAAAAATCAAGCATTGGAAAATGCATGTAGCCAAACAGGATCAAAATGAAATGAACGATTTTTAGTGAGAAAAATGTAAAACGAAGGGTCATTGAAGATTTTAAATACTGCATTAAAAGGTAGAACAGGGGTGGGGACCTTCTTGAAGGCCACATACTGCTAGAAAATATTTGTAAAATAGAGACATTATTTTTAATACAAATACACCACAAATTTGCATCCTGTTAGCAAGAATGAAGGAGACTTTTTCTGCATGCTAAGATTAAACATTTATTTTTCCCCTTTCATGTTTTAGGTTTATAGATGATGTTTAATGCATTTTCAGGTTGCATCATTGAATGTTTAAAACATGAAACTCACTTCCTTAGAAGCTCACACCTAGGTTATTGCGAGTTGTGCAAATGTAGGTTCGGATAAACTAGGTTGCATGTAGAAATTTCTCACATCTTCAATTTTGCAGGAATAGGGTGGCATCATACTAGTTGTAGTGTGTTCTGATATTTTCAAAATTTTGGGTCATTTCCATATTTTATTTTTATTTCTCTAACCCTTCTTTTTTTGCAGATTTTTTTAAAACTTTGGTGATTAAAAAAAAATAAAAATAAAATAAATTTTTAAAAATAAATGCATGGGTGTGAATAATGAGCTTCAATATTTCATCTGAAATAATTTTGATCCCATTCTGAAGACATTTCAAAATTATAAAAATTACTGAAAATTGTTGTTTTATGGGGATTTTTATGGTTTTAGAATTTTACATTATTTCATATTTTGAAGGTAAATTAGATTTTTAAAGCTTGGCATTTTCATTCGCAAGCAATAAATGAACTTCCCTTTTATAAAAATTACAATTTCATTAAAGGGGGGTAATTTATATGGCATTCCATAGGCTATCATTTTTAGAGTGATAAATTACCTTCTCTTTATGAAAATTTTGATTTCATTAAAGATAAGTAATTTATACATTATATCAAAGGCTATTTTTTTAAAGCATTAATTTTTTTTTCTTTATGAAAATTATGATTTCATTAAAGAGGGATAATTTATAATGACATTTTAAGGCCATTACATTTCATATTTACTCATATATTTATTTTCTTTTTATTAATCAAGCAATAGTACATGAATCCAATCATCATTTAAGGTCCATATTTAGAGATAGATTTTAATCTTTATTTTATGCTTAAAGCAAGGTTTAATAATGCAAGGTAAAAATTGCCTAAAATTGGATTAACCAAAAGAAGATAAAATCAATCTAAAATACTCCAAGATAAAATGAATTAAGGCTTTACATCGTGGTCATATGAGGGCCAATCACATTTTCCTTTTCTTTTAAGTTTCATGAAAAATCATTAACATAGCATAATCAAATAAACCAAAATAGGCCCCTTGTTATCAATTACGTGCAAATCACTAAGGTATTCCTAGCACTCATTTAACACATCTTCATAAATATTACTAATACACACGTGCAATGCTTATATAGCAGAACCTTGAAGAAGTCGTTTTTGTTTTTAAATTATTTGCAAGGGAGGGTTTTGTGATCAAAATCCTAAGGGTGAGTGTGGTTCTGCAATTGGGTAAAATTACCACTAAACACTTCTCCTCCACAAATCAGCCATCAAAACTTTAATGGTCATATCCAAAAATATAGATTTGGTGGCCTCTTCTTTTCTTTTTCTCCTCAGCTTGCACTAAATACTATCTTCAAATTTGACCTCTTCCTCAAGAATCAAAATGTCTTAAGGTCTTCAAAAATACTTTCCAAAATTTGGCAAACTTCTTGACAAATCCTTCTTCCTTTTGATCTTGTTTTTGGATGGTGACAATTGTCCCAAATTCCTCTTTCTATGAGATTCTTCTACTTGCAATTTTCTTCCTCAAAATTTCTTTAGATCTTCTCAAATGGCCACTTCTTCAACTTATTCAATAAGGCTTCTATAGCTTTCTTATTTCTCCTTCCAAATTTACTTGAGATCTCTTCTCTTGGGTCTTCAAATTCTACAACTTTTTTATTGGACCTTCTTCTTAGTTCTCTTTTATCTTCTTTATTAAATATTCAATGGGGACCTCTTCTATTGGGTCTCCTCTTTCTCCAATCTTCAATGGGGCTTCTTTGGACTCTTTCTCTCTTCTCAATATTCAATCTGAAGTCTTCAATATTCAATGGAAACCTCTTCTCTTGGGTCTCCTCCTTAAATATTCAATCTCCAATGGGACCTTTTTCTTGGACCTCCTTAGTCTTCAACGTCTACTCTTTTGCTGCAACTCAAAACTAATCCCTGCATGAGGAAAGCACATATACTTTAAGGCAATCGAATATGAAATTCTTCTCTATCTATTGCAGGAAGCTTCTCAACTTTTGAGAACTAATTTTTTGCAACAAAACTTAGACAACAAAAATCAACCAAATCTCCAAAATTCTAAAATCAATAAACTTCACTAGTTATCCTTTAATCTAGTGGAAATAAATCTATGTTGAGTCCTAGTATTCATGAGTTTTTCTACAACCCTATGGAAAGACTCTAGCAAAAAATAAATTTAAAATTTTCTTCTTCAAATCTATCAAACTTCTTAGTAGGACATCCTTCTTGGGTCTCTTAATCTTATCAATGTCAAGGTTTATCTTCAAGACTTGTAAATTTTATTCTATTATGAATTTGCTCTTGGAATAGGTAAATTAAATCTCCAATATTCACTGGTTCTCCTTCAACATAGTAGAAGATATTATCTTCTCTAGTTTTCCTTTTTCTAGAGGTAATTTCTTTAACTTCACTAGTTTCTCCTTAACTAGTGGAAATCTCCTTTGTAAATTTTAGAAACATATGCAATATAAAACCTTGTTGTAGCTCTAATACCACTATTAGATTTTGATACTAAATACTTAAAGCAAAATACCTCAAGATATAAAATAAAGATACTATATCAAATATAATATAATGGTAATATTCTAAACTTATAAAACTCATAAATAACTTCTACAACAACTCATAAAATTTCCATTAACAAATGCTCACAAAAATAGTAATTTGATATAGAATAAAGATCTCAAATACATCATACTTCCACACACTCTCACTCTACATTGTGTTTCATTGTCTCTCCATTGTCTTACTTCCACACATACATAGAGACACATATATAATGGAATGTGACTCTTCATATGGAGCACTCTTGGCCTTCACTCTTCTTGAGACTCTTCACTTTCCTATTCTATGGACACATGCACATGGACTATTATGCACATTTACATTATTAAACACTTTGCACATTATAATATTACTTATGTATTTATTACATTGTATAAATTAAATACTCACACTCTAATATAAGACACACTCATAATCTAGAGATGTATCCAAGGTGGTACATTAGCATGTACCAAACAATGTAATATTTTCCAATAGAAACTCTTTACTATTGGAGAAACTAACCAAGATCCCAATATTGACTAGTTAATAATCACATTGGTTTAATCAAACATGAACCATGTGTTTTGATGGTGCTTGTAGGCCCAACATGGCCCCATACTTGGAAAATTTTACAATTTTTTTCTAAGTCCTAAGAGTGCTCCAAACCGTGGCAATGGTGTAGCACATGTTCCAGCCCACAATGAACCAAGTCAAAGTTGCACTTAGTGTATTTTGAAATGTGATTTAAATCACAAATAATATGGAGTGGCATGGCCTAGTGCATGGTTCCATCCCATGGTTAGCATGCTTAAAGTTGATATTATCACCATCCAAATCACGGGCTAGGGTATGGTTCCATACTGCATGGCTCAACACATGTATCATTCTATTTGGCTTAGAATATGGTTCTATGCCATGGTCAAAATAGTTAAATTTGATAGCGTGGCATTCCTAAATGCAATCCATAGCATGACTCTATACTGCATGGCCTAGAACACATGTTCCATCCCAATGACATAGAGCAGTGTTCTACCCTGCAATCAACGATGGTCAAAATTGCAAGTTGGCATTCTAAACCATAGGATAGCACATATTTTTGAAATAAGGTTCTATGTCATGGCCTAAAATAGCAAGAGGGTTATCTTGGAGATAATGAGAGTGGGCTAGAACATGTCTACACACCGCATGACCTAGAACATAGTTTCCAATCAAGGCAACAAGGCTCCTTTGCTCTAGCCCATGGTCAAAGTAGTCAACATTATTAAACTAAAGTTTCAAGGAGTGGGCTAGAACATATTCTATGTCATTGAAAGAAGTAAGAAGGAAAGTCGCCATCATCTCTATACCATAGGATGTTGCAGACCGTGAGTAGGCGTAACAAGTTCTTGATAATCTAATCTCAACCATTCAATAGGAGATCAATGGCCAAAATACCATGTGTTTCAAGCCACATATAAAAGCAGCATTTGACTGGGCACAAAGTCATAGATTGTTGTTTGAAGATTTCTAATCTGGAAATGAGTAGGAAGGCAAAGCGGTAGAGGATCAAGAACCATAAGAAGATTCAGTTGTAGATCCATGATGAGACAACCTCAACAAGAAAGATGAATAGCCTTGATTTCAGATTGACTCAGTCTAAAGTTGAAAGCCATGAGAGTTGAATAACTGCAGAAGTCAAGTTGCAGAGGAATGAAATATTGCATAGTTTTCTTCTTCTTTCAAATCAAACAAGAGGTTGCCACTTCAGCACCTTGCTGATCTAGCATTTCAAATTCCTTGTAATGTTCCAATTCTTTCAAATATTTTAAAATCACATGTAAAACTATAAATAGAGGTCGAACCCTCATTTTCAAGGGTCGACTCTAGAGTGTTTTCTTGCCCTTGTTGTATATTTTTTGTGAATCAATAGAAGGAGCATTACTTGGATGTTTACCTCAAACCTCTATCTTCTTTGCTTTCATGAGAAATTTGATCTGTGAAGTCATTTTTACTACTATTGCTATGGTTAGTCTATTCTACTGATATTGGATTGCTAACTTAGAGCAATTTGAAATACTTCATGTTTAAATATATGCTTGAAGGAGATTTCTTTTTCTATTAGTCTAGGTATTGATCTAATTATGCTATTTGGATTATTAGTACTCTAGATGTTTGAAATAGTCTTTGAAAGTATGATTATGTACTCTAATGATGAAGGTTATTGGTTTTGAATGTTGTTAGTCTCAAGTGTGGATTACTAGAAATTGATTTGTGGAAGGTTTTCCTATAGTTGTCTATGTTGTTAGCTCTATCCAACCACTATTCATTCATTATTTTTCTAACCCTTACCCCATTTCTATCCCTATATTTATACATTTAACTAAGCTTAAATGAGTCAACACTTAGATTAGTTGACAAGGTATACCAACCTACTCTAGAGGTTGGGTTAAAGTAATCTTTAACTCATCCAATATCAGGGTTTGAGTTGTGATTAGTGGGTGCTCACCTACCAGATCATAAGCAGATGATAGTCACAATTTCAAGATTTCCTTGATGTCAATTTAGACCCCAATAATTTTGGCATACCCGATGGGACCCTATTTACAAGAAACATTAGTTCACCCACAAGATTTCATTTCTACTTTTCCCGAAGGAATCAAGATTTAGTGGATTGTCTTGACCTCATCAAGCGGTGGAATCAAATTCACTTGGTGACTCCCTGAGATCAAGAACCTAAGAGGCCTTTCCTAGTAGCTCATATTTTTCATGAATACCAGGTCCTCTATCAAAAATAGCCAAGACCCTATCATATTTTATGAGCTTCCCCTGAGAGGGTCCAATATTATAAGAAGTTTATTCCTAAACTCATAGTTGGAAGAAGTTCCAGTTGAATTAGCCCCTAGGGTACCTCCAATACCAACTCCTTTAAAAACCCTAGTAAACATGGCTGCACAGTAGAATGTAAACCCAAATCAACCTCTACAGAAATACCCAAATTGGGATACCATTGGTCCTTTAAGACTTGCTCAAATGCATGATATTCCCCAAGTTGTATCCAAAGCTATACCCACATATGATGGTTCAGGTAAGACTACTTATGAGCATTGTCAAGATATACTAAATTTAGTAGCCATACATAACATTAGAAATGAAGATGTGATTATCAGGATTCTAGCCCTATCCTTTAGAGGAAAAATTTTGCATTGGTTTAGGACCTTAGAAGACAACAACATCACTTCATGGGCTACATTAGCTAAGACTTTTGTAGAAGAATTTAATGAATCCATTGATCCCTTTTCCCTCCTAAACCAGTTCACATCTATGCAAAAACATCAGCAAGAGTCAGTCTCAGATTTTAATCTAAGATTTAGCAAAACATGGAAAAGGATACCACCTGAAGCTAGACCAATTGCCCCCCTTGCTTTCATGTACTATATCAGAGCTCTTGGGTTAGAACTTGGGCTACAAACTCAATAGTCAGGGGTAGCTACCTTTCCCCAAGTATACAATGTAGTCGTACAAGTAGAAAATATCCTTATTAATGTAGGAAGGCTACCTCCAAAGATAGTTATACCCTATTGTTCTGATATTCCTCATATCCAAGCTAAGGTAGCTACATCTTCCTATATGGACCCACCTCCTTTGTCATCACCACTCCCTCAAGTGGCTCCAATTCCAATCCCAAACCATCATCTACCTCAATTTCCTTTCCTCCACTTCCATCTCAAGTACCCCAAGAATCCACCCTATTGCTTGATATCCAGAGTACCCTAAAAACAATCAATAACAAGGTGAATGCAATGGAAAAAAGAGATATGGAGAGGTCTCAGTAGAGAAGGTACCCCTACATTAATAGAGATCAGAAGCCTAGTACCAGTAATAGTGTAGGGACTAAGGTTAACACAAATCAAGAAGATCAAGAATATGCCTTTGAGACTAGTCTTGTGAATGTTTGGTGCCTTGTGTGTAATGATCCCCATGATTCAGATTCCTATGTCATGTACCAATACCATGTGCAATAGGCCATGGAGAAAGTTGAGAGGAATCAAAAGGGTAGAGTCAACATGTTGTGGCAGCCAGAATAGATCATGGTTAGACAAGATCTCTGTGAAGAAGAGTTTATTTCTATCATGACTAGGTCAGGGAAGAAGATATTGTAGGTTGATCCACAAAATATGGGTCAATTTCAGGTTCCCTCTCAAAAAATAAAGAAGCACCCCTACAAAGTAATGATAAATTCCCTATTCCTCAAGCAACTGAGAAGAGAGATGCAGCTCCTAAGAGCCAAGAAAAGGGGATCAATTTTCCCAAGAGGTATGAGAAGGAAAGTGATAAAGAAAGAATAAGTTCTAAATATGAAGCACAAGAAAAGCTGAGATTTCCTTCCATCACTAAGAGGCAAAGGATTGAAGCTACTCAATAATATAAGAGAAAATATGGAGAGCCAAAGAAGAGGTATGAGAATCTCCCTTCAAAGAAATCAGAATATAACATTATGGAGGAGATGAAGAGAATTCCCTCCAAAGCAAGTCTCTATGATACCCTCTTTATTCCTGGTCAGATAGATCTACTCAAGGCTTCTTTAAGTAAGAATTCTCAAGAAAAGTAGACTACCACAATTTTTAGTATACCTTATAGTAAGGAGAAGATGAATCCTACTACTCTGAAGAACAAACCTCCTCCCTTTTATATTTCCTTGAGAATGGAGGGTTGGATAGTCCACAACTATATGATTGATTCAAGGGCTTCGACCATAGTCATGCCCAAAGTAGTCTGCGATGAGATGGGTATGGAGTATACCCATTCCTATCCCAAAGTTTTGCAGTTGGATGGTACACCAGTTAAGACCATTGGAGTAGTAAAGGATGTACTAATGAGACTACACAGGGCTCCAGAAGTAACTATTGTGCAAGAAATTATGGTGGTGGACCTAGAGCCTTACTTTGGCCTATGTCTTTCTAGAGAGTTCACTGCTAAGCTAGGAGGCTATATGTACTTGGATTACTATGGCATGATGATTCCATTCAAAGGAAAGAGGATAAGGATAACACCTGAAAAGCCTATGTCCTATCACATTGAAAAGATAGAGGAGGATATGTGTAACCTCTCAGCTCTAGATGAAGTTGAACTAGTAGAAAGCTTTGAAGAGTTAGAAGTGGAGGATGAATTACCATTCAGAGAGGATTACAACCAGTTTGGAACAGGTATGGGCACTTACAGTATTTCTTTAAAAATAGATAAAAATACCCCTACCATATCCAATCAATCCCTGAGAGAAATAGAAATTTATACTATGCATTTTGATGGTGCAAGGTGCAAAAATGGAGATGGTGCAGGTATAGTCCTGCAATCTCCTTCAGAAGGTGTGAAAAGTTTTGCATACAGACTAACATGGTCTTGTACCAAAAATGCTATAGAATATGAAGCTCTATGCTTAGGACTAATGCAAGAAGAGAGTATGGGAATCAAAATGCTAGACATATATGGTGACTCTGAGTTGATAGTTAATCAAGTGAGAGAGAAGTGCAGTAGTAAGCACCATTACCTAAAATCATATAGGAATAGGGTATGGGATTTGATGGAGTCTTTTGATGCCCTTAATATCCACTCTATTCCTAGGAAACAAAATATATTGGCTAATTATTTGGTTGTTAAGGGTTCAAATTTCAACCCTTATTCAAATATGGGAGCATCCAAAGACAAAAGAATCAAACTAGTTTTTAGACCTACGGTACCAGATAGACAATTTTTTTGAGAGTGACGATCATATTATTGACTTTATGGTAAGGGAAGCTTGCTTATCGAGTATGTAGGAGGAGTTACCACTTGAAGTAGATTAGCAAGATGTCATCCAACTTAAGAACAATCATATCCCTAAGGGTTTGATCACCCTAGAAAACCTCTTTGACAATGAGGATAGGAGAAAAGCAAGAGCTATGGAGGTCAATGAAGAAATCTATAAAGAGATCAAATTTGAAAAGGATAGAAATCTCAAAGTTGGTATCAGATGTTCTCCAGAGGAAGTAGAGGAAATCAAGACCCTATGCCTCAAGTACCAAGATATTGTAGCCTGGTCATATGAAGATCTAAAGGTATATGATAAAAAAGTTATCCAACATACTATTGAGCTAGAGGTTGATGCAAAGCCCTTTAGATAGAAGTCAGAAGCCTGTAAATCCTAGGATTGAATCCATAATGAGAGAAGAGTTGCTCAAACTACTAAAAGCTAAAATTATATACCCAATCAAGCACTCTACATGGGTGGCTAATTTGGTTCCTATTAGAAAGAAGAATGGAGACATCCATTTATGTGTAGATTTTAAGAACCTAAACCAAGCATCACTGAAGGATCACTACCCCCTCCCTCAGATTGATCAAATTTTATAGATAGTTGTAGGGGCTGAGAGGTTTTCCTTGTTGGATGGTTTCTCAGGATACAACCAGATCTAGGTAAAATATGAGGATCAGTTTAAGACAACCTTTACTACTAAGTGGGGAACTTTCACCTATCAAAGGATACCTTTTGGCTTATCTAATGTAGGGGCTACCTTCCAGAGAGCCATGGACTATGCTTTTGGGGAGCTAATCAATAAAGTCATCCTCATCTATCTAGATGATATGACTATGTTCTCTCACAAAAAACAAGCTCACTTGGAGCACTTGGATCAAGTGTTCAAGAAATATAGAGAGTTTGGTATCTCCCTAAATCCAAAGAAGTCATTCTTTGTAGTGCATGAAGGGAAACTATTAGGACATGTTGTTTCTAAAGAAGGGATGTCCATTGACCCTGATAGAGTAAAGTCAATTCTAGATCTACCTCTGCCTATGAACAAGAAGGTCTTGCAATATTTCTTTGGGTAGATTAATTTTATGAGAAATTTCATCTCAGAATTTGCTCAAGTGGTTAAACCCATCTCAGAATTGCTAAAAAATAATGCGGATTTCAAGTGGACTGAAGTAAGAAAGCAAGCCTTTGAAGCAATCAAGTAAGCCATTGCTACTACCCTAGTCCTAGTGAACCCTGATTTCAACAAGGATTTTATTCTATATGCCTATGGAGCTGAAGAGAGCTATGCAGTAGTACTAACATAGAAGAATGATGTTGGAGAGGAACATCCCATATTTTTTTGGAGCCAAACTCTTCATGAGTACCAGAATAAATATAACTTTATTGAGAGGTAAGTGTTTGTAGTGATGAAATCATTGAAGAAGTTTAGGCAATACTTGGCTCAAAGTAAAACTATTGTTTATGTGGTACATCTAGATATTAGAAGTTTCATCTTACAAGGAGAATTGGGAGATAAAAGAGCTAGTTGGATTACCAAAATCTAGGAATATGATGTGGAGATACATCCTACTAAGTTGGTCAGAGGTAGAGCTCTATGTCAGGGAATGATAACAAAAATAGCTTTAGATCAGCTAGCAGCTTGTCAACCATCAACATCAAAGCAGAATGAGGATAACTCTCCAGAGGGTTTAGATTGGATTGATCAGATGACAAGTTACTTCCAGATAGGTGTGTTCCCTCAGGACCTTAATCCTTCACAAATAAGAAGATATAGGCTTCAAGCCTTAAAATATGTTCTATTTCTAGAAGGGTTATATAGGAAGAATCTTGATGGAGTTCTATTAAGATGCTTGAAGGAAAACCAAAAGCAAAAGGTCATTGAGGAATTCCATGAAGGGTTGTTAGGAGGACACTTCTTAGGAAAGGTCACTGCTATGAAAATAATAAGGGTAGGATACTACTAGCCCACTATTTTTGTTGATACCTTCAAGGTAACAAGAGCATGTGACAAGTGCCAAAGGTATGTAGGGAGAAACAAGAATGCTTCATTTCCCCTCAAGTCGGTCCAAGTTGAAGAACCTTTCCAATAGTGGGGGTTAGATTTCATTGGAGTTATAAATCCTAACTCTTCAATAGGTCATAAGTATATTTTGACTACTATAGATTACTTCACAAGATGGGTTGAGGCTATTCCAACCAAGAGATCGAACCAAGAGGTGGTAATTGAATTCATGGAGAGCTTAATCACAAGGTTTGGGCTTCCTGAAGCCATAGTAAGTGATAATGGTCCTACTTTTATAGGTGCAAAGTATATTGAGTTTGCAAGAAAATATGGTATAATTTTGAAGAATTCCTCTAACTATTACCCTCAAGGGAATGGGTTAGCAGAATCCACTAACAAAAATTTGCTCAAAATTCTAAAAAGGGCATTGGAAAGCAACAAAAGGAGTTGGCACCTTCTTCTAGAGCAGGCTCTATGGGCTGATAGGATTACTATCAAGAGGTCTACCAAGACATCTCCTTATGCATTAGTGTATGGGAAAGAGGCCATTCTGCCTACTCACCTAGAGATACCAGCTCTAAGGTTGGCTAGCCAGAATGATGAATCAGATCAGGATCCAGTGGAATCCAGATTAATGCATCTCTTATAGTTGGAGGAAACAAGGACTCAAGCATATGATAATTTCCAGAGGCACTCAATCTACACCAAGGGATGGTTTGATAGAAAGGCTAGATTCAAAAAGTTCAATGTAGGTGATTCAGTCCTAAGGTGGAATGTAGAGAGATCCAAGCCAGGAAACCACCAAAAGTTTGATTCTTTCTAGGATGGTCCATTCGAAGTAGCAGAAGTCAAAGAGAATAATTCTTTCCAACTTCATGATCAAGAAGGAAGCTTGCAATCAATCCTAGTTAATGGATACCATCTAAAGCTTTACTTTGAGTAAAATATTCTTCCATGTAACATATGTACATATTTGTATTATTTTTCTTTCAATTTTTTGTACAGAGAAAAGGAAAAAAAAAGGGCAGCGGTTCACAACATGTTCTCAATCGGAGGTCAAAGAAGTCAAAATGTGTTCTACCCCACTATGTGTTCTATGCCACACCTAAAAAGAATAAAGATAAAGATGAGTCATGAGCCATGACATGTTCTACACCATGACCAATCAATGAAAGATGCATCATGCACAAGCCATCATGCTAGTTCAATCATTTTTGAATTTTGAAGTGTGTGAAGGAGTAGTGGCTCATCTACCACATTAATGGTGGAAAGCATGCATGCAAGATACTTAAAGCTCCAAATTTGACTATTTCTCATTTCACAAATAGTGTTAATTCTTGAGAGTGCTAACAAGAGTACTGAGATGAACTTGTAGAGTGACAAAGAAAGGGCAATTTTAGAAATTTTTTAGAGATGGCATCGAAAGCTACAAAGCAAATGGTTCAACAAGAAAGTGGTGAGTTAGAGCACTATGTAGATAAAGTAGAGGTAGTAGTAGATACAAAAATGACATGGAGAACAAGAAATAGACTCAAACAAGAAATTGATGATAAATTCTAGCGAGGAGAACCAATGATGGTTCAAGGTATTTGTACCATATACTCCTTTTTGTCATTCTATATTTATGATTCAATACATCCCTACCCAAAATTGATATCTGCTATAGTGAAGTTCTATGACCCTAGGTTTAAAGTAGTAAAAATAGCTAAAGGTAAAACCCTTTTCAGTATAACTACTCAGGCTTATCGAGATCTTTTTGCTATGGGCGTAGACCCTCCTGTGAGCCCTAAACCCTTTGACCCACAAGGCCAAGCTAAATATTATTCATTGCAAGGGCATGCTCATGATGGTGAGCCTTTTAGAAAATGGGTTTATAGTCAATTTAAAATAATAAAATCTAGGAATACCTTACCTAAAACCCTAATTGCCATCGAGCATTTTGCCTACCTAGAACTCTTCACCATGTTAGCCTGCCTAGAGGGTCTAGATTCTGATAGATATGTAAGGGATTGGCAGATAGCCACTTTTTATTGCATATCCAATGAGAAAATGTACAAAGCATCGATGGAATATGAAAATATTAGACCAATTTATTTTGATTGGTCGACTTACCTCTCTAAGAGAATGCATGAGTAGTTGGTGAGCATGAAGAGAGATTCAGAGACACCCTCTTTCAAACATTGCTCTAATCTAATATGGATGTTCCTTAGTATCATGAGGTAAGAGATGCCTTGGATTCCAATAACAAATAAAAATGATAATGGTGACCCTATACCAGTCTACCAATGGATCGACCACCTGAGGAATATTGAGTCTTATTATAGGTTCAATTTGGAATTTTTAGGGCCAACCTTAAAAATCATGTATGGCCAAAGCCCCAGATTGCCTCCTCTAGCTAAATATTTGTTATGGGTAAATCAGGTAGAGGAAGGATATTGGTATATCCTCACTAAGGGAATAGTCATCAAGACTCTATGGCTTCACCAAGAAACCATTTCTACTGCCCCACTTTATCACCAATAGAATGTTGGCTTTAGAATACTTGAGACAAGCTAATTTCATCAACGTCAACTTTGGCACTGGTAAGGGAAGAAAAGGGACATTGATTTACCCTCGCAATGTAGATGATATCACTATATCCAAAAGGGGTCAATATGAGCAAATTGCATAGTATTTGGAAAGGCTTGGTCTTATGTATATTCCATAGAGATGGAGATATGATCCAGATGACAAGTTCCTAGAAAGAAACATTGCCCTAAATGGAGAAAGAGCCCTCAAATTTGAAAAAACTTTGAGGCCTCACTTTGAGAAGGGCATAAATAACAAGGAAAATACCCCATTAGAATGGAATGTTAACAATATGGAGCAACTTCCCCCTTGGAGATATTTTTATGAGCAATTAGTTGATTTTGATCTTGAAAAGAATAAATCTCACCAACTGAAAGAGTCCAAAATCAAAGAAATGGAGGAAAAACATAAATGGGATGAGGGTAAGATTTGGGAATGGTGGAATATGAGGGTAGAGATATGTACAATACAGGCTAGGTATGGTCATCAATCAGACACTGATTTTTCTAAGTTATATGATAAACACATTAATACTTGGAAGGCCAAGAATGGTAGAAGCCTAGTATTGAGCTACAAGAAAATAGGGATGAAAGAAAGAAAGATCAAGTGTCCTCCAGTTCTCCTTCTCCACCTTTATAGCAAGAGGAAGAGGAAAATACCATGGATACCCCACCAGTAACTGAAGTAGCTCAGACCACTTTTGAACCATCACAAGAACAATTGAAGCAATATTCAATGGGTGTTGTAATGATGAAAAATATGCATTACTCTGGTGGTGGCCTAGGTAAATATGGAATAAAAAATGTGGAGAATATTCAGATAGGGAAAAGGCCAAAATATATTACCTTAGGAGGGAAGGCTTCCTTGCAAGATCTAGTGGGAGATGAAAAGGAGGATAGCTTTGTGCTCACCCCTATGAAATTCACCATTGCAACCCCTACAAAGTCATCCCTAGTTTCTAAAGTTGCATTGCAAGAGGTACAACGTCAAGATGACCCCAAAAGAGTAAACCTGTAGTGCCTATCATATTCAAGAGAAAGGAAAAATATTCATTAGGGGAGGTAGAGAAATAGGTTAGTAAGAAGTAGAATATGGATCAAACAAGAGTAGTTGAACAACCCCTAGTACCAACTACAAAATAGCCAACCCATCAAACACAACAACAAGGTGTGGATGATATTTTTTAGTAGTCTACTCTGGTAGGTGAAGGTATGATCTCTCTCCCTTCTTCTCCTTCTCCTTCCCCAAAGAAATATCCCTCCCATTCTCAAGAACAAATGGAACAAAGGGCATCATCTCCACCTCATAATTCACCACCCACCTCACCAATCATCACAACATCTCAAGGCAATCCATCTCCCCCATATTCACCAGAGATACCAGTATCATCTTCTCCTACTCACACTCCTTCACCCTCAAAATCATAATAAATTGTAATAAGAGGAGGACAATCCCTTCCATCATCCCCACATCATCCCATGATTGTAAAATCTACTACTATCTCAAAACCAATTACAAACTCATTACAATCATAATTACAACCACCTCCTTTCCATTTGTGCCAAGTCCATTTTTCCTTCACTTATAACTACCTGCACTCCTAAAAATCATCCTACAATAGCCTCTTTGTAGAAGGTGAGAAATATTTCACAAAATATCTAAAGTTTCTATAGTAATATATTGGCTTAGCCTTTAAAAGATACTGCTAGACAATGAAAGAACCATGATCATTGTTCTGGTGGCTAGACAAAGAAAAACTATCTCCCTCACCCCTCTTGCTAGCAAACTAGAGGATGAGATGATTATGGAAGACTATCGACTGGAAGGGAATGCTGAATATATCACTCAATTGCCCATGGAGGATGAATTGATCATAGCTAAAGCTCATCTTGAGACCATTTATGTCTAGACTGATATTTGCAAAGAGAAGTATGAAAAATTGGAGGAAAATATTGAAAAGTTGGAGAAAACAATCAACAACCAGAAGAAGGTGGAGAAGGTTGTGAGAAATGAAGCCAAGAGCTGGCAAAACAAGTACCAAGAGGCCATCAAATTCAAAGAGCAATTTTAAGAGCTGAAGTGATGAGGATTGATGTGTAATCACTCATATGTCCCCTCTTTTATTTTCTAGCTAGGTTTGCATAGTTTTATTATTGTAAATTAAGGTTGTAAGTGAGTCTTATTCTTACATAGACTCCTAGTCCCCTAGTTGAAAATTAGTTGTCAATTCTAAGTTGTAGTTAGGAAGAGTGAACTCAAAGATAGCTATGCTCTTCTTTAGCTAACTTATTTCCTTCTAGTTAGCTAAATTGATGTGCGTGCATATTCTTTTGCACAATTATAGATTTTAGATATATTGTTATGTATTTTTGGATCAATCCATGATTTTGTGGAATTGGTTAACTATTTTAGGCCTTTCAAGCCTATAAATATAGTTGGAATTTCAATCCTCTTCATTGGTATTAGAGCCTAGTTCAATATTGCACTAGGGCTTGTGAAGTGAGAGGAAAGGAGATAATTTTCTTATGAGAAACTCTTTCTCATTGAGGACTTGATTCAAGCTCAAGGGAAGCATGAAGACCATTCATAGAAGGAAGTTCCTTTGGTGACAAACTCCTCGTTCCAAATTTTTGCTTATTCTCAAGAGGTATAGGACAATTTTGCCTCAAATTTCTTTGTATTGTGACCCTTGGAAGGGATTGGATTGAAGTTACAGTCCAATTAGGATTAGGGAGCCATTTAACCCTACTGCTCTAGGTTTCTTCCCAATACCAGGTCGTGTGTCGACTTGGGTCTGGTTGCCTTTCAAACGTTGATCGTGTGTCGATCAGATCTTGAAAGGAGTGCTACTAAAGGCATTGCTATTTTTCATGGGAATCTGTACCTTTGTTTTGAAATTTTGAGGTAACTTGCTCTCAAATTATTGCTTTTATTGTAAAAATCAATTTTTAAAATATTAAATAACTATTCCAGTTATTTATTTAATTTTAAAATTTTAATTTTAAATAGTTAATATATATATGCTTTTGTATTTTTATATATTAATTATTTTAATTACAAAAAATATATATATTACCCCCGACCTTTCCTTTTTGCCGGCCAGCGGGCTTTATTTTAACCTCTTCGGCTACCAGGACCTCTTTCTGCATGTGATGTTGTCGTCTGTGCCTGGCCTTGGCCCAGGCTAGCCTGAATAGGTAAGAGGTAGGAGATTCCTATTGGAAGCTGCACTACCCAGCCTATTGTGCAGTGCACTCGAAGGTCGTCGCACTATTGTTAGTACTGATAACAATCCTATCAGGAATTGCCTAATAGTGCTGTTAGCCTGATAACGTCAGGCGATGTAGGGTGGGGTACACACACATATCGTGTGTGCTACCCATGTATTTACTATGTCTACCTACAAGCAATCGGTAGGTTTAAAACCTGTGCATCATACGACAGATTTGAGGCTTGCTCGACTGATGATAGGCTTGGGCCTGCGCGATGCACCCAACACTGCATAGGTTTTCAAAAACCTACGTGTTGTGTTGTGTCACATCAGGTCGCAAGTAGCATGTAATGCTACTAGAGTTTACAGCCACCTATGGTCTTCCGTGTGGGAGTGCTTTGAACTCGATGACAAGAGGTTCTGACACTTAAACTTAGATCTTGCATTTGGGTTTTTCCAACAACCTTCCAGCTTTAAAATAGCCAAATAAATTTTGGAAAGAGTGCAAGTGAAGTTACCAAATTTCATGCAGAATTTCAGTGATTTTTGTATTTAAAAATTGATTGCAGTGATCTTGCAATTTCAACCTTCAGTAATTTCGAAAAACCAGGGTAAACTATTAGTTTTTCAAATTTTTACTTTATTTAAGGTTGTCAGTGTTTATTATTTATTAATTTAATTTTTTATATTTGATTAATTAAAATTTAATTTTTAATTAAGTTATTTTTAAATTAATAAATTATAAATCTTTAAAACCTTAGGTTAGTTTAAATTTTTAAAATATTAAAGCAAGTTTTCTCATTCTTTCTGCAAATTCTTCCAATACCAGATTTCTAACATTGAGAAGACATATTTTTTTAAATCTTTTAAGATTTCAAGCAGAAGAACTTGCTTATTTAGCCTTAGGAGTATTTTTCACTTAAGGGCACAACATTGTAACAGGGTACCCCAAATTTTACCCTGATTTTTAAGTGCTTTACCCTTTTACTCCTGGCTTATACCCGGTTCCAAATGGCTTCAGATTTGGCTGCCCAGATGGCAGAATTAGCACATGTTGTAAGTATACTTGTAGAGAAGGCGAATGATACTACACTTTGAGCCAAGTGGTAAGTAGCCTTGCTGACAAGGTTAGCGACATTAGCATTCAAAATGCAGTTGATGTTAAAATCTACAACAATGATCCTCGATCCAAAGCAAGGTGTGAAGTGCCCATGTATGATGGCTCTAGAAACCCAGACATCTTGAATAGTTGGCTTCTTGATATGGAGTCCTGGTTTTCTTACACTCATACCTCAGATGAGGACAAGGTTCCCTTCACCAAGCTCAAGCTTTCAGGTTTGGCTAAAGTGTTAATAGAACGCAAAAAGGGACATGATGAAATTACCACTTGGGATAAACTTGTAACATCTCTTAAGCAAAATTTTTATCCTTCTAATTATCAAAAGGAGTTGGTAATTAAGTGGTTTAGATTTCATCAAGGAACTAATATGACTGTGCAGGATTATATCTACCACTTCAACAGGTACAAGATTCTTTTGAGTGTGGAGGATGATGTCCGTACTTTGATTCTCAAATTTCAAAGTGGCTTGTTAGAGCATTTGTATAGAGAAGTCATGTTTGTTAACATGGAAACATTGGATTCAGCTTTCAACCAAGTGCAACTTGCTGAGGACAAGTTCAAAGCGCAATCGCAGGTATTTCGTGCTCCTGCTACTCAAGCGGTTGCTAGCTCATCAAAAGGGAATAATTCTTTCTCACAAAAGAAGAACTTTACCCAAAAGAAGAATTCATCTTCTAATCCTTCTCCTTCTTCTCCTTCTCCTTCCTCTTCTACTCCTTCTTCAAAACCTTCTTCTTCCAAAAAATTTTGTAACTATTGTAAGAAAAAGGGCCATGAAAAGGCAGATTGTTTTAAAATTAAGAAGAGAAGTTTGGTTGTAACTACTCAAGCAGAGGATGCCTTGAAAGGTCCCCTTGAGTCAGTAGGAGAAAGTAGAGTATACACGGAATTATGGGGTAAACTCAATGATGTTACCTTAGTAAATTTTAGTTCATCAGGGAGCGCTCGGGATGCTTTGTTCATCACTCGAGCTCATTTGCTCCATAACTTTGCAATAGATTGTATAGTGGATAATGGCTCGTAGAAAAATCTAATTGCGAGGTCCATTATCGAGAGATTGAAGTTACCTATGGAGCCTCATCCTCAACCTTACTCTTTGGGTTGGAAGGATAGTGGAAGAGGCTCAGAAATCACTCACACTTGCACATTAAAATTTGCACTTGGCCCACAGTTCATAGATCAAGTCACTTGTGATGTGACTCCTATGGATTGTTGTGGGATTTTTCTTGGACAACCATTTCAGTATGATAGGAAAGTTGTTTATGATGCTTTCAAAAGAACCTACACATTTCAAAAGTATGGTAAGGTATTTCTCATAAAAAGCACCAACACTCCTAACATCATTCTAAATTCCAAGCAAGCAAAAAAGGCAATTAAAAAAGGTGGTGAGGTTGCTCTAATTTTCATTCGCTCTCAAAACACTTCTACATCAAAATCCATTTCAAAGCAACATTCTTCAATGGATAAAATATTGCAAAGTTACTCACACATATTTCAGGAGCCCAAGTCTCTTCCTCCAATTCGCACAATTAATCACAGCATTGAAATCATTCCTGGTTCTTCACTACCTAATGCACCCATGTATAGACAATCTATTTTGCAAAATGAAGAAATTAAAAGGCAAATAGAAGATTTGTTGTCTAAGGGTTTCATTAAGGAAAGTACTTCTACTTGTGCATCACCTATTTTGTTGGTTCTTAAAAAATATGGCACTTGGAGATTGTGCATTGATTTTCGTGCTTTGAACAGAATTTCTATAAAGAATAGATATCCACTACCTCACATTGATGATTTATTAGATCAGCTCCAAGGAGCTAAGTTCTTTTCTAAAATAGATCTCAAAAGTGGTTATCATCAAGTGTGTATCCAAGCAGAGGATACATGGAAGACAACTTTTAAGACGAATATGGGCCTTTTTGAATGGTTGGTCATGCCTTTCGGTCTTACTAATGCTCCTGCAACCTTCATGAGGTTGATGAATGATGTATTTCGTGATGTACTTGATAAATTTGTAATCATATATCTTGATGATATATTAATATTCTCAAAAACTTGGGAAGAACATCTTTGGCATATCCATCATACACTTGATATCCTTCAAAAGAATCAATTATATGCCAACCTTTCCAAGTGTTCCTTTGGCAACACTTCTATTTCCTACCTTGGTTTTGTGATTAGTGAAAGTGGAATTCAGGTAGATCCCACTAAAGTTGATGTCTTACTTAAGTGGTCCCCTCCTTCTACTCTAACTGAGTTAAGGAGTTTTCTAGGACTTGCAAATTTCTATCGCAAGTTCATTCCTCAATATTCCACTATTGCAGCTCCATTGCACTATCTCACTAAGTCTAAAGTTCCATTTCAATGGGGGAAAAACCAAGATGTTGCCTTTGAGAAATTAAAAAAGAAACTTTGTACAACACCTATGCTATCCTTACCTGACCTCTCTCAACATTTTGAGATTGAAATGGATGCATCTCAAGTTGCTCTAGGTGTTGTGCTCAAACAGAATGGTCATCCAGTTGCTTATCATTCAGAAACTTTTTCTGCTGCCAAGTTGAACTATTCCACATATGACAAGGAGTTGTATGCATTAGTTCAAGCTATAAAGTACTGGAGACACTATATTTTGGGAAAATAAACTGTAGTACACACTGATCATATGCCTCTCAAGTTCCTACAATCCCAAAGTAAAATTGAAGAGTCAAGACATATGAAGTGGGCCTCTTACCTCCAACAATTTCACTTGGTCATCAAGTACAAAAAGGGGAAGAGTAATATTGTTGCTGATTGTTTGAGTAGGCCTCCTACCGCTCTTGCCTTAATAGTAATGTCTACTTCACACTTGGGATTTCAGACTTGGCCAAATCAGTATTCTCAGGATCCTGATTTTGGAAAAATATTTGAGCAAGTAAGTAAGCCTTCTTCTTCCAATTTGCATCCTTTCCAAGATTTCTACATCAAGGATGGACTACTTTACAAATTGGACAAGGTTTGTGTTCCTTGTGAGCCAAGAGTGTCACTTCTTAAGGAAGCTCATTCTACACTTTATGGTGGTCACTTTGGGAAACACAAAACACTTCATCACTTGCAAATATTTTTCTACTGGCCCAAAATGTAGAGGGATGTGTTAAGGTTTCTCAAACAGTGTGCAGTTTGTTGTCGCTCAAAACCAGCTAACAGGAAGTTTGGCTTAGGCATTCCTTTGCCCATTCCTTCACGTCCTTGGGAAAGCATTTCCATGGATTTAGTTAGTGGTTTTCCCATGATAGTGCGACAACATGATTGTGTGTTCGTGGTTGTTGATAGATTCAGTAAGATGGCTAAGTTTATTCCATGCCGCAAGACAAGTTCTGCATCAGACTTAGCCCAATTATTCTTTGATAGCATTTGGTGATCCTTTGGTCTACCTACCAGCATTATATCGGATCGTGATTCACGCTTTGTGGGTCACTTTTGGCATTCCTTGTGGAAAATTTTGGGAGTTTCCCTTAACTTTTCCACCGCCTATCATCCACAATCCGATGGGTAGACTGAAGTGGTGAACCGTACACTTGTGCAGAGTCTACGAATCTATCATCATGCTTCACCAGCAAAGTGGGACTTGAGTCTCACTCATATTGAGCATGCCTACAATAGGGCACTACATTCTTCTACAAGTCACTCTCCTTTTGAGGTTTGTTTGGGATTTCAGCCTTTGGCACCTTATGAGTTACCTTTGTCCTTGCCTTCTCCTATCACTTCTCATCTTCAGAAGGAGCAAGACAAGGCACACTCATTTATTCAGCACTTGCACAATCTTCAATCAAAGGTGATTGAGATTTTGCAAAAGACATAGCAACAACAGAAATAGGCCATGGATCGACATCGAATTCCTCATCCATTTCAGGTTGGTGACAGAGTATGGTTGCACCTCGACAAGCGGTATTTTTTTGATAAGACTCATAGAAAAATCAAACCGATTCGCTATGGGCCTTATACTATCCTTCAACAAGTGTCCGAGAATGCTTTCCACCTTGATCTTCCCGCACACTTGGGGATTCATGATGTCGTCAATGTAGATCTTTTGAAGTTGTATCATGACTCTACATTGGAGACCGCACCTGCTATCAGTCATCCTATGGACGTGGTTCCTGATTCTCAGTTACCATTGGATTCAGATCAGATCTATGACACGAAGACTCAACAGACTCACCAGGGGTCTACCACCTCTTATCTTGTGGCTCGACGAGGACAGCTATCGCATCAAGCTCATTGGATTTCTTTTCATCAGATGTCCCATGACTTTCCTACTCTTCTGAAAGCATTGGAGTCCAATGCTTCTATTGTGGGGAGGCATGATGAGGATTGATGTTTGATCACTCATATGACCCCTCTTTTATTTCCTAGCTAGGTTTGCATAGTTTTTTTATTGCAAATTAATATTGTAAGTGAGTCTTATTCTCACATAGACTCCTAGTTCACTAGTTGACAAGATAGTTGTCATTTCTAAGTCCTAGTTAGGAAGTGTGAACTCAAAGATAGCTTATGCTCTTATTTAGCTAACTTCTTATCTTCTTGTTAGCTAAGTTGTTTTACGTGCAAATTCTTATGCACTATTATAGCTTTTGCTATATGGTTATGTATTTTTGGACCAATCCATGATTTTGTGGAATTGGTTAAGTATTTTAGGCCTTTCAAGCCTATAAATATAGTTGGAATTTCAATCCTCTTAATGAAGAAGAATAATGAGGCCCAGGTCAAACAAATACAAGCCTTGAAGCAAAAAATTTAGGTTGAAAAGGCTAGAGCTACAGGTTTCTCTAAGGACAAGATAAAAAAAAATTAGGAAACAAATATGGTCTGAAATCTTGGAGAAGTGCTAAAAAATCTAGCCTATGATTGACTACATAAATGAGGCTAGCCATTTATTGTAGGCAACCAAGGAGGATTTGGATAATTTCAATGAAGAGCTATAACCCATGGTGGTGCAAGCAAAAAAAAAATATAAGTTATCTAAAAACAAATTCAATGAGGCTACCAAGCCTATCCCAAATAAAACATGGAATACTACAATATTGGTAGCCAAGATTGTAATAAGGAAGAATAAGCTACTCCAAAAGGGATGGCTACTGATAGATAGAATTGGAGGTAAGATACAAAAGATTATGGACATCAACAAATAATTGATGCAGTATGGTTTTGATGTCATCATTTTTATAGAAGAGGACCTCTAGATGAGCATAGGATAAATCATATAGGATGAGTCTAAAATAGATGCCTAGGAAGACCCAATCAATCAGGATCAAGTCTCTCAACTAATCAAAGACTTAACCTGGCTCAAATACTTAATGGAGGATTTGGTGAATAAAGGGCATTTCATGTCCTATAAAGAAACTACCAAAATAGATTTTACCCACAAGTAGCTCAAATAAATGACTAATCCCTCTAAATCAGCCTAGGATCAAGCATTAGAAATATTGAATAAGATGATTCAACTTTTTGGAGCAAAATTAGAACTGGAGGTTGAAGAAGAGGAAGAAGCTAATGAAGAAGTAGAAGCTAAAGAGGAAGAGAAGAGAGAATGTGTAGATACCTAAAATGCATCATGTGTAGGGGACTACTCATATGGGCATGCTAATAGACCATATGAAAGATCTTGGACAACTCCAAGGTGAAGTAGTAGTTTTAACCACTCAAGTTAGGTAGCTTTGGCCTAATCAGTCCTAATCATGGCTAACACCCATGGCTAAGAGAGCTAGCCATACCTCAGACCTGTGACTAGCACTAAAACTATTTTGAATCCTAAGCTAAGACAAATTTGGTTACAACAGTCTAGGCAATGAATTTCAAATGGTTTTGGGTTGGGAAGCTTCGATATTTTTCCTCCCAATTGATCCAACCTCCTGGATCTTGATCTTGGCTTCCCAAGTAAGCCAATATTAGGGATTAGGAGTGCTATAAGACCCCCTTTCAAAGTGGGAAGAAGTTTGGAATCTTCTTGATTTAGAATGTAGCGAATCTTTGCAAAATGGATAGCAAAGTGACAACCCCTTGAGGAGAGTTGAAATGTTGCCCAATTGTGGAGTGACAAGCATGAATCCGCCAATGGAGCTTCCAAAGGACTAAGAAGCATCAATCGTAAAATCAAGACAATCAAACGTGAATCATATCAAACTCAACCACCAATCCATATTAGGACATAGAGGTGACCATTGATCATCAATTCCATGGAGGGAATCAGATATATAAGCCCTTATTACAAGAGTAAAGACATTTATGCCTCATCTGTAGTTGCCAGATGTGGCTAACAGTGCCAGTTGTGCCTCAGACCCATGATGAGAGTTTGATCTTTAATTTCATTTATTTTAGTACTAGATTCCCATTTCTAGTTATGCAATTAGCTTAATCTAATATAGATTAACATTGTAGCAAAAATTTGACCAGTTAATTTAGGATTTAGAGGTAGATTTGTTTCCATTTCCTTGCAATTATCAATTTAGACTAGTTTCAAGATTTTCAAGTCCTAATGGCTAATTAGGCTTCCTAATTGCTATATTTCATGCTTTATTTACATGATTTATAGTAATTTTGTGATTTATTGCCTATATTCATAGAATTACATGCTTTCTTTATCATCAATTTATGCAATTCTATCAAAAGCCTCATCAAGAGAGGCCTCCTTTGTCATTAAATCCTTTCATGTTGTTTCTTGAATGCAGGGTTTCCAGGACCTAATAATTTTCAAGGTATTTAGGGCAGCATATGCCTCCAACCAAAGGATAAGAAGACTCTTTGGCCTTAAGCAGTCCGTGTACCTTCTAAAAGGTTTGCAAATTACACCACCTTCTCGTTTAGAGGGTCTTCCAAATTGTATCAATTGTATCAAAGATTGAGTATCCCTAAGAGGGACGTATATGTAATCAGGATTTGGCAAAGTTTTAATAAAAGAAACCTTAATTTCTTGTTAAATTTATTATTGTCCATATTTTGATGCTTTAATACTCGATTTCAATTGATGCACTAGTTAGGTGTATGCTTTTTAGATCGTTACAGATGGTGATCACAATGAGAACCCATAAATTATGCTATCAATGAATGATTTCTATGCTTTTTTGTTGTAGATCTCCACTGTGGTTGAAAGCCATGGTGAATAGTATTAGCCACACTTTATAGCCATGGTTAACAGTCTTAGATGTGCCTAACAGCCATGACTAGTAGAGAACAAAAAAATAGTAGACAACCAAATCTACATCAGACTTGGATTTCAGGTAGGAGATAATTCTCTGTGTTTTCCTATGTCTGTCTATGTTTATTTTACTAAATGTAGTAGATGAAGTTGGTCTAATTAGAAAACATAGAGAAAGGTTAAAAGTAAAATTTTAGATTCTCTTAGGTTTTCTTCTAGTTGTTGCTAGGAACAATAGACTTCTTATTGCAATCCACCCTAGTCTTCAGCAGTCTAGGTTATTTTTTTAGAGTTTTCTTGCTTGGGGCCCAATCAGTGGCTAAATTTTATCATGTAAATGCATTATCTAAATCTCATTTAGTCAAATACATGTATTTTTTTGAATCTAAAATAATTTTATTCTAGGCATGTAGGGAATATCATGTTTGCTTGGTGATGCATTCTATTTCATACACAAAGCTAAAATGAACACACACACACCATGCAACACTTAAATGCTGGTGAATTGGAAGTCATATCCAACCACTAGTGGGGTTCAATGACGATGGCAGTGATTTCAATTCATTGGACCAACTCCCTTGAACCTTGTACTATTGGCCAATATCAACTCCAAGATCTATCCTAATCATACAAAATAGCATGCATTCCTCTTTGGAAGGGTGTATCGCTACACACAGGGTGTTAGGTGAGGATTGGTAGGACCTATGCTCCCTTCCTGGGTGTGGATTTCATATCCACATTTTGGGGGGTTTACATGATCGTGACTTTCTTTTTCGATTGTCAAGTTGTGAGAATACAGGTGAAAATCCTTAAACTATTTGAGAATTACATCAAAAATTTCAAACACAATGAGATTAGTTTAAGTTTTCAACAAATTTCAAATACATCAAACTAGTTTAGGGCTCACAAATAAAATTTAAAAGAGATAATCATTCTTTTTTACCTTGTTTGCATTAAAATATACATACGAGATCATACACATCATGCTTAGAACATAGAGAGGCCAATATCTACATAGAATTGAGGTCAAATCCTAAGCTCCACCTAATGCACAACACAACGTGTTGAACCCTTAGTCATAAGATCCTCTCAAAAAAAAATTGGCAAGCATTAGAGGGGATAACTCTATGTGCAGGGGTTATCATAAAAATACCCCACCTAGAGGAGGCAATGTACATGCCTCACAAGATAGATCCGAGTATGGAAGATCCCAACATGGGGTATTCGAGCATGGGATCATATATCATGATCATACACCTTGTGGATCCACTAGATTCATTGAAGAGTACATCATGGAGGAAGGAACTATAACCAAGTTGGTTTCCATTCATACTCAAGCTAAGGGTGGCTCAAGATCCCCATCAATTCAAAATAGACAAGAGAAAATCTGCCCATTTAGGGGTAGGAAGAGAGGGCTTCTTCAAAGCATAGGCCCGCATAGACTTCAAACAACAATTAACTGGGTAAGTTCACATTTGATATGTCTAATGTTGGAGTCAATGGTATGATGCCACATGAGTCATGGCACATTAGACAACTATATGGTCTAGATAGAGTCTTAGTGTAGCTAGGTTATAAATCCTCAGTTGCACATTCTCATTCTATGAGTTCTCATAGTGAGAGCACATGTAGGACCATCAGAGAACCAGGATAATGCTCTAAACATTCTTGTAGTATACTTGCCCCGTCAATCCACACGAGCATAGAACATAGACAACACCAAAATGTGAATTTTTTCTACATATAAAAAGATAAGAGCATGGTAGAAAATTCTATTAGAGGTTACATTGACAAAGTTTCTCAGATAGAACAGACCCACCAAAGATCGCATATGATCGATCTCATATATCGATCATAGAAACTGGTGTCAGAACAATGACAACATATCTTCCAAGACCAATTGGAAGACATCCATATAGAGTATGAGCACCTCAAAAACAAGGATACTCAGATATAGAGGTTGCTAAGGCAACATATTTTAGAGAAACACATGCATGAGTAATGCATCCTTGATTAAAATGAGCGTGTTGAGAGAGAGGATCGATTGGATTATACCAATTTACCCCCTCAAAGTGAATACAAGGAGTGCACTCATAGATGAGCTGCTTCACAACCTGATTTGCACCCTGAGCACATTAAAATTCATACTTGCCACATGACCCAAGACACGATGCAACATCGAGCACTTGAACATCATGGGTGTGCACAGTACGAAGAAGTAGCAGGAGATGAGCAAGAATAGGAATATCCAGAGATCTCCTTAGTGGACATGGAAGATGAGCCTAGTCCTCCATCTTGACTGAAGAAGATTTTACCTCCAAAGGCTCCTCAAAGACCTCTTAGATAAGAGGAAATTCTATCTTCGAAGACCTATAAGGCCTTTGAAGACAAGGTTCAAGATATAGAGAAACAAGGGATGGCTTATCAAAATCCAACCTTGAATAAAATTCACAATGAGCCTTTATGCCCGTCAGTGCTCATTCCAGTGTATCCTAATGACTTCAAGATGCCAAAGCTAGAGAAATTTCAAGGAAAGTATGATGCATAGTGAAGAACACAAGCTTATACTGAGAGGGGGGGTGAACAGTATAAGACCACTTTTTACTTTTTCCTTCAATTCAACTTTCAACTCAAAATTATGCAATGTATAGAAAACAGTATCAAGCATAAATCAAAGCAATGCAGAAAACACCATCCACAATAGAGACATAGCAATTTATGTGGTTCACCCAAAGTGGGCTACTCCACGGATAAAAATTTTCACTAAAATTTTATCAACCAAATCTAGGAAACCTTTCTCGATTACAATGTTTATGGGTACCAACCCAAAGGAGACACCAATCCCCTAACTTTGCTCTGGCTGGTGATCCTCTAGAAGACCTCTGCCTCTGCTGCCTTTAGCAAATGGAACTCTATCCACAGAATACACCTGTCTTCCCTACTCTGGTTGGAGACCTCTATCCTCAACTCTGTCACCTCAAATTTTGGTCCTCAAATTTGCACTAAACACAGTCCTTCGGTCTAGCACAAATGTCCTCTATATTTTTCTTTGATCTATGCAAAACACAGTCCTTCAGTCTAGCACAAGTCTGCCCTCTTCCTCTTTCTCTGGTCTGCACCAAACATAGTCCTTTGGTCTGGAACAAGTCTATCCTCAAATCTCTTTTTGTTCTTTCACAGTCGCACTTGGTCGAAACCAACTTTTGCACTGTCTGAGCAAACACAGCAGCACTCGATTGAACATCAACTTATGCACCTCTGTGCAATCACAGCAGCACTGTCTTCGCACACTCTACTTCTCAACGATCGAACTTCTCCCCCGCACTCTATCTACGAATATCGCACTTCAAACATACACTCCGATCGATACCATTTCTCTTCAAACAACCCTCCTTTTATACTAAAAATTTCAAGATTAAAACTTTGATCCTAGTTAGCTGCACAGCCCTAAACAATGTCGACTGCAAACCCTAATCTTTGTTGGCCCAGATTTAACTTTGTCGGCTCAAATTTAACTCTGCAACTCTTCTGTAGCTTCTGTCATGAAACTACAACATGTCACGATATCACGACATCTTTTGCAACCGTACACTATATTATGGCTTTTGTCGTGATATCGTGAAACTTTACCCGTTGACGACTTTGACTAAGCTCTTGTCGCGATATCGTGACGCTTCTCTCTTTGTCAGCAACAACTTTGCTTTTGTCACAAAATCGCAACACTTCTGCCTCTACTGATGTCATCGTCACTTTTGTCATGAAATCATGACATTTCTCGCTTTATCAACCTCTTCTCGGCTTACACTAGCGAAAACGGAACATGTCACGAAATCGCAACACTTTCACTACCTTAAGCTCTTCTCTGCCTTACGCCTATGAAACTGGAACATGTCGTGAAATCGTGACGCTTTCACCTTCGAGCTCTTCCTTCTTGAATTCGTCATGAAATTGCGACGCTTCTTCTGTTGAATACTTGCTTACTGTTTCTATCGTGAAATCGTGACACTTTCTCCAACTAAATGCTGCCATCTCAACCTGTCATGAAATCGTGACACTTTCTCCAACTGAATGCTGCCATCTCAACCTGTCGTGAAATCGTGACACTTTTTGCATTCGTACGACTTCTTTGTAGCCTGTCGCAAAATCATGACGCTTCTCATTTCAGACTCTTCCCTTTGCTGCATTTCATGAAATCGTGACAATTCTCACTTCAAGATTTTCAGCATGTCACAAAATCATGACAATCCTCACTTCGTCTTTTGTAGCATGTCACGAAATCGTGACACTTTCCACCTTGCTTTCTGTCTTTGCCAACATGTCGCGAAATCACGACAGATTTGCCAGCTTCTTCTCTCTCTTCTCACATGTTGTGAAATTGTGATACTTTTTCAAAAAGCTTTCTCTCTCCTACCTAAGTCGTGAAAATGTGACATGTCACGATATCGTGACACTTTTTCAAAAAACTTCTTCACATTCTAATTTTTGTTTTCTGTTTCTGCGCATCGATCAGTTAAGGACTCAGGATCTGAAATACTTTCCTCATCAGAACTCTCTTCCTTGTGCGGATTAACAAAACCAAGGCCTATTTTATCTATTGTTTTCCTTTGACCTTTGATGAGAGACTTAACCCTTTTGGAGCTATCTTGAAACTCGTACGACTTATCCTTGTACTCTTTAGTTTCCACTTCCAAAGAAGCCATTTTCTGTTCCAACTCATTATACTGAAGAATCTTAGACTCTAACTCGTCCTTGAGTTGTTGTGTGTTAGCTGTAGAGAAGTCAAGACTTTCTATAAGATCGTATCTCTCCATACAACATTCATCTAACTTATCCTTGAGTCTATCATTCTTCTTTCTTTCTTTTTTCAAAGCACTAAGAGCATTATTAAGTTCACTTTCAAGATCCTTTATTTGTTTGCTTTCTGAATCCTCAAGGATTTTTCCAGATTTCTTATCACTAGAGGTGCTACCTTTTTCAAAAACCATACAACCATCTTCTTGATAGTTTTCTGAAGCATCCTTATACATACTGGAAACCAAATCATTATTTGTACAATCATCCTCAAGGTGACCAAAATTTCCACATCTAAGACATTTCATAATAATGAATCTATGTTCTAGTTCTTCCTCCTTTTCTGATATGAACATCTTATTTTCCTCATCATTTGAAGAGCTTTCACTATCACTGCTAGAGCACTTACTTGCTTTGTCTAGGTAGAAACTCTTCTTGTTCTTGTGTGAATACTTCTTTCCTTGATTGTTGTGCTCATCTTTGTTCTTTCTGTAATACCTGTGCTTTTCAAAATCCTTGCTCTTAACATCTTGTTTCTCTTCATCACTTTCATTCTTGGAAATAGTACAGTCAGTAGCATAATGACCAAACTTTCCACAATTGAAGCATCTTATATTTTTCATTCTTTTGTGCTTTCTAGATAACTTACCTTTCTTGCTGTAATATGCCTCTTCATCACTAGAATACTCATCACTCTCTTGAAGCTATTTACCCTTAGATTTCTTGGTAGCCTTGAAAGCTACCTCTTTCTTGACATCAACCTTCACTTGAGTTCTCAACTCAAATGCTGCAAGTATACTATGAAGTTCATCCTTTTTTAGCTTATCCAAATCTTTAGCTTCCTCAATAGAAAAAATATTTTCACTAAATCTATTAGGAAGAGATCTTAAAATATTATCACAAACATCATTTTCAACAAGCTCAAGTCCTAAGTCTTTCATGGAGTTAACAACCTCATCCATACGAAGCATATAGTCACTAATATTTTCATTATCATTCATCTTGAGTTGTTTAAACATACCTTTGAAATGTCTCAACTTGGCCTTTCTAAAATTTGCATCACCAGTATGAACCACCTACAACTGTTTCCACATTTCACTAGCTGTCTTGCAGTGAATTACTTTGGTGAGATCTGCTTTTTGTAAACCTTTCAGGATTGCATTCATTGCTTTTGAATTGTTGTGATGTAGGAGCCTATCTTCTTTAGTATATGGACCATTTACAGGAATAGTGTACCCATATTCAATCACTTCCCAAACCTCATTCCCAAGTGCCATTAGATGAACCTTCAATCCAGCACTCCAAAGACCAAAATCCGATCCATCAAGAATAGGTGCTGCTTTGCCACTTGAATAATCCATTGTGTTCTTTACTGGCTTTTCCTTCAAGCTGTTAAACTTTTCGAAGGCACCTGCTCTGATACCAATTGAAGAACACAAGCTTATACTGAGAGGGGGGGTGAACAGTATAAGACCAATTTTTACTTTTTTGTTCAATTCAAATTTCAACTCAAAATTATGCAGTGTATAGAAAACAGTATCAAGCATAAATCAAAGCAATGCAGAAAACACCATCCACAATAGAGACACAATAATTTACGTGGTTCACCCAAAGTGGGCTACTCCACGGATAAAAATTTTCACTAAAATTTTATCAACCAAATCTGGGAAACCTTTCTCGATTACAATGTTTATGGGTACCAACCCAAAGGAGACACCAATCCCCTAACTTTGCTCTGGCTGGTGATCCTCTAGAAGACCTCTACCTCTGTTGCCTTTAGCAAATGGAACTCTATCCACAAAAGACACCTGTATTCCCTACTCTGGTTGGGGACCTCTGTCCTCAACTCTGTCACCTCAAAGCTTGGTCCTTGAATTTGCACTAAACACAGTCCTTCGGTCTAGCATAAATGTCCTCTATCTTTTTCTCTGATCTGCACCAAACACAGTCCTTTGGTCTGGCACAAGTTTGTCCTCTTCCTCTTTCTCTGGTCTGCACCAAACATAGTCCTTTGGTTTGGCACAAGTCTGTCCTCAAATATCTTTCTGTTCTATCACAGTCACACTTGGTCAAAACCAACTTTTTCACTGTCTGAGCAAACATAGTAGCACTCGATCGAACATCAACTTATGCACCTCTGCGCAATCATAGCAGCACCGTCTTTGCACACTCTGCTTCTCGATGATCAAACTTTTCCCTCACACTCTATCTGTAAATATCGCACTTCGAATGCACACTCCGATCGATACCATTTCTCTTCAAATAGCCCTCCTTTTATACTAAAAATTTCAAGATTAAAACTTTGATCCTAGTTGGCTGCATAGCCCTAAACAACGTTGGTTGTAAACCCTAATCTTCGTCAGCCCATATTTAACTTTGTTGGCTCAAATTTAACTCTGTAACTCTTCTGTAGCTTCTGCCGCGAAACTACAACATGTCACGATATTGCGACATCTTTTGCAACTGTACACTATCTTATGGCTTTTTTCACGATATCGCGACACTTTACCCATTGATGACTTTGACTAAGCTCTTGTCACGATATCGCGACACTTATCGCTTTGTAAACAACAACTTTGCTTTTGTCGTGAAATCGTGACACTTCTGCCTCTGCTAATGTCATCATCCCTTTTGTCATGAAATCATGACATTTCTTGCTTTATCAACCTCTTCTCGGCTTGCACTAGCAAAATCGAAACATGTCACAAAATCGTGAAACTTTCGCTGCCTTAAGCTCTTCTCTGCCTTACGCCTGTGAAACTAGAACATGTTGCAAAATCGTGATGCTTTCACCTTCGAGCTCTTCCTTATTGAATTCATCATGAAATTGCGATGCTTCTTCTATTGAAGACTTGCTTACTATTTCTGTCACAAAATCATGACACTTTCTCCAACTGAATGTTGCCATCTCAACCTGTCACGAAATTGCGACACTTTCTCCAATTGAATGCTACCATCTCAACCTGTCGCAAAATCGTGACACTTTTTGCATCCGTACGACTTCTTTGTAGCCTATCGTGAAATCATGATGCTTCTCATTTTAGAATCTTCCCTTTGCTGCATGTCACGAAATCACGACAGTTCTCACTTCGAGCTTTTTAGCATGTCACAAAATTGTGACAGTCATCACTTCGTCTTTTGCAGCATGTCGCAAAATCATGAAAATTTCCACCTTGCTTTCTGTCTCTACCAACATGTCACGAAATCATGACAGATTTTCTAGCTTCTTCTCTCTCTTCTCACATGTCTCGAAATCGTGACACTTTTTCAAAAAGATTTCTCTCTCCTACCTAAGTTGCAAAAATGCAACATGTCGCGATATCGCGACACTTTTTCAAAAATATTTCTCTCTCCTGTTTAAGTCGCGAAAATGTGACATGTCCCGATATTGCAACACTTTTTCAAAAATCTTTCTCTCTCCTGTTTAAGTCATGAAAATGTGACATGTCACGATATCGCGACATTTTTCCAACTTACTTTCTTTCGAACCTATCAAGCCGAACCTTCAACAAAACACATTATTTTACATCAAATCAAATTATTTCAAAATATCCTTGACATCAATGACAACTTATTTACTTGAGCAACTGCAAAGGACTCAAGGTACCCAAAATTGCCAACACTTAGGAACATGTTACAATATTTATGGATATGTGCTTTCAGATAGAAAGCAATGATGCTTTTTTTCTGAGAACCTTTATCACAACCTTTTAAGGCCCTACCCAAGAGTGGTTCAATCAACTTAAGAGGAACAACATAACTAGGTTTGAGCAGTTGGCTAATGCATTTCTTGAATGCTTCTCCTTTAGCATCAAGAAGAAGGTAAACCTATCTGATATGGCCGCTTCAATGCAACATGATGATGAGCCAATCATGGATTATGGGAAAAGGTGGAGAAAGCCAATGGTAAAGTTGCCATTTTCTATTTTGACCACAAAATTTGATGTTTACCAAGATTTGTGCAAAGCACATATTATTGCTATTGTAGTTGCAATAGTATCAAACATTTGAGGAGGTCTTGGTGCAAGCCAAGGTAATTGAGGACATCAAGTTACAGGATGGTAACTTGAAGCTCTGGAATAAGAAGGAATGGAACTAGAAGAACACCCAACATCAAAATCAACAAGCCAAGCCAGCCCATGTAAACCAAGTGGTGTTAAACCTCTAGAAATGGAATAAGGGGTAACAATAGAATTATCAAGCCCAACCTCCACATGCACGATACAATCAGTACAATAATAACAAGAAGGATAATAATAAAGAACAATGCTTGCCTCACTAGTTCACACCTTTATCAAATTTGATGACATCGATATTCCATCAATTGTGTGAGGCCAAGACCCTCAACTTACCGGAGATCAAGTTAATATACCCTAATCAACCCAAACCAAAGGGGTATAGGGATGATTTGTATTGTGCTTTCCATAGGATGAAGGGACATGACATCGAAGGATGTTATAGTTTCAAAAATGTAGTGTAGAACATGATTGAAAAATGTGAGCTAATTATGGAAAATCCTCAGGATCCTAACAACCAAAATATGAGGATATTCAAGAACCCCTTACCGAATCATGAGCCATTAAGGAATAATGTTGGTCATGTGAATCAAGTGTAGGTAGAACCACCAACTCAAGGATTCATCGACATGGTCAATGTTGTCACAAGACAAGGGAGGTATGAGCAACCAAATATACCTCCAGATCCAATTAGAGTGCAAGATATGCCTCCTCAAAGGCTAGCACAAAATATGTTAGGCCCACCAACTAGACAGGTGGTGACCATCAGGAGTAGGCTAGTTAAAAGCTTGCAGACAACTCCAATGAAGTTGTTGATCTATGAACTAATTCAGTATTCTCCTAAGCATAGGGAGATGCTCATGGATATCCTAAGGTATATTGAAGTTCAATACCAAGACCTTGAAGTATTTACAAAATTTGTCATACATATGCATCAATGTAGTGAACCGGTGATTCAATTTAATGATCATGATATTAAGATGATCTCCACTGCTATAGTGGACTCGTCGTTGAATATAATTATGCATGTTAATCACAAACCATTAAAATAGATTTTGATTTACATAGGGTCATCAATCAACATTATTACTACAAAGGCATTAAAATATCCGAAGTTACCAAAATCACACATTGTACATTCTACTTTCACCTTGAGAGCATCTAACGATGCACTGTGCTCAATGGTAGGTACTATAGTTCTTCTGATTTAGGTTAGACTGAATACCATCCCTGTGATGTTTCATGTGATAGAAGGCACCATGCAATATAACATCCTCCTAGAGAGGCCTTGGATTAGAGAAATGCATTGCATTCCCTTGATTTTACATAAATGTATTAAATATATACATGAGGGACAAGTTCACATGGTTCCTTCCGATGAGGAGCCATTTAAATATGTGAACTTAGCAGATTTACCTAGAGATTTCATTCTCCCATCAACGCATCTAGATATACGATCGACATCACAAATCAAACATCTAGAAGGTAAACACAAAGAAGTGTGTGTAGGACCTTCCATGGTAGCACCAAAACTATTAGAGCACTCAACAGTAGCTTCAACAAAGCCCATGACATCCAATATGCTTAGGAATGACAAGAAGCTTAAGGTAGTTATGCACAAAAAAGAGTTAAAGCAAGCACCCAAGGTAGCAACTGTTGAGGTTCCTAGTCTCATGGATGAAGGGGACACTCAAAATCAAGTCAAGGAGGCACGTCAACCTACCTTTCCTACTTCTTTAGCAGGGTCATCTACACTGTAGGTGATCATACATTTGGTTAATACCGGGTTAGCATCGTATATAGTGCAAAACATGACATTCACATCATTTATCAAAACTACACAAGACATGGGCTGACCTCAAGCCCATCACTTTCTTATGGGAATGGTGGTACCACTAGGGGTGCCACCCAATCAAATAAACATCATTTATGGAGGGTTGGATCATCTTGCAAATCACACACCCATATATGAGGATAATGATGAACCATTCATGGTGAATATTCATTATTTGTCTAACCCTAAGTTTACCTTGCGCTACTTTGAATGTTACCATTGGCATGGTTATGGTTTTGGTTTATTTTAACAAGGGCATCGAAATCCTTATGAACCACAGAATGAGCTACCAACTCATAGGTTTGGGTTAGGCTACCATATAAGAAGATAGGATGAGCTCCTAGCAGTATCTTTAGATCGTCAGAATCTCAGTTTAGTGGATGATATAGATTGGAATCCTTATCACCCTAACCCTTCTCACATGCGAAGGGGTAATAGGCTGGTAACCTACGTCTCTATTGAGCTACCTAAAATTTATCACGATAACATCATGGTAGAGTTAAATCCAAGAGATATTCCAAGAGCCAACTTGGACATTAAAATTCATGAAGCTACCAACAACATTGGTATGTAGATCCAGAATTTGGGTATAGCAATAGAAACTGACTCAAAAGTTGCTTTTGAAGAGGTTCAAGAATATTCCATTATTGAAAGCAATGGAACCAACTGTGATTATTGAACAGATGATGATGAGAAATCCTCAAATAATGAATAGTATGATGATGGGACTGAGTTGGCCTACTTAGGCCCTCTACATTTATATCATATTTTTCCCATAGAGACAATGGGTGAGGATGAGGGATCCTTCATTGATGATAGTGGCTATGAAGAGTAGGCATACCTTTGGCCTCATCTTGCTAATTTCCTAATTCCAATAGGCTATGATGAAGGACTCATATATGATAGTGATGACGAGGATGAGACTGAGAGAGCCTATCTTGGGCCTCACTATTTACGTCATCATCATGAGCCAATTGACAGAAATGATATATATCAGAGAGTCTATCCTAACCTGCATCTCAGAGGGAGACCACTCAATTTGGATATGATTTATCATATAGTCTTTCCTGATCTACTGACATACATGCATCTCCTTGAGCTAAGTGATCCCACTTTCCAGTATGTTCATAGACCAGATATTGAGATCCCCATACCCCTAGAGCCATTTCTTGGGTATGCTAATAACATAGATAAGATAGAACTGCACACACATGGTCTTGGAGATCTAATCCATTCCATCAATATGATATCCATTAATTTGACCACTCCACTTCGCAATCCAACCGATCCATCCAAACCATTGTATCTTAATTTAGATGCTATTGATTGGGATTGCACTGATTCACCACTAGAGCCTAAATATTTCTTCTCTAAGGAATAAATGTTGCAACCTTTCCATTTTGTACTAGGCTATGCACATGATGTTTATCACACTAAGGTAAATTCTAATGTAGGACCTTTAAACCCAGCAGATGACATCCACTTGATTCCTACACCTCACCAGCTTGAGGAGAGATCACATATGTCAGTAGAGGAAACCTTCAATATGGAAATTAGTGATGACCCCACTAATCCTAATAAGGTTAAATTTAGAGGGAGTCTATCTCCTGATGAGCATGCCAACCTCATCCCTCTACTAAAACAGAGACCTAATCTCTTTGCTTGGACATACAAGGATATACCGGGACTAGATCCAAAAATGGTTACTCATAACCTTTCACTAGATCCCTCTAAAAGGCCTATTAAGAAAAATCTCAAGAAGATGCATCCAACAGTTGCTTTAATAGTTAAAGATGAGCTACAGAAGCTATTGGACGTAGAGTTCATTATCTACATTGACTATCCAGAATGGGTATCAAACATGGTATCGATAATAAAACCTGATGGAAGGATCCATATCTATACGGATTTAAAGATCTCAACAAGGCAACACCAAAGGATTCATTCTTGTTGCCCAAAATAGATGCTCTTATAGAATCAACTGTAGGTCATGAGATGCTCTCCCTTATGGATGGTTTTATTTTTTATAATAAAATTTAGATTAAAGTTGAATACCAACACAAAATTGCGTTCATAATGCCATGGAGGACATTTTGTTATAAAGTTATGTCATTCAGCCTTAAAAATACTGGTGCCACATATCAATGAGCCATGATATACATATTTCATGACCACATACACAAAATATTAGAATATTATATCGATGACTTATTGGAAAAGTCATTGTTGTGTTTAGAGCATGTAGAGGTTCTCAAAAAGGTCTTCGATCACCTTATAGAGCATAATGTTAGGTTAAGAAGTGCATATTTGGTGTAACTTTAGGAAAGCTCTTGGGAGTCATTGTTTCAAAATGAGGGATCGAAGTTGACCCAATGAAGGTCAAGGTCATACTAGAAATGCATCCTCCTACAAATATCAAAGAGCTAAGAAGTCTATAGGGAAAAGCAACATCCATAAAGTGATTTATCGCATAATTATTAGATAAATGCTGAACCATGAATTGGCTACTACACAAGGGGGTCCCATTCAATTGGGACAAGGACTGTCAAGAGGCCTTCGCTAAAATAAATAAATACCTGGCAACGCCACCAGTGTTAGCTCCACCAAGACTAGATGTGCATTTCTTGTTATATATCAGCTACTAACTTTACATTGGGAACTATGTTGGCCCAAAAGAATGTGCAAGACAAAGAGCAAGTGATATATTACATCAATCACACCTTGGTGAGTTATGAGCTGGGTATGCATACGTGGAGAAGTTGTGTTTAGTAGTGGTGTTTGCAATGAAGAAGTTGCATTATTACATGGTAAGTCATATGATGTATGTGATATCCAAAAAAAATCCTTTTTAGTATATGATGAGCAAGACATCATAATACACGTATTGCAAAGTGGATCATGTTATTTATAGAATTCAATTTGGAATTCATCAGCAAAAAGTCCATCAAGGGATAGGTTATAGTTGATTGGCTGGCAAAGGTACCTCTTCATAATAGTAGGCCTCTTACCATAAATCTTCCTAATGATGCAGTCTTTGCGTTATCAAAATCTCCCAAACCTGAATATCTAGATAAAAAAGTTGACATGTCTTTGTTCTTTGATGATTTGAAGTGTGAGCAGGGGGGTGGTGTAGGAATTATCTTCTTCATACCACAAGGTGCTCCAATGTCCTTGTCATTTAATCTAGACTTTTCTTGTACCAATAATAAGGCTAAGTATGAATCCCTAATATTGGGCCTCCAAATAGCTATCACCATGAAGATCAAATGATTAAAAATCTTTGGATATTCCCTTCTCATATTCAATCAAGTGAAAGAACTTTTTCAATGTAGGTGTCTTAGCCTAAAATATTATAAGGATCTTACTGACACTTATCTAGCCTAGCTAAAGTGGTACGACATCAAGGCAATCTATCTTTTATTGAACATATTCATAGACACTATGACATATTTGGAATCTTTAATCCCTCAAAATCCATCTGCAAATTTTATTACCATTCATGTAAAGACACTATCGCATGTCGCGATGTAGTATGAGGCTTTTGATAACAAGGAATCGATCAACATTATTCATATAGAACCAAAACATAAGTGGTTCTATAAGGCTAGATAATTTCTCAAGAAGGTTCCCTAGGAGTCTTTGATCTCGTAGGGTCCTACGAAGAATGGCACTACCATTCACCACAAGTTTGTATCCCAGTTCGCATTCACACACAACGAAATGCTGAGGGAACAAGTCATCTTGTCAGTCGAGGCAAAAGCTTATAAGGATTGGATGTCACAACTACATGACTTCCTTAAGCTTGGTTTAATCCTGTAAGGATTTTCACATGCCACAAAGTGCACATTAAGATAGAAAGTGACAAATTATGTCTTTCTAGGAGACATTTTGTACCGTCAAAGCTACGATGGAGTTCTCCTTCGTTGTTTAGAGCCCCAAGACTCAACTTGGGAAATTTTGTAGGCTCATGGTGGTACTTGTGGTGGTCATTTCAATGGCATGGCCATCATAAAGCACATCCTTTGAATGGGTTATTATTTGCCCATGATGGAGAAGGATTGCATCGCATATGTTAAGAAATGCATTAAATTTTAGCATTATTCTAATCTTATGCACTTGCCATCGTAGAACTTACAGCCCATTCAAGTAGCTTGGCCATTTGCTCATTGGGGTTTAGATATAATCGGTAATTCTCTCCACCATCATCATGCTGGCATATGTTTATTATAATGACTACTAAGTATTTTACAAAATGGGTGGAAGAAATCCCTCTAACAATGACAACTAGAGCACGTATTGTGGAGTTTATACTTCACAATATCATTAGTCATTTTGGGATACCATCCAAAATAATATTGGATAATGGAACGTCATTCAAGAACAAAACTATAAGGGCTTTAACATCCAAGTACAATATACATCATAGTTTTATGACTCCATACTAACCATAGGAAAACGGGTAAGCTGAGGCTTCAAAGAAGGCAGTGGTAGCCATATTGAAAAAGACGGTACAAGAAAACCATAAAAATTGGTACATCCAACTACCCCTTGCATTATGGGCTTATAGGACTAGCATACAAACACCCACTAGGGCAACCCCATTTTTGCTAGTATATGGTGCTAAGGCCATTATGCCCTTAGATTTAGAAATTCCAATGTTACACGTTGCATTGAAAGATTTCATCGATGATGACACTACACGGTAAGATCACCTTGATCAATTGATGCTTCTTGATGAATTTTTCCTAAATTCCCTCGAGCATATCCATGTTTACCAAGATTTCTTAAAACAATATTACAATAATAAAGTCCATATGAGAGACTTTAAATTTGGTGATCTTGTGCTAAAGGAGAACCAATAGAACTCAAACCTACCACCGCACTTATGAGATAAATTTATGACCAGCTGGTTAGGTCCTTATATCATTTCAGAGCAGATTGGACCTGGAACATATCGCTTGACATCACTTGAAGGTATTGAAGAGCTTGAACCTCTCAACATTCTTCATATTAAGGTGTTCCATACATAATATTTCAAAAATTCAAAAACATGGAAAATTTAAAATCCATAAAAATCAAAAAGTAATAAAACCTAAAAACACTACAAAATATTCAATTCTTCATAAATATTTACATTTGCATCATGCATTTCATTTTACACTTGCACTCATTTATTTCCCTTGCATTTCATTTAGGAATTTCCATCCATCACACTTTCATTATAATAGGTTGTGTTTGCAATCTTACAAATGACACCACATTTGTACTTAAATCATGCATCTATGCATCATCATATTCCATCACCCTTGTGAGTTATTGTGTTTCTCAACACAACCCCTCCTATTTCTATGAAGAATATACTAGGGTTTTTCGGTCATTCAACTAGGCCTAGTGGTCTTCTCAGATTTAGTAGAAATCTTACAATGCTTTTGTATATGAGGTCTATTTTTGATAGCACTTAGCATATCAAAATTCCATCACTAATCAAACACATTAACAATCCTAATTATGGTAAGGAAGGATGAACACTACAAAGTGGTATGGGTCACCTTAAGCAAAAGGTTTTGTTACTTGCTCATTTATGAGGCGCAATGGCCTAGAGTAGTGGTCATTGGCAAAAGGACAAGTTCCCCCCTACACAAAAATCCCTTGCTTACAAAAAGGAGCAAAATCCCAAAATCAAATCAAATCCCTTGCTCAAAAACAAAAGAATAAAAAAATGCAAAATAAATAGTTATTCTTATAACTAAACATGAGCAAGTATCCTAATAAATTGAAGAAAAGAAGGGGGTAAACTTGAATCCCTGGAATGGTCAATACTCGAAAGCCTCTATAGTGATCCCCAATACAACAATGGGTTGAATTAATCCCGCCTGACATTGGGGTAGGTATAAGAAATTTACAAATGAGCTAGCTTTAGGTGCCTTGTATTGCCTAGTGGTCTAGTCCAACTGAATCCAAACCTAGGATCGGGTGAGCATGTGGTGATCCTCATTACAACAATGGGTTGAATGAATCCTGCATGGCAATGAGGTAGTCTTGTGTCTCATATAATATATTCATTTGCACACATAGCGATAATGAATAGTTGGATCTTTCATAGCAAAACTTTATTTTTTAGAATTCTAATATAGTCATTATATAGGGTCCGAGGTGTAGACCAATTGGTTCATCCAAACCCCATAAGGGGGGCGGAGGTCCAAGGTTCAAATCTCGGGCCTCGTTGGACTGAACGCTTGTCCCTTTCCTAGTGCTTTTAGTGGTGTAAAAGGTTTAAAATTATTGTGGCATGGTGGTTATAGGGGCGGACTACGCGAAGATTTGTGTGGCGGCTTCCAGGGCGGACAACACAGAATACTATGGTGGCCATAAAAGCTGGACAGCCTGCTCGGATTCATGGCGCCTACCGATTCCACCATGTAAATACCAAAAAAAAAACAAAAAATATATATATAGTCATTATACAACTTTTGATAAGTCAACTAGGGTGTTTGAGTTTCATTGAAAACATCAAAAATTCCCAAATAGCAACACATCAAATCATCTTTCAATCAACTATCAATTTCTTTTTATAAGAGTTTGTTTGTTAAGGGGTGTTCGTAATATAGAACAGATACCGGATGGTTATCAAAAATGATATTTACATGGCCATTGACTATGTTGTGCATACCTTTTAACTTACAAAAGCTCATGAATAGAAACAATATCATTATCTCATCTCACATATGGATGTCTAATTGATTAATTCTTATGATAAGATATCAATTACATTTCATGATTGTTACACATCCTGTGGTGTCATCCATTAGAGAGTTAACTCATACTACATTCACTCTTTATGTTTTAAGTGATTAAAGCATACAAGTTCATTTACATCAGATCACATCATGTAAATAATGCATTTCATACATTGCATTCATCATATCATAACATCATAGATTAAATGCATACAAGTAAATCAAATCAAACATGCATTAAACATCTAAAAGTGCATCCATATGCATAAATTATAGTAGTCCATCTACACATCTAGATCACAATATCTAATCATACATCCATCATCTAGCTAGTGCATGTCATATAAGCATCACATCATATAGCATCATATAAACATAACATATAAGCATCACATCCATATGCATCTCATAAACATAAAAAAAATAAATGTACACATATAATGAGTCTCATAAATATTTGATCATATATATATATATATATATATATATATATATATATATATATGTGTGTGTGTGTGTGTGTGTGTGTGTGTGTGTGTGTGTGTGTGTGTGTGTGTGTGTGTGTGTCTCAAAGAGTACATAGGTGTACCCAAAATACTCATAGGCTACAAATCTGTAGGTCCTCATACCTTACACTCAAAAATGATACAATGTGCCCAATGCATAATCATGATTGGCCTGCACCCCCTACTTGTGAGGATCCTCCATCACCTTCACCCTCTCGGTGAGTCCACCTGGAGCTAGTACTGGTGGACCTCTCAGACCTATGAGTCATGTGGCTGGGCCGAGCTAAGGACTACCCTATCTCCTATGTCCAAGTCCCCTGAGTCCCTGGAGCTTCGGATCTCTCTAGAATATCGCCACTGTGAAGTATGACCTCTCTCTCTAGGAGAGTGATATGGGCAACATCTGAAGATCATTGCCTAATATGTGTCTGCACTAAAACCTATAGTCTCTTGATCTCTACAGTCAGTTCTAAACCTATAGGTACCTGTACAACTAGAGCCACAGGAGTAGCCTATGGAGTCAAGGTCTCACCTCGTGCGCTCCTCGCTAGATCCCTTTATAGAGTCCTGAGGTCTAGCTAATACTATAGAAGATCTCGCTCAAGCATCATCTTCTCTAGAGAAAAAGTGGTACTCTTAATCTATGCCAGGTGAAGAGTCCTCTCCTCCTAGTATCTGTGTCATTGAGTCTATTCCTCTGTAATTTGATCCTAAGCTACTCTCAACTATGCCTGTAGAGTGGCAATGGAGGTGTCACTCCCTAAAATCTGCATCTGAGCGATCCCTAGCTATGATTGTAAGCCAACCACTTGGGCTCTGAGCTATGAGATCTCATCATTCGACTCCTCCTTGTCCTCCTACTCAGCCTGGGGTTTCTCCTCTATTATTGAACCCTCACCCCATACACCCTCTATCTACTGGTGCACTCATCACCCATGAGTATCTGCTACTTCAGCTGTCTTAGTCGCCTCTGCTCCTACTGCTCCATCCCCAACTCGACCTAGTGGGCCATCACCCCACCATATCCTGGTAGTCCACCAGACATCATAATCAAAAAATATCCCCACATCTACTAGTCTATATTCTTGGAAGTCATCATCCTCATCGTCTAGTGGAGTCACCTAAGGCCAAGTCAAATCCTTCTCCACCTTAATGCAGCAATAGATAGTGCGTACTGGTGGAATATCTTGGCAGATCTCAAACTACCAAGTAACACACGATAAATGGAAGAACTCACACATATTGGGCTTGCACCCGAGGAGCCACATATCCCATATCGTCCACCTCAAATAGTTGTCTACCTCCCTCCATGCAGGATAGTCCATGTAGGGTCACCATAGAACCTACCTTGGTCGTAGTGCAGTCAATTGGTCTAAGTAGTACTATAAATCCCCTGCCCAAGACCTGCTCTTGAACCTATCAATCTCCTTAGGCCAGCAAGCATCATAGCACTGAGAAACCTTTGTAATATATTTGATATATCATGGGAGTCCTCTAGGGTGGTCAATGGTGATGTGTTTCCACACCCATATATGAAGTAGTAGACTGCAAACAACTCCCATGCAACCTCATTGTGTGATATGATACAACTCGTTGTAGAGCTATACAAGCAGGGCACTACCCCATGAGATAATCAGTGGCTACTTTGTAGTACTCCCCAGAATATCTTGCATCTTGGCTAAGAGGTTCTAAGGGAACCTCACTCTAGACGTATCTGGGAGTAGGAAATGTATGCAGAGATACATGAGGATGGCCTATCGCTCTGTGAAGACATGCACCATGTACCTATGCTCAATGGGAACACCCCCATGGTCAATATTCTCAAGTGCATCATCGCTACAAGTTCCAAAGATCCACTAGAAGACTGTAATATTTTTCATAGTAGGTAAATAGGTGATGGCCTCGCCATTGATAGGGATGTGGAAGATGTGGTAAACATCCTCCAAGATGACTGTAATATCTCTGATCGGTAGATGAAATGTGTTGGTTCGTGCATCCTAGCGACGGGCCAAAGCAGTCATGTAGGCCTAGTCGGTCCTAATAGTAGGCAAGTGGATGATGTACCCAAGTCCTATAACAGTGAACTAATCTCGGTCAATGTCACTAATGAAGGAGGTCACGAAAGAGCTTGGACTCCCTTGCCTGGGTAGTCAGCTAAAAGGGAAAATAATAATACATAAAATCAATCAAAAACATAAAAAAATGTACTTCAAAAGTCAAAAAAATTAAAAAAAACCTTCAAAAATATAAAAACATTCATAAATGCACAAGAAAATTTCAAAAAAATCAATTAAATAGGTCAAAAAAAAATTCAAAAATTGGAAAAGTTGCTCAGCCATGGCTGGGACCCACGATCGGTGGCAACAATCAGAATTTTGACCGTTGGGATTTGAATCCCACTATGGTTGATAGTCGAAGCCCCCAATTTGCCAATTGAGAGCCATGGATACCACCCATGGCTAAGAGAAGCACCCATTTCGGGGTCACTTCCCATCCCAGGCAACAACAAAAATTAAAAACCCTCCCCATCTAAACTAACCTAGACTAATCCTAACTAGGGTGAGGTTATTTACCAGCAATTTAATTTGGTTCATTTAACCTATTTCTTAATGAGGCTCATTTTAAGTTGGTAATCAAATAATTGAGGTTTGCAATGCTACTTTCGTGGCACCAGCTCTGCCACTGGAAGACGCCTTTGGTTGATCAACCATCGATAAAGGTAGGTGTGATGGTTTTGGTAGCATTTCGTATCAAAGTTCAATTTGCACCTCTCAAAGCTCTTGTTAGCGTATACGTTACTATTCCATTATTTTGGTTAGTAGTTAGTTAGCGCTAGTTTTATTTCTAGCTCTAATAGGTTAGTAGATCCTATATCTACGGGCTAATTAGAGCCTAATGTAACCCTATATATTTACCTAATACAATGCTCTAATTGTTCGTTCCATCTTACATGGTATCAGAGCGGGTGTGAGGAGCAGACCTCGCTCCGATTACGAGCTTACCACCACCATCGCTGGAGTTGGAGCTGGAGTCGACCCGCAGCTATTTTCAGGAATGCTTCCCGATGTGGCCCGCAGCACTCCGTGGCATGCTTCTCGAGAGACCCGAAGAAGCCTAGGCATAGATCTTGAGATGGTGGCCCGTAGACTCAGATCTCGAGGTACAGTAGCCCATAGGCCTGACAGATCCCCCCACAAGGTGGCTCAAGAGAGGGCCCATAGGCCCATGTCACCAGCGGCCATAGGAGATGACCCACAGGTCTGACAGCATCCTACTGTCAGACCTGATAGGCCGACATCGGACCGCTAGCACAGATCCAACGACCAGCGACAGAGATCAGGCCATCAGATCTATGAGGGTAGGAGTGCCCTCTGATAACTGACGGTCGCTACTGCTGCCCTCATGGGTCCAACACACAGCTGGGAGGGTAGGCGTGCCCTCCCAGGTAGGGATTGGACCCAAACCTGAGGGCAGGAGCGCCCTCGAGTTTGACAAACCCTGACAAGGGGACCCCCGAGCGGCTTGGACCGATTAGTGAGGGTAGGCGTTCCCTCCATCGGATTTGACCTAATGACAAACTCTTAGGCATGGATCCCAAGGCTCAAACTTAGACCCTGACACGTAAACCTGACGACACCCATGTGCGCTTGGGAACAGATCCTGAGGCACTGATGTCGAGGCACTGACTCAAAATGTGACATGTTGTGACCAGAAATGACCTTGGGTACAGATCTTGAGGAGCTAACGTGGCAGATAGCCACTAGACCTGGACCAGACACGACACGTGGTAGACAACCATTGGACTCGGACGTGACATGTGGCGGACAGCCAGACCTTGACCGGACTCGACACGACTCGGGACTCGACAAGTGGCGGACTGCCACTGGACCTGACACGTGGGTGACATTGGCAGACTGCCATGCACCACCCGACCAGACCGGTCGTGCCATGCGATGGTGACCAAAAGGTTTGCGGTGGGGGGACTGACTGCCCGTAGGGCAGTCAATTGTTAAAGGGCTTGAAAGCCCTTTTAAGGCCCAACTTTTCCTCCGTGCAGGCAATGTGGGATTAATCCCATAGTTTCCCCGCCCGCGCAAGGAGTGAAGGGAAAGGGAAACTCCTTCCCTTCCCTTCACATTGGGGAAGCTAGCCCGACCGGCCGCGAGGCCAGTGCTAAGGCGCTGCCCGACGAGAGGTAGTTTGTCTTATTGGAAAATTAGGTGCATTTTCGGTTGCATCTGTCACCTAGGTGATAAGCATTTTGAGGGCATTCTTGTTTGATTATTGCATTATTTATTTTGCAATTATAAGTCATATAATCAAGAACACACTAAACCCCAAAATTTCACAAATTTGTGTAAATCTTTGCACAGATTTAAAGCCAAAATTACTTGATATTCTCTCCTAAATCAACAAAACCCCTAATTCACTCTTATTTGTTTGGCTTAATTTCCTCCAACTTTTCATCCTTCATGAAGGGAGTTAAGGCAGGTGCCATTAAATATCTGTTTGAGTGAATTATATTTTGATACTCTTTTAGGGTAATCAAAAGAAAGAACAAGTTTTTTTTAAGGAACCTTAAAAGTTGCAATTCTTTGCACTAAGGGGGGATAATTCCTTTCTTCCTTCAATCATAGATTTTGTCAAGAGGGAGATAAAACTTGTAAAGGCAATCAGAAAAGTAGAAGTCATCAACATTACACCTTTTATTTTAGACTTCCTAATAGCAATCATGCTTGAAGTACTTACAATAAGAAAGGACAAATTGGTGAACTTTTTTTATCAAATTGCCTAGAAAGCATAGTTTTGCACAAATTGTAAAAATGACAACCAAGATACCATTCAGTGTTGGTTTCAAAATAAGCAAAACTAAAATGCTAAAGGCACATCATAGAAGCCATATTTCTAGTGAAGTGTCTCATTCTGATTCTGTTTCTGGTTCAAATATAGCACAAGGAGTGCTAAATTGCTAAAACGGTTTTGTAGAGGGAAAACACATGTGTCCCTTGGGCAAAAACACCATTTTCTCTCTCTCTTTTTTTTAGGATTCATAAATAGCATAAGTATTTTGTTTGAAGAACTTACAATAAGGGGTGCTTGTACCTCTTTTAGGCTTCATAAATAGAAAAATCTAGGTGTTTGAAGTACTTGTAACAAGAGGAGAGACTTTTTGTGATGTAAAATTGTCTAGGAGGCAATATTTGTAAAATCCTTCACAACACTCTTGAGTTAAACACTTTTTGCAGTTGAGGGGGGATATCCATTTCTTTTCTTCACTTATTTTTGTAAATGGGGAAGATGACTTATAAGGGTGCATTTTCGGCTTTGACAGACACCTTAGTCACACTTCCTTCAAAAATTAATTACACTATGTTTTGCAACACGAAGGGGGGAACTTATAAGGGTGCATTTTTGGCAGTGACCGACACCTTAGCTACCTTATCTTTTGCAAATTCATATTGTAAATGAATGAACCTTGTATGAAGTGATTTATTATACTACACCTAGTGATTGCAGCAGCTGGTTACCCATGCAAATTTGGTTGGATGATGTGATTACCATAAGGACATTTGTTGACGTGAAGACAAAGCGAGGAATGACCCATTTTTTGCTTAGGAGCAGCCAGAGCACTGTGACAGAGCAAAGAACTAGCAGATCAACATCTTCTGCACTGTATTGGGGTAGTTATATACTTTACCCAAATATTGTTGTATGGGGGGATGATAGTATAGCTAGTAGTTATATTATTACCCAAATAATGTAATAAGGGGGGATGTTAGCGTATACGTTACTATTCCATTATTTTGGTTAGTAGTTAGTTAGTGCTAGTTTTATTTCTAGCTCTAATAGGTTTGTAGATCCTATATCTACGGGCTAATTATAGCCTAATGTAACCCTATATATTTACCTAATACAATGCTCTAATTGTTTGTTCCATCTTACAGCTCTCTCGATAGCTATAACAAGTTGGAAAATAATGAAGTGAAAATGATAGATTATTATTTTATGTTTTCGATTTTGCTCTCAGCCATGGCTAGTAACTGCAGGAACAAAATTAGGGTTTTACGACCGTGGGTGAGATCTGTGACTAAGAAATTTGCAAAAATTAGTTGCATATGACAACCGTGGCTAGCATTTAGATATAGATACCCTCAAAATTTCACCATGAGGAGCTTCAAAATGCAAAATTAAAAACATTCAACGGGCCAAAACCCTCCAAATTTTCAAAAATAACAAAAAATTTACATAATTCAAAACTTCAAATGTGCCTCATATTTAGTTATTTACACTATACATTTGGTGGTTGCAGCGACTTGCAATCCATGAAATTTGACAAGATGAGTAAATTACCATAAGGCCATTTGGGGTAAATTAGTCATCGTTAAATTTATTTGCTTCACTTCAATCTCTAAGAAGGCCACAACAGCCGAACTGCCCCACAGGAACGAGGATTTATCTCAATTCTTCTATGATATTTTTTAGTAGATCATAGAACATAGTTATTCAACACAAGCCTAATTGGAATTGCTATCATCTTGATTCTCCAAGAAGGCCATTGCGACTGAACTACTCCATGGGATAGAGATGTACAATTACTATTTTTTTGGTAAGATAATAATTTTTTTTCATTAAGGGGGCATTTGAAAGGCGTCCCAATGCCTTGATACAACATAAATAAAAGGGATGCATAAGAAGCAAAAGTGCATCCTAGAAAAGCAAAATAAAGAGAAGAGGATGCGCGAGGAAAATTCAAAATACATCCTAAGCAAAAAGAACAACATAGAAAGACAAACAAAGGAAAACCATAAGGATAGGAAAACCCACAGGGTTAGGAATAGAAAACAAAGATGAAGTCACTCCAAAGGAGGTGCAACAGTAGTTTCCTATTTGCCTTCCTTGATTTCATCCTTGGGCACTTCCTTGAAGATATCCTTAGTGATTTCAACAACATCATCCTCCTTTACTTCAAAAATGCCAGCGGTAGTAGAGTTAGCAGGGACCTCCTCATAAAAGGTATCACAAAAAAATAGCAGATTTAATGCATTCCTCTAATCCTTTAATTGAAAAATGGCCTTCCTAAGAGCATCCCAAGAAATTTCCATGTAGGCAATTTTCGTAGAGGTGGATTGGATGACCAGTTTATGCAAGTATTTCTCTACAATGTCACTGGAGTCGTCCTCACCACCTTTTTTGGTCTTCTCAGGGCTTAGGGATGTATTACTCTTAAGCCTTTGGGAACTCCTAGTGGGAGTAAAGTCCACCTTGACCTTTTTCTTCGTGCTAAGAGATCCCTGAGATTTTTCAAAATTGTCTTTCCTTTTGACCCATCTCATTTTGGGGCTAGGTGTGGATGAAGTATCATCCTCTATGTTTTCCTGAGTGATGATATTTCCTTTGGGAAAATTTTGTAGCAGATAAGCATACAAATTTTTGAATAGACCCTGATGGTAAGGCCAATCCTACTCCTTATTGGCATGGGTGGAATTTATAGAGTAGTCCATGGACCAATACATGAATTCTGGTATGTTGAGGAATTTTACGTCTCTGAAGTGATTCACAAAGGAAATATGGAAACTACAAAGTTGGGACTCGGGATCGTCAACAGTTATATATTGCATGATGGGTTTCATTACCTCCTTCCAAAGAGTAGGCAGGTTCTTGTGAAACAAACCTTTCTTGTGAAGCTTCCTCAGTGGTGATGTAGCTTCAAATTGACTAAGCTCCACCTCCCAATGGTGTTTGTTCCTCCTCACTATTCAGCCTTCTACACTCTGCCTAGTCAACTCTACAAGTAGGTCTATAGTTATCTGAATGTTGACACCGTGGATCATGACGATACCATTATCCCTAGTTAAGGAAAATGCCATACTGACATTCTAATCAGTCCCAAAAAACATCTTGAAAAATGGAATCAATTTTCTATCTTGGAGGATAAGCTTCAAATATGGGATCGACGAAAAAGGTTTCTGGCTCGACAAACATCATCCTAGTGTCTCATAGAACAAAGGGACAAGGGTTATTGAATGATGTAGAGGATTAGAGGAAAGGTAGAATAAGTCTAGAACAAAGCTTTAACATGGTTTATAGAGTGCTAAAGTGATATAAAATGACTCAGAAGACCTTTTGCCCAACTTCTCACACTAGTATTTCGTCTAGGGAACATGAAATGCCAGATAGAAGGGTCTAGTTGGTTGCAGGTATAACAAAGAACATATTATTCGATGAACATGATCACCGGTGAAACTAGAAATGTGTGCTATGAATAGGGTAAAATGACTAAAAGGGACGCTTGGGAATCTGATAATGGATGGAACAAGGAAAGAATCAGAAACCAGAGGAATAGAAAGGCACAAAGGAGCAGATCTTAGGACTATGCGATTGGAAAGATGAAAAAGGAAGGATCTTGAACCGGTAGAAGGGGTGCATACATGGAAAAAAAACCTAAATTGATGAGAGGTGATAGAAGAAAAGGCTTTTGGCACAAAATTTTTAAAACCCCGGTGACAGCCAACGAAAAAGAGGTGGTGGCATGAGTAAAAATCATGGGAAATAAGTACCACCTTGTGGAAATAAGGTTTAGAAATTTTTTTGAGAAGAGGTTCTGAAAATGGATAAGTCTAGGTAAAATAAAATGCTTGAAGAGGACTTTGAAAATTAAAATGGTTATAACAACTACCATCATCTTAGAAATATTAGGCCCTGTTGTGGAGATTTCCTGCTTACCCTTTTAAGATTTGTCACGTCACAAGAAACTAAAAAATCACACGAAATCATGCACCCTTTAAGACCTTGGTGCACTCCATAGGAATGGGCCAAATGGGTACTCAAATCAGTTGAGATCATCAAAAAATTCATTTTGGTTCATAAGATATACCCCTTCAAATTTTGACGTAAATCTACGTGCTCGCCAAAATGGGGTGCACGACTTTAAAATGGGACGCACGAAATTGTGTGCCCTTTAAGACCTTGGTGCACTCCATAGGAAAATGGAGCACATAAAATTAACATGGGGTGCACTAAATTAACATGGGGCACACGAACTTAACATGGGGCGCACGAACTCGCATGCCCCTCGAGATTTCGTGCGCTCCAAAATTAGGGTAAAAATTGAAGTTCTCAAAATTTGATAAAATTTCTCAAGGGTCTAAATGAGCCAAATGGATACTCAAATCAGTTGAGATAATCGAAAAATTCCTCCCGGTTTGTGAGATATACCCCTTCAAAGTTTGACGTAAATTTTCATGCATGCAAAAATGGGGCGCACGACTTTAAAATGGGGTGCACAAACTCGTGTGCCCTTCAAGACCTTGGTGCACTCCATAGGAAAATGGGGCACACGAAATTAACATGGGGTGCATGAAATTTTAAAATGGGGTGCCCTTTAAGACCTTTGACAAAATTCAAAAATGCTCAATCCAAACCATTGCCACTAGACCCCGATCTTCAAGATACACAAATCTCAACACTTTTGCAAGCTAGAAATTTAGATTAAACCCAAGCCTTAATTTTTTGGAATCATCAAAAATTGGGCCTTGCACCCTAAGCTCACCTAGACATCAATTTGATGAAATTTTTCAAAAACAATGGGGTGAAAACTAAGTTGTAACAATGGGGTACAACACCGGCTCTGATTGGGACAGGTAGTATGAATGGCACATGAATGCTCCTAAGAACTCCAGAATCTTCGGTTGACAATCAAGAGACCACAAAAATTTAGACTAAAAGCTAAAAAGGAAAACAAAGGTAACAAAGAGAAAATACTAAAGGATGGACCTTGGTTCTGATCAGTAAAATATGATGACCTTTAAAATAGATGAACTTTGACTTATGGGGGAACAGATCTATCAACAATGTCTTAAGATAGAGTTGAGGCAGATTTATTTGGAAGTTGTTGTGTCATCATGCCTAGGCTTGTGTGTGTTTTGTGCATTCATTCTTATCCCTTGATCAGTCAAAAATTCACCATATCGGCAGGAGATGAGCCTATTAAGTATTTCACTCTGAAAGATATTCACCTTGACATTGCTCCACTACTAGCCAGGCATCTATAGCCCTAGTGGAGATGACCTTGATTTCCTCCAGACCTGCTCTACTACCAGCCAAGTGTCTATAGCCCCGGTAGAGGTTATCCAAATACCCCAACATATAGTTGCTTTGCATTATTTATATTTTTCTTCTTTTTGAGAAGAATTATGATGAATTACAAAGCTCACATTGGGTTAGAAATCTGTAAGGCTAAGGAAGTAGAGTGTATATATTTTTAGCTCAAGGCATCCTATCAATGATGACTTCATTCTTCTTGATCTTGGAATATCCTTAAAACATGTGGGAGATGTGAAGCTTTAGCATAATGCACCACACCTTCCTCCTAATCTGTTTTAGCTTTGGACTTGTTGGACCATTGCTTAAAACCTGGCCCACAAGATCTCAGTGTCATCTGCCCTCACTCTAGGTCTTCTTTCTTTGATTGATTAGAACAAGTCTATCAAAATTGTAGTGTGCAACAAAAAATTTTAAGGAGACAAAATCATAATCACTGTTGGATACTGATGGTGATCAAACAAAAGGGAAATTATCTCATTGGAATATTTGCAATGGCAATCAACTTTTCTGGGATAATTTTTGTGAAACCTAGAACAAGATGGGGGGTAATGCTTCATTTTGCAAAAATAGCTTAATGACCTCAAGATGTAGAGTGAGTTCAAATTCCTTTCATTTTTGTTTGGATGGCCTAGGATACACTCTCAATTCTTGATGACTCCAGAGAAAAACAGACTGTGGTTGAAATTTATGCATTCTTTTTATCCTTGTCCTTTTTATGATGTATCTTCTGTTAGACTGGCCAATTCTTGTGGGGTTCCTGATGATGGGTTGGGCATTGGGGATTTTACTCTGAAACGAGGTAATAGATGTAATATTACCTAGGACTAGGGCTTTGTCACTGAACATGATGGAGAAGTTAGCAAAGGGACCAACATCATTTTCCAAACCAATGAGTACTATGAATTTATCAATTTCATCTAATTTGGCCTATTTTAATCTGACTGATTTCACACTTAAAATAGAAATAGGGAGATAGTTCTTTGCAGAAGAAAGACTCAACAGATCAACTATGATTTTACATGAAGTTCTATTATCAGGTGGGTGATTGTAGACAGAGTAGTCATTCATTGAATTCAACATATATCTTTGGAAAACATGGAGGGGCCTCATTTTTGACTGATTAATAAGCTTAGAAGACCTAGAAAATTCATCTTCCTTTTGTGCTATGATTCTCTGACCAATATCTTTTTTAGACTTAACTATACTTTTAGGCTTGTGATTAGTCAGTTCTATCTCATGGTCTTCCTCTGCATTGGGCTTCACAAGGAGAACTACATCTTTGGATAAATCATCCTCAATCATTGGCCTTTCATCTACTTTTTCATCTTCAACCTCCACAGTTTTGTTGGTCAATGCCTCTTCCTCTGAATGTTGTTCTGGTATTTCTAATATGTCGAAATCATCAATTTGAAGGCTTTTTGGAATTTCTACTATTACAGATTGATCTTGTTGGCTTTCATCAAAACTATCATCAGGAGCTTGATGATGATGTTCTTTTCTGGGAAACAAAGTCCTTTGCTCATTACTGACAAGGCAGACATTGATATCTCCTTCAACCCATGGTTTGTGATCAATCCATTCTATTTTGTGGTTCTCTTTCACATTGGACTTAAAAGGACCCCCATTTTCAAACTCATCATTATTAATTGTTGCTCCATTATCAATTTATTCTTATTCAGTCTACACTGTCTTATATGATAGTGCCTCTACATCTGAGTGTTGTTCTCTCATCTCATCCATATTAGGAACATTCATCTCATCTATTGTGCTCTCAAAGTCCATGGTATGGCTTTCTTGAAAAATATCCACTGCTACTATAAGCGGTTCCCATTTGGCTTCATCAAGTATGACATTAGAGGTTTCAGGATGAAGTTGCTCTCTTTTGGATATTAAAGTTCTATGTTCTCGATAGACCTCAATATCTCCTTTAGATTTAGTGTGATTATCCTTGCAATCTGAATTGGTCCTGACTGCTTTACTAGGCCGATCCTTGAGGTTTAGGCTAGGGTGTGAAGCTAAATAGATGCCACAACTAGAAGGCTTATGGGGTGAACTACAAGCAGGGCAATAGAAAGGGAATTTACTACCGATCATGTTCCTTTCTACATGAATAGCCTTATTCATGCACTCATCAATAGTGTTTACTTGCTCTTTCCCTAGTTCATGATTGAATTCTGCAGAGAAAGCATTTTTATAAAAGTAGATGGATTGTTGATCATTAAGAGCCATCCTATCACAAATTTTGTTCTTAACCTTGATGAATCTTTTGTTGAAGTCATTAATCGGTTCATTTCTATCTTTTTTTATTGTATCCAATTTAGTTATGAGTGAATATATATTCCTCTCCTCACTATACCTTTCTAAAAAGGCTTCTTCCATTTCCTGGAAACCCAATATGCAATGTGGGGGAAGACTATTGAACCAATCTAAAGCATATTTCTCTAGGGTCTACCAAAATAGCCTAAGAGCCACATCTTCTTCTTCAACTTCCAATCTATCCATGGCATACAAAAAATCTCGAATGTGGTCTTCCCCAGTTATAGTGTTATCCCCCAAGAATTTGGGTATGTAATTATGGGCCTTAGGGTGTAATGGATTTAAGATCAGGGTAATATAAAAGTCCTGTATCTATTTGTACGCCAGTTGTTTAAAAGAGGATTTGTCATTTTTGTAACTAGACCCCTTGGTATAGGAGGTACAACAGATAGAGTAGTACTTGATAGATGGGGACTTTTAGAAACAAAACTAGTACTGTTGTTATGATGCTTATCTAAAGGAACAGAGAGTGAAAGTTCCTTTCTATTTTTATGTGGATATAAAAGTACCTGTGGATATGGAAGTTTGGGGTAGATTTCCTTTTCGTTGCTTCTTGTGGTCGCCAGATCAGCTCCTTTTTGATGATGGGTTCTTCAGAGTCTCCAGTATAGTGTGAAAAAATAAGAAGTGCTCTCTGGCCAAGATTGCTCAACCTAATATTTCATATCTCACAGTGCCAAAGATAGTGGTATAGGTTTATCGAGCCAAAGAGAGTATGTTGTGGGAGGTAAAATAATAGAAATTTTTAAAGGATCCTCCCCAAAAACGATGCCAAAAACTATTGGCGTTGAGTGGACGGGCTAGAATATAAAAAATGTCGAAGGAGATAAACCACAAAAGATATACAAATAACTGTATAATGCTCTCCCCGACAACGGTGCCAAAAAATGTTGTGGAGATTTCGTGCTTACCCTTTTAAGATTTGTCACGTCATAGGAAACTCAAAAATCACAACGAGTATTGTGGACTCTAGTGGATCCACCTCTTTGACCCAGGAATAGATTACTTAGAGGGCTCTAGACAGACTAGGTCGGGTAAGGAAACCCTAGATAGTGGGTTTATATATTTGCTATTATAGTGCAATCACCCATTCATCACCAGATAAAATGATATTATGTTGTTTTAATTATTTGTGACCAAACCTAACATTAATAGAGCATATCAAGACCAGACCGGTGCCATGTCCATTGGGTAGTTGTAGCAAATTGATATTAAATGATTTAGAAAGGAAAGAGAAGGGAGAACTAGTTCATTTTAATTCATTCAAATAATGTAATGCAAAAAAATGATTAAACTAGCAAAATAAGGCATCGTCCACATATTCTGATTGCAGTAATATGAAAAAAAGTAAACACAAACCATAAACACAAGTGATGCCAGGAATAGAGCTAAATATTTCATTAATATAAGATGATTTTACATATGGAGAGACCGGCACGTCGCTCTGCTCTTATATGATAGTAATTACAATGAACCCCAGTTCGAATAATGTAACAAGGGGTTTTTCCTCTCCATCCCAATTATAGTAATGTAAGAGTCTCCAACTTTGGAATGTTCCACAAGAAATTATCTCAGTGAATAACGCTCCCTAGGCAATCCTTGGTCATTGATAGAAGAAAAGGAGATAAGAAAGACAGGAAGACATACACAAGGAAAATACAACTAACACTTAGAAAAGGCTATACTTGGACTCAAGTTTTCTATCTCAGAGGTTTGATAAAAAACTATTGCTGCAGTGGTCTCCCTTATATAACACTAGTTGCTCGAGCAAGGCTGTAACTATTTCCATCCTTGATGTAGCAATAAAATATATCCATTTTACTGACTTGTCACCTTTCTTTATCTTTTTGTAATTGTCCTGCACTCACAGATGCCATTAGTAGTACCATGTTTCTCACATATAGGTAAGTATACATATATAAAAATATATATTTGCTTTATGCTTGTTCAATTTTTACTGGGAGCCTCTACAAGATGGACCATCCACCTACCTCTTTCTTAAATCATGGGGTGCATGACTTTAAAATGGGGTGCACGAAATCATGTGCCCTTCAAGACCTTGGTGCACTCCATAGGAAAATGGGGTGCACGAAATTAACATGGGGCGCACGAAATCATGTGCCCCTTAGGATTTTGCACGCTCCAAAATTAGGGCAAAAATTGAAGTTCTCAAAATTTGATAAAATTTCTCAAGGGTCTAAATGGGCCAAATGGGTACTCAAATCAGTTGAGATCATCAAAAAATTCCTCTCGGTTCATGAGATATACCCCTTCAAAGTTTGACATAAATCTACGCATGCGTGTTAATGGGGCACACAAATTTAAAATGGGCTGCCTTGGTGCACTCCATAGGAAAATAGGGTGCATGAAATTAACATGGGGTGCACGAACTCACACACCCCTCAAGATTTCACGTGCTCCAAAATTAGGACAAAAATAAAAGTTCTTGGAATTCGACAAAATGTCTCAAGAGTCTAAAAGGGCCAAATGGGTACTCAAATCAGTTGAGATAATTGAAAAATTACTCCCGGTTCGTGATATATACCCCTTCAAAGTTTGATGTAATTTGCGCATGCACGAAAATGGGGCGCACGACTTTAAAATGGGGTGCACGAACTCGTGCGCCCTTCAAGACCTTGGTGCGCTCCATAGGAAAATGGGACACATGAAATTAAAATAGGGTGCACAAAATTAACATGGGGCACATGAAATTAACATGGGGTGCATGAACTCGTGTGCCCCTCGAGATTTCACGTGCTCCAAAATTAGGGTAAAAATCAAAGTTTTCAAAATTTGATGAAATTTCTTAAGGGTCTAAATAGTCCAAATGGGTACTCAAATAGTTGAGATCATCAAAAAATTCTTCTCGGTTCATGAGATATATCCCTTCAAATTTTGATGTAAATCTGCACTCGTGCAAAAATGGGGTGCATTAATTTTCAAGACCTTGGTGGGATCCATAGGAAAATGGGGCACATTAAATTAAAATGGGGCACATGAAATTTTAAAATAGGGTGCCCTTTAAGACCTTTGACAAACTTCAAAAATGCTCAATCCAAACCATTGCCACTAGACCTTGATCTTCAAGATACACAAATCTCAACACTTTTGCAAGCCAAAAATTTAGATTAAACCCAAGCCTTAATTTTTCTAGAGTCATCAAAAATTGGGCCTTGCACCCTAAGCTCACCTAGACATCAATTTGATGAAATTTTTCAAAAACAATGGGGTGAAAACTAAGTTGTAACAATGGGGTACAATAGGCCCAATAGAAATTCTTTCTCTCAGAATCGAGGGCCAAATGGACAGAGGATCACATGTAGAGAGAAAATAATTTATTTAGATGAGAAATATTTAGATCCAACCTCAAAAATTCACTCATATCACAAGGAAGAGATTATATCCAGGTTAGCATTCCCGGGGCAATGACACCAATATTCACCAGCTTGTCAACAACAACATTGGCTTCCCTAAATGCATGTTGAACAATGACTTCCTATTGGCTTTGGAGAATTTCCTTGGCTTCCTCAATTAGTTTCATGGCCAGATGTACAATTATTATTAATAGTTGTAATCATGGATGAATTATGCATTGCCAAATAATAATCAAAGTGCTAAAGTTTTCAATTGTTCAAATCAATCATGTTGGTCAAGCGACTCATCGCTTTATTAATTGCCCTATCCTCATCGACTCGTCGCTTGAGGGGGTAGTCACAATATCAATAATCATAATCAAATTTAATAGAAGATATATCGATCTTGTCAAATTGTGTTCTCCATACGAATCATTACAAACAACTATCATAAGCTTACCCTTTGCTGAGTAAAAAACAAATATGACAGTTAAGTTAGTAGCTCTCCACCTATCAATACGATTGTAGTACTAATGCTACTCGATCACCGTGGAGCTTGCAAACGCTTTGTAAATTAAGCCTTATCTTAGTTGGAGGCAATGATTCTAAGATGCACATCCTTTTGCACGATTGGGCATCTAATTTTGATCAAATCAATGATCATCATTCGACCTACAACATGGTTTTAGGAGGTCTATTTTTGCTCAACATTGTTCGTTCTCACAATGCATCCCAAAATGGGGCATCTGTAGACACCTAAAATACATCATGTGTAGGGGGATACTCTAATTGGTATGCTAAAATACCATATGAAGGATCTTGGACAACTCCAAGGTGAAGCAATGGTTTTAACCACTCAAGTTAGGCAAATTTGGCCTAATCAGTCATGACCGTGGCTAACAGCCAAAACTAACAGAGTTAGCCGCACCTCAGACCCGCGACTAGCACTAAAACTATTTTGAATCCTAGGCTGAGCCAAATTGAGTTACAATAGTTTGGGAAATGAAGTTCAAATAGTTTTGGGTAGGGAAGCTTTAAGAGTTTTCCTCCCAACTGATCCAACCTCCTTGATCTTGATCTTGGCTTCCCAAGCAAGCCAATATTAGGGATTAGGAATGCTATAAGACCCCCCTCCAAAGTGGGGAGAATTCTATAATCTTCTTGAGTTGGAATGCAATGAATCTCTACCAAAATGGATAGCAAAGTAACAACCCCTTGACGAGAGTCGAAATACTGCCCAATTGTGGAGTGACAAGCATGAATTCTCCAATGGAGCTTCCAAAGGACTAAGAAGCATTAATCACAAAATTAAGGCAATAGAATGCGAATATTATCAAAATCAACCACCAGTCCATATTGGGACACAATGGTGACCCTTGATCATCAATTCCATAGATGGAATTAGAGATCTAAGCCCTGATTACAAGAGTAAAGACCTTTACGCCTCAACCGTGGCTAACAATGCCAACTGCACCTCAGACCTGCGGTGAGGGTTTGATTTTTAATTTCCTTTGTTTTAGCAGTATATTTCTATTTATAGTTATGCAATTAGCTCAATATAACATAGATTAATATTTTAGCATACATTTGATCGGTTAATTTAGGATTTAGAGGTAGATTTGCTTCCATTTCCTTGTAATTATCAATTTAGACTAGTTTCATGCTTTTCAAGTCCTAGTGGCTAATTAGGCTTCCTAATAGCTAGATTTCATGTTTTATTAACATGCTTTATAGTAATTTTGTGATTTATTATCTATCTTAATAGATTTACATGCTTTCTTGCTTTCTTTATCATCAATTTATGCAATTCTCTCAAAAGCCTCATCAAGAGAGGCCTCCTTTGTCATTAACTCCTTTCATGTTGTTTCTTGAACGTAAGGTTTACAGGACCTAATTATTTTTAAGGTATTTAGGGCAGCATATACCTCCAACCAAAGGAGAAGAAGGCTATATTTGGCCTTAAGCATTTTGTGTACATTTTAAAAAGTTTGTGGATTACACCACCTCCTTGTTTAGAGGGTCTTCCAAATTGTATCAATTGTATCAAAGATTGAGTATCCCTAAGAGGGATGTATATGTAATCAGGATTTGGAAAAGTTTTTATAAAAGAAACCTTACTTTCTTGTTAAATTCATTGTTGTCCATATTTTTATGCTTTAATACTTGATTTCAATTGATGCACTAGTTAGATGTATGCTTTTTAGATTGTTACATAATGAAAATGAGAAACAAGGAAGATAAGATGAAGAGATGCACCAAGAAAAAGGTGATCAAGAAGGAGAAAATGTAGAAGATAAAGAGAAGACACAAGAAAAGAAAGTTGAAGAACAAAATTAGTAGGAAAAAGTGCAAGAGTAGAGAAAATTTATTGCTAGATAGGCTAGGCATTTTTGCATACCGTAGCTGACAAAAGAGTTGTATATACATAATTGGTGAGTTGTTTTGATCTTGATGATGTCAGAAGGTAACCATAAAGCATGAAGTGGTTAAAATCTATGAAGAAGTCATGATTCCAAGTTTCAAGGAAAGTCGAAAAGACCCCTATCTATAGTTCTCAGAGGCTAAAACATAAAGAAGCTGCCAAAACCCCTCCGTCCACCTCAGTAAAAACTCCTAAGGACAATTCTAATTCTCCTAACCTAGTTGAAAGGTATCTTCAAAAGCTGGCTATGCATGAAACTTCTACCACCATTGACCATCTTGAAACTGCTCACTTGGCCATTGGAAAGGTGATATCAACTCTCAAAGAACAACGCCATGCACTAAGCCTCCTATTTTTTTGTGACAATTTTGATAATGTTCTAGTCTTGGCCGGTGCTGAGGTATCCTTCGATACCAAAACTAACGTCAAAGATGTTGTCAACGATGAAGATGTAATAGATATCTCTAATGATTCTTGTACTATTGTTCCTAAGGATGGAACTAAAGATATTTTTACAACAGATGTGAAAGATGCTGGTCTAGAAGGTACTGCTTCATCTCTCATGTAGATGGATATTCCCCTTGACGGCTGATGACTCTTCCTTTGTTTTTGGGTTCCTCTATGGTAGAGGATCATTTATTTTTGAGTTCCTTTTTGGCTGAGGACCGCTTCTTTTTGGGCTCTGTCACCTTTCAGACTGTTTCTCTTTGTTCTTGTTTGTCTAAGGCTATTTATTTTGGCTCCTTTTAGTCTAAGGATGTAATTTTGAGGATGTAATTATGCTTTAGCTTGTAGTTTAGCTTGTAGTTCCATGTTTCTTTCCTCTATTACTTTTGATGTACAAGGCGTTGAGGCACCTTTCAAATGCCTTGTTATTAATAAAATTATTAATTTACCAAAAACAAGTTGCAAGGAAAGTCATGATCAAATTGAGCTTATGAAAGGGCACATTTCTATGTAACTAGAGCAATATTGAGCTTATGGAAGAAGGAATTGCATAAATAAGTTACCCTTTACCTCTTGCATGATTTCCTTGTGAATAGTTATGCTCTAAGCATCTTCACAAATGTTTGAAAGTATGGCTATCACACGGAGATTATTATATGAAGCATAACTTTCTATGATCTACATATTGCTTCTTGCATGATTTCTATATGAATCGTTACTCTCTAAGTATCTTCACAAATATCCTAGAGAGTGATGGTCATATGGAATTTATTCTATGAAACATAGCTTATCAGTGATTGAAGTCTACCATTTTCTTCAAATCCTTCCTTTTCACGTATTCATTCTCTCCATTGCATAAGTTTTCTTCCTTCCATCCTCATTCATTCATATTTTCCCTAAAAATTTCCCTTCATCCATTCATCTCACTTCACTCTCATTAGTTCCTACTATTTTTTACTTCTAATTCCCAATGGATAAGACTCTGATTTCTTTAGGCTTTGAGAGAAAATCCCCCCATGAGGCACTAGAATGTAGGCCCAAAATGGGCACATACTTAGAAAATTTTGCAAAATATTTCTAAGTCCTAAGAGTGCTCCAAACCACGGTAGTAGCAAAGCACAACATGTTCTAGCCCACGATCAACCAATTAAAAGTTGCACTTAGAGTATTTTGAAACATGAATTAGAGCACAAAGAATATGGAGCAACTTGCAATAAGTTTCTATCCTGTGTGGCCCAGTGTATGGTTCTAGACTGCAATCAAAGTTAATATTCTCACCATCCAAATTGTGAGCTAGGGCATGGTTCCATACTGGATAGCTCGATGCATGTCTCATCTTGTGTGTATTATAACATGGTTCTACACCATGGTCAAAGTGGTCAAATTCAGCAGTGTGGCATTCCAAAAAGTGGGCCAAAGCATGACTACATACCGCATGGTCTAGAACACATGTTCCATCCCAACGATGCAATGTAGTGTTCTATCACACGATTAGCATTGGTTAAAATTGTGAGTTGGATTTCTAAACCATGGGATAGCACATCATTTTGAAATAAGATTCTATGCCACTACCTAAAATAGTAAGAGGGTTATCTTGAAGATAATGAGAGTGGTCTAGAACATGTCTACACATCGTGCAACCTAGAACATAGTTTCCAATCAAGGTAGCAAGGCTCCTTTGCTCTAGCCCACGATAAAAGTAGTCAACATTATCGAATTAAAGTTTTAAGGAGTGGGCAAAAAACATATTCTATGTTTCTGAAATAAAGTAACCATTGTCTCTATATTGTGGGGTGATGTAGACTGTGAGCAGGCATAACAAGTTCTTGATAATCTAATCTCAATTGTTCAGTAGGATATCAATGACCAAAATGCCATGTATTTCAAGCCACGTATAAAAGAAAAATTTTACTAGGAACAAAGTTGTAGATTGTTGTTTTAAGGTTTCTAAGTTGGAAACGAGCAGGAAGGTGAAGCGATAGAGGATCAAGAACTACAAGAAGATTCAATTGCAGATCCATGATAATACAACCTTGGCAAGAAAGATGAATGATCCTGATTTCATATTTATTTAGTCTAAAGCTGGAAGCCATGAGAAGCGAATTACTATAGAAATCAAGTTGTAGGGAACAAAATATTGCACAACTTTCTTCTTTTTTAAAATCAAACAAGAGGCTACCACTTTAACACCTTTCTAATTTGGTATTTCAAATTCCTTGTAATGTTTCAATTCTTTCCAATATTTTAAAAGCATATGTAAAACTATAAATAGAGGTCGAACCCTCATTTTTAAGAATCATCTCTAGAGTGTTTGCTTGCCCTACCACTGTATATATTATGTAAATCAATAAAAAGAGCATTACTTAGATGTTTACCTCAAACCTCTATTTTCTTTTCTTTCATGAGAATTTGATTTGTGGAGTCATTTTTGCTACCGCTGCTATGGTTAGTATATTTTGCTGATATTGGATTGCTAACTTAGAGCACTTTGAAATACTTCATGTTTAAATATATGCTTGGAGGAGACTTCTTTTTTTGTTAGTGTATTGATCTAATTTTTCTATTTGGATTATTAGTGCTCTAGATGTTTGAAATAGTCTCTGAAGTATGATTATGCACTCTAATGATGAAGGTTATTGGTTTTGAATGTTGTTGATCTCAAATGTGGATTATTGTAAATTTATTTGTGGGAGGTTTTCCTATAGTTGTCTATGTTGTTAGCTCTATTCGACCACAAATAATTCATTATTTTTCTAACCCTTACTCCCCTTTCTATCCCTAGATTTATACATTTAACTAAGCTTAAATGAGTTAACATTTAGATTAGTTGACAAGGTATACCAACCTACTTTGGAGGTTGGGTTAAAAAAATATTTAACTCATTCAATGTTGGTATTTGAGCTATGATTAGTGGGTGCTCACCTACCATATCATAAGCAGATGATAGTCATAGTTTTAAGATTTTCTTGATGTCATTTTAGACTCCAACAGTGCCAAGGTAAGAAATGGAGTAAGAATTGGGGTCAAAAACATTATCCCCTAAGATAAGTTTATGAAGGATGCATGCTAGATTTTATTTAATTGTACTAATAATATATCCAAATATGAATCTTTGTGTATTAGACTTAAAAATCTAAAAAACTATGATGCCACAAATTTGAAATTTTTTGGTGATTTAGAACTTAATATAAAACGGTTGAATTTAGCATGTGCCACTACGAATAAATATCTAAAATTATATGAATACTAAGTTTGGTATATTTTAGAGAGTTTTGAAACTTGTGAGATTATTGAAATACCAAAAGAAGCAAATACCAAGGCTAATGAGGTAGTGACAATAGCTACAAATTTTAACCCTTCTACAAGTTTATGGATAGACCCAAGGAGTTGGAAATGGTGTTTCCACCTATATTTCTAAACCATATAAATCAATAGAAAGTGTTTAATAGCAATGAGAAAATCAATAAATTCTTAGTCAAAGAATCACCATATCCAAAGAGAAAAATGAGCATGGAGATGATATTAAATATGGAGTTATCCAAATGAATACCAACTACATGACATAAGTATTAATCATAGTCAAAAGTTTGGTCAATCATAATAATATTTTGAAGAAACTCAATATTAAGGTAAGCTATCATCATACCACTCTATACAAGTAACTGAAGGAAGGAATCTCCTGATCAAGAAGGAATACACTACGGAATATGTTCATGTATTAAAAGAGCTCTATGGAAAGTATAATGATGTGGTCACCTAGAGTTATGTGGATTTGAAGGTATATGATAGGAATATTATTGAACACACCATAAAATTTTATAGTCATATGCAAAATCATTTTGATAGAAACAAAGAAGGAAAGAAAGATAATATTTTATGTGAAGTATTCTATATGGGTAGCTAATATAGTCCCCATAGAAAATAAAAATGGATATATTAGTGTATATGTTAATTTTAGGAACCTAATCTAGGCCTTGTTAGATGGTAATTACCCATGTTTGTCCATGGACCAGATTATTTAGAAGGTCATAGGATCACAAATGATGTCACTTTTGGATGGGTTTTGATGATATATTAATATTTGGATAAAATGGAATGACCAATAGAAGTTTTCCTTCATAATAAAATGAGGAATATTTGTCTTTCAAAGGATGCTTTATTTATTATCAAATGACAATGTCACCTTTCAAAGTACCATGCATTTGTAGGTATGATTGATGAAACAATCCTAGTATATCTAGATGATCTAATGGTGTTTTCAAAAGAGAGGTCAAATCATATCAAGCATTTATAAGTAGTATTCAAAAGCTGCTAAGAATTTGGTATATCCATACATATTAAGAAGTTTATTTTCTTTGTATATGAATAAAAGCTTTTTGGGCCATGTAATACCTAAAGACAAATTTGCTATTGATACTAAGTGTATCAAAGCCATCCAAGCATTATCATTACCATCCTCAATCAAAGGCATTAGGTCCTTCTTAGGTCAAATCCAACTTGTATCTAAATTTATTACTAAATTTATACAATTGGTTAGACCTATCACCATAAGGTTAAAGAAGGATGTCATTTGTTTTTTAATTAAAAAGGAAAAAGGAAATTCTAAGAAATCAAGAATGCTGTCACCAAATCACCATTTCTTACTAACCCTAATTATACAAAGGGATTTATACTATATATATTTGACATCGATGGGAGTGTAGTTGAAGAATTGACTCAAAATGATGGAAAATATGAAGAAAACCCTATTACATCATGTTTTATGTGCTCTATAATTATGAAGAAAGATACTCTTAAAAAAAGGTAAGTGTTTTCCATGATGAAATCATTGAATAAATTTAGTTATTATATATCTCAAATCAATACCATTATCTTCATTGTACATAGTGATATTTGACCTATAGTCCTCCATGGTGAATTAGGGGATAACCAAGCAAGTGGGTAGATTAAATTTAGGAACTTGATATAGAGATAAAACCAACCAAACTAGTAAGAGGTATATCCATTTATAAAAGCTTAACCATGGTATGTGTAGTGAATAGGTGGCATTGATTAAGGAACTTCATCTAGGAGACAAATCGATGGATAGGTGATATCAAGTATGTTAGAATCCTAATCATAACCCTTAATATTATTAATTCACTTATTTTATTAATGGACCATTGACTCCTTTCACTTCACAACTCTAGAATATATTTATATACATTCACAAGGATGTAAATAGGTATCCATAAAAATATAAAACATAATTATTATTCAATCCAGTGGTAGGTTTACCTCCATTGAAAATAGTGATTCTACTACAAAAGTGATTCAACATATTTTTATCTTTTGCATCCAAATTCATCCATTTTCCATTTTTCACAGCTGCTAGAAACTAGGTTTCTACCATCTGGTATCAAAGTCATATGTAATCCTACACCTTCAAATTTCATTTTTGCTCACAATCTCACTCTTGCTAGTACTCCATTGCATATCTATTAAAGCAATTTTTTTAAATCATATCTACCGATGTCACCTGTGCATAATCTATACAATGTTCTCTTAGTATTGTTGCCCCACAACAAAACAACCATACACAGATTCACCACCCACTCTAATATACAACCAAACCACCATTTCACAAGCCATAAATGAAGTTGGACGATCTCAAGCACACCAAAATGACTCTAATGACCAAACGATGAAGACAAACAAGTCTCGACGTAGTGCAGGTGAGGATATTTGGATATTTATACACATCTATTGATTTTGGTTAAAATTTACCATCAAACCAGATCAAAACACAGTTAAATTATGAAAAACAAATCAATATGTTGCTTGATGTTCATTTTCAGGTGAGAAAATTAGAAAATCGGCGATGAAATATAAAATTATTTAACATAACCTAAGGTTGTTATTAAATTCTAACTGTCAGATTTAACTTTTGCAATGTCATATAAGAGCAAAAAGCAAAGCGTTAAAAAAAAATTAAGGGATAAATGTCCCACATTAACAAGGGGGCAAGTAAATTTTTATTTAAAATGCTTTGCATACATATTGCAAAGCATGACTATGATCACACTCCTCATGTGATCGTAGCCGCCAGCCTTGCCTACCACCCTTGCACCTACCCTCATAATATGTGCCATTATTGACCATTGAACGCTACTCGCCCTTCATATTACACCTGCCCTCAAAATTTCACTCACTCTTCGTCTTACGCCCGCCCTCGTGATCCATGCTACCACTGACCATTCCTGCCTAGTCAAGTCTCCCATGACTCCCTAGTCAAATCTCCTATGACCATTGTGATAATTCTTGCTTAATAAAATCTTTCGTGACTGTTGCGACCTTTCCACCATTGAAAAATACGGACCGTTAGGTCTCAAAAGTTGAAAATAAATTTTATATTGAAAAAATATTCTTTTTTTTAAATTAAATAAATTTTTGCAATTTTTTTTGAAGAAAACCTAAATTTCTCCACCAAAAGAGGACTTACAAATTTCAAACCAGCCCTACAATGGTCGATGGTAGGAGATTGCAAGACCTTATCAAATATTTCATGTAAGAAATGAATTTATGGAAGACAACATTGCAAATAAAATGATAACAAAAGAGGATTTTTGCCAATGGAAGGATGAAAACACTATACCAAAGGTGGAATTTGAAAACAAGATAGCAAAACTAGAATTAAAAATTGATGCCACTAACCACTCTATCGATATGGTACAACAAAACTTGGCATTAATCCAAGTCGACCAATCTACCGGAGCACCAACACACCAAGCATTACTTGGGGGACCACAAACGTCAATCCTACCTCAAACCACTAAATTGGATTTTCCAAAATTTGAAGGGGGTGACCCCACAAATTAGATCTATCATGCTGACCAATACTTCTCCCTTTACCAGGTCCCTGAGACACAAGGTTTGCATTGCATCCTTCCATCTTGAAAGTACTGCCACCCAATGGTACCAATGGTACAAAAAGATAAATGGCACCCCTACATGGTGAGAATTTACAAAAAATCTAATGGTACAATTTGACCCAAGTAAATTCAAATATTTCATGGGAGCTCTTACCAAACTTTGCCAAACTACTACAGTGCAAGAATACCAAGATCAATTTGAAAAATTGGCAAATCTTACATCAGGGCTAGATGCATCATTCTTCCAAAGTTGTTTCATTAGTGTCTTAAAGAAAGAAATTTGATTAGAAGTACAAATGCTCAATCCCATTGACATGATGTAGACTATTGTGTTAGCCCAAATGGTAGAAGCTAAATTTAATCAATTGGGAAACCCATCTAAAGCAGAATCACAAAATACTTCCACCACCCCAAAACTTAACCGAATCCTACCAATTAAATGTATCAGCCCTGAGGAAATAAAATAAATAAGGGAAAAAGGCCTTTGTTTTCATTATGATGAGAAATTTGTACCATCATAAATGTATTACACCCAGATTATATATTTTGGATGCAGCTATTCCTTGTCAATCAACAACCACGAAGAGGAGATCAAGGTAGAAGTAGTGATGGATACACTCGATGATAGCACTCAAGGTCCACTAGAAATTTCTTTCAATGCCCTCGTCAATAATTCTTCTCCCCAAACTATGAAAGTCCTAGGATCCTTCAAACAATAAAACCTTATCATGCTTATTGAATTTGGCAGTACCCATAATTTCATCGACCCACATGTGGTAAAGCAATCTAATTGCGTCATACATATTTGTAACAATTTTGAAGGCATGATTGGTAATGAGGGAAGGAGCACCTGTAAAGGGAAAAGCCAAAATATTAAGCTCACCTTAGGCTATTACACCATGAAACATGACATGTATGCAAATCCCTTAGGCATATGTGATATTGTCTTAGGAGTGCAATGGTTATGCACACTAGGGACTGTCCAATGGGATTTGAAGCAATTATGGATAAAATTCACAATAAATGATCACATGTATACTCTTAAAGGATAAACCTTCGGCCCTTCTCCACTAGTAAGCTCTCACCGAATGTATAAAGTTCTTCGCAAAGGAGGTAAGGAAAAATGGTCCTACTTATTTTCTCTCCAAGCCACCAAGAAGGCATGCAAAGGGTTTTCCCCTCGTCGTTCTAATTATCATTTTATTCCTACCTATCCTCCAACAACACTTCAACCTTCACAACATCCTTTCTTACAAAATGATGAAAATAAAATGGTGCAAGAACATGAGCAAATAATCCTTGGAAAACAAGGGATAAAGCGTCTCACTTCGATATTTGAGGACAAATCTCTTTTTAAGGAGGATGGCATGTTAGGATCCTAATCCTAACCCTTAATATTATTAATTCACTTATTTTATTAATGGACCATTGCATCCTTTCACTTCACAACTCTAGGATAGATATTTATATGCATTCACAAGGGTGTAAATAGGCATCCATCAAAATATAAAATATAATTGTTATTCAATCCAGTGGCAGGTTTACCTCCATTGAAAACAATGATTCTATTACAAAATTAATTCAACATATTTTTGTCTTTTGCATCCAAATTCATCCATTTTCCATTTATCACAACTGCTAAGAACTAGGTTTCTACCAAAGTATTACATGTTCATAGGAGAAATAACAAGAGGACTAATAGTAAAACATTAGGGATATATTCAAAAAAATCCATGGATTACATATAGTTGGATAACACCTTCTGATGAGCTATGAAGGGGTGTTGCTAAAATGCATTAAATAATGAATTAACAAAGATCCATTAACTAAATATCATATTGATGGTGTTAATTAATTAATAACTCAAAATTTAGAGGGCAAGATACTATTGGCTAACCACAATCATTGACTATTTTTAGTGGGTAAAGAATGATAAATAATTCCATCTATATATGGATCAGTAAAAATCCTATTTCGTTGAATCCTATTATACTAAGAATTTTTAATAGTTGGGATTGGATTTTATTGGAAAGATAAGTTAAATTTCTAGTATAGGGTATGGTTGGGTCTTGTTAACATCTAGTTATTTTACTATATGGGAAAAATCCATTCCAATTAAAGTTATGAACCAAGAGGGTGTCAATAAAAAATGAACAACTAGGTTTGGGGTACTTTTAGATATCATCATAGATAATTCCAACCTATTTATAAGGTAAAGATGCTCCAATTTATATTAGAATATGTGTTTCTCCTCAAGAAGTTGTTGAATTTATTGATTAGGAATTGGCTTAGCTAAATTCATGAATAAGAATATGATTAGAATTATAAAATAGACAATTGTTGACTCAAAAATATATTGGCACATCAAATTGAGGAAGGTAGTCTAGGATGATAGAGTTACTCCCAAATATTTATTTGGGACCTGGTCTTATAAGTTGGTGTTCAGGAAATAAGCAATGCTACATATAGATATAGAACTCCCTTAACTCCAAATATCCTAGTGATCGTAGTTTGAAGATAATGTCATTTCACCCATGCAATACCATCTTAATTCATTACTATAGCTAGAATTAGAAAGAGATAAAGTCTTCCAATGGTTTATTTTATCACATGATCATGTGATTTCCTTTGTAAGTGGAACAGTGAAGAGAAAAGATGATAAGGTGTTGGAAACCATTGATTTCCATGAGATCGTAATCTAAATTGTTGAATTGAACCAAACAAAATTTTGAGGTATAGTCGTAGGGATATCATTTATTATTTTTGCAACCAAGAGAATAAGGATAAGGAAATGTTCAAAAACATGAATTTTCTCTGTGTCATAATCAACATGGTCAAAGTAAGCTCTTTAGTGAAGTTTGGCATGGTCTAGAGTTTTCTCTATTTCATGGATGATTATTTCAATTTGCCAAGTAATGTAAAAGAAAGACAAGTCCCAAAATGTAATATCCTACCTTGGCAATATTTTTAATTAACTATGTGTGTGCTATAAAATTTTAATACCTAGCATAGTTTGCTCTGTAGATATACAAAAATGCTAAAATTATAGTGATGCTTTACTAGAATGGTATTATGACCTTACTTGGATTTTGCAAGATATTTAAAACTGATTTGGTATTTAACTTAAGGACTCTTGCTATCCTTTCATGCATGTCTCAACTTAGATTTAAATGGACTAATACCTTGTGGTGTTCTACTCATGATGTGGAATGCTTTGATGGTGGATAAATGTTATTTGAATGTTTTTATATGATGTTGAAAGGTAGATAATGTGAAAGCTATCTTTTGTGAGTATCATATTTGAAGCATGTATGTTTGACTTTGAGACTAACCTAAGCTTTGATGTTAATCATGCAACTCCTAAGTTAAGAGTTTAATGTTTAAACTTCATTGTTTTTTGCCACATTTGAATGAGTATGTGAATCATTTTGGGAAAGGATGGAGTGGGAGATAATTAGGTTAGTTAGACATGAATGACAAATAGTGTGGGGGAGGACATTCTACTGCTAGAGGAAGAAAGGGGGAGTTTTTTGGTTTTTGCATGGAATTCTTATTTGGTAGGGAGAACAAAAATGGGGAGGTTTTTACAACATGATTATGTTGTCCTTTTTGAGAGAAAGGAAGGAGTGTCTTAAGATATTTTTAAAAATAAACATGTTTTCTCATTGAAAGGTATGATGATTTAATTGTGCTTGAGTATTTTTGTGCTCACTAAAAACAAAATATGTTTTAAATATTGTGCATGAATTTGTTGTGTTCTCATTGAAGTGAATGGTGTTGTGATAATGGTGCTAGAGTATTGCTTTGTCCTTGCTACAACAGTAAGTATTAATCTGGAAGAATTTCATATTATGTTATTTATGTGAAGATATAATATAGTTGCTTTGTATTCACTGAAATAGAAGAAAACTTTGAAATGAAATTCATAGTATGTTCACTGTGTGAAGATATAATATAGTTGCTTTGTATTCACTAAAATAGAATTAAACTCCAAAATAAAATTTATATTATGTTTTCTATGTGAAGATATAATATAGTTGCTTTGTATTTTCTAGAAAAAAGAAGCGAACTCTGGAGGAAATTTCATATTATTATTATTATGTAGCTTTGTTGAATAGAGATGTTTTAGGTATGTCTTTGTCAGAATGGGGGCCAATGATATAATTATTTATGTGTTGCTTCCTCATTGAATGCAAAATATTATGATGATGTTGTCTTGTCACTGAAATGAAGGTTTAATTGCTTTTCAAAATTTTATCCTATAGAATAGCAAATATGATTGTTGTGCTTTCACTAAATATTTGAGGTATTATTTAATTACCTCATTAAACATTGGGATGCCTCTTGTGTAAAGTGTATTGAGGTATTTTTCTATTGTTGTGCACTCTGTCAAGGTGAGTCGATATTTTAGGTGCTAAAACGATGTTGCATTAACATTTTTTTCTTGAGTGGTTTATGCTCGGCTAAAATATATGTAGTTTAATTTCCCTCCTGTACATTGTGTTTGCTTCTAATGTACACGCTAATGAAGCTATATTATTACCACTACCCTCTTTAATTATTTTGATAATAAGGAACCTAGAACCTATGTAGGTCTTCATTTTATTTGGACGACATCACTTTGTGCAAGTGTGGTGAAACTTGGGCTGCTCGGGTCCTATTGCTTCCTATCCCATATGGGATAGAAAGAGACCTGAGGGCATCTTATAGAATTCTTGATTCCATGTCAATATAACCCCAAGTGAAGGTTGGTGAAATTCTACTTGGTGGTAGTTCCCATGAGTTGAGACTCACTGTGCCTCATCTTTATTACTCCAATTTATCTTAAAAACTAATAGTGATGTTCTCTTCGTATTGCGATGATCTCGTATCTCTTTGTTATGGAGTATTACCTCCATAATATAGTCATAGTAGTGTGACTCTTTGGATATTTGACTATTCATTTCCATATTCCAAGTCTCATGACTCTTGGCTTATCTACTTGACACTTGCATACTTGATGAACACTTGACTCTATAATACTTGCACACCTAAACATGACTCTTGCACTTCTATAACTTGCACACTCTAATATAAGACACTTGTGCACATATTTACATTACATATTTATTCTCATACATACAAGATACTTGTGCACATATACTCAACTTACACTTGCACACTAACTCACATGACACTTGTGCATATCTTGCACATTCACACTTACATAAAAGGAAAATATAACTCACACTCTAAACTATGACTCAACCCTAATATATTATTTATAATTATACCATGAAGGTACCATGGGGGTACATTAGCATGTACCCAATAATGTAATATACTCCAACAAGATGGTCAAGAATGGAATAATATTACTTAGGAGTTCGAGGGGTACTTATGGTGTTGATAATATAATGAGCAAGAGGGTCAAATTTATTGAAATGCTTTCTTGGGTTTCTTGGTAGATTTTTTAAGCTCATGCAAATCTCATTATGTATATCTATGCATTGCAATTTTCCACTAGCTTATTCCCAACAAGAAGAAGTTGAAGGGTCACACGTACACTACTAACCAATGAGAAATTCAAATATATTGTTGCATGCCTACAAAAATAAAGTGTTATCAAAGATATATGTTGTTTTGATTAGCTTAAAAATACAATTATAATAAGAAAGGTCTTACATATGTTATATTTTTTAGTTTAAAAAACATGAATAGTTCTACCTAAATCACAACATTGTAGAAGAAATTTTTGTCAAATATTGGTAAAAGAAAAACTTTGACAAAATTACTCCACTTGGAATACATAGAGCTGGTCAAAAGAGGTTTTAGAATAGCTCACTCATTGCTCTACCATATTTTTGCACCATAATATGGAACCAAATTGTTTTGCTCTAATACTACTTATAATGAAATAACTTCCAAAGACAAAAAAAAAAATAGCATTATTTTAGAAAAAATGTTGATAGATAATTTATTTGTAAATATATAGGCAACATTTTTTACTCCCTTTTATAAGATACTAGGAATATGGAAAAATTTCTCATAGAAAATAATAAATGATGACCTATTTCTCTTAAGGACATCGACTTTGTAACTAAGCTAAAAATATTTTATCATAAAAGACAAAATTTGGTGGCTTTTTTCTCTTAAATACATCAAGCTTACAAGTATTTTAATATGTATATATACCTTACCTATTTGTTCTATTGTAGAATATGGAGATTCCCCATAAAGATATAATAGTGAATAATAAATAAAAATCTATTGCCACTTCATGAATATAAAGCAATAAGATTCAATCTAAGATAAGAGGGAAAATTTTAGATTTTCAAATTTTACTCCTACTTATGAAATGAGGAATAAGTTTGACATGGCGTACTTTCTATATTAGGACCTAATCAATATATTTAATAGATTTAAATTATAAAATATTTGAATTTGAAATGTTTGAAAATCTCTTAAAGTGGATAAGAAGGCCAAATAGTTCAAGTAATATGTAACTCATAGCTTTAATGCCTAAAAAATATCTAAACAACATAATCATACATATGAAAGTATATTTAAAGTGATCATAAAAGGTAATTGTGCTAATAAAATGTAAGTTATTAATAATAATGTTATGTATTGAGGCCTTCAAGGTGAGTTCTCCAAATGACATCTAAAGGTTTAAAATAGTCATTAGATGAACTAAAGTTGTTTTATATCATAATTTCAAAAAATCTCAATTATATTTATTTTCTTTTTTTGCATTAGTGACAAATAGTTGGATAGTGGAGATCATTGGATGGGTTGTGATTTTTCTTTGATAAAGGCAGTCCAAGTAGTAGTGATTTTAAAAAATATAGAGGTTTTGAATTTAATGGGTTTTAATCATGTTCTCATTATAAATAGGGTGATATTAAAAATAATATTTCTATGGTATAGAATATTTCGCCCATGTACTTTTGAGTAATTACAATTTCTTTTGGACCCATTAGGTCATGATCTAAACATTTTCTTTGATTCCTTATTGACATAAATTTTTACCAATAAAAAAAAATATTGGTATAATACATATTACATTGATTATGTAAGATTGAAGTCAATTTTGTAAAAAAAAATTCTATGATGAAAGAATTTGAAATTTTCCAACATAATAAATAAATTTTCAAATTCTATAACAATGCAAAAATTTGCACCCACGATACAGCTTAGACAAATATAATCCATCTACTATTTTTTTAATGTTTTGGTTGAACAATGTAATATCATTGAAATGTTGTTAACTAATTTTTAGTATTTAATATACACAAATAAAAATGAATGGTTTATATATATATATATGGAATTGGTAAAAACCCATTATTATTTATATGTGGTCAAGGATAAATTGTGATTATTGTCACTACAACCCCTATCTACCCTTGATAAATAGGTGATGATTACCCACTTGTAAGTGGTATGAGTTATATCTTTGTCAACCACTAACATGAAGAAGATCATTTTTGGGTAGTGTAAAGTAGACAAAGCATTCAAGTACAACCAAGCAACAAGGGAATGTTTGTTAGCATTGTAAGGTAGACCAAGCACTCAATTGCAACAAGTGGTATGAGGTAGATGATTATAGGTCACTAATCCTAGAAGCAACATGAGGTGGACGACTATAGAGCACCAATCCCAAGCCAATTCCTTTCAAGCATTCAGCTACAACCAAGTGACATGGGGTGGATATATTTATACCACATACGAAATTGGTAACTACCCATCAATATTTATATGTGGTCAAGGTTCAAATTTGCCTATTGTCATTACAACCCCTATCCACTTCACTAACCCAAAGAAAATTACTTTTTAACCTCAAAAGTACATATAGCATTCAAGTACAATGAAGCATCAATTAAATCATATTTTAGCATCATAAGATAGACTAAGCACTCAAATACAACCAAGTAATATGAGAAGATGATTATGGACCACCACCCACAAAAGCAACATGAGGTGGATTACTATGGAGCACCAACCCCAAGAGAATCATTTTTAAGTATTCATCTATGACCAAGTGATATGAACAACTACATACCATATGCTCTAAAAGTACAATAAGTGGAACATTATAGAGTACTGGCCCTAAAGGAATAACTTTTAAGTGTAAGGTAATCTAAACACTCAATTACCACTACTATTACAAGGTTTGTGTTTAAGAGTGAAATTGCTAATGTTGAAATTTGAGAGTTATTTGACATTAGAGAAAAACAAAATAAAGAGCAACAAACAACCACTTTTAGACTTCCTTTCACATACACATAAATTTCTACTAAATGTTGCACCAAGTAAAAAATATATTACAACAATAAACAAGTAGTTGTTAACGTCATCTCACATACACTTAAATCTATATAAAAAGTATAAATCAATATATGCAAGCAATACAAAATTGAATATAAGTGAAAAAGTTACAAATTCTAATATTTGTAATTTGGACCTTCTATCTAGATTATCTATGTCTTTGCCATTAAGCTCACTTTTTCTAGCACCTCCTATTTCTCTGTCTTTATATTTTCTAGAATTACACTCAATAAACACATTTATATGAATAGATTTCATTTATCTATATTTAATGAATAAAACTTAAAAAATAATAAAAATTAAAATGATTTTTTTTTAAAATGAAGTATGAAAACCATAATTCATTTGTAAAATTAGATTTCACAATATTGTTGTTATTTTACACTACTGAACATCATAGTTATTTTTCATGAATTCCTTATAAGTTTGAAGTTTGATGGATAAATGTTGGTCATTAGTTGATCTTTCCTTATTGCGTGTGTCATACAAGTAGGTAAAAAAAAGAATTGTCTTAAGGTTAATTATTTATGTTGCTTGAATTTGAGAGATAAACTGAACAAGAGAAATTAATGAGATTAAAAATTTTAAGTTTCTTTTTTATGACATACACTTGCTTAACTTGAGTTTGAACTATTTGATAATTTTATTCATAAAAAAATTAAAAAAAAAAATGAAAATAAAATAATTTAAATTTGATATGTAAAAATAATATAAATTTATAATTTTATAAAAATAATGTTAAAAATAATTAATAAATTTTACAATTTAAAATTCTATGTAAAAAATACTCATAAATTTATAATTTTATAAAAATAATGTTCATAGAAACTACTAGCAATCCTAAAATAATTTAAAAAAACATTAAATTTTTTATTTTTACTAGCCTTTCAAAAGAAAAAGAGGTATTAAAGTGAAACAAAATTCTAACATAGAAATATACCAACAGTTTGTACGAGAACATATCATCACATGAAAAACAAGAAGACCAACTACCTCACAAATTCTGCAACCGATAAGGGTGAAGAATCCAACGTGTGAACCAAAATCTTATAAATGATATGTCTGCTTCTCGTGGGGGAATAATAAAAACCAAAACACCACCTTTGGTTGTGGGTCACGTGTGAACGACTGCGGCCTCTGCAGTATGCAATGAAACCTTCCCATAAATGGCATGTGGGACAGGAAGGATACAACGGCTCCTTGGATTCTTCCATCTCTGGGGCATGTGGGACAGGCCTGCTTTCTGCTTAAGGAATCATCCTGCAACAACAACGCCAAATTTACATCTTTAGCTCCAACCACTAACTTCCCTCACTTCATTAATGTATTAACATGATTATGATAACCACTGGGCGATGCTTCTTCAACTCTGGAACGGTAAATAATTTTTTTTGCTTCTCTTGCAGACTTCTATTTTACTTATTTCTGCGGCTACTGCTTGTGAGATATGTAGCTAAGTGTATGATTTGTGTTTTAATGCGAATAGAATAATTCAACTCATCAACTGCTTGGCCTTTTCCAGGCCGATTATTCTCATCGGTCAGTCTTCTTTCACCTTTTCCTACTCTTGCACTTACTTTTTTCTTCCTTTAAACAGCTCATTTAACTAATGTTAATGTATATATGAAAGTAAATAAAAGATTTCTTCCGTTTACTTTCGTCCTGTTTTAGATTTAGATGAAACATGTCTGAAACCTCCTAAAACTTAACATCAAAGGCTGGGTTATATTTGGAGTTAGCAGAGCATAATCCATCAATTCTGAGGTGTTTATGTTTGTTAAATGGATTTGTAGTAACATTCTCTCTCTCTGGCTGGGACTGTCCTGCAGTTGGCTTATCATAAGTGGATCATAAGTGGTACTGTCTTTTTTTCTTTTCTTTTCTATCAAACCTCTTTACTCACCACATCAATGTCTGGATTCTATGAGCTTATAGTATAATTGTTATAACTTGTTAAGAGCCAACTTAATAGATTTCTGGAATTTATAGGCTTATAGAATAATTATGTTATAACTTGTGAAGTATTGGAATAGCCCAAAACAAACTTGCAAGAATGGGTTAGTCAGGTTCAGTATTATGCCTGAAAAATAAAAAAAAGTAAACCATTTAGTATTCTAAGAAATTATTTACACATACAATATCTTTCTACCATGCAAAACATTATCAAGAGATACATTAAGGCTAACTCCATACACCAAATGGTGTGATCAATGTTTTTAATTTTTTTTTGTTTTACATTAAAAGGACATGTCTATTTTGTTGGGAGGAACACTAAACTGTTAATAGATTCATATTCATATTTATGATTAACGTCCAATATAAACACAGGCATTGCTATCATGCTAAACAGGAATATGTTCAACTAAAACAAAGACACAATGAAAAGGTACCTTTTATTATATACATTAATAGTTACTCCCTACATGCATGTCAAAGAACAAAGAACAATGAGTACTAGTGATATGTGATATGTGTATTATTACAGTGACTAAATATGCATGAATGAAAAGAGTAACCCCCCATACGAAACATCTACACACGAACTAGAGAATAGATAGCACCACCACTCTACACGTGCTTACCCCTTTTCTTATGTTAGGTTATGACTAAATGCAACCTAAAATACGAACATCTACACACGAACTAGAGAATAGATAGCACCACAACTCTACACGTGCTTACCCCTTTTCTTTTGTTAGGTTATGACTAAATGCAACCTAAAATAAACTTTGTGAGCTAGCTTGGCTAAGGATCGTTACATTAAGCCCTAAATTCAATCTAATCATTAACTAGATCAATCCATACTTGCAATTCAAAATGTGAATATGAATGAATTTTTCAATGTTGGATGTTAAGTGCATGGAGTTTGAACATTTCAAAAATACAAAATGTGAATATGAATGGATTTTTCAATGTTGGATGTTACGTGCATGGAGTTTAAACATTTCAAAAATACAAAATGTAAATATGAATGGATTTTTCAATGTTGGATGTTACCTGCATGGAGTTTGAACATTTTAAAACACATTGAGCTAGTAGTATAATTGCAAGATTATAGAAGATAATCAAACTACATGTATGAGTTTGAGTCTAGTTAATTATTAAGTCTCATCATTTCTTGTATGCTTAGAGATAATTGTTGCTATATTTGCATGCAAGTGGAAATATTGTTGCTATACATTGGACATCGATTCACTTGAGAAGGTTGACCTCTTTGTCCAACTATGTATAGTGGCTTGAATTTATTGAATTGTGTTGTTTTGAACATCAAGAACGAATTTTTATAATAAAGGAGACTCAAAATATAGGATATCATGCTTAGAATGAATAATAGAAATGTTCTACTTGTGAAGTAAATGCTCATACAACTTTAGTTGGCTAATACTATCAATCTTGTTGATGCTAAGCTAAGTTAAGTCTAAATGAAAGGCATTTGGATCTACCACTTAGTAATTGATGTAAGGACACAAGTGGATGGACTATAGCTTATAATATTTCTTTGAAAAATATTTTTTGGTCCAAGCAACGTTATACTAATCACTATTGTTAGTCCATATTCTCGCATTTATAATAAGCAAATCAAGAAATGGAACATATTCCCTCACATTTTTCAATATAATATAATAGGATAATCAATACCTCCATAGGGCTATTAGAAACATAGATTGTCTTCAATCAAACTTTTCATTGATATAATAGAAGAATAAGTACATGAATGACCAAGAACAAAAGATGTTACAACCAAATTACAACTTCCCATAATCCTCATAACTGTAACATAATATGTCTAATACATGACGTAATGTCCCAACATCCACCACTTTATTACATCAATTCTCAATCAAAGTACATACAAGAAAATTTCTCAAATTTCATATTCGACACATGAAAGAGACTTTGTCAAATTATATGCACATCACTCCTTAGTTGGAAAAAATTGGAGGTGTATTTTATGTTCTTGAACATATATGTGAATGAAATGACACTTAATGTCAAATATAGATCTCTTATTTTGTAAGAGATCTATTTTAGATGAAGCTTGTTGTTTGCCTTAATGTATGTGATATCTAGCATAGGCCTATGAATTTGTCTTGATGGCTTACAATAGGGTGTGAATTTAAGTTAGCATGCAACAACAACATATTTTAAAGTGAATGCCTTTGAATCTTAAAATTATCCAAGGATGTTTTTGTCCCAATAAACTCACATTTTGCCATTGCTTATTTCACTTATACAACCTATACCTTCAAATATAAAGCAATTCCCTTCATGTTTATATGACCCTATGTGAGGGTTTTAGAAAACCCATGTATATTTTAATTTCTTGATGGCCTTGTTACTAGATACTGGTTAATGAAAAATGTTCAAAGCAACTTCAAGTGATCCTATGTAAGACTTCTCTAGGCAATCCTACCAACATGAGTGTCTCTAGATGACCCTATCTTCAAATGACCCATTAACAATGCATGACGACCCTTATGTGGCTATATGATCCTATTTAGATGGTCTGCTTCACTCGAAGATTTAATCTTACTCTACTCTAGTGTAAATATAGCATGGACTAATGATAGCAAGATACGAGAGAATGAATGCTCCAAACTTACAAGAAATAAAATCTTCATAACCTTCTTTCCATGTACAAATACCAAGTGCATAGGTTTAGAAGATCATTATAAATTGCATGACAATAACTCTTCATCTATCATGAACAAAAGGCATAAGATAACCTGATGATACATTTGGATGCACCTAGCAAATTACCATATAGCCCCAAATCCTAATTCTAGAAAAACTTTCTTTGAAATTAATGTTTGAAAACCTATATACAAACATAGAAATAAACAAAAAGATTATTTATTATCAAATTAATTCACTAAGATCTCCTTGCACAAAATCAAAAAATTTACATATGCAAATTTGGATTTTCCAGGGTAACATGCATGCATGAACTTCAAGAGGTGTTTTCCTCTATAACAATTAGGTCACCTTCATAATATCAATATTTTGATACCAAATTTTAGAAATGTAGATTGCCTACAGTCAAACTTTACATTGATCTAATAGAAGAATAAGTACATGAATGATCAATAATGAGAAATATCAAGAGTTACAACCAACTTACAATTTCTCGTAAACTTCATAATCATAACATAATATGTCATTATGATGTAATGTTCACATTAAATGTATTCTCTCCATGAGTCACTTTTATATTATCTTTAAATTTGGCTTCCTATGTAATTTGAGATGCTATTCTTACATCATCTATACCTCATGTATAGAAGCAATATAAAGGTTATTCCTTTGTTCAAGTATTGTTTAAAATTTAAAATCAAGTTTGAGATATTTTAGTTCAATTTTTTTTTTCTGTGTATAGAATTCTTTGTCTTAAGTATGATATTACAACTTTCACAAAATCCTCAAAGTGATGTATAATAGGATGTCACCTTTGCTTAAGAATAATTCCCATGACATATTTGAAAGAATTTACACGTCTCAAAATGTTAATGGATATTGGATAAAAATATGATGAGTGTGGAACAAAGAGCATCCTTTAATCTTGGACACTTCCCTTGAAGATTTGATCCCCATGAAAGTGTGTACTAGTTGGATAATAGATGTAGAGAGAAATATTCATGTATAAACAATGCTAAATTTGTAGAAAATGTCCATGTCATCTAAGAATCTTATCAAGTCTATTAGTAATCAATATGGGATACTTTTGAAGCACTTTGACTTTATTAGGATGTGGATGAACATCAATCTCATCTATGTGGAAGTCAATATAGGATACACTAGCATGAAAAGGTTGGGTTGAGGGTTATATCAATGAAGGAGAACTAAGGCAATATTGGCATGTTGTAAATACTTATCCTAATTCAAAGGAGTATCATTATCATAAACACAATGTATAGTATAGCTATATATATTCCACAAAATAGAGCAAACAACAAGAAACACTATGCACTAAAATAAATGATATATCAAGAGATTAGAACAAAAATAACATTAATTTTACTTTCTCCAAAGTACTTTGTGAATCAATGTTCCTAATAATTTTTGTGCACCATCTCTTTATAAAAAATATGAACATATATACACAACTATGTGTATGAATGAAAGGATTCCTTCAAATTAGTCAATGGGTGAATATATACAACTACAAGAAACAAAAAAATAGCAATGACTATCCAACCACCATACATCCCATTGATATTGGAAAAAAATATGATGAGTGTGGAACAAAGAGCATCCTTTAATATTGAATACTTCCCTTGAATATTTGATCCCCATAAAAGTGTGTACTAGTTGGTTAATAAATATAGAGAGAAATATTTATGTGAACAACAATGCTAAATTTGTAGAAAAAATTCATGTCATCTAAGAAGCTCCTTAAGTCTATTAGTAATCAATATGGGCCACTTTTGAAGCACTTTGACTTTATTAGAATGTGGATGAACATCAAGCTCATCTAAGTGGAATCCAATATAATATACACTAGCATGAAAAGGTTGAGTTGAGGGTTATGTCAGTGAAGGAGAACTAATATAATATTGACATGTTGTAAATACTTATCCCAAGTCAAAGGAATATTATTATCATAAACACAATGTATAGTAGATCTACATATATTCCACAAAAATAGAGCAACAACAAGAAACACTATACACTAAAAAAAATGACATCAATCAAGAGAAAAAAAATAACACTAATTTTACTTTCTCCAAAGTACTTTGTGAATCAATGTTCCTAATAGGTTATGTGCACTATCACCTTATAAACAATATGAACATATGAACACAACTATGTGTATGAATGAAACGATTCCTTAAAATTAGTCAATGGATGATTATATACAACTAAAAAATAAAAAAAGTAGCTATGACTATCCAACTTGTAGCGACCTCGGGGCGTGGTGCACCGTCAACTACTCTATTTGCAATTATTATTTGATATATTTATACTTAATCATGCATTAAATGAAATATGTGAAGGCATATACAACAAAAATATGAAAAAATTAATGAATAATGCTCTTTATTGCTTTTCCAAGATTCGGTTACATATGAATCCCTCTAAGGGATACCCTTCATTTGATATAGATTTTACAAATTAGGGCAGCAGATGTATAATATCCCCTTGCAAGGGGTGATGCACTTTCGCAGGATTCCCGACGACACACACGAAACTGTATGAGGGCTTACAGATGCCTCCTTCTCTAGATCTAGTTTCTAGAGGGATATTTGTGCTTTCGTATATTGAGAACTTGTTCGATGAACCTGTAGTACTACAAGCATGAAAACAATAGAAAATGTGTAGCTATTCAATATTGCCTCCCTGGATGAGGTGGTTAGCAATAACCCTAATGATAAACAAAAATATGCTCAATGACAATAGAAACTAATGCTATGAATGCAAGTAAATGCAATAAATCAGATCTATGCTAATGGCATGAAAACATGTAACAAGCTAAATAAAGGAAACTAATGCTAAGAACCCTAAACTAGGCCTACGGGCCACTGTCCAAGATAGTGGCCACTAAGATGAAAACCTGTCTCTATTGCTCCAAGGCTATGGATCTAAGCTTGTTGCCGATGTTGAAATGATTTTTGTTTACGTCTGATGTGTTGAATATCCTATAGATGATAAACCCTCAATAGGCTAGCACTTCATTGCTCCTCAAAGGCACTCCAATTTGTTCTCCGATATGACAAGGCTTCGCTACAAGAAAATCTCTTCAAGTCTCAAAAAAATATCCTCCAAGTCTTTGAATTCGATCTTTGGTGCTCTTAGATTTGCACCTTATAATGTATTGAGGGCTTAGGTTTAGATCTAAAAACCCTAGGACTGAATCTTGCATATGAATTGTTTGTTGGCATGAGAAGTTTTGTCTTTTTCTGTGCTTGAAGGCCAGCTAACTGATGTCTAAATCCAGACTTGAGTCTCTCATGTAGACTGGTTGTGAGGAGGAATGTAAAGTTATCCCCGATCGACTTTATTGCATGTAAACTACCACTTCCACCTGAGATTAGGCTAGTTTGATGATAAATTTTTATTTAGGGCTTAGCCGTTGTCGTTTGCAGCAGCTAGGTATTGACCACTTTGAGCTTTTGTGGCCAAGATCCAGCCACTCTGGTTCATAGAAACCAGGCTTGGATGGGGTAAAACTGCCTCTAAATGAGTGGTGAAAACTACTTTTCGCACTTGGAAGATCCCAAGGTTCAGTCACATGGTTTATGAATGTGCCCACATGAGTAGTTCTCCTAAACATGATGTGTTTTAGGTGTCTACAGATGCCCCTTTTTGTGATATGTTGTGTGGAAAAAACATAGCGCAGAGCAAAAATGTAGACTGCTATGTTTGGTTGTAGGTGTATAATGATCATTGATCTTATCAACATTGGATGCCCTAATCACGCAAGATGACGCACATCTTATGACCAAAGACATTAAGGTACCATTGGAGCCTTTTATGATTTGACCAAAGGTATTTAGGTACCTTTGGAGCCTTTTGTGAAGTGACCAAAGGTATTAGGGTACCTTTGGAGCCTTTTGTGAAGTGACCAAAGTTATCATGGCATCTTTGGAGCCTTTTGTGAAGTGATCGAAGGTATTAAGGTACATTTGGAGCCTTTTGTGAAGTGACCAAAGGTATTAAGGTACCTTTGGAGCCTTTTGTGAAGTGACCAAAGGTATTAAGGTACCTTTAGAGCCTTTTGTGAAGTGACCAAAGGTATTAAGGTACCTTTGGAGCCTTTTGTGAAGTAATTAGGAGACAATCTCAAGTCAAATCCTAGCCTTGGTGCAATTAGGAGACTTTTTTAAAGTCAAATCCTAGCCTTTGTGGTATTTAGGAGACAATCTATGTCCAATCCTAGCCTTTGTGGTGCTTAGGAGATAAGCTATGTCTAATCCTAGCCTTGGTGGCAATTAGGAGACTTAGTTTAAGTCAAATCCTAGCCTTGATGGCAATTAGGAGACTTAGTTTAAGTCAAATCCTAGCCTTGGTGGTAATTAGGAGACTTTTTTTAAGTCAAATCCTAGCCTTTGTGGCGCTTAGGAGACAAGCTATGTCTAATCCTAGCCTTGGTGGCAATTAGGAGACTTAGTTTAAGTCAAATCCTAGACTTGGTGGAAATTAGGAGACTTAGTTTAAGTCAAATCCTAGCTTTTGTTGCTTGAATTTGCTTTTGATATTTTTCTTATTTTCCCCACGCAAGGGGGTGCATGATTATATTCACTAATGAATTTTGAATAAGCACACTTAACAATTATTTAGCATTTACTTGTTGATTTTTATTGTGCATGTTGTTATTATGACCAATAGACTTAGCAAATGCCATTGGGGCATTTTGGGTGGCCAAAGAGTTTATGGATGCCTTCGAGCATTTTATAGTTGACCAAAGCGGCTTGGAATGCCTTTGGAACATTTTTTATTTTGAATTTGACCAAGCAACATGAAGATGCCCTTGGAGAATTTTTGATTAATTTGACCAAGCGACATAAAGATGCCCCTGGAGCATTTTGATTAATTTTGACCAAGTGGCTTAGAAGCGCCCTTGGAGCATTTTTGATTAATTTTGACCAAGCAACATGAAGATACCCTTGGAGCATTTTTTATTAAGGTGACCAAGCGATATGAAGATGCCCCTAGAGCATTTTTTATTAATTTGACCAAGTAACATGAAGATGCTCTTGGATCATTTTTTATTAAGGTGACCAAGCGGCATGAAGATGCCCCTGGAGCATTTTTTATTAATTTTGACCAAGCGGCATGAAGATACCCTTGGAGATTTTTTATTAATTTGACCAAGCAACATGAAGATGCCCTTGGAGAATTTTTTTTTATTTTGAATTTGACCAAGTGGCATAAAGATACCCTTGGAGCACTTTGGATTTTGAATTTTAATGTTTTATGATTTGTTTAGATTTTTGATGTTTTATACTATTTTTGTATTTTTGATGTATTTGAATGTTTTTAACCAAAGGGCTTATTTCACCTTTGGGGCCTTTTGTGAGTTGACCAAAGTGGCTTGGAGATGTGCTTGGATGCTTTTAGTGATTTTGACCAAAGGGCTTATGATGCCTTTGGGGATTTTTGAAATTGATTGCTTAACTATTTGATTACTAATTAAGGGAGGCATGGTACCAACAATGCCCTAGTTGATGTTTAGCAAATATATATTTTTGGGTGTAATTATGATTTTATGATAAATGATGTTGATGATGTAATGATTATGATGCGATGCTTCGATGGTTAGATGATTATATGGATGTGATGTTGTGATGCAGGAGCATCCGGCAGCATCTGATGCAAAGGCATCAAGTTTCGGGAAAAACAGTGCTGAAGAGTCGACAGAGAAAGCAGAAGGCAAGGAAGCAGAAAACCGTCATGATTTCGTGACATGTCACGAAATCGCGATAGAAATTGGCAAGGAGCAAGTCGAGCAGAAGGGGCCACGATTTCGCGACATGTCACGAAATCACGACAGTTTGGAGGAGAGAGAAAATGCAGCAGAAGGGGGCACGATTTCATGACATGTCGCAAAATCATGACAAATTTCGGAAGCGGGCGAGGCAGAAAGGTGTAGCGAAATCGCGACGTCACGATTTCACGATGTCGTGAAATCGCGACGTCGAGCAGCAGCAAGTTGAAGGTGGAAGAAGTGTCGTGATTTCGTGACACATCGCAAAATTGCGACATCGAAGCGAAAGGCAGAGTGAAGGCAGAAAGTGGTAGCGAAATCGTGACGTCACAATTTTGCGATGTCGTGAAATCGCAACAGCAGGGGAGCAGATGGAGAAAGCAGCGGAGACGTCACGATATCGCGACTTCTTGATATCGTGATATCACGACAAGAATTTGCCAACAGGGCGAGGATGGAAAATGGTGGCGATATCGCGACATGTCGCGATATCGCGACCAAAATGAGGAAAGGGTGCAGAGAGCCAGAAACATCGTGATATCGCGACATGTCACGATATCGCGACGGAGAGAGAAAATGGCGCAGGAAGAAAATGAGATGGCGGGAAACACGTAGGCGGTTGTTTCGAGGGTGGATACGGATGCCACGTGGCACAAGGTGCAATGAAGGCGGACAAGACCAGGAAGCACGAGAATCAAAGAGGATGGACGCGCAGAATTATCTGACAGGGATCTGCAGTGACAGAGGCCATGCGGGATGAAGAATTTAATCGGGTTGGTGTCCCGATTTTTGAAATTGTAATTATTCGGGTTGGTGAACCCGTTTAGGTGGGAGTTCAAGTTTGAGAGGGTCGGGACCTCTATAAAAACCCATTTTATTGTATTTGTCGGGACGGTGGATCGGAGAATGCACGCAGGAGTAGAAGTGGAAAGCTAAGCCGAGAGCTAGCTATTGTAAAGCCTACGGGCTGTTTGTATGTGTTTTTTAGATTAATGCAAGAGAAAATTCTAAAATTGCGTGAGTGTGTATGCATGTGTTTTTTGGTGCCCCGTCAGTGGTATCAGAGCGGTAGTTCCTAAGTGTGCAGCAGATCCGTCGAAGGTGAGGCAGTTGCACCAGGACCTGCGAAAGGGTTCTGAGAGAGAGTGAGTTTGGTCTTCAAGTGCGTAAGCAGATTCGTCGAGCGGGAGGAAATTTATGCCAAGACCCGGTAAAAAAAAAAGAAGAAAGAAAAAGGAAGAGAGAAGAATGCATTCCCGAAGAAGACGGGATAGCAAGGAGGATGTGGTGTCGAAAAAGGAAGTCTTAGCTTTGCAACGGCAATTAAAGGCCTTGCAAAAGGAATGGTTCGAAATGAAATTACGGGAGAAAGAAGAACGGCAGAAAAGACGAGAAGAGAGACGGAGAAAGAAAGAAGAAAAATTAAAGAAAACCGCATGTGAGGAAGAGTACAGCGGTACCGGGACCTGCCGAGAGAATGCACAAATTTTTCTGTGCAAAAGGAGGAAATACAGTAGGCTGCAAAAGAAGTTTGCAGTAGTGGAGAAATATATCCGGTAGAAGACAGAAGTATGGATCGGGAGCCGGGGTTAAAGCAGACTGCTGAGGCAGAGATGAGTCCGGGAGTGTTGCAGGAGGCAGCAACCGGACCAATCAGAAGTGAAGATCACTTCTCTACGTACCCCGGGTGTCTGATGCAGGAGCATCCGGTAGCATCTGATGCAGAGGCATCAAGTTTCAGGAAAAACAGTGCTGAAGAGTCGGCAGAGAAAGCAGAAGGCAAGGAAGCAGAAAACCGTCGCGATTTCGTGACATGTCACGAAATCGCGACAGAAATTGGCAAGGAGCAAGTCGAGCAGAAGGGGCCGCGATTTCACGACATGTCGTGAAATCACGATAGTTTGGAGGAGAGAGAAAATGTAGCAGAAGGGGGCACAATTTCGTGACATGTCACGAAATCGTGATAGATTTCAGAAGCGGGCGAGGAGGCAGAAAGGTGTAGCGAAATCGCGACGTCGTGATTTTGTGACGTCGCAAAATCACGACGTCGAGCAGCAGCAGGAGGAAGGTGGAAGAAGTGTCACGATTTTGCGACACGTCATGAAATTGTGACATCGAAGCGGAAGGCAGAGTGAAGGTAGAAAGTGGTAGCGAAATCGCGACGTCGCGATTTCATGATGTCGTGAAATCACGATAGCAGGGGAGAAGATGGAGAAAGCAGCAGAGACGTTGCAATATCGCGACAAGAATTTGCCAACAGGGCGAGGATGGAAAATGGTGGCGATATCGCGACATGCCATGATATCGTGACCAAAATGAGGAAAGGGTGCAGAGATCCAGAAACGTCACGATATCGTGACATGTCGTGATATCACGACGGAGAGAGAAAATGGTGCAGGAAGAAAACGAGATGGCGGGAAACACGTAAGCGATGTTTTCAAGGGTGGATACGGATGCCACATGGCACAAGGTGCAATGAAGGCGGACAAGACTAGGAAGCACAGGAATCAAAGAGGATGGACGCGCAGAATTATCTGACAGGGATCTGCAGTGACAGAGGCCATGCGGGATGAAGAATTTAATCGGGTTGGTGTCTCGATTTTTGAAATTGTAATTATTCGGGTTGGTGAACCCGTTTAGGCGGGAGTTCAAGTTTGAGAGGGTCGGGACCTCTATAAAAACCCATTTTATTGTATTTGTCGGGACGGTGGATCGGAGAATGCACGCAGGAGTAGAACGGGAAAGCTAAGCCGAGAGCTAGCTATTGTAAAGCCTGTGGGCTGTTTGTATGTGTTTTCAGATTAATGCAAGAGAAAATTTTGAAATTGTGTGAGTGTGTATGCGTGTGTTTTTTGGTGCCCCGTCATGTTGTGTGCTTAGGTGGTTAGGTGATTAGATGGTTTATCATGTATGCATAGATGGATGCAATGCTTGTACATGATTTGATGATGTGATGTATGAATGACATGCATTGGCTAGATGATGAATGTATTATTATGTATTATGATCAAAATGTGCAGATGGATTATGATGTATGCGTATATGGATGTAGTGCTTATTGTTAAACACATGTTTGATTTTGATTTAATTGTATGCATCTAACTTATGTTATGATATGGTAAATGTAATGTGTAATGCATTATCTAAATGATATTGATCTAATGTAAGTGAACCTATATGCTTTAATCACTTAAATCATAAGGAATGCATATGATATGAGTTTAACAATCTAATGGGTGACACCACAGAATGTATAACAATCATGAATGTAAATAATCATTCTTATCATAAGAATTAATTATTTAAGCATCCATATGTGAAATGTAAAGGCATGAAATGTATGTACTTTCTTGATAATCTTATGTAATTTAAAAGATACAAAATAGTCAGTGGTCGTATAAATATCATTTCTGACATTTATCCGATATCTAGCCCATTTTGTTAATATCCCTTAATTCACAAAAACTCATAAAGAAAATTGATGATGTGATTGATGATATAATTTGTTGCTATGTAGGATGTTTTGAGGTTTTTCCTGAGACTCAAACACTCTAGTTACCCTATCAACAGCTGCGTACTGACCATACAAGAATTTTGAAAAGCAAGGCTTTCATCATGGACCTAGATATTCATTATCTCTATGTGTGAAAATGAATATATTTAGATATAAATCAAGCATTTCCTTCGATGTTAGGGAATATTATTTCAGCCTATTGCTAAGATCGGGGATCCTCAAGTGTTCATCTGATACTATGTTGGACTTAGTTGGACTATACTACTAGGTAAAATTGGGTTATCCCAAGCTAGCTCATCCACATGCAAACATTGGTCTACACAACTGCAAGATGCTAATGTGATAGACATATCGTCATGCGTAAGGATACCACCATTTCCAATCTAGTGGTACACCAACCTGAAATGGGGATCACCTTCCGGTTTGTACAATGCTAAGAATTCTAGGGATTCAAGCTCCATTCCCTTCTTTTCTTCATCTTATTTGGGATACTTGCTCATGCTTAGTGATGAAAATCACTGTTTATTTTTTATTGATTTTTTTGTTTTTCTCTTGAGCAAGGGATTTATGTAGATATGATAATCACTTGTTTTTTTTTATTTTGATTTTTTTCTTGATTTTGGGGTTTTGCTTGTTTTGATAAAAGCAAGGGGTTTATGTAGTGATGATAATCACTTATTTTTTTTGCTTTTGAATTTTGCTTGACCCTGGGATTTTTTCTTATCTTGGTAGAAGCAAGGTATTTAACTAGGTAGGGTGAAACTTTTCCTTTTGCTAATTCTCAGCACCTTTGAATCGGTTGCACGGGGGGATAAGCAAGGAAGACCCTTTTCATTTAAGTTAACCTAGACCACTTTTGCAGCTTTCATATTTTCCTTGTACCAACTAGGTTTTTAGTGTTTTTAATTAGTTATGGGATATTGAATATCCAAGGCATTATCACGACTAGACCTTACCCTCTACTAATCAAGATGGCTTTCCACAAAAGCTTATAAGACCACTAGGTATGGTTGATTGACCCAAAAACCTTAGCATATTCCTTATAGCAACAAGAAGTGGTTGTGTTGAAAAACACAGTTACACACATGGATGAATAGGTGAGGATGGATTCAAGTATGCGTGGTTGTGATACAAACTGTGGCATAGTTTGCAAGATTGTGATCATAACATGTGCAAATGCAATGGATATGAATGTAATGCAGCTATGTGGATGCAGATGTAAGATGCAAATATTTTTATATTTTTGATATTTGCGTTGTTTTTGTGCTTTTAATTATTTTGAATATTTTTGTATTTTTGCTTTTATGTGTGACCAAAGGGCTTTTAAAATACCTTTGGATATTTTTGTGAGATTCGACCAAGTGGCTTGGAGGTGTCCTTGGAGCCTTTTGATGAGATTTGACCAAGCAGCTTAGAGATGCCCTTGGTGCTTTTTTATGAGATTTGACCAAGTAACTTAGAGATGTCCCTGGTGCCTCTTGATGATTTTTTGACCAAGTGACTTAGATATGCCCCTAGTGTCTTTTATTTTTTATTTTATTGCTTTTTGATTTGTTTGTATTTCTATGTTTTATATTGTTTTTGTATTTTGATATTCTATTATTTTTGTGATTTTGCAATATTTGAATGTTTTTTAATTTTGTTATTTTAAGGGGAAGGTATGGCACCTTAGATACCCTTATGTGTGTAACACTTAATTGATGTGAGGAAGGTGTGATACCTTCAGAAACCTCACTTTGTCTTATTGAACTTGATGGGGAAGGTACATTACCTTTAAGACCCCCAATGCACATGTTGTCCACTACAATGTAATCAACCTGCTTAGGAAGAGTGATGGAAATCAACTCTCCCAATTGGGGCACTGATATCTATGAGGTTCCCCTGTCCAGGTGGAGAGGAACGAGTGAACCGTCTGGATGGAACTCATTTTGTTCTAATAGGTCTTGGACCATAATTTTAAATCCATGACAATTGCAAATGTCATGGTCCTCTATTCTATGATAGATACAGTGATGGCCCTCCCTGTAACATTTGGGTTTAGCTCTATTTGGATCTACATGGTTGATTTCTAGTAAGGTTATGACCTTAGCATCCAGTAGATTTTTCAATATGATAGACATAGACTCATTTAAAGGAGTCCAAATGAGTTGTTATTTTGAGCATTTAGCATGCTTTGGCCTGGTATGAGGACCAGGTTGATCCCTAAGTATATCACTTACTAGATTAGGGGTCTCTTGTATTTTTGATGCCAAACATGGATTGCTGACTAAAATCATCTATTGGTCAACAACCCAAAGCTGCTTCTTTCCAAGTATGTTGTATACTATGGCTATGAAACCCCAACATGATTGAATATCATGACCATATTGTCTATGATATAGACAATGTTGCTCTTCCTCATACCCTCAAGGTTTTGGGTAATTTGGATCTAACTGGCCAACCTCAGGTAATCTGATAGCATTTGTAGCACATAATTGATTGAAAATCAATACCGTAAGCTTAGGCAATGAGGGATGCTTGTTCAGCTTTTGAGGCAGTTGAATTGGTGTTTGCTCTGGTTGTGGCTTTTCTTGTGGCTACACAAGGGACAATTTGACTTCAGATGAGGGTTACTCTTGTAGCTCTTGTAGCTCTTGGTTCTGCTTGTTCATGATATATTGCATTGCCTCATCTTGCTCATTCACTTGGCACTCTATTCTATCTAGACGATTTAGGATGGAATGCATGACTGGCAAGGATTTAATGTGGACCTCTAGTAATGATATTAGAATATCATTACAAATTGACTTGGGTGAAAGAGTTGATGTGGATGCTTCATGATGATGCACTTTGCTAGTGGAATTTACAAACTTTTGCTTTCTATCTTGAATACGCTCAATCTGATGTGGGGAAAATGCCTGCTCTTGCTCTTGAGGAGGCCATATGAAGAATGAGTCTAGGGTAACTAAAGCCAATGGTTTTGACCCCTTTACCATGGAAGAAACCTTTGATTGCACCATATCTTGTCTTATCTACTTTGAAGTTATTTGGTCTTCTAACTTAATGTTAACCATTTCCACAAAATTTTAAGAAGGTGCTTTATATTTTGGAACAGTTGAAGGTGCTTTAGTCATATTAACTGATGTTCTCTTCTCCTCATCAGGTAATATGATATCATGATTTTTGGTGATGGGAGGAGGTAGTGACTTCTCAATGCAAGCCTCCATTGAATGTTTGGTGATTTTATCCGCATGAATTTTTTGAGGCCCGCATATCACCAGAGCTTCTTGTGGCTCATCAAATTTCTTGTAATACTTGAATGGCTCGAGATCTTGGGGGACCACGTACACTTGTCCTTGGTGTATAAATTTTAGATTTTGGTGCACTATGGAAGGCACACATTCCATATCCCTCATCCATGGTCTACCTAGAAATATGTTATACTGATTCTCACCCCCTAGGATATGGTAAAATGTAGGTATCATCTTCATCCCAACCTGTATAGGTAAGATTATTGTGCCAATTGTTGAGGAAGTGGCATCATTGAAGGCTCTCAATGTGAATGTTGCATCCTTAATGCACAAAGGTGGCAGATTTAAATACTTCAAAGATGCAACCATGATGATGTTGATACCTAATCTAGTATCAATCAATACTCTCTTATACAAAATTTTATTGATGCTTGCTATGATGTGTAGTGGAGGATCGAGTTCATATTTAGAGATTGGCTCAATCTCCTATTTGTAAAAAGTAATCACAGGGTCCTTTTGTAAGTGAAGTGAATTCATTGTTGGTGTGGATCGTGATAAATTATTACCTTTAATTGAATCTTTTGGTATGTTGGGTTGATCAAGGCATATTTTACTTCCTGTTGTAGTATTGATCATACCGATAAAACCCTCATCAAGCGGGGCTATGTGCACCTTATTGACATGCTCAACTTGATTGTTAGGTGCTATGTTTGCTTCGTGTGTAGGCAAGGGGTCTTGGAGGAGTCTTATCTGAATCTCTTGCCTCTCAATCATATCCTACACTAAATATCTAAAGGGATGACATGTATGGATGTCATACCCCTTTTGTTGATGGTACACACAAAATAGCTCTTCTCTGTGTGCCTTTGATCTACGCTTATTAGGCTTCAGTGGATGGATTTCTGGAAGCTTGATTCTTTGTGCCTCATATAATCGATCAAAGAGTGATGCTAATGTCTCTAGAAAATTAGTATATTATCATTGTGGCCTACGTTGTTGGCCTTGTATCTAATTTTGTTGCATATGATCTTGGGCTAGAGGAGGCTGAGCTTGGTAATTATGCCCCACTGTTAGAGGTGGTGCCACCTGACTTGAGGATTCCAAGCTACTCAAAATAACTTGATTAACTAGGGCTACCTTTTGTTGGTTGTTGTCACATTTGATATTCTTGTTTGACCATTTCCCCTTGTGGAGTTCACCCTCCTCTATCTTTATGTCTTCAATGACCTTGGCTTGCGTCAAGGCCTCCTCAAATGTTTGATACTATTGTAATTGTAGGAGAAGCGAGATTTATTTTGAGCAACTTCTAGTAAACATCTAAATGACCTCTATTGTTGGTATGGTAAAAGGTAAATTTGACATCATCTTTCTCCATTTCTTTCCATACTCCATGATTGGCTCATCATCAAGTTGATGAAGGCTTGCCAAGTCAATAAAGTTTATCATTTTCTTAGTACTAGAGGCAAAGCATTCCAGAAATAACTTAGCAAGTTGCTCAAAGGTGTTTATGCTATGATGGGGTAGATGATTATACCATTCCAAAGCATCCCCAACTAGCATTGTAAGAAAAACTCTCAACATAAAGGGGTCATTGTCTTGAAATTGGAAGCATGTATTGATGAATATTGTCACGTGCTCTTGTGCATCTTCTTCATATTTGAATTTTTCAAGTTGAGGCATCCTAAAATTTGATGGGTATGTTGGTGATGACACTGATGGATGCAAAGGCTGATTGCTAAGCTTCTTTAGTGTAGGTTTATGATAAAAAGACCTTTGATTTTGCTTTTCAAATTTGTTCATTTGATCAACTAGCACTTTGTATGGCCTCGATGAAATGATCTGATCTTCCAATTGCTGCCCTTGATTAGGTTGAGGAGGCTACTTTTGATGTTGAGTTAGATGATAATTATAATCATTAGATACCTCATCATAACTGGATTCAGAGTAAGTATCCACTTCTTCTTGATGTTCCCATTGGGACTCTTCATATGATTCCTCCTCATATTTATCTTGGTATTGTTGAGGAGTATGAGGTTCTTGGTGATAACCAGATAACGACCTTTGATGTTGAACACTATTTTTGCATGGTCGAGGGGGCATATTCTAAGATTGCCCTGAATGCCTTATGCGTTGTTGCATCCTTTTTTGTTCATGTGTATTTTGTTGATACACCCTTTGTTGGTGTGTTCATTGCGAGTCCACCTGTTGTTGATTTAATTATTGTTGATCCATGCATTATTGTTGGTAAAGTTGTGGCCTTAGTGCCTGATGTGTATGATTCTATTGTTCAGTTGTATAGGGGCTATGTACCCTCGTATTAGAAATACGAATGGTTTTGTCATATATTTTTTCCCTAGCAGTATCTATTAGTTGTTTTCCATGTTCTTTAAAGGTTGCATTAGCCTGATACTCTGGTCTATGAATGGAATTTGTATAGTTTGACAATGCAGACATGCAACGTGACTACCCCATGTACTCTTCACGAGGAGTAGGATGATGACTTGGGTCCTCTTCCTCATCTTTGAGGAAGGACACATCTTCAGACTTAGATGTAAGCTCTACATATTCAGACTACATAGAAGCAGAATGTGCACATGCAGAATGCTCTCTATGAGGAGTAGGAGATCGACTTTCTCGATCAACTGGAGTGGTTTGCTCATCTATTCTAGGCCATGGTGTGCCCTCATTTTCATTTTTTGATTGATGTATGGAGCAAGCTGGTATGTGAACCTATGACATTGACCTACTAGGCCCCTCAATGGGTGGATTGTTCTTTATATAGAATTCCATCAAGGTGTTCCAGTCTGGCAGGTTTCTTGGAGGGCCTATGGGTGCTTCCCTAGTAGGGATACCTCGAAGGCTTGACTCCCTAGGGCTGGTATTGATGTTATGATAAAACCTGGGATGCCATTTAGAGAGGGCTATGTCCTCTGGACTGATTTTGATATGTTCAGTGGTAATGGAATCTGATTCCCTCTCTATATGGGAGGTCTTGCTCACCATGGGAGGTCTCCCGGACATAATTTTTGTTATAAAATTTTTGACTTACAAAAAAGGTTGTGGGTGTCATATATCAAAATGATCAGTGTGATGCACTGATCACAATGAGCTATAACTCCAAAATTTGACTTTTGGGTCAAAAATTTGTATTTTTGAAATAATTGGCTAACCGGGGCCCGTGGGGAAATGCCCACTTTTAGGAATTTTTAGGAAATTTTGAACCATGAAGAGTTAGGACTCAAAATTTATGGGAGAGGTGCCCCAGGGGCTAACTAAGACAACAAAATAAATTTGGCAATTTTTGGAGTTGTCTAGCCCACTTTATGATTGTTTTAGTGCAGTTTTTCCCTATTTTCAGCTTCGAAAATAGAGTAAAAATAAAACCAAAATAACTTTTTTGTTATAGCTCCGATTTGCATGATTCTCGATCCGTTGGATGCAGAATCAAAAAGTAGATTTTTACTTTTTTTTTTTTATAATAAATTTCCCTAAAAATTAGGGTTAGGATTTGGTCCCAAATAACAAAGAAACACACAAAGTAGACAATATGATTATCTCTTTTATGGATTAAATGTGTGTCCTAAAACTGGTTTTAGTGTGTTTAGATTTGTTGTTGCTTTTGCTTTCTTGATCTTGTTTTGGATTTAGAATGAGGGGACTCATCCATAGTGGGAACCAAGAACACCCATGCCAAACATGATTTTCTCAAAAAGAGACTAGGGTACACCACTTAAATCCTAGTGGGGGGTTCGCCTAGCTTCTTCCACTTTGAACCAATGATTGTTCCAATAGTGGGAGACAATTTGAACATGAGTAACTAGTACCACTATAAAGAAGTTCCCTATTCCATTCTAGGAATATCTAGGGGGCAAGCCGATGGAAGGAGATGAATGCCAACGTCATCGGACTAAATTGGGGGTCGGTGATGAAATCCAACTCCCCAATGTTTAAAACATGTGTGTGTGTGTGGGGTTCATTTTAAATTTACATAAAATAAAATGCATCATACAACAGGAATGCCTCTTTCCTATATGCTTAATAAATGACATTTCACTTTTTAGAAAGATGCATAAACTAACATGAGTTTCATGGATGCACTCTATTTTGTGCAAATATGGCCTCTAGTAGGGCCTCAAAGCAAGAAAACCAACACACGATTTCTAGCATGCTGGATTCTAGGGCAAAATTTACAAGCATAAGCCGTTGTTCCTAGCAACGCCTAAGTGGAAATCTAAAAAAAAATACCTAATATGTGCAAGATGCAAGTTCTTTCCTTTCCATTCTTTAGTTTTTGAATTAAAATGTCTTAATATTTACTATTTTAGGAAACTAGAAGTAGAAAGAAAACTAGAAAACATCAAAAAAGTGTACAAACCTCTAATCCAACTTAGAGAACAGAGATTTTGTCCTCTACTACACTCTAGTTTTAGTCGTTGTTGACTAGAGTGGCTGATTTTTGGCCACTGTTAGCAGGAGTGGCTAAGACTGTGGGCTGCTTTAGACTAGAGTAGCTAAACCTACACATAAAAAACATGAATTAGTCATTTGGAAGAAAATAAAAACCTGGCGGGGTTCCCACTGTGATCGCAATATGTAGCAACCCTGGGGTGCGGTGCACCATCCACTACTCTATTTGCAATTATTATTTGATCTATTTATACTTAATCATGCATTAAATGAAATATGTGAAAGCAGATACAACCAAAATATGAATAAATGAATGAATAATGCTCTTTATTGCTTTTCCAATATTCGGTTACATATGAATCCCTCTAAGGGATTCCCTTCATTTGATATAGATTTTACAAAGTAGGGTAGCAGATGTATAATATCCTCTTGCAAGGGGTGATGCACTCTCGCAGGCTTCTCGATGATGCACATGAAACTGTATGAGGGCTTATAGATGCCTCCTTCTCTAGATCTAGTTCCTAGAGGGATCCTTTTACTTTCGTATGTTGAGAACTTGTCCGATGAACATGTAGTCCTGCAAGCATGAAAATAATAGCAAATGCTCAGCTGTCCGAGATTGCCTCCTCGGATGAGGTTGTTAGCAATAACCCTAATTATAAATAGAAATATTCTCAATGAAAATAGAAACTAATTCTATGAATGCAAGTAAATGCAATAAATCAAATCTATGCTAATGGCGTGAAAACATGTAACAAGATAAATAAAGGAAACTAATGCTAAGAACCCTAAACTAGGCCTATGGGCCACTGTTTGAGACAGTGGCTGCTAAGATGAAAACCTATCTCTATTGCTCCAAGGCTATGGATCTAAGCTTGTTTCTAATGTTGAAATGATTATCGTTTATGTCCGATGTGTTGAATATCTTGTAGATGATAAACCCTCAATCGGCTAGCACTTCGTTGCTCCTCAAAGGCGCTCCAATTTGCTCTTCGATCCGATAGGGCTTCACTACAAGAAAAGCTCTTCAAGTCTCAAAAATATCTCCTCCAAGTATCTAAATTTGATCTTTGGTGCCCTTAGGTTTGCACCTTATAATGTGTTGAGGGCTTAGGTTTAGGTCTAAAAACCCTAGGACTGAATCCTGCATATGAACTATTTGTTGGCATGAGAAATTTTGTCTTTTTCTATGCTTGAAGGCCAACTAACTGATGTCTAAATCTAGACTTGAGTCTCTCATGTAGACTGGCTATGAGGAGGAATGCTAAGTTATCCCTGCTCGGCTCTATTGCATGTAAACTACCACTTCTACCCAAGATTGGGTTGGTTTGATGGCAAATTATTATTTAGGGCTTAGCCACTATCATTTGCAGTGACTAGGGATTGGTTGCTCTAAGCTTCAGTGGCCAAGATCCAGCTGCTTTGGTTCATAGAGGCCAAGCTTGGATGGGCTAAAATTACCCCAAAATGAGTGGTGAAAACCACTTTGGCACTTGGAAGGTCCCAAGGTTTAGTCACATGGTCTATGAATGTGCCCATATGAGTAGTTCTCCTAAACATGATATGTTTTAGGTGTCTACACAACCACCACATATCCCATTGAAATTGGACAAAAATATGATGAGTGTGGAACAAAGAGCATCCTTTAATCTTGAATACTTCCCTTGAATATTTGATCCCCATGAAAGTGTGTACTACTTGGTTAATAGATGCAGAGAGAAATATTTATGTGAACAACAATTCTAAATTTGTAGAAAAAGTTCATGTCATCTAATAAGATCCTAAAATTTATTAGTAATCAATATGGGTCACTTTTGAAGCACTTTGAAATTATTATAATGTGGATGAACACCAAGCTCATCTATGTGGAAGCCAATAAAAGCTACACTAGCATGAAAAGGTTGGATTGAGGGTTATGTCAGTGAAGGAGAACTAATACAATATTTATATGTTGTAAATACTTATCCCAAGTCAAAGGAATAACATTATCATAAGCACAAAGTATAGTATAGCTATATATATTCCATAAAACTAGAGCAACAAAAAGAACCACTATGTACTAAAAAAAATGACATCAATCAAGATATTAGAACAAAAATAACATTAATTATACTTTCTCCAAAGTACTTTGTAAATCAATTTTCATAATAATTTGTGTGCACTATCTATTTATAAATAATATGAACATATGCACACGACTATGTGAATGAATTAAATGATTCCTTCAAAGTGGTTAATGGGTAAATATATACAACTACAAGAAATAAAAAAGGTAGTTAAAACTATCCAACAACCACACATCCTATGCATAACTATGCAAGGGTGTCATGCATAATACAAAAAACCTATGATGTGCATAAGAATGATAAAGTACACATATACAAAAATAAAAATGGTTAATGATAAGTTACATGGGATAGTGCTTGAGTTGGTACCTTTTTATTTTGATCAACTAAATATACCCTTATTCTAGATTGGTCAATATCCTTGCCAACTATATTATTGGAATCCTAGGGTAGGAAAGAAGTGCCTTAGGATCAAGCACCTATATGTACTATGCAATTAGGGTATACCAATATTGATTTTCATGGCCAACCTCCTTATCTTGTACCATCCTATTAAAGTAACAATGTTTGATATCCACTTCTTAGGAACCTTTTAATTAAAAGGTTTTCATATGTGGATAGAGGGAGATCTAACCCTCATGATGGTTCACCATTAACCATGTCAAAAAATGACTTTAAAGGCTTCAATTACCCTTCCCACAAAATATATCATATAAAACAATTAATTTCTCTCTAAAGCAAGCACAAGTACAAGGTATGAACCAAACATTAATGTCACTATACATTGGACCTATCAATTTTTATAGAAAATGAAACACTCTTTAAAAAAATATCAATTGTATGATTGAGGGCATTTGAAACTATTATTAGGGTTCCTTGAGAGTATTCATTTTTTGGATCTATCCTTATAGTATTTAACATTATATTTAATTGTGAAACTCATGTCCAATACCTCCTCTCATTTGGATAATATCCTCCTCGTGTCTCAACTCGATGATGCATCAATTATGGATACATCTTCAATAAGTATAATTCTTTTCTTTCATCCTCAACCAATGTGCATGCGAATTCTTTGCTTTCCTTCTACTCATAGTTCCTTCACATGCATCTTCTTCCTCTTTTGCATTATTGACATGATATTTTGTGCTTGCATTCCAATTGACAATGAGTGATATCAAATTCAAATTGTCTTCAATCTTCAATAATTATATGAAGCTTTATCTTTACCTTAATGTCTATGATATTTTAAATGGTGTTTCACTTCATCCAGACATGCATTTTATTTTAAATATACCTCTAAATTTTTCTTGATGATCTACTATGAGATTTGATATTGAGTTTCAAACTTATCCAAGGTTGTCTTTGTCTTTATAAAATTAGATTAATTCATGGCTTGTTTTACTTAGACAACCTATGTATTCAAATATAATGCAACTCTCTTCATGTTCATATAACCCTATGTGAGGGTTTCAAACAACACATAGGTATTTTAATTTTCTCATAGCCTTGTTACTAGATGACCTGGTCAATAGACAACACAATCAAAGTAACTATAGATTGTCATACACAATACTTCTTCTCTATATGACCATATCAACATAAATATCTCAAGGCATTCATATCTTTAGATGAAACATTAATAATTCTTGACCACTCTTATGTGTCTCAACGAACCTATTTAGATGGCCCATTTTACTTGAATATTAAATCTCACTCCACTCTAGTGCAACTCTAGCATGGACCAATGACAATTATGCACAAGAGGATGATTAATCCAAACTTACAAGAAATTAAATCTTCATAATCTTTTTTTCATGTCCAAATCTTTGATGCATAGGTTTAGATGACCTTCATAAATTATGTGATAAAAATTCTTCTTTCATCATGAATAAAATGTATAAGATAGCCCAATGGTATATCAAATAGCTTAACAAATTATCAAAAGGCTCCAACTCTTGATGTTGGAAAATATTTCTCTAATATTAAAATGAATACTTCTAATTCTACAAAATCAAATAGGAATAAAAAAAAATTCTTCTCCAATCAACTTGTCAAGGTCTCCTCATAAAAACTCAAAACACTTGAGTTGATAACTTATAGATTCACTATGGAAGTACACATGCACAAACTTCAAGAGCCATATCCACTCTATAATAACTATATCACCTTTGGAACATCAAAGCTCTGATACCAAATGTTAGAAATGTATATGACCTACAATAAATTTTGCATTGGTGTGATAGAAAAATAAGTGTACTAATAATAAAAATGAGAGATAACAGGAGTTACAACCAACTTATAAATTTCCATAACCCTCATAATCATAACATAACATGTCACCATGAGTTAATGTTCACAACAAGGGCATTATCTCCTTGAGTCCCTCTTAGTATATTATAAATGAATTCCTATGAGATTTGAGTTGCTCTTATTAACCATCTATACCCAATGCATAAAAGCAATATAAGCATTATTCCTTTGTTTAATACTCTCTAAAATTCAAAATCGAGTTTCATATATTTTGGTCCAAATGAAGTTTTAAGTGTGTAGAGATATTTTTCATAAGTATAATATGAAAAATTTCACAAGATACTTAAAGTTATGTATAATAGTATCTCATATTTTCTTGAGAATAATTCTCATGACATATTTTGAAGTATTTGTATGAGTCTCAAAAGGCTGATGGATACTAGACATAACTATAATGGGTGTGGAACAAATATCATAATTTAATATTGGATACTTCACTTGAAGATGATCCCCATGAAAGTCTATATTAGTTGGTTAATATATGTATAGGACAAGCTTCATGTGAACAATAATGATGAATTTGTGAAAAAATTCATGTCATTCAAGAACCTCATCGAGTCTATTAGTAATCAATGTGGACCCCTTTTGAAGAACTTTGACTTTATTAGGATGTGGATGAACACCAAGCTCATTTATATGGAAGCTAATATAAGATATATTGGCATAAAATTTTTGGGTTGAGAGTTATGTTGGTGAAGGAGAACTAATACAATATTGATATGTTGTTTATACTTACCCAAGTAAAAATAATATCATCATTAATACAATGTATAGTATAGCTTTATGTATTCCATAAAAATACAATAGCAATTATAAATACTATGCACTAAAAGAAATGACATCAATCAAGAAATTAGAACAAAAATAAAATTATATAAATTTATTCAAAATTATACTTTGTGAATCGATTTTCATGATAATTTGTGTGCACTATCTCTCTATGAACAATATGAATATACACACACAACTATTTGCATGAAGACAAGATTCCTTTAAATTGGTCCATGGATGAATATATACAACTACAAGTAGTGAAAAAGTAGTTATAACTTTCCAACCACCCACATCATATGCATAACTATGTAAGAGTGTCATGCATAATATGAAAAACCTATGACATGCATAGAAATGACAAAGTACACATATATATATAGAAATAAAAGTGGTTAATCACAAGTAACATTGGATGTGCTTGAGCTAGTGCCAGTTTAATTTGATTACCTACATGAACCCCTATTCTATATTGGTTAAAATACTTACCTATTATGTTGTTAGAACCTTAGGGTAGGAAATTAGTGGCTTAGGATCAAGCACCTATCTATATTGTCCAAGTAGTAGGTTATGCAAATATTAAATTTCATTATAAGACTTCTTATGTTGTACAATATTGTCAAAGTTACAATATTTGATCTCAAATCCTTATCAACCTTGTCTAGCTACAACTATAGCTCCTTGTACTAGTGGAATATACAACCAATAATATATTAGTGAAACTAAGTCTACACTCAAGATCAACTATGAATTATTTAATCTCCTAAATCTTTAAATATCTCACCCATAATTGTTTGTCTTTCTCGTGCAATTGCTCCTTATATTAGTGATGCATTATCTCCACATCCATTTGTTAAGTTGTCATATTCTCAACTTTATCCTTGAAAACCACAAGTTCTCCCTCACACATTGAGCTTGTTGTTTCTCAAATTTGGCTAGCCAAACTAGTTTAGACAACTCTTTATGGGTCTAAGAACTAACAACAAAAACCTAGATAAAGTGAGTAAGATATAATGTATCAATTTGGTTAGTGATAGTATATATATCTTTATCCTAAGTAATAGTTTAATGTCATTGATCTAGTCTAATATGAAATATATGGATAGTGATAAATATTCAAATGCATAGTTCATAAAGGTATCTTTTGCAACTGCAATATCCTATTTATGTCTATTATCAAGCATGAAGACTAGTTAGACTTTCAATTAACTTTTTCTATGCCTCTAATTAAGTCCAATTATACAATTTTGCAATACCACATATACTTCACATTACCTATAAATTCTACTTTATATTCATTCTCATCAAGAAAAATCTCTTTATGAATATAATGATATCATATGAAAAGTGAGGAATACATCTATCCTCATATATTTTATGCCTATTAATACATCTTAATTGGCAAGTATAGGCATATATATTATCCATGTGTATAATGATATTGCTATTGATACCTCTCTCTCTTATATAGTTTGAGGTTTGTCCTTAAACAATTGGAAACCATCTTATTTAGTAGCAACAACCTTCCTTTTGTGCTCATATTTGACTTTAGAATCCTCATGAGGCTTGTACTTCATCCTTGGCTTAGGTATTTTAGTTGGAATATCTAAAGGTATTTTAGCTACTCTTGATGATATACTTGGTACATGCATTCCTACCTACTTTCTATGATTCTCAATAATTTAAGTCATCATAAAAAAACTAGACCCCTTCATGTACTTGACTCATGCTCTCTTTGGAGGTGATCTTAGTTGCTCCTCCAAGGCTACAAATTTTTGACCTCTTATATTTTGAGTCTTATCCAACTCTATGGGTATATTATTAATATATTATTACTATTATCTCTATTAGAATGTCATATCTTTATCTTGATGATGTATCCTAACATGATTTTGGATCATTTACCTCCATAAGTGGTGTCCTAGTACTCCTTGATCCATCAATGTATAATTAGTTTTCTATAGTATTGGTGTGTCTTTAACTTCATGTGAGAGAAGGGTAGAAAACATAAATATCACCGAACATCGACAATATTGTAAGGGTTACTTTAAAATGCTCTATTTATCTTTATCATTCTCATCATAATCTAAAATTTATCTTCTCTCATAGATTTTATAGGCAATAATTCAAATTTGGTCCTAGCATAAGTGCCATCAAATTCATGATATACACATCCATATGCATAACATATAAATAATTTAATTTGTACAAATTTTATAATTTGTACATAGATGTTGCTCATCACATAAAAATATGTGACATTAGCATGTTATACGTATATAAAGTACAAGGTTAATTTATTTTTGTATGTATGAGTTCAAGCAAGTAGTTTAGTCATTGTGCAACTACCTTCCTTCATAGGATGCTATCTCTCTCTCTCTCTCTCTCTCTATATATATATATATATATATATATATATATATATATATAATCTCTACTTTTCCATTTGGCATTGCATTGTCTCATATTGTTATGCATATATTGTGTTGTGAATGAGGTATGTTATTTCATTCCTAGAGATTGTATTGCATTATATTGCACATTCTAGTAATATAAATTATATTTGTGTAAGATTTTATTTGCAAATACATGGATTATATTTGTAAGTGTTGCATTATTTTTAATTATTTTTTATACCTTTTACTAGCTAGGAATACAAAACCATTTTTGTATATTTGGTTCCATTATCATAACAAGTATAGGTCGAGGACTACATTCACATTTGAAATGAAATAAAATATTAAATGAGAGAAAATCCATGAAGTGTGTGTGGATGTAGATGTATAAGGACAAAAGAAGAGATAATGCAAGACTATAAGAGGATTGCATAGAAAAAACATAATAAAAAATACACATAATAAATAAGACATATGCAAGAATAATATATACAAAGTCATACATGAGGATGTATGTGAAGATGTACATAAGGAGAACATGTGCAGAGATATGCACAAGCTATGATGTAACCATGGGGAGGAAATACAAGATGTATAGAAACCTATCCCCATTTGAGTAGGATGAAGACACATGGACAACATCAAAAGTACCATATAGGATGTGGAAAAAGTTTCATCATATTGACCTAAACATGTGTGGCTCCATCGTGAGAGGAAAAGTCCTCAAATGAAATGGATAATTTCAAATGAATAGATAAGTGAATAAAAAAATTGGAGGATTTTATTGTTGATAGAATATGATTATATTAGTAGACGATTTTATTGTTGATAGAATATGATTATATTAGTAGACATTCGACATAGTGAATAATACACATGAGCAAGAGAATATGCTTGTGCAAGCAAATACAATCATGTCAACAAAGAAATTTGTGTAAGTGGATATGTATGCATAAATATGAAAATTTATTTACAATGTTGAATGCAATGGAGAGACTAGTGTAGACAAACAAGTTGTTTGAATAATAACTCTAGCAACAACACAAGTATAGGGAAGAGTTTTTGAAGGTACACGAAACATAAGTCCAACATAGATACAATTGCAATAAAGTGTATCAAGGAGTGAATGGATATTTGATTCTTATTATGATTTGATGTGTATGTACATGTGAAGGAGATCATGAAGTATTAGCATGGACATTGGTGGACATATAAATTTTGAATATGTGTTAATAAAAGTGTCATCCAAAAAATAAATTGATCCAATGAGCACACCATTAAGACCAAGTGTAAGTGTAGTGTAGTCAACTATGGCTACTTAAAGTGCCAAAATTTCTAGGATGGAGGATCTTGTTTGATATATTAGCACATATGTAAATGTATGGAATGTTAATGTATGTATAGAAGAAACAATATAGATGTAGTTGTTTCTAAGAACACTAAGGGAGTGGTAATGAATTGGTATCTATTGCTCAAAAAACCTTTTAATTCATGGGATGATTTGAAATATACCTTTGAAAATAAGTTAAATATTCTATTAATGATACAAAATACTAGGGATCTCTATATTACTAAGCAGAAGAAACATAAAGGTATAAAATTGTGCAACCATCAATGACTTTATCTTATTGGTAAAACAAAAAAGCCACCAATCGATAAACTTTAAGAGTAGTGTTCATGGATTTTTTCTTTCAAAATTCTAAAAGAAGATGAATGTTGTACACCCATCATAATAAAAAATATTGTAATAGAGTAGTAATAATGGAATTTGAATTGGATACAACATTGGTAGGGGTTAGAATAATGATGAAAGCAATTTTTATAGTGATACTAACATGACTATCCAAGTGATAAGGAAGGATATGTTGCACATTGTACATGAAATAAAGGATGAGATCAAAGAAAAGAACAAGAAAGAGATTTGGTGTTTATATTATCAAATGAAAGTTCACATGGATGTCAACTACCCAAAGCACTAAAATTAGATTTGTGAAGTAAATGGGTATTCTATATCAAAATGTCCCTTGAACTTGAAGAGTGATAATAATCAAGCTTTGACTATAAAAAAGAATTTAATAAAAAAAAAACTTGTATTGAGTTTCAAATAAAACATGCCTATTCTGGCCCTTTATAAATCAACCCAACTTGTCTTATTTTTGTCACAAATAGATCCTTAAATCAATACAAATAATTTTTTTAATGCTTGTTATAGTTCCTATAGGGATAGTTTCCCTACAACCACTGCTCCACTCCAAAGTTCAATCATAAGTGAGGCAGGATAAAGAAGGTAGTCAAGAGGTGCCTTTTACCTATAGTCAAAATAAGGGATGTTGAAATAAAGGAAAACAAGTCCCAAAGCCACATAAGCCATCAGATATTCCATCAATTGTCGATGCTCATCTTCTACCTAAAACCAATAGCATTGAGGGTGCCAAGTCCTGTAGGCTCATGATTTTCAATCCAAAATTCCATGTAGTCCTTCTTGACACAACCCAAAGTTGGACACACGATGACCCATTGGAATCCAATGAATAAAAGCATTAGGACATATTTATAAAATTCCCTCCAATAGCCAAATGATATCTCGCATCAATCAAAGACACGTAGAAATTGTTTACACTTTGATGAGGACATCCTGTATTCACCTTAGGAATAATTTAGTTCTTAGTTTATATTTCTTAGGATTAATTTATCTCCTAAGTTTCTTTTAATAATCACATGAGCTATTAATCTAGCATGGGTTTCTATATGTGATTAGTTGGCTTCTAGAAAACCTAAGCTACCATTAGTTAGCATCTAGATTAAGTTACTAGTTAGTTTTTAAGCTTAAGTCATCTTAGGTCTTATGTTAAATAATATTATTTATTTTCCCAAACAAGATACCTTATGCTTGATTTGGGAGATTGCAACATATTGTAAATTTTGCATCCTCGATACCTTTATATTTCATGCATATGAATAAAGAGTCAGTCAAGTTGATCTTCAACATTGGTATCAAAGCCTAGTTTTTATCGCTAGGCTAGGTAGAAGACATTGAGAAAGAGCATTTATGCATGCAAGAGAATTTGATTGAGTATTGTTTCTATTTGCTTATTGTGAACTTTGTGATAAATCGAACTATAATTTTTCATGAGTTGTGTTTCCTAAGATAAACATATTATGGAAATTATATAATACTATTGGCTTTTGCCACATACAATAATTCTTCTCTCTCATTTTGCACCTCACGCATTTACAAATAAGCCTACATCCTATTGTAGTAATGACTGTTGTCTCATCTAGTAAGAGCCAATTGTCCATGTTGCATAGGAATCCCACACTATATGTGAAGCCCAAATCGAGTTGGCACCAAGAAACCAAGAGTTTATTCAATGCACTAATATCCAACTAACAAATAATTTTGGTTTGATAAACTATTTTGATGGATGTACACCTATGACATAGATTCTTCAATAAGCAAGTGACTAACATCGTGCTCTGGTGCCTTTGTGCCACCATCTTCTAGCACAAGAATTGAAATATTTTAAAAGGCATGAATTGTAGCTTTGGTATTTTCACTACAATAGGAGGATTGCAAACCCACACGAAGGTAAATTTTTAATTTTGAGTAGCATCATATTTGTCATCAAATTAGATCATGCACTTTTGAGTCATTTTTCCAATAAAATTGGATCATGTTGTTTCCCAGAAAATGTCATAGACTTCTCTTCCAAACAAGTGTGGAATAGCTAATTTTTCATTGCCACATCACATGTTTTTTAGGGATATTCTGGAAAAACTAGGTGCACTAGCCTAAATAATAGTTAGACAAAAATTTTGACATCATTTGAATTCAAGCATTCATCCAATAGATCATGGTGTTGAAGATGTGGTGACATTATTCACATATAGGAAATCCTTTTTTGGTAAATATAGTTCAAAGAGGACACAAAACCAGTAGTGGGAAACTCTAAACAATAAGTATATCATATTGCTGGTTGATTAGGTTTCAAATCTATAAATTTGAAGATTCTTCTACCCACAAGATAAGAAAGGAAAGGAAAATTTTGGTGAATCAACAATCGAGGTTGTGTTATTAGCAAATTCCAATGTCAAAAATTTTGGTTTTGCTTGCGAGCATTTGAATTTATTGGTATTGACACCACGTGACTTGGTCTTGATAGTGTCGATGAAGCTGTTTGTGCCCATTTTCCTCCTATTGGGAATATAAGATGTCTTTATGGGCATTCAACTTGTTGCATTATTATTTTCATCAAATTGATGAAATGAGGAAACTTTAATCCTTCACAAGTGCTTCAGTTGCTCTTGCTAGTTGACATTTAGTTTAGTGATGAACAGAGGTACATGGTACATCTTGATGGTGGATTTTCTTATTGGAGTATCATAAATGACATGACTTGCATTATGATAGTTGGAATTTTGCATCTTAAGAGAATTAGCATCATAGTTGGCACCACCTAACACATGATAAATTGAGCATCAGGTAGTTTGGTCTTTCTTTTACAAACCCTAATGCTATGTTTTTTGAGAAACATAATTTTCTTCCATGTGTGATTAACTACTTTTGGAAAACACCAAGGACATAGGAGAATTTATCCTAACTACACATTCGCTTATAGATAATATTAGACACATGGCACACTTGTATTGCATTATAGGGGAGAGAATTTTGATGGCTATTTAAGCCTTAATACTACCATAAATATTACAAGTTATGAATCACATGATTTAATATAATATAACTATAGTATAATAAGATCAAATAAATGACAAGAGTAGAATAATATGAGAAAATTAATATGTGAACCAAGGCTTATAATAACTCAAATAACATTCAATAATATGCAGTAATATGAATGTAAATAGCCTTAATCAAACATGTACTAAGCATGTAATATAACTTACAATATTAATTTCTCAAAATATATACAAGCTTTATTACTTCACTTTCTCTTACAATGATAATGATCATGATGCTTGTGATACTTCTTATCCTTATTCTACACTTCCTCCATCTCTCTATATGTCTATATATGGAGTATTACCTCCATAATAGTATCTCTTTGGATACTTGACTATAGCTCTCTATATGCCAAGTCTCATAACTCTTGGCTCAACTACTTACCACTTTCATACTTGATGAAAACTTGACACTATAATAGATGCACACCTTTACATGACTCTTACACTTCTATAACTTGCACACTCTAACCTAAGACACTTGTGAACATATTTATATTACATATTTTTTCTCATACATACAAGTCACTTGTGCACTTAGACTCAAATTACACTTGCACTCTAACTCACATGACACTTTCACACTTACTTAAAAGAGGAAATATAACTCATATTCTAAAATATGACTCAAACCTAATCTATTATTTATAAATTTACCATGAAGTTACCATGGGGGTACATTAGCATGTACCAAATAATATAATATACTCCAACACCCCTGTACTACATTATTTGGTTATTGAATACTTTAATATTCAATTATGATCTTCATCTTGTCTTCAATATTCAAGTGATATTTTTTGTATTAATAGGTTAAGAAGAGGATTGAAAGGGTCCCATCCCTTTTACATAAAATTCCTTACAAGTAGATCATAAAAGATGAAGAAAACATGGTGCCAAGTCCATATAAACTATTAAAAATCATAAAGAACCAACCTAAAGCACTTGATAAGAAACATACATACTATACTACCAATAACAAGAATAACCAGACAATAGTTGACTTTACAAACATAACAATCTACCACATATAGACTTTACAAAAATAATATTCAAATGACCTTGCAATCCATGTGATATTTTGATTTTCTCATATTTATTTTATCATCTTGAACTTTGGATTCACTTTATGCTTGCAATGGTAGAAAGGTTAATGAATCCAATTTATTGTATTTTGTCTTTTAGAACACTCGGGAAATTTATCAACAATTTAATCTTGAGATAAGGATCTACAAAGATCTATAAAAACCAATTTAATCCAAAGCATATATTCTATTTTTGATTAATCATGTAGCCTTTGTTATATTTTGATTCTTGATAATGCATTTATTGTGCTCATTTATACATTTGAATTCAATTGATCTTCCACTTTCAACCAATTTAGTAACTGAAATAATATTGGAATATACATAACATCCTCTAGTACAAAATTTAAAAATGGTATACTAGGTGTTACTCTACCACTTCCATGAACTAGATATATCTTATCATCTGTAATCTTTAAATAGAAATTATCCTTGACTTCTAGAGAATCAAACCAATGTAAATTACTAGTCATATGATGACTAGCTCTTGAATCTATATACCAAATATATTTTTCTATTTTATTAGATTCACTTGATACTATCTTGCATCTTTTATAAGAGTTTTGAAAAATATTCTTATGATGTTTCCCATTTAATTTTGGAAGTTTTATTTGATATAGATTTTATTTTTGAACTTTCAATTTTATGAAATATGGATTTGTATTTTGATAATGCCTCCTATGTTGAAAAATTCCTCTTGACAACTTCTCAATTTTTGTACCTTTTGGATGTTTATGAAGTAGAACACCTTGTAAATCCTAGGTTTAAATAATTAAAAGTTTCTAATTTAATTCCTATGGAGTAGTAAACCTTATGTCTCCTTAGTTTAGAAACTAAAAATAAATTTTACAAATTTATTATAATCCTTCAATGTTGAAAAACTTATACCTACAAAATATTTAAATTTGGAAAAATTCAAAAAATTCAACTTTTTAATTTAAAAAAATAAAACCCAAATAAAAAATTCTTCAAAAAAACTCTAAACTTCAAAAAACATTTAATATAAATATTCTAGATGAATTCCTTATCACTACAACCTTATAATAAATCAAATAATTTAAAATATTTCAAAAAACTTAATTAACCCTTAAATAAATCCTATTAAAATCTTGCTTTGAAAAAACCCTAAAATTAAAATATAATCTTAGCTTTTAACTCAGCTTTGATTATGCACGTCTTGATTCTATAGCACTCATTTGTGCGAGTAGCTTTAATAAAACATTAGGCTATTGCTACATGGAGGTTTGCATGAGATGTTTCTTTTCTTTGATATGTTACACTTCAAACCCCAAACAAATTTTAAAAAATACCTTGTTACATTCCAAATAGCACTTGCAATGGTGTAACATTCCTATTCCAAATGCACTCAAACTATATTTCAAACACTTGGATATTACCCAGATTGGTGCTTCAATGTAGATTGGTACTTCAACTTCTAAATGATTCTTTCTCCTCAAACACATGCTTCTCTTGCTACTTTGGCTTCTAAACATTTTGCCTTCTACATTGAAGATCTTACTCAAATTCTACTACATATGAGCTTGTTGTTGCATTCACTGTAGTTAAAGTTACCCTTGTTTTTTTTTTACTTTCCTCACTTTACTTATTGTATTACAAGTTTAGGCTCTGGATTATGTTTGCACTTCAAATTGGTACTATCTCTTGCACCTTGTTGAATAGCCTTTGTGATGCACCCGCAACATCCAGTGACACTTTCCTGATTTAGCCAAATTAAAGTTCCAACTTCCCGGGGTCATAACTTTTGATCCGGGTGTCCGTTTGAGCCCATTTTTTTTAAAACGCACAGAATTGAGTTGACCTCACCGTGTTCAGCAACGTTGTCACTGAAGTGGCCATTTCGACACGTTTTTGGGCCCTGAAACATCACCTGGTGGCCAAAAATGGGCTCGAAAGTTTTTGTTCCATTTTTTTTAGTTTTTTGGTATTTAATATCTTTTGTTGCATGAGTCAGTCTAGGGAGATATTTTAGGAAAGTCTTAATTTTGGAATAACGGATGCATGATATTTTTTTGGATCCATCTGAGTGATATTTTAGACTTACTAAAAATAGTAAGTCCTGATACTTACTAAAAATAGTAAGTTCGTGTTAGGTTAGGTTTTTGGTGGATATTATATGTAGGAAGTGATTTCATTGTAAGGGGATGGAGATCCAAGGAAATAATAAAATTCGAGTTGCAGAATTGTTGTTTTCCCATTGATTTTGCTTGTGTGTTTGAGAATCAATACGGATCTACATCATTTGGTATCAGAGCGGGTAAGATCTCGCTAGTGGAGATATCATGCCACCTAGGAGAGGCTGAGCTAACTATGCTCAGATGAATAGGCAGATAGAAGATCTGCATGGGGAAGTAGCATGACTAACCAATGTGATTGACCGCATGATGGAGAGACGCCCCAACTTGCATTCAGATCTAGGGTCTACTGACGAGGGCGTGGTAGGAGAGGACAGATCTGAAGCAGGCTCAGAACACCCAAGAGAGGAGCCATGTTTTGAAGAAAAACTACTCCTAGCCTTGGATGGAATCCGAGGGAACCGAGATAATATCAAGATCGAGGTTTTTGAATATGCTGGTGGGTTAAAACCAGAGGAGCTCATTGACTGGGTGAACAATATGGAAAAATATTTTGAATGGAGTAATCTCGCTGAGGAGAAGAGGGTGAGGCTTGCATGTACAAAGCTGAAGGGACATGCGCTGATTTGGTGGGACCATCTGCAGAAGGAGCGACAAAATAATGGAAAAGAGAAGATTAGGACCTGGGATAAGATGAAGAAGAAGCTTCAAGAGAAGTTTATACCTATCGATTATACCCAAACTTTATTTCGTAGGTCTCAGAACCTTCGACAGAGGGATCTCAGTGTGGAGGACTACACCAATGAGTTCTACAAGTTATCTATACGGGTAGCACTTAATGAGATAGAAGATCAGAAGGTTGGGAGGTATGTGAATGGTCTAAGCTATGCTATTCAAGATGAGTTGCGCATGCATCACACTCCTACAGTAGATGCAACATATGAGTTAGCCATGAGAGCCGAAGATAAGATAAAGAGCAGGCTGAGAAATCAAAAGAGGGGATCTACATCTTCCTCAAGTCGTGGGCATGGTGGATCTAATTTTTCCAAGGGTGAATCTTCTACGCATGTAGAAAAATCACAACAAATTGGACTGGAGCGTGATGCCTACCGAGGAGGTAGAGGAATCCCGAGAGGTAGAGGTAATGGGGGAGGTCGCACTGGGAGTGGACCACGCAGGCCCTTTATCTGCTACAGTTGTGGTGAGGAAGGTCATAGAGCATCTGAATGCCCCCACTATGATGTTGAAGAGCGGGGAGGCCAAGCTAGAGTTAATCTGGTTGAGGAAGAGGAGGAATATGAAACAGAAGTTGTTGCTGATATGGGTGAAAGTCTCATGATACGAAGGACATTGATTGCTCCAAAGAAGGAAAAGATGCGGGCAAAAAATGGTGATGAATCATGGCTGCGTACAAACATTTTCTAAACAAGATGCACCTCAGGAGGAAAGGTATGTAAAGTGATTATTGATCCTGGTAGTTGTGAGAACATGGTATCAAATGTTATGGTTGAGAAAATGAATCTACCATGTGAGAAGCACCCAACCCCCTATCGAGTTTCATGGGTTAAAAAGGGGAATGAGGTGACTATTGATAAGAGGTGTCTGGTGAAATTCTCAGTTGGGAGTACCTATAAGGATGAAGTGTGGTGCGATGTGATTCCTATGGATGCATGCCATATTTTGTTGGGGAGGCCATGGGAATATGATAGGAAGACCTCCCATGATGGATTTTGGAACACATACACATTTTGGAAGGAGGGGGTAAAGGTGGTTTTGTTACCTCTGAAGGAAGATGGACAGAGCGAAACTTTGCTTACTGCAAAGAATTTTTTTATAGAAGCGAAAGAAGTTGGTTGGTGTTATGCCTTAACAGCCAAGAAGGTCACAAATGAAGAAACTATCATACCACCAGTGGTGTCCAGGTTGCTGCAGGAATATGTTGATGTCATACCTGATGAATTACCAGTTGGGCTACCATCGAAGAGGGACATCCAACATCATATCGACTTGATCCCTGGGTCAGCTCTTCCAAATCAAGCAGCCTACCGATTGAATCCAACATAGAATGTCGAGTTGAGCAAACAAGTAACATAACTGATACAAAAGGGATTGGTCAGGGAGAGTATGAGTCCTTGCGTGACTCCTGCACTTTTAACCCCAAAGAAATATGGATCATGGCGGATGTGCGTGGATAGCAGGACCATAAATAAGATTACTATAAGATACAGGTTCCCAATGCCAAGGATTGATGATATGATGGATGCTTTAGCAGGGGCTAATTATTTCAGTAAGATTGACCTACGAAGTGGCTATTACCAGATCAGGATCAGAGAAGGGGATGAGTGGAAGACAACTTTCAAGACTCGAGATGGATTATACGAATGGTTGGTGATGCCATTCGGGTTATCTAATGCCCCCAGTACCTTTATGCGATTGATGAACAGAGTGTTGCGGGAATATAATGGTAAGTTTGTGGTTGTTTATTTTGATGATATCTTAGTTTTTAGTAAGACTAAAGCAGAGCATGTGCACCATTTGAGGTTGGTGCTAGATCTATTAAGAAAAGAGAAACTATATGCCAATTTGAAGAAATGTAGTTTCCTTCAAGAGAGTTTAGTATTTTTGGGGTTTGTAGTTTCAAGGGAAGGCCTCAGGATGGATGAGGAAAAGATAAAAACAATTGTTGAATGGCCTATCCCGAGAAATGTAACAGAGGTTAGAAGTTTCCATGGCTTGGCAACTTTTTACAAAAAGTTCATTAGGAATTTCAGTAGCATTGTGGCTCCCATCACAGAATGCACCAAGGGGAAGGAATTCGTATGGACAAAGGCAGCAGGAGAAGGCTTTGAGCTTCTGAAGAAAAAGGTAACCACCACACCTATTTTAGTGTTACCTGATTTTAGCAAATTATTTGAGGTTGATTGTGATGCATCACATATTGGAATTGGAGCTGTGTTGAGCCAAGGAGGGCGTCCAGTAGCATTCTTCAGTGAGAAGTTGAATGAGGTCAGGAAAAATTACTCCACCTATGATGTTGAATTCTATGCTATTGTGCAAGCATTAAGATACTGGAGACATTACCTATTATCCAAAGAGTTTGTACTCTTCACGGACCATGAAGCATTAAGGTATGTTAATTCCTAGAAAAAGTTGAATAGTAGACATGCAAAGTGGGTATCATATTTACAAGAGTATGAGTTTACTTTGAAGCATAAATCAGGAAAATAGAATAAGGTGGCAGATGCCTTAAGTAGGAAGGTAATGTTGTTGACTACCATGGAGAATGTTGTGGTAGGATTTGAGAGTATCAAGAATTTATATGAGGTTGATGCTGACTTTGGACAGGTTGTGGCACAGTATAAGAATCCAGTAGGGGGTGTGTCTAGTAACATTTTTGCAGAATATGTTATGCAAGATGGTTACCTATTTAGAGGTAAACAGTTATGCATTCCTATTGGTTCCATGAGGGAGAACATCCTGAGAGAGTTGCATAGTGGAGGTTTAGCTGGACACTTTGGGGTGGATAAAACTATTGCTCTTGTGGTGGAGAAGTATTATTGGCCAAAGATGTGAAGAGATATAACCAGGTTTGTATCTCATTGTAGAGTCTGTCAGATGGCTAAAGGCCATGCCCAGAATACCGGGTTGTATATGCCTTTACCAGTTCCCACAGGACCTTGGACTGACCTGAGCATGGACTTTGTGTTAGGACTTCTGCGTACCCAGTGAGGTAAGGATTCCATATTTGTTGTTGTTGACAGGTTCTCTAAGATGGCTCACTTTATCCCCTACCATAAAACTGAAGATGCCACAGGAGTTGCAGTCCTATTTTTTGATGAGATTGTGCGTTTGCATGGCATCCCAAGATCTATCACTTCGGATCGAGATGTCAAATTTTTGGGCCACTTTTGGAGGACATTATGGAAGAAGCTTGATACCAAGCTCCAGTTCAGTAGTGCGTATCACCCATAGACTGATGGACAGACGGAGGTAGTGAATCAGAGTTTGGGTAATATTTTGAGGTGCATAGTTGGTACAAAGCCAAAATAGTGGGATCGAGCGTTACCACAAGCAGAGTTTGCATTCAACAGCTCAGTAAATCGCTCGACAGGAAAGTCCCCATTTCAGATTGTTTATGGCCACAATCCCCATGGTGTGCTTGATTTAGTGGAATTTTCGATTACTAAAACTATTAGTGATGATGCAGAGGCTTTTGCAGAACATATACAAAAATTGTAGGAGGAAGTTCGACAGCGGTTGCAGGAGAGTAATGCCAAGTATAAAGCAACAACAGATGTACATAGGCGAGCAAAGGTGTTTCAGGAAGGTGACTTGGTAATGGTCCACCTTCGTAAAGAAATATTTCCAAAGGGCACATACAATAAGCTCAAAATGAAGAATATTGGGCCCTGTAGGATTCTTCAAAAAAGGAATGACAATGCCTATGTGGTCGAATTGCCAGAGGACCTGGATATCTCACCGATCTTCAATGTCTCTGATCTGTACAAATTTCATGGAGATGTAGGGGATGTTGAGGTACCAAAAGTGATAAATTGGGCGCAACATATTCCCAAGAAGAAGAAGGATCATGTTGAGCAAGTCTTGGATAAGAAGGTGATCACCACACGCAATGGCAGCTACAACAAGTACTTGGTACTGTGGGAAGGATTATCATCAGCTGAAAGTACCTGGATTTCTGAAGGAGAGCTGAAGAATATTGCGCAGGATAAGCTTCAGGAGTTTCATCTGCAGAACTCATAGGAGCTGAGTTCTTTTCAACCAGAGGAGAATGATGCACCCGCAACATCCAGTGACACTTTCCTGATTTAGCCGAATTAAAGTTCCAACTTCCCGGGGTCATAACTTTTGATCCGGGTGTCCGTTTGAGCCCATTTTTTTTAAACACATAGAATTGAGTTGACCTCACCGTGTTCAGCAACGTTGTCACTGAAGTGGCCATTTCGACACATTTTTGGGCCCTGAAACATCACCTGGTGGCCAAAAATGGGCTCGAAAGTTTTTGTTCCAGTTTTTTTTTAGTTTTTCGGTATTTAATATCTTTTGTTGCATGAGTCAGTCTAGGGAGATATTTTAGGAAAGTCTTAATTTTGGAATAACAGATGCATGATTTTTTTTGGATCCATCTGAGTGATAGTTTAGACTTACTAAAAATAGTAAGTCCTGATACTTACTAAAAATAGTAAGTTCGTGTTAGGTTAGGTTTTTGGTGGATATTATATGTAGGAAGTGATTTCATTGTAAGGGGATGGAGATCCAAGGAAATAATAAAATTCGAGTTGCAGAATTGTTGTTTTCCCATTGATTTTGCTTGTGTGTTTGAGAATCAATACGGATCTACATCACTTTGCTTGTGTTCCTATCCTTTTTCTACAACCTTTACCATGTTTCCTTCTTCATCTACATATGGTAGCTTGGCTACATTGATATTTAGAATCCTTAACCATGTGAATTGTCTTGATGGTCTTTCCCTTAGTATATTTTGACCTGATGGCCTTCACTTTTACATACATCAACTTGAAATACTATTTTGTTGCAAATGTACATTGACCTTCTCATTTAAATTCGCACAAAATTGACCTGATGTTCTTCTCCTTTTGTATCTCAGTTGTGTATTCTTTTCTATGTATCTCAAAATCCATGTTGTCTTAGCCTAAGACTTTATGTTTTTATCTTAATGGCCCTTTGTTGTCATCTATTCTTTATGACACTATGTTACCTTAGATTATGGTGCTATTTTTCCTTCATCATTATATAGGCTTATTTTCAATTCTATATGAAGCCTCTTCTTTATATTTCTTCTTTATATTCAATTTGTCTTATTTCCTTTACTTTATAAGGGTATCTCTTCTATTCTTTATACAAATCTCTTTCCTTTACTTTATAAGGTCCTCTATTCTATTTTATATAGGCCTATTTTATGTTCTATAAAGGGCTTCTTATCTAGTAGCTATTTTCTACTAAATATTCTAATCCAATGCTTGAAGCAATATAAATTAATCTAGGTGCTTCTTTACCCTCCTTCAAGAATGATATACCAATCTTCTAGTTTTTGTTCTACTTTATTTTTTTCTTTCTTTAATCTTAGGAATCTTTGAGTGCTTCTCAATCTATTGCTATATTTTTTCTCTTAGGAATATATGAGTGCTTCTCAATCCACTACTATATTTCTTCTTTTAGGAAGCTCTGAATGCTTCTCAATCTGTAGCTATCTTTATTTTATATGCTTGCTTAATATTTGCACTTAGAAGTTGAAACTCTTATCTATCTTCTCTAGGAAGCTTCTAATACTTTTGTTGCTTAATATTTGCTACAACTTTTTTTGAAATCAATAACATCTTAGGTCAAACCTAAGAGCCCAATATGATTCTACTCCTTACTAGATAATCCAATATCAATATCAATGTTATGATATCTCTTTCTTGAAGGACCAACTTTCTTTTAAGTTGGTTCTCTTAATTTTTCAATATAGTTGAACCTTATTCTTCACTAGTTTTCCTTCAACCTAGTGGAATGATCCTAAAATAGTCTACTCAATATGACCTTAAAATAGATTCTGATTCTCATTGTCTTTAAATTGGACAAACTCTTAATCGACTTTATCAAAATGGATAAATTCAATTTATAATAGCGGCTCAAATGAACTCTTTTTAATATGGACAAAGTCAGGTGGTAGCTCTAATGCCATTTATGTTTTTTTAAGGCTTAATACTACCACAAATATCACAAGATAAAATATAATATAGCCATAATATAATAAGGTCAAAATAATGATAAGAGTAGAATAATATGAGCAAATTAATATGTAAAACAAGGCTTATAATAAATCAAATAACATTCAATAATATGCAGCAATATGAATGTAAATAGCCTTAATAAAACATGTACTAAGCATGTAATATAACTTACAATATTAATTGCTCAAAATGTATACAAGATTTATTGCTTCACTTTCTCTTACAATGATAATGATCGTGATGCTTGTGATACTTCTTATCCTTATTCTACACTTCCTCCATCTCTCTATATGTCTATATATGGAGTATTACCTCCATAATAGTGTGACTCTTTGGATACTTGACTATAGCTCTCCATATGCCAAGTCTCATGACTCTTGGCTTGACTACTTGCCACTTGCATACTTGATGAACACTTGACACTATAACATTTGCACACCTTTACATGATTCTTACACTTCTATAACATGCACACTCTAACCTAAGACACTTGTGCACATATTTACATTACATATTTGTTCTCATACATACAAGATACTTGTGCACATAGACTCAACTTACACTTGCATTCTAACTCATATGACACTTGTGTATTTCTTGCACATTCACACTTACATAAAGGGTAAATATAACTCACACTCTAAACTATGAATCAATTATACTATATTATTTATAAATATACCATGAAGGTACCATGGGGATACATTAGCATGTACCAAATAATGTAAGATACTCCAAAACCCCTATATTATATTATTTTGTTATTGAATACTTTAGTCTTCGATCATGGTCTTCATATTTATCTTCAATATTCAAGTGACCTTGTAATGCATGCAATCTTCTAATTTTCTCATAATTATTTCATCATGTTGAACTGTGGATTCACCTAATGCTTGCGTTGGTAGAAAGACTACTAAATCCAATTTCCTATATTCTATCTTTCAAAACACTCAAGCAATTTATCAATAATTTCATCTTGAGATAAGGATCTAATAATCTCTTGAGAAAAACTAGTGGAATCTAAATAGTATATTCTATTTTTGATTGATCTTGTAGCCTATGTTATATTTTGATTCTTGATAATGCATTTATTGTGCTTATTTATACATTTTAATTCCATTGATTTTTCTCTTTCATCTGATTTAGTAATTGAAATAAGCTTGGTTGATAATCCTGGAACATACATAACATCATCAAGAATAAATCTGAAAATGGTATACTAGGTGTTACTCTACCACTTCCATGAACTAGATATCTCTTATCATCTGCAATCTTTAAATAGAAATTATCCTTGACTTCTAGAGAATCAAACCAATGTAAATTACTAGTCATATGATGACTAGCTCCTGAATCTATATACCAAATATTCTTTTCTATTTGATTAGATTCACTTGATACTATCTTGCATCTTTGATAAGAGTTTTGAAAAATATTCTTATGATGTTGCCCATTAAATTCAAGAAGTTGTCTTTGATATAGATTTTGTTTTTGAACTTTTCCTTTTATGAAATATGGCTTTGTATTTTGATAATACTTCCTATGTTAAAAATTTTCTCTTGACAACTTCTCAATTTATGTACCTTCTTTATAATATTAAGTAGAACACCTTATAACTCCTAGGTTTAAATAATTAAAAGTATCTAATTTAATTCCTATAAAGTAGCAAACCTTAAGTCTCCATAGTTTAGAAACTAAAAATAAATTTTGCAAATTTATTATAATCCTTCAATAATGAAAAAATTTTACCTCCCAAATATTTAAATTTGAAAAAATTCAAAAGTTTCAACTTTTTAATTTATCAAAAATAAAATCCAATTAATTTTTTTTTCAAAAAAAACTCAACTTCAAAAAACACTTAAATAAATAGTTTAGTTGAATTCCTTATCACTCTAACCTAATAAAAATTTAATAAACTTTAAAAACTCATTAACCCTACTCAACTTATCTCTCCAACCTTGTAATAAATCAAATAATTTAAAACTATTAATTAACCCTTATAACTCCTATTAAAATCTTGCTTTGAAAAAACCCTAAAATTAAAATCTAACCTTAGCTTTTAACTTCACTTTGATTTTACACACATCTTGATTCTACAACATTTTTGTTCTCTATTATGTATCGCTTGTCCATGCGAGTAGATTTAATAGAATTCTAGGATATTGCTATATGGAGGTTTGCATGAGATGTTTCTTTTCTTTGAGACATTCCACTCCAAACTCCAAATGAATTTCAAATAGTGCCTTGTTACATTCCAAATAGCACTTGCAATGGTGTAATGTTCATGTTCCATATGCATTTGACCTAGCTTTCAAATATTTCAATGTTACTCAGATTGGTACTTCAACGTAAAATGGTACTTCAATGTAGATTGGTGCATCAACTTTTAGATGATCATTTTTCCTCAAATTCATGTTTCTCTTGTTTCTTTGGCTTCCAAATGATTTAAATTTTTCATTAAATATCTTGCTTAGATTCTATTACATATAAGATTGTTGTTGTGTTCACTGTAGTTAAGGTTACTCATGTTTCTCTTTTTAATTTCTTAACTTTTCTTACTATATTATAGGTTCAAGCTCTAGATTATATCTACAATACAAATAAGTGCTATCTCTTACACCTTGATGAATATCCTTTGCTTATGCTACTATCTTTTTTTCTATAATATTTACCCTATTTCCTTCTTCATCTATATATGATGGCTTGACTACGTTGAGTTGTTAGACTCCTTAACCATGTGAGTTGGTCTAATGGCCTTTCCCTTAGTATACATCTATCTGATGGTCTTTTTACATACGTTAAATACTTATTTTTTGTATATGTATGTTGACATTCTCCTTTAACTTTGTATAATCTTAACCTGATGTTCTCTTTACATATCCCAATCATGTGTTATTTTCTACATATCTCAAACTTTGTGTTGTTTTGACCAGAGACTTTATGTTGTTCTCTTAATGTCACTTTATTGTCTTCTATTTTTGATGATGCTATGCTTCCTTAGATGATGGTGCTATATTTCCTTATATGATGGCGCTATATTTCATTCTTCCTTATACAGCCTCCTTTTCAATTCTATATGAAGCCTCTTCTTTATATTTCTTCTCTATATTCAATTTGGCCTCTTTCCTTTACTTTATAAGGGCCTCTCTTCTATTCTTTATACATACCTCTTTCCTTTATTTTATAAGGATATCTTTTCTATTTTATACATGCCTCTTTTCCATTCTATAAATGTCTTCTTATATTAAAAATCTTTTCAACTGAAGATTCTAATCCAATGCTTGAAGTAATATAAAGTAAGATAGGTGCTCCTTTATCCTTCTTCAAGAATGATTTACCAGTATTCTAGTTTTTATTCTAATTTATTTATTTTATCTTAGGAAGCTTTGAATGATTCTCAATATGTTGCTATCTTTTTTCTCTTAGGAATATTTGAATGCTTCTCAATATTCTACTATATTTCTTCTTTTAGGAAGCTCTGAATTTTTCTCAATCTACACCTATATTTATTTTCTCTACTTGATTTATCTATGTACTTAGAAGCTAAAGATCTTCTCTATATTTTGTAGGAAGCTTATCACATTTATATAGCTTAATATTTGCTGCAAATTTTCTTCTAAAATCAATAAAATATAAGGTCAAACATAAGACCCAATATGATTCTCCTCCTTAGTAGAGAATCCAATATTAATATCAATGTCAAGATATCTCTTTCTTGAATGACCAACTTTATTCTGAGTTGATTCTATTAATTATTCAATATAGTCAAGCCTTACTCTTCACTAGTTTTTCTTAAACCTAGTGGAATGAACTTAGCCTCTTATACTCAATATGATCTTAAAATAGAGTTTGAGTCTCACTACCTTCAAAGTGGAAAAACTCTTAATTGACCTTACCAAACTAGATAAAATCAATTTATAATAGTGGCTAAAATAAACTCTTGTCAATCCTGATAGATTCGGGTGGTAGCTCTGATACTACTAATGGAATTTTAAGACTTAATAATACCATAAATATCATAGGTTATGAATCATATTATTGAATATAATATACCACAATGTAATAAGTTCAAAATAATGATAAGAGTAGAATAGTATGAGCAAATTAATATGTAAAATCTGGATTAGAATAACTCAAATAACATTTAATAATATGCATCAATAATGTAAATAGCCTTAATCAAACATGTACTAAGCATGTAATATAACTTAAAATATTAATTTCTCAAAATGTACACAAGTTGATTTATTTTTTACTTTCTTTTACAATGATAATGATCATGATTCTTGTGATACTTCTTATCCTTATTCTACACTTCATCTCTCTATATGCCTATATATGGAGTATTTCCTCCATAATATTGTAACTCTTTGGATACTTGACTATAGATCTATGTATACCAAGTTTTGTGACTCTTGGCTTTACTACTTGCCACTTGCCTACTTGATGAGAACTTGACACTATAACATATGTGCATCTTTACATGACTCTTACACTTCTATAACTTGCACACTTTAACCTAAGATACTTGTGCACATATTTACATTACATATTTGTTCTCAAATATACAAGACACTTGTGCACATAGACTCAACTTACACTTACACTCTAACTCACATGACACGTGCATTTCTTTCACATTACAATTTTACATGACACTAGTAAATTTCCTACACATCCACACTTACATTAAAGGGGAAATATAACTCAGACTCTAAACTATGACTCAAGCCTAATATATTATTTACATATGTACCATGAAGGTACCATGGGAGTACATTAGCATATACCAAATAATGTAATATACTCCAACACCCTCATGTATTACATTATTTGGTTATTGAAGACTTTAGTCTTCAATCATGGTCTTCGTATTTGTATTTAATCTTCAAGTGACCTTGCAATGCATGTGATCTTCTAATTTTCTCATATTTGTTTCATCATATTGAAATTTGGATTCACCCAATGCTTGCATTGGTAGAAAGGCTATTGAATCCAATTTCTTGTATTCTATCTTTTAGAACACTCAAGCAATTTATCAACAATCTCATTTTGAGATAAGGATCTAAGAAGATCTTGAGAAAACCAATTGAATCTAAATCATATATTCTATTTTTGATTGATCCTATAGCCTCTATTATATTTTGATTCTTCATAATGCATTTATTATGTTAATTTATACATTTGAATTCAATTGATTTTCCACTTTCAACTAATTTAGTAACTAAAATGATATTGGTTAATAGTTCTAGAATTTACATAACATCCTCTAGTACAAAATCTGAAAATGGTATACTAGGTGTTACTCTATCACTTCCATGAATTAGATATCTCTTATCATCTACAATATTTAAATAGAAATTATCTTTGACTTCTATATAATCAAACCACTATCAATTACCTGTCATATGATAACTATTTCCTAAATATATATATCAAATATATTTTTCTTTTTTATTAGATTCACTTGATACTATCTTGCAACTTTGACAAGAGTTTTGAAAAATATTCTTATGATGTCCATTAAATTCTGGAAGCTATCTTTGATATTTATTTTTGAACTTTTCCTTTTATGAAATATGGCTTTGTATTTTGATAATGCCTCCTATGTTGAAAAGTTCCTCTTGAAAATTTATCCATTTTTGTACCTTCTTGATGTTTATGAAGTAGAATACCTTATAATTCCCAGGTTTAAATAATTTAAAGTTTCTAATTAAATTCATATAGAGTAGTAAAAATTATGTCTTCCTAGTTTAGAAACTAAAAATGAATTTTGCAAATTTATTATAATCCTTCAATGTTGAAAAACTTATACCTCCAAAATATTTAAAATTTCAAAAATTTGAAAATTTCTACCTTCTAATTTTTCAAAAATAAAACCCGAATAAAACTTCTTCAAAAAAACTCTAAACTTTAAAAAATAGTTAAATAAATAGTCTAGTTGAATTCCTTATCACTCCAACCTAATAAAACTTTAAGAAACTTTAAAAACTCATTAACCCTACTCAACTTATCACTCCAACCTTATAATAAATCAAATAATTCAAAATAATTCAAAAACCCTAATTAACCCTTATAACTCCTATTAAAATATTGCTTTGATAAAATCCTAAAATTTAAATCTAACCTTAAATTTAACTCCACTTTGATTTTACACACGTCTAAATATTATTTATGCCTCTAAATACTAAACTAAAATATATCAATATAATCTTTCAAGGTCTCCTCTTATCTCTATCTCATTTTGAAGACTTCATCTTTTAATTATCTATATTTTAAATAATATTGGTATTTTTGTAGCAATTCATCTTCATGGCATTCCACATGTTGATATTACTATCATCCAACCCCATGAAACAATGTAAATCTATATTTTTTAGTATGGATAGAAAAATATTTAACTCCTATTTAGTTGTCCTATAGTCATAACTCCTAGACACCACATCAAATTTAAATAGAAAAACATCTAGGTTTTTATGATTAACCCATAAAATGTAGTAAGCATGAATGACATGATATTATTTATCCAAGCCTCCTGATAATATTCTTGTATAATAATCTAAAAGGTTACCATAGTCTATGAATATTATTCCATCTCTAACAAAATCTATGTAGCCCAAGGTGTTCAATATATATTCCCTAGTGATAGATTTATTTCAAAATTTTAATCTAGTGATCGAATCAATCACTAAGTTACTTTATGGTAGATTTTATTTAAAATATTGGTTTAATGATCTAACCTATTTATCTCTAACTATAGAAAAAGTAAAAATTATAGAAGGGACAACATATTTAGATAAAAATTCAAGGACAATCCTAAATACAAGTAGACATAATTCAAATAATCTTACAAGTTTTGCAAATCTTGTAGTTTGGCCTATAGTTTGTCAAGGTTGCTATGGCATATCTCTATTGTTCTCCTTCTGAGAAAATTTGGATGAGTTGGGTTCCTTTTTAGCTCCCTATCCTACATAGATATTTGCATTATTTAGTAAAAATATTTATTTCTTGTCCTTGGGTTCAGACTTGTAACACCACATGGATTAAAATGTAGCTAATTTTTTTTTTTGAAAAATAATTTGAAAAAACTTGTATTAAAACAAAGATCATTTACAAGTTGGGATGAGACTTTTCCGAACCTTAACAAAATATAACACATGTTTACAATAGTAAAAGAAGATTTGCATTGGAGCCAAATATTTTAAACCATATTTCTACAATGATTGTTCACTTGTTTACAACTATAAAAGAAGATCTACATTGAAGCACAAATCTCCTAAAAAATATTTCTAGAATGGTTATCCAAATTAGATAAGCACTGAATTTTCTCACCAACCTTACTAATCATCTCATCCTCAATATCCATGTCACTGTGCCATTGAACCCCTACCTCCTTCTCAATTCCCATCTTAGACAAGAAGTCTGCCACTTTATTTAGATCTCTACTCACATAAACTAGAATCACATCATATAATTCTATCCATAATTCCTTAATTTGAGTGAAAAGAATCCTCAACCTCCATGTTTTCAAAGAAAAGTTCCTCATGCAATCTAGAGCTCCAACCATTATTTGAGAATTTGATTTTAGTATTATCCTCTTGTAACCTTATTTTACTACCCAAATAGAAACATATTTGATAGCTAAGGCTTCTGCTTCATTATTTTTGGCTCTTCCTAAGCCTTGTAGTTCCCAATATAGCATTTTTCCAACATGATTCCAACAAACCACTCCAATTCTAGCTCTACCTAGATTGCCTTTTGTAGCTCCATCAGTATTAATTTTAATCCAACATTCTGAGGGTGGTTTACAACTAGCTCTCTCCTACCCCTCTTGCACTTAAACTTCCTTCTCCATTGTCCCAATAACAACCTGATTTTCCTCTTTAGCATAGAACACCACAGTTTCTGTGACTTTGCTCCAAATGACCTGCCAAACTCCATCTAAAGAAGAAAAATTTTCTCTAAAAATTATGGCATTTCTCTCCAACCACACTTGCCACCAAATGAAATTTAATCCAAGCTCCCAACCAATACAAATAGATTTAGATTTAAATATACCCCTCTTCCATATTTTCTAAATATTAATCCGATTCAAATCACCATTAACTTGAATTTTATAATATAAAAACCATCTCTCCCAGATCTAGCACGTGAATGGGCACTCAAACATTAAGTGATCAGTTGTTTCCTCACTCTTGTAGCATAAAACACATTCATATGGACCAATTATTCCCCTACATCTTATATTATCAAAATTAAGAATTCCATTATGCATGAACTACCATGAAAACAAGTTTACTTTCGGTCAACCCTTGGACTGCAAAATATTTCTCCAATACTCAACCTAATATGTATGAGGAGGAGGCTCTAGAAGGATCTTATCATATCCATACTTCACTGTGTAGACACAAAGGCTCCTATAGCCCCAGGTTAATTCATCCTCCTCATATCTACCTGTGAGAAATCTTTCTGCCAAGATTTTAGTCATGCTGGGTGTCAAATATGGAGGGATTGAAATTGGCCACTCATCCAACTTCTTAAAATTATAATCCCCCAACTGAGTAGTGTTAAAATAATTTTAAATTTGGACCTAACCCCTAGTTGCCATGGCTATTTTTATTGGTAGTAGTTCAAGAAAGTTAACAATGATAGGTGGGTATTGATCCCATGAATCTGTCCAAAATCATGCCTTCTCCCCTCTCCCCACTTTCCAAAATAATCCATATTTTACTACCTGAGATCCTAACTTGAGAGCCTACCACACTAAGGATCCATTACCATCCAAAGAGAAATGACCCACCTCATTTGGTTTTACCTATCCCAAATATTTAATATTCTATTGAATAAAGAAGTTGGTTGGGAAATCCACCTCCAGTAAATCTTTCCAACCAAAGATTTATTATTTAACTTTGATCTTATCAGCCCCAAACCTCATTTTACCTTGGGTTGGCTTACTTTCTCCCAACCTAATAAGGCCCATTTCCTCTCTCCTTTTACTCCTTCCCATAAAAATTTTCTAGCCATCTTGTCCAACTCTTTCCATATGGTATGTGGGGCAGCAAGGATAGAAAATTTATAAATTGGTATGGCCTGAATGACTGACTATAAAAAATTTAATCTACCCCCATAGCTTAACCATTTGTGAGACCAATGATTAATTATTTTCTTGATACAGTCCAAAAGATTCCTCCAGATATCTATTTTTAGTTTTTTAAAATGCAAAGGGACCCCCAAGTATACCAATGGGAGAGAAGTCCTTGTGAATCCCAAGATCTCTAAAATTTTGTCTTGAAGCCTTTGATCAAGATTAAAAAAGACCACTTTGGATTTTTTATCATTGATGACTTGGTTTGTATCCCTAAGGTAGACATTAAGTGTATCTCTAATCATTCTTCCTTCCCTAAAGCTAGCCACTCCCACCAATCCTGTATCATCCATAAATTGTAGGTGATTCAAAACTTCCTCACCCACCTTAATACCTGTTAGAAAACCTTGTTGTCCTCTCCTCAAGATGAGTCTACCCAATCCTTTAGCCAATATGAGAAAAAGATAAGGGGAGCAAGGATATCATTGATGAAGGCCTCGAGTAGCTCCAAACGGTTACGAGGGAAGACCCTTGATTAACACTAAGTATGTCGGAGTAGAAACACAACTCATGACCCATTCTATACAATCCTGAGAGAAACCAAAGGCTGCCATCATATTTGACAAGAAGCTCCACTCCACCCTATCATAAGCCTTTGACATATCTAATTTTATGAACATTCCTCTATTACCAGATGTTTGCATTGAATGAATTTCCTCCTGAGCTAGAACCACACCATCCAATATTTTCCTACCCTCTACAAAACCCCCTTGCTCTGAGGATACAATGCTATGTAGAAGATGTTTTAGCCGCTCAACCATTACCTTTGTGATTATTTTATATATGACATTGCATAAGGCAATAGTTCTATAATCTGAAATATGTACCCCCTCCTCTCCTTTTGGAATTAAGGCAATGCAAGTATGATTTAATGCTTTAAGTATTCTTTTACTACCTTTGTACTCCTTTATAACAACCATTACATCCTCCTCCAAGTTATCCCAGAAGGCCTGAAAAAACTCAATTGGAAAGCCATCTGGACCTGGTGTTTTTTCGATGCTCATTCCAAAGACTAAATTCTTTAGTTCCTCTCTATCAATGGGTTTAAGAAGGGTCTGATTTTCTTCTTCAGAGATAATAGAGGGTATGACAACAATAACTTCTTTTTGATCCTCTTCATCTTGCACCATACTTTCCTTAAATAGTTTAGAAAAATAATCCATTGAATGGAAATGCATACCTAGAATTGTATCAAAGGAGTGTTCGTTCTGATATTGAAGAGCTTATATGTTGTTCAACTTTTTCATAGCACAAGAAGTCTGATGGAAAAAATTGGTATTTTTATCACCTTCTAATAACCAAGTGGTTCTTGCTCTCTATTTCCAGTAGGTCTCCTATTGGTTTTCAATGTCCTCAATCACTTTATGCAATGCATCATCCTCTTATTTGACCTTCTTTGTATTTGTTCCTTCCCTAAAGTTTTTTTGAACCTCATCCCATTTGGCCACCAATGGAGCTCTTTGGACCTATAAGTCTATATTATTAGCTCAGCTCCATTGTTTCAATTGATATTTGACATAATGAAGCTGTTTTTGGAATCTAAACATTGCTATTCCATATGTTGGATGACCTTCTTCCCACCACTATGGAATTTTATTTTGAAGTTCCTATTTTTGTAACAAAAAGTTTTCAAATTTAAATGGTTTGTGATGCTACACTGTATTGATCCCTCCTTCCAACAAAATGGGAAAGTGATCTGAAATTGGACCCTCCAAAATCTAAAATTTTATATTCCATTTTACAAATGCCTCCTATGAAACCAAAAAATGGTCTAACTTCACCTTCCTGCTATGTGGCTCCCTCCTCCTATTAGTCCAATTATAGCTGGTTACATGGAATTTAATATCCACCAAGTGTAACGCTTAGACTTGGGCAATCGTAAGTCGATCCCTTGGGTCCAAAATTGGGGTTCCCCCTTCTTGATATCTAGAGGATAATTTAGCATTAAAATCCCCAGAAATAATCCAGTCTAAATCTTCCCTTGAGACTCTCATGTTATGCACATATTTCCATTGATTCATCTGACCATCTAGGTTTTGAGACCCATATAAATTTATGATTAAAACATGTTCAGATGTGACATTGTTCCTAAAATGTGATGTGAGAACACCCCTCCAAGCTATATGTTCTATTGCAGTTCATTCAAGAGAGTTCCAAAGAGTAACTATCCCCCTTGAGGCCCCTTGGGCAACCACTTCCATATGACCAACACCCCTCCAAAGTCTATTTACTATTTTACACATAAGATCCAATGACATTTTTATCTCTTGGATAAGCAAAAAATTTGTTTTACATTTTTAAAATAGTCTTTGAATAGTATATTTATGGGTTCTATTGTTTAAACCCCTAAAATTCCATGATTGTGTAATCATTACCTTGAGAGCAATAAAAATCTATTGGCCTCACCGATCCTCCAGTGATCATTTTGTCTCCTTGAACTGCTATCAATTCCTTATTTAATTTTCTACCCACTCCTTGAGAGCTACTATTTTTTTTTATCTCTTTTCCAACTGAGTTATCCCTAGAGTTGGTATTTATCTATTCTTTTTAGCTATGCCCATGATGACATCCTTATATTATCGGGTGCTCTTGGTTATGCACTATCAATGCCCCTATACTCTTTGATTGCGGTAACTCACTATACTCAGTTACCTTCTCTATGATGGGGGAAGATGAAAGAGGAGCTTGAACATGGTTGTTATTATTTTCATTATTCCAATTCACTCCTTCCATGAATTTTTCTTCTTCTTGGTCCATTAGTGTCTTAAATATCTCATACCCATTGGAGGGCTTGAGTTGGGTTTGATCTTTACCATATTTTTTCTTTTGCATTCTCCTTCTTTTGTACTATTCAAAACCATCTCCCTATGCTTATTTACCCTGAGAATTATTGTTTGTTTCTTTATTGATTGTTGACTTACCCTCCTTAGGAATATTTTATATTACTAGAGGAGACTCTATTTTTATGATCATATTATTTGGGCAAGATCGGGCCAAATTCCCATATTTGTGGTAAACTCTACATCTGAAGGGCAATGCCTCATAATCCAGTTGTTGAATCTAAGATAGTCCTACAATTTTGAGTTCCACCTCTATCGATAGAGGCTGGCTAAGATCCATTTCCACACATAATATTGCATAAATAGTTGTGTTTCCTTCTATTGTGTCTTTGGAAGAACCCAAATATCTTCCAAGGGAATTATCAATAATTTTCAATACTTGCTCACTCCAAAAATCCATTGGAAGTGCATACAAACGGATCCAAACCGGGACAATAGTAGGTTCAATTCAAGGATCAAATCCCACTCTCTAGGGTTGAACAAATAATCCTACCGGACCATGATTCCTCTTTTTTGATTCGAAAGCCCTATTTCTATAGGCAAGTGAAGAAAAACTAATAGCAAAATATCCATTACTAATAAACCACAAAGAATACTCACTAAGAGGCTCCCAGTTTTTTCGGACCCAAAAATGCAAAAAATTCAGGTTAGGGCAAATACCCATGAATTTATAGATCAAATCATGATTGGCTCTATATAATTTGACCATCACTTGCTCAATGACAATCTTTGGCCTTGATTCTAACTATGGAAAGCATCCATTAACTCGTTGAGATGTTGATCTATTTCCAATAGCCGTAAAGAGTATTTTTAATGTAGTTTTTGTGCTTCTTTAGTATTTGATGGAGATTTATCCTTTAACAAATATACAAAAGAACTATGTCTCTCTATAAGAGGATCCGGAGGTGTCCCCATTGGGCCCTCTTGGGGAAGAAATATTGTCTTCAAATCCATAGTAACCAAAATTCTCTTCAGCTACCCAACGAATGCCCTAGTTTTCTCTTCCAGAGCTCCCCTTCCTTAACCACGCCTTGGATTTTATAAATGTAGCTACAATTTTAAAAAGAAAACACTTGATAAATAATTTTTTTGGATGAATATCAACCTTTAATCCAAACTATCCCTACAATGTATATAAAAAATAAATACTTTAAAGAGAAATATAATCTTTAGCACCTCCCCAAAAATGATGCAAAAAGTGATGAGCACTAAATTTATCAACTCAAGTAGGTATACTTGCAAGACATTGGGCATTATATTTACAATTATAAAACTTGTTAAACCATCTAATCTGTGTTCCTATAGCTAAACTCTAGTTCATACTATGAAATGATAATTATTCATTGCTCATATTAGAGGATAAATAGGTCAAAAGTAACTTATTTATATAGATAAAAACTAGAAACTATAGGAAACAAATGAAAAAGAATAAATTATAGAACTAGAAAACTAAAATGGAAAAAAAATAGAATTGGAAAAGGAATGCATAATAGAAATTTAACACACTCACATAGCTAACTATAAAAAAATAAAAATAGTGACATCAAAAGGATTTATTTAGAACTACAAATGAGTATCTATCTTTTGAAAAAAAATACAATAAATCTCATAGGACTTCTCACACGCCACACACTTGCAATGGGCCCAAAATCCAATGATAGGCATAATTTATCTATGGTGGGAAAAAAATAATTTACACAATTAGAATTTGATTATTTTGTAGATATGTTTTTATTACTACTAAATTAAATACATTAAATGAAATTATCCATTGATTTTAGGACTATTCTTCTAACTGGCTAATTAAATATTATTCTAAACCACAAGTAAAACTTAAAGGGGGCCATAAAACTTCCTTGAACTGTTTACCAACTCTCAAGGGATGCATTTGGAAATACCATGGTCATACTCAACTACAAAATAGAAATAATTACAAAATATAGTCATATATTTGGGCTTCCCTATAATTTGAGAATCAATATCATAATATTAAGTGATCTAGATAACTTTATAGAGGAACACAAAGATTTCCCAAGGTGGATTTTATCTAGTGTCACCCTTTGATTTCTATCCTTAATTAAATATATGATCTACCAAAAATAGACATTTGGTTTTAGATGGTTGTAATTCTTAGTTTTCTAGTGATTCATCAATCATAGACAATAATTAGAATGTATTATTTTTCTATATAATTGATGCATGTAGGTCTATACAACTTGTAGTCACTAGAAAAATTTAGCAATGCTCATTCCCATAGTCCAACAAACACACTTTGTTATAGTTTAATAGAGATGACTTCAAAACCTAAGTATGTAATTCTATTTAATTTCCCATAATGAGTCCATATGACTATGATATTAAAATAGTCATAGCTCACTAAGGGTGAGATAGGTTTGTATCTGGCATACACCAATTTGTAGGAAAACTCATGTGAAAAGCATCCAAAATTATATAAAGAACCATTAAATTATATTATCCTATACATAATGCAAAAGCAACTATCATTTGGATAAAAATAGTAGATTAACTATCATTAGATACATAATGGTGGGATTTATGAGGCAAAAAACAATTATGTAGATGAGTCATTTGAGTGACTCTTCAAATAGGAATGCTTGTATAATTGTAGACTTATGATTTTGACATTAGGGGTAAATATTAGCTAAAAATAATTCAAATATTAAAAAAAGAGTTGGAAAAAATGTTACTTCAAAAATAAATAGGTTCTATAGTTGCAATGAATTTGCTTAGAAAATGAACCCTACCTTTAGGTTTTCCACCATGTAAATTTCTATCATATAGTTTTAAATTTATCAAATAATATATTATATGGCCATTCAATGAGGGGGATTTTACAAAAAAATTGTTTTATGGTCGCTTGAAGACTTATACTAATATTTCTAATCCAAAATGGCAAATGGTTGGCTTATGCGTGTCTAGACTATAAATGTGCAATGACTAAAGACTATATAAATATGAGGAACAACTATATATCATGAATTTATATCATAAATATGGCTAGATAAGAACACAAATAAATAATAGATGATCTTCAAAAGATACTTAATGAGTTCTACTTACCTATTTCTATGTTAATGGATGAATTAGTTATCAATCTACCAAAATAAGGTGAATACTTGATCAAGTTAAGATATGATTATATAGATCAATAAATATTTCCTACTCCCAATTATTTTCATTGAAAGAGCACTTAGTCACTAGAGTCCCTCTCTAAGGCCTCAATATTCCTTTGGTTAGTATTCTAAAGCAAGATTCCTAGGAGATAGTATGTAAAATAGAGGATATCATGGACCTTGAGGTATTATGTGAAAAGGATTTACAAACATCAAATAGTTTTCTTTATTCCTTTGCTTACACTTTTGGGGTTTCCTTTTCAAAATATGAGAATATATTAGGTAGCTTCATCAACATTGACAAAGTTGAAATGTTAAATTAATTATTTCAAAGCTAAAGCATAATGTATTCTATTAAGGATTGGTCCTACCATTATTTATTGGAATTTATGGTTTGAAACGAATTATATATATATATATATATATATATATATATATATATATATATATATATATATATAATCTTAAAATTATGCCCAAGTTTGAAACCATATTATACCTTTCTTGAAGAATGTCTTAGATATGGTGCTTACCATGGGAAGTCTCAAGTGCAAAAAAAAAGTGCTGGCCTCTTTGTTATAGGATATGAATATACATGGAACGATAACTTTTGACAATGGAGATAACATAAAGGATCTACTTCTATCTTTTGTAAAATAAAAATATCCAAAAAAAGGGCTTATCCAGATTTATTTTTATGGTGCTTATAATAGAAGTATGAAAAAATATGGTGGAGGTGGTGTTTTTCAAAATAATCCAAAGTAAAAACTATCCTCACTAAAAATCATATAGAACTTCAACTAACAACTATACAAAGGCTAGGGCACTTTTATAAGAATTAAAATTACAATTAAAAAAGGACCACTATATTTCAATTGAGGAATATTCATAAATTATTAAAAAAAATCAATAAAAATGGATGTGAGGATTGAAATAAAAATAACATTATTAATAAGATTTATCATATATTTTTGAGGTAGAAACTTGGAAGTGTGTGTCTATCTCTAAAGAAGAAAACTAAGTATTAGATAATTTAGTCAATCATGGCGTTGATATTTGTTTCCAAAATTTAATTTTTAGAAGACAACTAATCTAATGAGAATATATATCTAATGAAAATTATGTCAACAAGTTGAATGTAGCAATATATTAGTTTGAAAAAGGCAAATAAGATATTTTATAGAAATAGAAATTAAGAATATATTGATAAAATTATGAGTTGAATATGGTATAGTTGACTTGACAATAAATGTAATTTTTGTTATTTTGAGGAGAGTGACCTCCAATATAAGGCACATATAGTTTATTAAAAAATTTAAAGCATTGTAATAGTTATTGTAATACCACTATGGTTGTCCTTGGAAAATATGTCAATTGGTTATGGTTTGCATGCAACCCCTACTTAATTCTTCTAAAGTTCAATGATCCAACTCATGTCATTTTAGTGGTTAGTCATTATATTTGAATGATATTAGATAGGGATTATATGGGTGAGGCCTATTTTAATCCCATATAACTAATTTGAAAATAAATGGCATGAGCTCAAGTGATTAAACAAATTGACTTTCAATGATACAACTTGAGTTCAAATCTCATTAGGTGAGACATGAATAATATCCAAAATAGGTTGTTTTAAAGTAGAGAGGGGAGGGCTCTGGTCCCTCCCCTGCTCCCCCTCCCATGGCTCCTGGTTCCTGCCCAGTCCCTAGCTCAACCCAGGTCATCCCTCCCGGGGAGTGGTTGTTTGCAGATGATCTCCCGGGGGAGATCCTTCTCCACTATCTGCGCCCCTCCCGGCCGACTAGGGTTTGCTTGGTTGTTTTTTCGATCTGGTGCTTCCCGGGGATCCCTGTTTGGTTGGGGATCCCTTCCCTTTTCCCTCGGGCTTCCCCCGGGGTTTTTGCGAGTTATTCGCGTGGATCTGGTCCCCTGCATTTCTCGGTGCGATGGAGGTGACGATTTAGGGTTTGGATAGCTTCCCCCTTTTTCTTGTGAATCCTCGGTAGGCTCTGTGCTTGGACGAGATTCTTGGTCCCTCGGTGGGCTCTATGCTTGGACGGGATTCTTGGTCCTTGCTGCTGGGATCCTCTTTTGTTTTCCCGAGGTGGGTTCCTTGTGGTGTAACTCTCTGGTCACTTCTTGATGGGCTGGATCCTCTCTGTGCTAGCTGTCGGCTTCCTGCAGGATGGCTCTCGCTAAACTGAATGTTTTACTGGTGGGCGGGATGGTTTCTCCACAGGGCGGGATCCGCCAAATCTGCCAGTTTTCCTGCGAGGCGGGATCCTTTATTTTCTGCTGGTTTCCCGGATGGCGGGATTTCCTCGTTGCTTCCCGCTAGGCGGGACTGTTTGTGGTGGTTTTGACTGCTTCCCGTGAGGCGAGATTTTATTGTAACGGTTTTTCTGTGCTTCCTGCGCAGGCGGGATCTTCTCGATGGTGGTTTTTGGCTACTCCCCGTTGGGCGAGATCTCCAAAACTACTATTTTTCTTATTTGTTTATTTCCCTCTAAGAGGGATTGTTTCATGCTTACTGTTACCGTTGGGCGGGATTTCTGTTTTGGTGTTCAGTTTCAAGGGATTGATGCCCTAGGCCCATTGCTTATGTAATCAGGTTTTGGGATCCTTGTTAAAACCCGCTATAAATACAAACACTTATAACTATAAAAAAAAAATAGGTTGTTTTAATAACACTATTTGGTCATGATATAGTACAAATGGGGCCTAATTAGATCCCATATAGTCAATTTATTTATTTATTTTTAAATAAATAATTGTACAAATTGCCCATGGGGTTGAAGTTTGATTGATGGGAATGTTTAGTTCTTAAAAATCCCATCAAGATTCTATTCTTATGGGTATTGTAAAAATATAAATGTTAAAACAACAAGATAATGTGGATAATTAAAAGTATGGTAATGTGATATGATGCAATATGGGAGGGACTCATTTTAATTCCATATAACTAACTAGAAAATAAAACATTGTAATTTTTTAATTACATATCACAAATTACAATATTAAAACAAGGAAGATGATAAACATATTAGGGATAAAAATATATTATCATATACCATTATAACATATAGGTGGATGTAACCATTTTTATAATCAAAGAATGATATAACTAATAAATAATTAAGAGTGACTCATTTTAATTTAATATAACCAATCAAAAGACTACAATAACATGATCATGGTGTGTAATATAGGAAAAATCCATTTTAAATCCATATAACCAATTAAAAATAAAATATTCTACTAATTTTATTAAATGACATCAATCATTACACTGAAATAAGAGATATGATAAACAAGTTACAAATGGAATAGATTACCATGTAAACTTACAATATCTAAGGTAGATATAACTATTTTCATCATCAAGGAATGATAAAACAAATGAGAAACACAACCCAACTATGATAATTATGTCCTATGCCATTTTTATTCTATTAGGTTTATTCATTTCTATAATGAAATGACTTGAGAAACTTATATGATTCTAACCACATGAATAACTATGACCATAAAATTTGCACAGATTTAACTTTCAACATATTTAAATATTGTGACCTTCTTGAAAACATTGCGCAAATCATTTTAATTTTATTAAAAATTTATAAATGGTATACCTTTTCACTTCATCAATACTTAATGATGTTGGCATCGAAGCATTTTCTTTAACCCATATTGATTTGTCTTGTAATATATCGTGTGCACATCAATATCTTGTAATATATTAAATAAAGTGTAAATAGATAAAGTATGAGGAGGAGGATTAATCAAAATAGTGATCTATCTCACATTAATGAAGCACCATTTTTTAAATTAGTGATCTATAACTTTTAGAATTGGTTAATCACCATTTTTTGCCTAAATAGGATAAGGGTAACATTAAATTAGATAAAAACTATAAAAAATGTGGTCTTTTATATCCACATGGTGCACAATATAAATTAGAAGGTTGCTAAACATACAAACAGGTATTCTATAGGCATGTAAATTTTAGTGGAGCATCATTTTGCTAAATATGTTCCCAAATAAGTGATTTTATTAAATTTAGAAAGGATTTACCTTAGGTAACTCATAGATACATGATTTGTTATAAATAGGAGATATGGGATCCATTACAAGTATATTTTATCCATATTAGGAATAATAGAAAGAGTATGTATGACATTTTCTTATAAATTGTGGAACTACCCTTTTGATCTATGGAATGTATAGTGATTGTTGCATTACCCTTTCACTTTTTTTAGTACTTTCCTTCTATTATTGTAAATATGATATATATTAGAGCACATTGGTATTATACAATTATATTCATATGTGTTGATTGATAACACACATTAATCATGATTTAATTATGACCATATATTAATTTCTATATTTACTTTACATTTATCGTACCCTTGCCTTCCCAAATTTACTTTTCTACACTTACATTAGATTAGTTTACCATGACTTGTGTGGATCTAGGCTAATTTGGAAGTCAAATATCACCCAAATTTTCTTATTTCAATTGTTAAAATAGAATTACAAGCACAATCCTTTCACAAAAAATTATTATTTAATAGTTTTTATGTGTCCTATGGAACCAAGGGCTTGATTTCCATGTTGAAATCAACCCTAGTCTCTTTCCCCCTAAAATTTAAATCTACATAAATTTACTTAGAACCTTTTGATATCTATTAAAGGGTTTGTTTATTGCATTGATTGAAACCTAACCTAGAACTAATTGGCTAGATATACTTGCTTTATATCTTTGAATATATAGTTACTTCATGGAATAGGGATTCTATTATGAAAACAACAAGATTTTACAAGATCAACATTCTAAATTTAAAAGAAAAAAAATTCTATGAATTAGATAACAAACTAGGGTTCCCATGTTGAAACTAACTAATATTGATTTTGTAGATCTAAAGACCCAACAATTTCAAAATATTTACTCAGTATAAAATAAATGATTCACTATGTTTTGCAAAGTAATTCACCACTAGAACTAAGAAACTTCATCTTTTGACAAAGTGGCAAATTGCAATTTGCTAAATTCTAGAAAATAAAAAATTATACAGGTAGATTTTTGGTGATTTTCCATAATCAAAATAATGATTTGTCAATTCAAAGATCGAAGAATTTTATTAAATTAATATTTGGAAATTTGCAACTTATAAGAATTATTTTTTCTAAAAAAACCCAAAGATTATATAAGATTAGGTGTTTTACCATTTTACAAATAGTGATTCACTAATTTTGATTAAAAAATTATTTCTAAATTAAATTATTGGTGTGCTTAGGTATAAACATGACCATGTTGAGGCTTATGAATACAAATCCTAAGGCACAACAATATGACAAGTAAATTTGACCAACTAGACTCATTTATTACCAGAGTAAGGTACAAAGAGAAAGAATTTTATTAATATCATGGGGATACAAATATTTGGAAAATCAACCTCCACATTATCTAAAGTAAAATAGCCTATAAAAACTTCGATTGAAATAAACTTGAATCCAAACTTTTATTCTGATTATCTAAGATAACATGTCTTTTCAACCATAATTTCAACAAGTCAAACTTGTACCTTTTCAAGTCCTTTAGTGCATATTGTGATTATGAATCCTTTGTATAACATACCCTAAAATATGTAAACTTTAATTGATGTGAATAACCCCACAACATTTTTCACAAGATCCTTTATATTATAGTTAATCAACTATCCCATACCACCAAATAGTTAACTAGCTAACATGCCTACTTCATAAATTGAACATAATATATAAATTGGACCTAATATACACATTAGTTGTAGTCAATCAAAATCTATATTAAATATTTTAATCAACCTTCACATTGTTACTAGTCAACCTCAATATAGACTAAACCAATAAACAAAGCTCCTAAATTTAAAAGTCTCATCTAGTCAAATAAATAATTCAATGTATTGCCCAAAATTAATGGTTGCTCCTTGGTAACTAACCTCTACAAACCATGCCACTAGGGAAATTAAAACCAGGAACAAGTACTATCAACACCATTGAACCAAAAAAATGATATTACCAAGGATATTTAGTCTCACTAAACCCCCAAATAAGCTAGAATATTGCAAAACACTAGCATGTCCTTCTTAGCTAGCTAGGGGTACAAATGACACATGGTATTACCTAGAATAGACTATTGCCTCCTTATGGCTATATTTCATAATATTTGTAGTATATTATAGATCCTTAAAATAATTAATCCCATAGTATTTTCCATAACAAAATATACTTAATCCACAAGTGATATCAAGTTCCAATCTATAGGCATATTAAAATCCACAACCTACATAAAATAAAAATATTTCTTTTATTTCATAATATCTTATGGCACCTCAATATATATAAATATATCCATAGAAATATATGGTTTAATATGTACCACAAGTACAAACATACATGGATCCTCTGTACCTGTGACACTAATGCAATACATGTAAGGGTACCAATATTACCAAGTGTCAATACAAGTTAGACCTCAAAACTATATGCCTGTATGGGCTTAGCAAGATGATTTAAATATAATTATATATTCCCCAAGTCTAGATACCTCCATAAATCCCTTTCCCACTTTTGATGAAAATAGAAACAAAACTGCTATGGACCATCTTAATGAGGCATCTACATGAAAGTCTATGCATATGATCCAAGAGGATATTATGGTATGTTTAGTCATATAATCATTGAGGGAAGAAGTATATCTATGGTATGTGATACTACTAAATAATTTAGTCACCAAATGATATTTTATATTTGAATAATTCACAAGGAGATTTATCAACATGGGTAATAGTTTCTCAATTTGTATCCAATTGAGTTCTTTACAAAGATATCCCTAAGAGAATATTAATGATGATAGTATAATATTTATGAGAATATTTTATCTCATTCCTCCTAATGTATGACCATTTTATTAGTGATATTTTCCATATTGTATAATATTTTTATAGTTATACCTAGCCTTGATGGTCTAAATTGTTAATCGTATTACTGTATATACAACTTTTAAAGAAGTAGCTCGTATGTAAGACATGCTTTATCCAAGTAAGGAAATTACCCCTTAAATTTTCCAATGATAAATATATAATCCAATCCAAAACCCCTTAATTTCAAGAACCTCCACTGCTAATAGCACCCATTTTGAATGCTCAAAATTATCCTACTTAATTCCATAAATTTATCCATTCCAATTCTAGTCAAGTAACTAGTGTAGACATGGAAAATTGACCCACCAAAATGAGTCACTTTCCATTAGATCCCTAAGAATTCCGTTGAGTTTTATAAGGGAAATTTTAGGTTTATTTTCCTCCCTTCTACTTTCTTTTCCCTTGGTATTACGAAATTAATGGTCTTATAGGACAATGTATGGATTTGGTAAAGTTAGATTTTTTCTCTTGAAAACCCCCAATTTTGGGTCAACCTTTATTGCTTTGGATCTTTTCCAAGGTTATTGTAGGCCCAAAAGGCTACATACTTAGCAATTTTTGTAAAATCAGCTAAGTGTCCAAGAGAAAACTACTAAGCAATGCTAAACTCTGCTAGGATGTAGAATTCATAGTCAGCAAGATCAAAAAGTACCTAATGAAATATGAAGTTGGAGAATATAGAAGAGTGACACTAGCATAAGGTTAATTTCCATAGTGGAAGATCACAAGCATATCAGTTTTGGCAAAAATATGACTAAGTTTCGAAAAGGTTAAAACCCACAATAAGTTGAAATTTTGTAGTCAGTGTAGTCAAACAAGGCCAAGCAAAAATCAAAGTTGTGGATCCTAAAGGTCAAGAGGTAGACCATTGTCAAAATATTTTCGAAGCTAACACAAGATTAAAAATTTACAGTCAAATTGGTCAACCTAGATCTAGTAAAAACTGAAGTAGCATATTCCAAAGTAAAGAACAATTTGTTGCCAAATGATAATTCTATGATCAACTTAGTCAACTTCAATTGAGCGGAAAGTAAAGTAGTAGATTTTGTGGAAAATTTTTAAGCATCACAAGAACCTCATTTTCATGGTTAAAGTAGTCAAACCGGTCCTGGAAGAATTTAGAGTAACAGATTCTAAAGATGAAAGCATGCAGTGGAACCTAATGAACACAAAATAAATATTTGAGAATATCAAACCTCACTGGAATTAAGACCTGCTTGTATTTTTAGTTGCATATCAATGAACAAAATTCTTCTCAAGAACAAAGTATGATATAGATTGACCTATAACCATTCTAGTCATTGAATTTAGTTGAAATTCAAATAACCTGCAGAGCTTAGAAATGCAGTGTTCATGGAGAATAACTCGATTCTTTTTCTTGAATGTTCATGAGACACCTCCACCTCAATACTTTGCTGATTTGGCAAGAAGATCCTTTTAATGTTTCCAATATTGTACTATCATTGTAAAAATATATATAAAGAGGTTGAACCCTCATGCTTAAGGGTCGGCTCTGAAGTGTTTGCCTGATATATTACTATAATTATTGTGAAATCAATAGAAAGAGCATTACTTGGATGTTTACCTCTAGCTCTTATATTCATCAATTGTTAGTTTATTATGTGAATGTATTTTTGTTACTACTATCATTATTAGTCAATTTTGTTGATATTGGATTGCTGATTTGGAGCACCTTGGAATGGTTCATGCCTAAAAAATGTTATAGAAGACTTCTATTTCTACTAGTCTAAGTTTTTATCTAATTTTTCTATTTATATTATTAGTATTTTAGATGTTTGAAATAGTTTTCTAAGCATGGTGAAGATACTCAGTTTTGATTGTTAATATTAAGTGTGGCATACTGGAAATGTGATTGATCAACATATTCTTACTATTTGTCAATGCTATTAGCTCTATCTTACCATTATTTTCTCAACCATTTTCTAACCCTTATCTCATTTCTATCCCTAAACTTACACATTATTTTGAGCTTAATTTAGTTAAAATCAAAATTAGTTGATAAGGTATAATAGACTACTCTAGAGGTTGGATTGAATTTAATATCTGATCCATCCAATGTTAGGGTTTGAGCTGTGATTAGAGGGTATGCACCTCCTAGAATTCAAATATTCATAATCATAGTTAAATTTTACCTTGATATCAATTTAGACCCCAATAGTTCTAGCACACCTAGTGGGACTCTATTTACAAGAAACATTAGTTAACCCACAAAGTTTTATTTCTTTTATCTCTCCTGAATGAATCAATATTCAGTAAATTTTCTTGACCTTGTTAAGTGGTGAATTGTAAATTCACTTAGTGACTCCCATAACTTCAAGAAACTAGAAATCCATTCGAATAGATCAAATATTTTCATGAATACTAGGTCAATTGCAAAAAATAATCCATAACCTTTTGTATTTTATGAACTCCATTTAAAAGGATCCATTGTTATAAGAAATTTATCTTTAGATTTTTTTTATAGAAGAGGCTCCAATTGGACCACCTCCTAAAGCTCATCCAAGAGCACCTTCGATAAGAAAAGTGCCTATGAATATGGTGAATGTAGCCTCAAACCAGCCCCTATAGAAATATCCCAATTGGAATATAGGTGGTCCCTTGAGACTTGCCCATATGCATGATATCCCTCAAGTTGTATCCAAAGCTATACCAACTTATGATGGGTAAAGAAAAAATATGTACGAGCATTGCCAAGATATCCTCAACCTAACAATAATTCATAATATCAAAAATGAGGATGTCATTGTCAGAATCCTAGCCCTATCTTTTAGAGGGAAAATTCTTCATTGGTTTAGAACTTTAGAAGACAATAACATTACCTCATGGTCCAAATTAGCTGAGCCTTTTGTTGAAGAATTCAATGAGTCTACTAATAAATTTTCTCTCCTAAACCAATTCACATCCACACAAAATATCAGTAAGAGTCAGTTTCAAATTTTAATCTAATATTCAATAGAACTTGGAAAAGAATTCCACCTAAAACTAAGCCCACTACCCCTCTTGCTTTTATGTACTATATCAAAGCTTTAGGATCATAAATTGGGTTACAAACTCAACATTCCAGAGTATATACCTTCCTCCACCTTTATAATGTGGTTGTAAAAGCTGAGAATATCCTTATCAATGTAGGATGTTTACCTCTAAAAATTGTTATGCCTTATTGTTCTAATATTTTTAATACCCAAATTCAACCAAATTCATCTTCCTACATGGACCCTCCTCCCTTGTCATCACCACTCCCTCAAATGACTCATATTCCACCTCCTAAAATACCATCTCCTTTTACCTCTTTCCCACCACTACCATCTTAAGAACCTCAAGAATCCACTGTGCTACTTGATATTCAAAGTACTCTAAAAACACTCAGTTATAATATGAATGTGATGGAGAAGAGAGATATAGAAAGGTCCCAATCAAGGATATTCCCCTATATTAACAAATATTAGAATCCTGGTCCCAACAATAGTATGGAAGTTAGAGTTAATGCAAATCAAGAAGATCAGGAATATACTCTTGAGATAAGCCTAGTTAATGTGTGGTGTCTGGTGTGCAATGATCCTTGTGATTAAAAATATTATGCTATGTACCAACATCATATGCAAAAATCCATGGAAAGAGCAAAAAGAAACTAGAAGGTGAGAGTTAACATGTTGTGGTAGTATGATCAAATCATGGTTGGACAAGATTTTCCAAAATAATAATAGGTCTCAGTTATGAACAGGTTCAGAAAGAAACCCTTACAATTATACCCACAAAATATGGGTAGTTTCCAAGTGTCTTCTCAAAAAGGAGATAATCACCACTATAGGAGAATGATCAATTTCCTATTTTGCAAGCAATGGACAAAAGTAATGTAGCACCTAGGAGAGAAGAGAGGGAGATAAGTGTTATAAGAGGAGGTAAAAAGGAAAGGAACAAAGAGCAAGAAAGTTCAAGGAAAGAGGCCCAAGAAAATCTAAGTTTCCCTTCCATTAAAAAAATCCAAAGAATTGAGGCTACACAGGAATACAAAAAGAACTAAGAAGAACCAGAAAAGAGGTGCAAAATATCTTTACTAGTTTAGGAAAAATATAATATTGTGGATGATTTAAAGAGAGTTCCATCTAGAGCAAGCCTGTATGATACTCTTTTTCTCCTCGGTCAAATAAATTTGTTGAAGGCATCTCTCCATAAAAGGTCCCAAGAAAAATAAACTGCCACTATTTTCAATGTGGCACAAGATAAAGAAAAAATATCTCCTGCCACCTTGAAATAAGAAACCTCCTCCATTATACATTTCACATAGAATGGAAGGATGAGTGGTCCACAATTGTATGATAGACTCAAGAAGCAATCTGTGACGAGATGGGTATGGAGTATACAAGATTTTGTTAGGGGGTTTTACAACTTGATGGCACCCATATAAAGACTATGGGATTCATAAAGGATGTATCGATGAGGTTTCATAGGGCCCCAAAAATTACCATTGTTCAATAAATTGTGGTGGTAGACCTAGAGCTTTATTTTTATATTTGCCTATCAAGGGAATTCATGGCCAAGATGGGAGGATATATGTCTCTAGACTACTCCACTATGATAGTCCCCTACAAATGCAAAAGGATAAGAATAACCCCTGAAAAGCCTATGTTATTTCATATTGGAGAAATTAAAGAAGACTTGTACAATCACTCAGTGATGAAAGAGCCAAAGTTAGTGGAAATCTTAGAAGATCTATAAATAGAAGATGATTTACCCGTCAGAGATGATTATAGTCTATCAAAAATTGGGATAAGGTACATACAATATTTTTATAGAAGTTGATAAGAATTTCCCTGCCTTATCCAATCAATCACTCACGTAGACAGAGGTTTGGATAATGCATTTTGATGCAGCAAGATGCACAAATGGAGCTAGAGCTAGCATAGTGTTGAAATCTCCCTCAGAATGAGTGAATTTTTTTCTTTCATATTCACTTGGGCTTGCACAAATAATTTTGTGAAATATAAAGCTCTATGCTTAGGATTCATGCAAGCATAAAATATGGGAATCAAGATATTAGATATTTATGGCGATTCAAAGTTAGTGGTCAACCAAGTCACAAAAAAGTGTAGTAGTAAACATCACTATCTGAAGACGTGTAGGAATAGAGTATGGGAATTAATTGAATCTTTTGATGCACTAAATATCTGCTCTATCCCTAGAGAATAGAATACATTGATGAAAACTTTAGTAGTTAAGGGTTATAATTTTAATCCTTCCTCAAACCTTGGGTCAGACACAAGTAAAAGAGTCAAATTAGTCTTCAGACCAGCAATCCCAAACAAACAAATATTTTGTCCAGTTTTTGATAATGATGAGCAAATAATTTTCTATTTAGAGAGGCTTGTATAGCTAATGTGTAGGAAGATATTGCTTAATAATTAGATCATAATTATGTTATTTATTTGAAGAATAATCACATTCCTAAAGGCCTAATCACATTGTAAAGCTTATTTGACAATGAAGATGGAAAAAAGTCAAGGACTATGAAATTTGATGGTAAAATCTATAGCAAAATTGAAATAGAAGAAAACAAGAATATTAATGTCAGAATAAGATGCTCTCTAGAAGAAGTTGAAGGATTCAAGGCACTATGTTTTAAATATCCAAACATTTTCCTAGTCTTATGAAGACCTCAAGGTTTATGATAAGAAGATCATTCAGCGTACCATTGAGTTGGAACCTGATGCAAAACTTTCAAATAGATGCAGAGGCTTGTGAATCTAAATATCAAGTCCATAATGAGGTAGGAATTTATTAAGCTTCTAAAAGATAAAATTATCTATCCTATTAAGCATTCCACATGGTTTGCCAACTTGGTCTAGTGAGAATGAAGAATGGAGACATTTGGTTATGTGTGGATTTCTAGAACTTGAATAGAGCTTCCCTAAAGGATAATTATTCACTTCCCTATATGGATCAGATTCTGTAGATGGTGTTAGGAGTGGAAAAATATTCCTTGTTATATGGCTTCTTTAGATACAACCAAAATTGGGTTAGAGATGAAGATTAGTTTAAAACAACCTTTACCACTATGTGGGGCACATTTTCTTATAAGAGAATACCATTCGGTCTATCTAATATAGGAGCCACCTTCTAGAGGACCATGGACTATGATTTTGGTGAGCTGATCAATAAAATAATTATAATTTATTTGGATGATATGATAGTTTTTTCACATAGAAAAGAATCACATCTTGAATATTTGGAGAAAGTTTTTTAGAAGTGCAGAGTTTGGCATATCTCTTAATCCAAAGAAATCATTCTTTGTGGTCCATGAAGGCAAAATACTAGGGCATATATTATCCAAATATGGTATGGCAATAGACCCTAATAGAGTGAAATCAATTCTAGTCCTTTCCCTTCTTACAAATAATAAAGGGTTGCAATCCTTCTTTGGGTAGATTAACTTTGTAAAAAATTTCATATCATACTTCGCTCAAGTGGTCTAGCCCATCTCAAAGCTACTTGAGAAGAATATGAAGTTCAAATGGATAGAAAAAAGAAATAAAACCTTTGAGGCTATAATGCAAGCAATTGCAACTGCACCAGTATTGATAAATTTGAATTTCAACAAAGATTTTATTTTATATGCTTATGGAGTTGAGGAAAGCTATGCATCAGTACTCACTCAAAAGGTTAAGAATGGAGAGGAACATTCCTATCTTCTTATGGAGTCAAACCTTGCATGAGTATCATACAAGCATAATTTTATTGAAAGATCGATGTTTGTTGTAATGAAATCTTTGAAGCAATTCTAGTAGTACTTAGTCCAAAGTAAAACTTTGGTCTATGTGGTACACCAAGATGTAAGAAAATTTATCCTCCAAGGAAATTGGGTGATAAAAGGATTGGTTGTATTACTAATATACATGAGTATGACGTAGAAATCCACCCTCCAAAGTTTATCAAAAGGAGAGCATTATGTTAGGAACTCGCAACCAAGGCAAATTTAGAACAAATAGTAACCTATCAAGGAGCAGAGGATGATAAAAATGATAATTTCAAGGCAATTCTAATTGTACAAATCAATTGATAGTCTATTTCCAAATAGGGGTATATCCACAAGGTCTCAATCCTTCACAACAAAGAAGATTCATATTGCAAGCTATGAAGTATGTATTACTCATAAAATGACTATACAAAAGGAACTTAGATAGAGTGCTTCTAATATATCTGAGAGATACTAAAAAATAAAAGGTCATCAAAGAATTTTATGGAGGTCTATCAGGTGACAAATTTTCAATAAGAATGATTTCCATAAAGATAATAAGGGCAGGATATTATTTGTCCACTATCTTTGTAGACGTTTTCAAAGTAGCTAAATCCTATTATATGTGTCAAAGGTATGTGGGAAGAACTAAGAATGCAGTATTTCCGCTCAAGCCAATTCAGGTAGAGGAACCCTTTCAACAATGGGAACTCAATTTTATTGGAGTCATCAATCCAAATTCATCAACAGGTCACAAGTTCATCCTTACTACCACTGACTATTTCACCAAATGGGTGGAGCCTATTTCAACCAAGAAATCAGACCAGAAAGTAGTAATTGATTTTCTAGAAAATCTGATCATACGGTTTGGAATTTTGGAAGCACTAGTAAGTGACAATGACCCAACTTTCATAGGTGCAAAATACATAAAATTTACAAGTAAGTATGATATAAATATTAAAAATTCTTCCAACTATTACCCTCAGGGAAATGGAATGGCAAAATCCACCAATAAAAACCTACTCAAAATTTTGAAAATAGCATTGGAGGAGAACAAAAGGAGTTGACATCTGTTACTTGAACAGGTTTTGTGGGTAGATAGAATCACTATCAAGAGGTCTATTAGGACATATCCCTATGAATTAGTATATGTTAGGATCCTAATCCTAACCATTAATATTATTAATTCACTTATTCTATTTATGGACCATTGTGTCCTTTCACCTCACAACTCTAGGGTAGATATTTATATGCATTCACAAGGGTGTAATTAGGCATCCATGAAATAAGAAAATATAATTTATTAAAAGCATTGGTAGGGATTCCTCCAGTGAAACAATGATCCATTTCAAAGGTGATTTATATATTTCTTCTTGTTTTGCATCCAAATCCATCTAGTTTTCATCCTTCACAGCTACTAGGAACCAAGTTCCTACCAACTGGTATCAAAGCCATAAAAAATCCTATGCTATCAAACTAGTTTCTCGCTCACCATTCAATCCTGCTTGTACTCCATTTTGTATCTACCCGGTGTCACACCATATCTACTCCATTCCATATCTACTTTTTTTTTCTCCATATTATATAATTAACCTGTTATTGAGCATTACTACCCAATAAGACCATAAGAAGCCACCATTTAAATCCATACCCCCATTGATTCATAGCTACTGTTGATAACTTCGAGTGCACCAGAGCACTTCAAATGGATAAATAGAGAAGAAACTGGCGACTTTCGATGTAAAAATATCAATAAAATATTTTTAAATACATCCACAGATCCTTGTAAATTCATTACAAGCAACCTAGATTCAATAGATGGATTTAGATCACAAAAATTTGATCAAAATATTGCTCTACGATGTTTTCAGGCATGAGATAAAAGAAACCAATGAAAGTTTAAAATTATTTAAATTTTAGACTAAGGTTTGTAATTATCCCAACCACCAGTGGAAAATTCCCTGACGTTGAAGATAGCAAAGGTAAAATATTTCAAAAAAAGACATTAAAAAAATACCATATTCATGAAGTCGAAGGTGAAGGAGAGTTTAAAAGTCTTTTGTGCATACAATGAAATGTGACTTCGGTCATGCTCCCTTTGGGCCCTTTGCATGAAGCTTGACCATATGTTATCCTTGTAACTCATGCCTTGAAATTTATCCACTTGGTCATTGAATCATAATGCTTTCCTTATGCTTTATTCCATACCTTCTTCATGCTTCGTTCCACACCTTCCCTATTCTCTGTTCCACCTACTCACCTCACCTTCTATGCCACCTCTCGCTACCTTTTACACCACCTACTGCTACCACCTGATCCCTATCACTCCCTCCACTGATCCCTGCCACTCCCATCGATTTTAAATTCAAAATTCAAATTGTGATCATTATTGACATCATTTCCTACCACACCAAATTTCAAAAATTCAAATTTCAAATTAGTTGAAAACCAATTTTTTTGTGAAATTTTACAATTTTTTTGTAGAAATTTATAACTAAACACAAAAATTTTGCAAAATTATTTTCAAAACCTAATTCCACCTACCAAGAAAGGCTTACAAATTGCAAATCAACCATAAAATGGTCAATGGTAGGAGATCTCAATTGCAAGAACCTACCCTTAAGTATTTCATGTAGGAGGTTCATCAGTGGAGGGAGGACTTTAAAAATGAAATATAAATATTGGATATAAAATTTGACACCTATTGCCACTCTTTTTCTACACTATAATAAAATATGACCGTCCTCCAAGCTAGCCAATCTTTTGGAGGACCAACAAACCAAACACTACTTGGGGGACCACAAACTGCCATTCTACCTAGAACTACTAAATTGGATTCTCCAAAATTTGAAGGAGGTGACCCCACCAAATGGATTTATAAGGCTGAAAAATATTTCTCCCTCTACCAAATTTCAAAGACACAAAAGGTTTGCATTGCTTCCTTCCACCTAGAAAATATCACCACACAATGGTACTAATGGTACGAGAAGACTAATGGCACACCTACATGGCTAGAATTTACCAAAAACCTAATGGTATGCTTTAGACCCAGTAAATCTAAAGATTTTATAGGTGCCCTTACCAGGCTTCGCCAAACCACTACAGTACAAGAATACCAAGTCCAATTTGAAAAATTGGTAAATCTTACATCAGGTATAGATGCCTCATTTTTTCAAAGTTTTTTTATTAGTGGCTTAAAAGAAGAAATTTGATTAGAAGTGTAAATGTTTAATCCAAATAGCATGATGCAATGTATTGGATTAGCCCAACTGGTGGAAGCTAAACTTAATCAACTGGAAAACCCATCTAAAGAGGAATTACAAAATACTTACACCACCCCAAAACTTAATTGAATATTACCAATTAAATCGTATCAACCTTGAGGAAATGAAAGAAATAAGAGAAAAAGACCTTTATTTTCATTGTGATGAAAAATTTGTACCCAATCATAAATGTAATACACCCAAATTATATATTATGGATGCAACTATTCCTTGTCGATCAACCAATGACGAAGATGATATCGAGGTAGAAGTAGTAATGAACACACTCGACGATAGCACTCAAGGTCCACTAGAAATTTCTTTCAATGACCTCACTGATAATTCTTCTCTCTAAACTATGAATGTCCCAGGATCCTTTAAAAAATAAAATCTTATTGTGCTTATTGACTCTGGTAGTACCCATAATTTCATCGACCCATATGTGGCAAAACAAGTTGATTAATTTATACATCCTTGTAATAGTTTTGAAGTCATGATTGGAAATGGAGGCAGAATTGCATGCCAAAAAACTGTCAAAATATTAAGCTCACCATGGGTGAATATAATATGAAAGTGGATATGTATGCAATTCCCTTGGGGGGATGCAATATCATCCTATGAGTACAATGGTTACGAATAATCGACATAATCCAATGGGATTTTGCATGGATGAAATTTATACAAAATGATCAAAAGTATACTCTTAAAGGATTAAAATCAGGCCCTTCTCCACTAGTAAGCTCTCATCGAATGGAGAAAGTTCTTCGCAAAGGAGGCAAGAAAATGGTTGCCCACTTATTTTCTATCCAAGCCACCAAGAAGGCACAAAAAGGGTTACCCCCCTATCATCATTCTAATCCTCCTATTATTCCTACCTATCCCCCACCAATACTTCAACCTTCACAATATCCCTACTTATAGAAAAATGACATTAAAATAGTGCAAGAACATGAGCAAATACTACTTGGAAAACAAGGGATGAAGCTTCTCACTTTGATATTTGAGGACAAAGCTCTTTTTAAGGAGGGTGGCATGTTAGGATCCTAATCCTAACCATTAATATTATTAATTCACTTATTTTATTTATGGACCATTGTGTCCTTTCACCTCACAACTCTAGGGTAGATATTTATATGCATTCATAAGGGTGTAATTAGGCATCCATGAAATAAGAAAATACAATTTATTAAAAGCATTAGCCGAGATTCCTCTAGTGAAATAGTGATCCATTTCAAAGGTGATTTATATATTTCTTCTTGTTTTGCATCCAAATCCATCTATTTTTCATCCTTTATAGCTGCTAGGAACTAGGTTTCTACCAAGTATATGGCAAGGAGGCTATTATGCCTACTCATCTAGAGATACCAGCTTTAGAATGAGCTAGCCAATATTAGGAGCTCAATTAGAGTCCAGTAGAAGATATACTAATGCATATGTTGCACTTAATAGAACAAAGAACTCAGGCATATGAAAACTTTTATAAATACTCCATGAACACCAAATAGTGGTTTGATAAAAAGATAAAGTTCAAAAAATTCAAATAAGGATATTGAGTGCTAAAGTGGAATATTGAAAAGGTTAAGCTGGGTAATCACCAATTGTTTAAGTAAAGGAGATAAATGCCTTTCATCTCTAGGATAAATGAGGAAACATACAATCCATCCCTATAAATGGGTATCATCTCAAACTATATTTTAGTTAGAGAAAACCTAATGTTGTAATATATGTACATATATTATATTATATTTATTTTTCTTTGTGTTATATTTCCTTTATCAAGCCCAAAATAAAATGAAGGAAAGGAGGTCATTTTTTTCTTGTGGAAAAGACTATGATATAATCCACAAGGAACTAACACAATGCAAAATCCATAGTCAAAGTGTTCAAAAAACACTTACCAAAATCTAGAATAGCGGAATCCTAGTTCCAACAAACTTTTCAAGAGGATGAAATCCTTCAAAAACTTCCAAAATAGGCATGGTCTCAAAATATGTAGTCAACTTGGTCAAATTTACCTTTGTAGAAATATAACTTGTAAATTTTCAAGGAAAGCATGGAAAAAAACATACATTTTCAGTCAAGCAGAATCTGGAAAGCAAGTATAACATCAAAAATCTTCTAGGTCTATTATTCCACTACAAGGATGGATGAATAAATACACCTTGAGAAGTGTACCAATAGATAGTTTACCGCCATCTATCATGAATTCCATACAGTCATAGATGCATACTTCACTAACAAGCCACACTTCATAGTATATGATTTACTCATTTGAAATAATTGGAGGTAATCATCCACTCGTTCCCATTAATGATGAAGGAGTGCTCGTAAAATATATTTAAGTAGACAAATTCAAAATTTTAATCATTTATTTGCAAGCAAGTCGAGGAAACAGAATATTGTGGAGAATAGTTGCTACATAATTCCTAAAGTTGTAAAGAAAAGTTACTCAGAAGCTAAAATGGTATCATATTCAATGAAGCAGACCAGGCAGGATAGAAATATGGATAAGCCATACTCCATAGAAAATAAGGCAGGGGTTGTAGACACAAGGATGACATACTTTACCAGAGACAACTTGATATGGAGATATGAAGAGAAGTTCTTCAAGGGTGAGCCTCTTCCAGACCAAAGTAAAGGGGCTATGTAATCTTTCCTTGATTACTATATGAGTTAGTCTCTACTATAGCAAAATACTATGAACGTGCATCCAGGTTTGTGAGAATGGTCCATGGTAAGATTTTGTTCCATATTACAGAGTAAACCTGCCTAGACATATTTGCAATGGGACAAAAACCCTTTGTACACCCTAGAGAGTTCAACTTAGAGTAGTAGGCTAAATATTACACCCTAAGAAATAAAGAAAAAAATAGAAGTCATTTTAGATATTGGGTGTATGGCCAACTCAATATCATTAAGTCCAGTCAAGCCCTACCCATGATTCCAATTCCCACCAATGAGTTTGTATAACCATAGATCTACTCCATGTTAGCAGTCATAGTGGGTCTTGAGTCATATGTAGATGTAAGAGACTAGCAATTGGCCATAGTTTATTGCATCTCCAATATCAAGATGTATACCCCACATCTAGGTGATAATAGCAATTCCCCTATTTACTTCAACTAGCCTATGTTTCTTACCAAGAAGATGCACAAGAATCTAGTGGATATGAAGGATGAAGAAGAAAAACTAGTATTCAGGCATTGTTCCAATCTGATTTGGATGTTCTTTAGTGTTACTAGGAATGAATATCCTTGGATATCCATGGTCAATAAATATGCATATGGACATGTAATTCTAGTATATAACTGGACAAGGATTTTGAGCAGAACACGGTCATTTTACACTTTCAATTTTGAATTACTTGGACCAGCTCTTAAAGTTATGTATAGCAATTACCCTAGATTGGCCCCAAATATTGAAAATAAAATTAGAGTAAAAGGGTAGAGGAAGGATACTAGTATATATTAACAGAGGGCACAATCATTAGGTTATATGGTTTCATAGAGAAACCTTTCTTGTTGCCTCATTATGTCACCCACTGCTTATTCACACTAGAATATTGTAGGTAGGTAGACTACATAAACTGCAGATTTGGTTTTGAAAACAAAAGAAGAGCAAATGTAGAATATGGTCTCAATGAAGGTGATATCATTGTATGGAATAAGTGGAAATTTGAGAAAATCATGGCAAATTTGGACAAACTAGGTCTTAGCCAACTTCCATAGATATGGGGATATGATCTAGATAACTTGTTTGTAGAAAGAATTAAAGATCTACATGGAGAAAAAATAGCTAAATTAGTGAAATCCAAACACACACACATGGAGAAGAATAGAAATAATAAATATTAGTCCCCATCTAATGGAATATAATAAAAATGGAACCATTTCCACCATGGTGATATTTCTATGTGCATACAAATGACTATGATCTAATCAAGGTCTCCCATCAACTCAACGATGTAAAAGCAAAAGAAATGGAAGAAACCTACAAGTGGTATTCAAACAAAATCCTTGAATTGTGGAAGGTGAGAGAGAAGAGAAATGCAATGAAAAGCAAATATCCCACTCCCAAAATTTATGAAGAGTTCAATAAGAGATACAACAAATAGGTTGTAACTTGGAAAACTTTGAAAAGAAAAGGCCTAGATTTAGTTCTAGGGAAAGCAAAAATGAGTGAGGCTGGAAAAGATAAAATAAAATGTAAAAATGTTAGAACAACCAAGAAATATCATGGGTCCACTCCACCATCTTCTATTCCATTACAATAAGAGGGAAATTTGAAATAAGAAGGGGCATTAGAAGATACTCCAAGGAGGATAAGGTTCGAACGTAGAGCTACTAAGGCTAAAACCCTCATAAAATAATATCAGAAGAAAAATGTAAAAGCGTTAGACCTCACTGCTATAGCCCTCTCCAAGAAGAAGGGTAAATCAGGTCCAATTACAGAACCTACAAAAGCACTTTCCCAACAAATATCATAGCCAAATATTTCATTCAAGAGGAAGATGGAGGGCATTATATTAGAAAATGACACAAAAGCTTTGAAGAAATAGAAGTTGAATAAAGCAAAGGAGGTAACATAATCTCCCACTACATCTGGTGGGTAGGATATTAAGGAAGACCAGTAGAAGAATGCAGAGGAGACTCTCGCATAGTCTACCATGGTAGGCTTAGGTATGGTTTTTGATCTCTTTCCCACTTCTTGCACTACTTATTCCCTAGATAAATCTCATTCCCCTTATCAAGATTAAAATATAGTTCAACTATCCTCATCAGAACAAGATTTTATACAACCATCTCCACCTCATCCATATTTACCTATTCATTCATTCCACTCTCCACTCCATACTGTTTATAATCCAAAGCTTCATCTCCCCATTTTTTATCACACTCCATTATCTTATCCACATCCAACTTCCATAAATCCAAGTTCCCCATCATCATTACCTCCATTAATGATGGCAATATCATTTCCATTAACTCCTCTATAAACCATGGTAACTAGTTCCATTTTATTTTCTATTTTTGTTGTGGATACAGATTCCACTCTTATGATCTCCACTCCCCTTTACGCTATGATAGATCTCATATTCCCTAAAAATTTCACTCCATACACTCCTAAGGATCACTTCACAATAGCATCTCTACGGAAGATAAAGAGCACCTCATAAGAGCATGATTTTTTTGGATTATGAAGTTGGACCAATCTTCCAAAGGAGTAGCTAAGATGAGAAGAACAATAATAGTCGACCTTGTGTCTCGATAGAGGATAAAGTATAATATGATTACCTTCATTGATAAAACAAAAGAAGATATGATAGTGGAAGACTATCAAATAGCTAAAAATATTGAGGATATAGAGCAACTGGCCATAGAAGATGTGATGGTCACAACCAAAGTAGGGATAGAAACCATGTTTGTCAAAACTAACACATATAGGGAGCAGTCTGCCAAATTAGAGGAAAATTTTTCCAATCTTCTAGCTACCATCAAGGACCAAAAGAAAGAAATGCAAGCTTTGGAAAATGATGCTAAGAAATGGCAAAATAAATTTGAAAATATGGCCAATTTCAAGGAATAGGTTTAGCAACTTCAGGAGTAGAAGAAAAAATATGCAGAGCAAATTTAGGTTTTATAATAACAGCTCCAAGTTGAGAGAACAAAGGCGACAAGATTTTCCAAGACAAAAATGAAGCAATTCAAAAGATAAATCCTACTCAAAATCTTTGAGAGGTGTTCCAAAATCCATCACATATTTGACTTTATAGACAAATCCAATGAGGTGTTGTCAATAGCAAGAGAAGACATAGAAACCATCACCAAAAAAATACGGCCAATTGCTCCTGAGGCCAACAAGCTCCTCAATTTATCTTATGCTAAGTGTAACTAGTTGGGTAAGCCTATTCCCAATAAGCATTAGAACACCTCAAGAATCATAGCTAGAATCATCCTGAAAAGGAATAGTTTGCTTTAGAAGGGGTGGCCATTAATTGATAATTTGGACGATGAGCTTCAGAGTATCATTAATATCAATGAAGAGATGGTGCAGTGTATTTTTAGCATATTTTGGGAGGATAATAACCTAATGATATCAAAGGAATATTTCTAGATAAATCAGAAATAGATGCATGGAAGGAGTCAATCAACCAAGAGAATATCACTTAGTTGATAAATTAATTTGGTAGAATGGGGAACTTTCTCCACCTATGATACAATGATAAAACTATGTTATGTCCATAAACAACTTTTGGAAATTCAAAATCCCACACTAGCATCCTAGAACAAAGCCATGGATATCCTGAATCTAGCTAATCATATTTTGAAAGAAGAGCCAAAATCAAAGGAGTCTAAAGACAAGGAAGCATAGCAACATATAGAGGAAGCAGAGGAGGAAGAAGAACAAGATCAAGGTGAGTAGGCAGAAGACCAGGAGGCAGATGGAGATGAAGATGATGAATAGAAAGATACACATGAAGAGGAATATTATGGAGAGGTTGAAGGAGAAAATGCAACCATAAATATCTCAAATGAAGAGGTGGTATAAGATGTTGCCCAAGGTCAAGACCATCAATAAAGGTAAAAGTGCCAATAATTTTTTGTAACATACTTCATAAGTTTTGAATAATAATGATTAGCAGAATAAGATATAAAGGTATTTTTGTAAGAGCATTTTTAGCCTAAAAGTGTTAGAAGGTAGAAAATGCATGAGCATGTCTAGACATGAAAAATTTGTGAAACTAGGGATAGTCGGATGTATAAAATAACATGCTTTACATGCATTTTGAGTATAGCAATAGTTTCTTCTAAGCATGGTTTCCATGTGAACTGTTACTCTCTAAGTTTTCCAAACAATGACATAAGAGAGTGGGGTTTCCAAGGAAGTTATTCTTGGAAGCATAGATCACAACCAACTGGAGTGAATTTCTGCTTGCTCATAAGAATATCAGTTAGAGAAAGCAAAGACAGTGGATTATGGAGGTACATGGCCTTGGTGCTAAGCTCACACATCATATTTTTTACTCTAGTACCCAATGGATAAGTATCTAAGTTTTTAAGACTTGCTAGCAACGCTCCCTAGGAGGTGCTAAAATGTAGGCCCAAAAGGCTACATACTTAGCAATTTTTGTAAAATCGGCTAAGTTTCCAAGAGAAAACTACTATGCAATGCTAAAATTTGCTAGGATGCAAAATTTGTAGTCAACATGGTCAAATAGTACCCTAGCAAAATTTGAAGTTGCAAAATCTAGAAGAGTGATACCAACATAAGGTTAATTTATGCAACGGAATATCACAAGCATATCAATTTTTGTGAAAATATGACTAAATTTCAAAAAGGCTAAAACCTACCAAAAATTGAAAATTTGTAGTCAACGTAGTCAAACAAGGCCAAGCAAAAATTGAAGTTGCAGATCGTAAAGGTCAAGAGGCAAAGCATCATCAAAATCCACCCGAAGCCAACGCAAGATTGAAAATCCATAGTCAAATTGGTCAACCTAGACCTGGAAGAAACTAAAGTAGCAGATTCCAAAGAAAAGAATAGTTTACTACCAAATGATAATTTTGTAGTCAACTTTGACTAGGTAGAAAGTAAAGCAACAAATTTTGTAGAAAATCATAAAGCACTACAAGAACCTCATTTCCAAGATCAAACTAGTCAAACCGATCCTGGTAGAATTCAGAGTAGCAGATTCTAAATATGAAAGCAAGTAGTGGAACCTAATGAATGTAGCAAAAAATACCTGAGAAGATCAAACATCATCAAAATCAAGACCCACCTACATTTTTAGTCATAGATCAATGGCAAAAAGTCTTCTCAATAACAAAGGACAATTTAGATTGACTTGTAACCATTCCAACCACTGAATTTAGTTGAGAGCTAAACAAATTACAGAGCTCAAAAGTGCAAAATTCATGGAGAATAGCTCGATTCCTTTTCTTGAATGTTCATGAGAGACCTCCACCTCAACACTCTCCTGATATGGTAAGAATATCCTTGTAATATTTCCAATCTTGTACTATCATTGTAAAAATATATATAAGGAGGTTGAACCCTCATGTTTAAGGATTGGATATAAAGTGTTTTCCTGATATATTACTATAATTATTGTGAATTCAATATAAGGAGCATTACTTGGATGTTTTCTATAGCTCATCTTCATCAATTATTATTTTATTCTATGAATGCATTTCTATTACTATTATCATGATTAGTCAATTCTGTTGATATTGTATTGTTGATTTGGAGCACATTAGAATGTTTCATTCCTAAAAAAATGCTGCAAAAGACTTCTATTTCTATTAGTCTAAGTGTTGATCTAATTTTACTATTTGGATTATTAGCATTTTAGATGTTTGAAATAGTTTTTTTAGCATTTACTTATTTTAATGGTGAAGATACTAAGTTTTGATTGTTGTTAATCTCAAGTGTAGCATACTGGAAATGTGATTGATCAACTAATTCTTGCTATTTGTCAATGTTGCTAGTTCTATCCAGCCATTATTTTATCAACCATTTTCTAACTCTTATCTTATTTAAATCCCTAAACTTACACATTATTTTGAGCTTAATTAAGTCAACATCATACCAGCCTACTCTAGAGGTTGTATTGAAGTTAATATTTAATCCATCCAATATTGGGATTTGAGCTATGATTATAATCTGTGCACTTCCTAGAAGTCAAATATTCATAATCATAGTTCAACTTCACCTTGATGTTAATTTAGACCCCACTAGTTATTTTTTATTTCCCACCTTAACCCCTCCAAACATCCTATAAATAGAAGTGTTGGATTTCCTTTCTCTCCTATCCTCGATCTATTCAGATTCTACCTAGCTATCAAGATTTCAAGATCTAACTTTGTGGTTATTGCAAGTGATTTTATGCTTTTAGAATGCCCTAGTGCTGCACTTTTTATTTGCTATGGACAGGCAAGTGGAGAAGCCTTGACGATATATTGTGTACATCATTTATCTTCTATAGAAGGAGGATAGGTCTTCCACCTTGGTTGTTGCCTTTATTCTTACTTCCTGCATAGGCTTATTAGGAGTTATCTATGTTATTATCTCTTAGATCATTAAATCATAGTTTTTTTATTGAAAATTTAGATCCATAATTTAGATCTTTAGTCTTCTTTCATGAATTTGTACCTGCCCTTATAGGATAAAAATTCGATAAAACCTTTGGTTTCATAGTTTCTTCTCCATTATTAAATTTACATCCACTAATTATAGGGTGTGAATTTTATCACAATAGCTTGGGGGAAATTTTATTCTTTCCAAAATCCTATTTATTCCTTATTCATCCATTCTATCAATGTATTTATTTTGTTTACATTTTATTTCACTGTTTCATGCTATCATATTTTGTTTTTTCTTGTTTCAAAAGATCAAAAATCATTTTTAATTTTTAACAATCAGCTAAAATGACCAAGGGGGCTTAACTATTGTGCCTCAAAGCTTAGTCACATAGTAGCCTAAGTAGGCCCCAAAATACTGATCAAATTTTCAAGGGTTTTAAAGTTGTTTTATAAGTTTGACCAAATTCATGATCATGATTTATACGATGTAAATTTGGATAGGATCAATCACTAGATCAAGTAAGTGTTCTGATAGATCTATTAGGATGATTGTTGTGTGCTTATAATCCATTTTTTGTTCATTTCTATATTTAAATCATAAGGAAAATAAGTCATTTTGATTTTGTTTCTAGACATCAAAATAAGAAAAAGCATATAGTTTTCATCTAGTCTAATTCTATTTTTGAATTCTCTCAAACCCTTTCCTAAAAAGAAAATATTCGCTTTCTTGCAAATCTAGGGATAGTCCTCATTCAACCAAAGAATCATTCTAAAAATAATATTTTGTTTGCTTGCATCATTTATTACCCTACATTATTATCAAAATTTTTATAGCTTACAAATTATTAAGACCAAACATAGGTGCTTGTTCAAATAAATGCATCAAAAATTCTACCCTAGGACTTGGATCAAGTACTTAAACCATTTTTGGTGAACCCTTCAATCCCCAAGCCCTTGAGTGTAGATAAGCAATAGCCCTGTGGTCACCTTGATTCCCAATGGACCCAAATGAGAATCATACGTGGTGGGTTGTTTTCCCCTCTCTACATATTTGGTGAATCCAACATGAATCACATCCTTAGTGGTCATCTAGGAAGCCTCTTCCCTTTGTCCTTTTTTTAAACTATAAGCAATACCATTTAAATAAGTTTACATGGATTAGAAAAACTAAATAAAAACACTTTAAAAATATTTTGTGCCCTTTGCATTTTGTGTTAGTTTTTCTCTCCCCTTTCTCTTTCTATTAATCCTATGGCCCCAAGCCTTAGGAACAAGTAAAATATTATAAAGCTAGAAGAGAATCTTCTATGCCATGAGGATGATCAGGTTGATAGAGATAATCCCAATCTATAAGAAGAAGGGGACATGTATATTGGTGAGGACTTTGAACTTATTCAAGGGCCTCATGGTTAATTCACCTTCATATCATATAATCATTTCTTAAATTTATATAGGTGAAATAGGTAAGCCTTGAATAAGGTCCTATATGAAGACATCCACTTTGAAGAAGCTAGAATGTCTCATCATAAAACCAATTCACCTCTTAATATTCATATCAATCCTTTGTTTCAATCCTTACATCACATTGATCCATTTCATAAACCTACATATGCTACTATAACAACCACCAACATTAGGGGAATTTCATAGCCTCCTCCAACTAGTAGCACATTCCACCATAATGTTTAATTTCCTTCTCATTCTTCTAATCTCAACATACCTTCTTCTGTTCCACCAAATGTGAATTACATCCCATAGCAAGATGTTGTTAGAGTATATTACATTATTTTATACACATCAATGTGCCACCTTGGGTACATAACTAGAGTAGGAGTTTACTTTAGAGCAAAGTTAAGTAGTTACTTCAAGAAATGTAGTAAATGCACAAGTATCAATGTGCAATGATGTAAATGTACAAGGAGTTCAATTGTACATGAGTCATAGGAAAGGTATATGAGTATTCATAGGTAAATTAAGGGCCAAGGAACATATCTTCCAATGTATAGGACTCATGTGAGTAGTGATAGGAAGTATTAGAGAATATAGAGAGTGCATAGTATATATTGGTAGTGGAGTACAATGTAGCTCTTAAAAATAGTTTATGGAGTGTTCATGTCCTTCATTATACTGCATTGCACTAATTTTGTAAACTTTCAATAATGGCATTTTTATGAGTTATTACAGAAGTTTATCTTATGGTTTTCATACATATTATAGTGTCATTATCATAGTTACCATAGCTTGCTTATTTTACATATTTTGGTTGCATTTCCTTTATTATATACCCATAAAAAGCTAACAGTGGTATCAAAGCACATGGTAGATCAAAAGGAAATAGGGAGAACCAGATGAGATATTGAGGGGATATTTGAAATATTATTTTTAAAATTTCTAAAAATACATTTGGCTAGAGTATTTCCACAAAGTTGTAGAAAACTCATGAAGACTAGGATGTAGCATTGATTCCACTAGATTGAAAAATCAACTAGTGAAGATTGATTATCTCTATATTTAGAGTTTCTTCCATTACAATCCTAATACTTTGTTGTAGGAAAAGGAGATTCAACAAAAGTTAGGAAGTTTCCTACATAGAGCTAGGAAGAATATCTTCTTTTAAATAAATCTAGTACCAAAAGCAACAAATAGAAGATCAAATATTTGGAGGCTTATAAAAATGTCCCATTGCTAAATATTGTAGACCTGCAAAGTGCAAAAGAAGAAAAGGCCATAGGAGCCTTATTGTAGATTTGAGTAATAAGAGACTCCAGAGAAGAGTCTCGATGAAGATAGGATATTGGTGATCTCCATTGAATATTGAAGACTTCACCTTGAAGAAGTTGAAGAGACCCATAGAAGGTCCCATTCCTAAAGTAATAGATTTAAGAGATCAGGAGAAGATCTCATTAAAGTCTTGGTAAGAAGACTCGAGAAGCTGCAAGTTAAAGACCCTAGAGAAGAGGTATTAAGGAAGGTTGAGAGGAGAAATAAGGAGAAGGCTTGGAAGAGGCTTGGAAAACTTTATTGAAGGAGATTTGAAGAAGGCCATTGAAGGAGTTCCTAGGAAAACTCATTGGAGAAATATACCACCAAGGAGAAGTTCTTGATAGTGAAGAAATTGGGACAATTATCACCATCCAACAACAAGCCCAAGGGAGAAGGATTTGGCAAGAAGCTTTCCAAATTTTGGAGGAGATTGGTGAAGACCTCAAGACTTTCAGATTCTTGAGAAGAAGGCCTAGATTGAAGTTATAATTTGACAAGGAGGAAGAAGGAGAAAGGAGATTGAAGAAACTACCAAACCTGAGAGGTTTGAAGATTGCCATTGAAGGCTTGAAGGTCATTTTGGAGATAGGAGGTTGTTGAATTTACAACAAAAAACTAAAGGGTTCTTGAAGGAAAATATCAATTGCGATTTGGAGGAGTTCCCTACCAAAATTTTGAGATTCAAGGATAGCATTTTAGTAGAGAGATTGACTACTTTACAATCTGAAAATTTTAGATTTGAGAACAACAAGAAAGCAATAATTTGGGTAGCATCAATAGCTGCTAAGTTTTAGATTTCCAGGATACATCTTGAAGGAGAGTTGAAGCCACCAAACTATAATTTTAGGTAGCAAGATAGAGGAGTTACAAAGTTATGAATTGGTGAGTTGAGGAGTTATTTTGGATAGCAAAGAAGAGTTGTGAGTTCATCCAATAAAAGGTAGCAATAAGGTGAATCTAATCACCTTGAAATCCTTCATCTATAGATATATTAAAGGTAAGAAAATTAGGTGCAAAAGGTTCATTACTAAACATTAAGTTACATAGTTCATTATTAAGTTTCATTAAGCACCATATTAGAGTTTAAAAGTTGCAAGGAGAAGGTTTCATATTAAAGTCTTCAAGGGAGTGTAGAAGATAGTTTATTTTAAGGTTAATACCTACACATTAAAATAGGAGTTAGATATATTTTGATAGAAAGAAAATATCATCTTCCTATTATCTACTAGAAGCAAAGAAGACTAAATTCTAAAGCATAAACTTTAGTGCTAAATTCAAGTTACTTTTCAAAGTTATTTACAAGGAGAAATTACTAGTGCATTATACTAGTTACTCTTAAAGGTTATTAAGTGCATTGGTTGTTAAGTTAAGGTGAAAGACCAAAGTGCACAAATCAGCATAATATCAAAGTGTCTAAAGATACTATTCAGTGTAGAAAACTTGTAGCTTATTGTGGCATAGAGAAGCCACCTAAAAAGGGTGATATACCTCCAAGGAGTGGAGAAGGAAGCCACCATCTCAAATCAGAAGAAGAAGCTACAAAAGGAGACTAGGAGAGTCTCATATTAAGGTGCAATTAAGGAACCTATTACAAGTTATTACAAAGTTATTTACAAGCACCATACTTGTCTTCTATATTACATCAAAGGGAGACAAAGGTTCAAGTGTCTCAAGGATACACTACGTAGCTCATTGTCATGTCTACAAGCGACCGCCATTGGCAAGGGAAAGCACAAGCCAAAGTGCTAAGAAGTAGAGCCAACCAAAGGGCTCAATACCCATTTCATCAAGGTGTTAAAGGATACCATTGTTCATTGCCATAGTCACACATGAGCAACACTACAATGAATGACACCTATCATGGTGGACAACCTGCAATAAAAGGATAACAAGATAAAATAAAGTTGGAATATAACTCATTCCAATTGGTAAATACAAGGTGTAGAATAGAATATCATCATTAGTTGGAAAAGACAAGGTATAGAGAAGAGTTATCATCATTACCCAAGAAACAAGGAGAGCCATTGCACGTCTTGCTATCACAAAGGAGCCATCCATCCACATTGGAGAAGAGTCATCCATCTACACTGGAGAAGAAAATCCATCTCACATTTCACTATCACAAAGGAGCCAAGAAAACTTGGAAATAGTTGGCAAAGATAAGCATTAAGAAAGAAGCAAGTGAATAGGTACGTTGGAAGTGAGCTTGCATGCAAAGGAAGGTGTATACACTTTCCAATTGATATAAGGCATCTTGTGCCACTTGGAACAAAGGGAGATAGAATATTTTATCATTGAAATAACACCTACACCAAGGGATATAATGCATTGCCATAGTCACATAATACCTGCACTGAAGAAGTAGGCACTCATTCAATGTAATAGCCAAGATAAGAAGAGAGAGCATCAACGAGTGGAGTAACACTCCAAAGAAATATTTTGAATCATTATTCAAGGTTGGAACCACTTGTATTAATTTTTTCATACACTATAACACCCAACTTCAAGTGACTTATGATCCCATCCAAGATCTATGCCACTTGGCATACGTTATAAAGGAGACAAGGAGTATTAAAGCGTCTACACAGGAGAACGTAGAGCAAAGCATAGAGAAGTCAAGGTGCATTAAATAAGGGAGTAAGACTATCATAGAGGATATCCATTAACTAGTGAGTTCACTATCATACATTGCATTCAAGGAGATACAACACCTATAGTGGAGATTGAAGTCAAAGCACAACACCATTTACCTCATGCATTCAACCTTACAAAGGTATAGTTTCACTTAGATTAATATTTTCTTTCATTAAGGAGTGATAAGGAGTAGTATATAAGGTTGAAATTATTATTATTTGCATTGAAGATACAAGCAAAATCAACCTTAGTAAACTTGAAAGCAAATCAAAAGGAGTTTATATCCTTAAATAGTATTTCAAAACACATTAGTTGAAATACAAGTATCTTAATATTTGCAATTAATATCATAGGAGATATAAGGATTTCTACTTGGAAAATCAAATTATTATTATTGCAAATATTATCAATTTCTAAAATTCCAAATTAGGGAGATATAAGTGCTACATCAAACTTTAGTTCATTGGAATTTAGAAAATTGAACCATTGAAATTAAGGATAGAGAAGAAAAATTATTGGTTGCTTAAAAGAGTTGGAATTTATTGCTTATACTTGTATCATAGTCATATTAAAGGGTGAAAAAAATCCAACCATAGAGAACTTCATCAAGTTAAAAAGTGCATAGTTCAATAGGAGAAATAAGGTGAAATAGGAGTTGATTATTATATTACCATCATCCTCAAAACATTACAAAATCAACTCAAAAGGTGAACTAGTAGTTGCTAAGCACTTAGCATACTCTAATCACTTGGGAGACATAAGGATTCTACAAAACCTAAGTCTTGGAAAGGTTTTATCAAATTAGTTCACATACTCTAAACTAGGGAGTTATAAGGTAGCCTACAAGGACCATCATGACAACAAACAAATTCTTCCTTTTAGAATCCCAACTACTTAAAGGTCCAAATTACTCCTCATGGAAAAACAAAGTGAGGATAATTTTGATAGTTGAAAAGCTTTGGGAAATTATCAAAGGAACAACAACTAAACCTACTACAGGTGATACAAAGATTCAAAAGTTTGAAGAAAGTGATGCAAAAGCATTAATGATAATAACTTTTGCCATTACAAATGAAATACAACCTTACATTAGTTTAGTAGGAACATCTATAGAAGCTTGGAAAACCTTATCCAAAATATTTGAAGGGAATAATAAAGCCACTATCTTAAAATATTAAAACTCAATTACATTCTTTGAAAATGAATAGTGGTGAAAGTATAGAACTATTCCTAAGGAAGGTAGCGGATATAAATGGAAAATTATTAACCTTAGGAGAAAAGGTTGAAGATAAGTTTCTTGTTCAAGTAACTATGAGAGCACTTCTAGAAAACTACAAATATTTAGTTACATCTTTACAAATCCTAAGTAAAGATACTTCCTTTGATGAGTTAGTCAATATTCTTCAAGAGTATGAAGTGGAAAATATAGTTAAATATGAAATGACTAACAATGCATTGGTTTCAAAAGATACTCCACAAGAAAATATTGCATCATCCACAAAAGGACGAAGACCATGGAAAAAATATGTTTTCATGTATGCTAGAGGAAAGGACATAACACTAATTATTGCAAATTTAATCCTAGAAACCAAAATTAAAGAAATTAGACAAACTATGGAAGCCAACCAAATAGGGAATTCCAACCAAGGCAATATCAAACTTAAAATAATCCTCATCAGAATTAATTTCAATGTCCATACAATTATTTTAAATTGGAATAATGAGAAGGGAATCATAAAGGACACCTAGCTCAAAAGATTCAAGAAATTTAAGAACTAGAAGAACCTGAAGATGAACATGAAGTTAAAGCTCTCTTAGCAAAGATAGCATTTTATGAAGACACTAACTACTTGCTTGGATAGGATACATAAAATAAATAAGGAGAGTATAAAATCCAAATCTAGAATGAATATCCATATTGAAGACTAAAGTCTTCAATACCCAAATAATGTAATACAGGGGGTGTTAGAGTATATTACATTATTTGGTACATGTCAATGTACCACCTTGGGTACATAACTAGAGTAGGAGTTTACTTTAGAGTAAAGTTAAGTAGTTACTTCAAGAAATGTAATAAATGCACAAGTGTCAATGTGCAATGATGTAAATGTACAAGGAGTCCACTTGTACATGAGTCATAGGAAAGGTAGATGAAGAGTCATAGGTAGAGTAAGGGCCAAGGAACATATCTTCCTATATATAGGCCTCATGTGAGTAGTGGTATAGAGTAGTAGAGAATATAGAGAGTGCATAGTATAGATTGGTAGTGGAGTACAATGTAGCTCTTAAAAATAGTTTATGGAGTGTTCATGTCCTCCATTATACTGCATTGTACTATTTTTTGAGCTTTCATTAATGGTATATTTTTGAGTTATTGCAAAATTTTATCTTATAGTTTTCCTACATATTATAGTGCCATTATCATATAGTTATCATAGCTTGCTTATTTTACATCTTGTGGTTGCATTTCCTTTATTATATACCCATAAAAAGCTAAAAAATGCTACACAAAACATCCTATATCATAACCCATGCCATAATAGTGTTAATACCTCAAACATTAACCACGTTCCCTTTCAACATACTACCTATAACCCACTCCTAGGGAATCTAGGAGCATTGCACAAGAATCCCGATATGCAAAGTTTGACAAGTATAGTGAAACAATTGGCATTAATAATGGATACACTACAAGTGCCAAGTTTCACCTACAACTATAATAAAATGTGCAATCAACCCTTAGACCCTATGGTCACCACTAGGCCCTACCCCAAGAATTTTCCAATACCCATCTTACCCATTTACAAGTAAATAGAGGATCCAATAGAACATTTAAGGATATTTAGAACAACATATCATGATATTATGATGATATGTTGTTGCTAAAAATATTCCCTAAGAGTCTTGGTGGTATGGCATTGGAATGGTATTATCAACTACCTCATCATTATCTGAGAAAAATTGAAGAAATAGTTGAGTTATTTTTTCAACAATTTGGAGCTTATGTGAAGAAAGGAGTAACCATTCAAGATTTGTATCTCCTAAATAAAGGTAAGGATAAAAGTTTCTCAGAATTCTTGTCTTGATGGAGAAGTTTAGTTGGATGTTTAAGAAGCACCTTACCTCCTCAAGATATGTAAAATATTTTTATTAGAAATTTACAATAATATATATCATATGAGTTGGAAACAATAATTTTTACCTTTTTTGAACAAGCAATAGATTTAGCAAGAAGAGTAGATAAGTCTCTCATTCAAATAAGTCAATTCAAAGTTAAGAAAATTAGAATAAAGGACTATGAAAATCCAATATAAGAACAAGCATGTAGTTGGTGATGGGGTAACAGATAATAGATAAACCAACAATGTTATTGCATCTAGTACCTTGCAAAATTTGGTACTTAGAAAACCTCAAAAACCTCCACCCCAAAATTTTCCTAGACTCAACCAACCTATTTTTTTGGTCCTTAAGTAGCTTCTAGAGGCTAGGATTATTGAACTACCTCCCATAAGGCAACTTGAGACCATGAAAAATTGGTATAAGTCTAGTCAACATTGTGAGTATCATAGAGTGGAGGGGCACATGACAAACTCATGTAAGAGGTTGAAATATGTGGTTCAATATTTGATAGACAAAGGTCACTATTAGAGGAAATTCTTGCACCCTTAAGAGATTTGTCATGCTGCAAGATTTTTATGATCCAATCAGCACTTTTGACTCTACTGGATCCACCTCTTTGACTCAAGAAAATATTATCACAAGACTCTAGATAGATTAATATAAGAAAAATCTAGAGGTGAGCCTATAATATTTATCATATGCTCATGCTAATCCAAATTTGTAAAAATAAAATAAAATTACAACATAAAGGTTGACCAAGCTTTGAAGTAACTCCAAGCTAAAGCTTCAATCTATAGATCAGTGCCTTATCCATTGGGTAATTTTAGCAAAACTTTAAAAATTATGAACAAAGGAGGAGAAGGTAAAACCAAGCCAGCCATGTTCATTCAAATAATACAACAAAGGTGATTAAGCATGCTAGTGAAAGAAGTCACCATATACACATTCAAATAATGTAACATGTAAATATGATAACACATAAAAATTGCACACAAAACTATTGAAAGGAGGAAGCAAGATTATATTAATCAATATATCATTACAATGGGAGTCTGATCAGGATAACCAGATCTCACTAAGAAAATACAATAAATTATCCATTCAAATGATGCAATAGATAACTGCAACTCTTTGTTCAAATGATATAACAAAGAGCCTCTTAAATTTTGACCTCAACCACTAGAAATGATCTTAGTAAACTGGGCACCTCCTCAGAAAAAACCTACATAGTAATGGGGAATAAAAATGGGTGACTAGACAAGACACAAAAAGGAAAATACAACTGATAAAAGAAGGGTACTCTGGTATACCTCTTGTAAAATTTTACTATGCAAAGACTTGATCCCCCCTTTTCCTGCTACAACTCTCTCATATAGCTTGAAAATTGATTCTCATTCAAGTCTTGATGATGGTCCATAACTATAACTATCATTTACTAGGTAATGTCCCATAATAACTGCAATTGCCTCCATATTTGATCCACAATATTGTTTGCATTTATAGTGGCTCTCACTCATGGCATGATAACGGTCTCAATTAAAAATACCTCCATATTCGTCTATTATAATTTTCTTCAAAGTTGGCCAAAAATAGCTTTAGAAAATTAATTAATTTTCAACTATTTATTTGATTATATGGCTAAACTTAACCAACATAATCAAATGAAAAATAATTGAGGCATTTTAATGAAGTGCTAGCCATTACAAATTTTATTTAAATTTTTTGAATAAAATAATATATTATTTTTATTATTTATTTATTTATAATAACCATGTTCGCATGAGGACCGTTGCCATGCTTCAAATGTGGCCCCCACATCCAAGTGGTGCCAAAATGGACCGTAATCCACTCAGGTGGATCTCACACTAGTGTCCCCACTTGAGAAACCTGACCTGGGTAGCCCCACTTAGGCATCCATGATGCAAGAGATAGCCTTGGCCACCATAAGATGGTTACTTCAATATGGGTCCCTCTATTCCTTTAAACCACATGAAGGCCAACCCATGATAGATGTGGAAAAAATAAATCAAACCATAAATTTTTTCCTTTCACATGCACTCAAACCTACTTCATCTACCACCACATGGCACTTCTCAATTGGAGCACTTTGGAACTCATGATGCCTCTCACTCCATTGGATCCATGAAATCCCTAGGTCCATTGATCTAATCCTACCAATCACTCTCCACCCTATGTCATGCTCCCATTGGATCATTGGTTCCCATGCACTACCTCATGCATCGTAGATTCATGAACCTCCATGCACCCATTGGATTTACATGTTGAAATTTTCTTGCCTCAGCATCTGAACATTCATCTACCACTTGGCACACTTTGATTGTATTGTTTAAAATTATGATCTCTCCTAATAATGTGTAATTCCAAGCACTCTAATCAGAGTGTTCCAAGTAGCAAAGGCATGTTCAAACATGAAGGTAAAGAAAATTCAACACATGAATCCAATAGTGCATTGATAAGTGCATGAATCTATGGTGTGCAAGATATCACACGAGAACTAGCAATCCAAAGATAACATGACACATGGGAGAGATTGATTGGTAGGATCAGATAAATAGACCTAGGAACATTGCACAATCCAATAGAGTGAGAGGAATCATGGGTTCCAAAGTGCTCCAATCGAGGAGTGACATGTGGTGGTATATGAAGCAGGTTCAAGCACGCATAGAAGGTAGAATTTTATGGTTCAAATTATTTTTTCCCATATTTTTTATGGGTTGGTCTTTGGGTGGTTTAAAGGCACAGAGGTATCCATATTGAAGCAACCACCTTATGGTGGTCAAGGCTACCTCCCGTGTCATGGCCACCCAAGTGAGGCCACCTAGGTGGGGCTACTCGATTGGGGGAACCAATAGGTGGTGCTAGCATGGGAATCATCTAAGTGGCTTACGGTTCCTTTTGGTGCCACTTGGACATGGGAACCACATTTGAAGCATGGCAGCGGCCCCCGCATGGACATGGTTATTACAAAATAAATAATAATAAAAATAATGATTTTTTTATTCAAAGTTTTTAAATAAAAGTTGTAATGGCTAGCCACTTAATTAAATTACCTCACTTATTTTTATTTGATTATATTGGCTATGTTTAGCCATATAATCAAATAAATAGTTGAAAATTAATTAAATTTATAAAGCCATTTTTGGCCAACTTTGAAGGAAATTATAATAGGCAAATATGGAGGTATTTTTAATTGAGACCGCTATCAAGCCATGAATGAGAGCCACTATAAATGAAATCAATATTATGGATCAAATATGGAGGTAGTTGCAGTTATTATAGGACATTATCTATTAAATGATAGTTATATTTATGGACCATCATTGAGCTTTGAATGAGAACCAATTTGCAAGCTATATGAGAGAGTTGTTGTAGCAAGAAAAGGGGGGGATCAAATTTTTGCATAGTAAAATTCTACAAGAGGTATACTAAAGTACCCTTCCTTTGTTAGTTGTATTTTCCTTTCTTTGTCTTATCTAGTCACCCCTTTTTCTTCCCCATTACTGTGTAGGTTTTTATTGAGGAGGTGCCCAATTTACTAAGATCATTTCCAATGGCTAAGGCCAGAAGTCAGGAGGCTCTTTGTTACATCATTTGAACAAATAGTTGTTCTCTATTGCATTATTTGAATGGATAATTTATTGTAGCTGCTTAGTGGTATATGGTTATCCTGATTAGACTCCTATTGTAATGATCTATTGATTAATACAATCTTGCTTCCCCCTTTCAGTAGTTTTATGTGCATTTTTTGTGTTATCCTATTTACATGTTACATTATTTGAATGTGTAAATTGTGACTTCTTTCACTGGAATGCTTAATCACCTTTGTTGCATTATTTGAATAAATGTGGTTGGTTTAGTTTTACCTTCTACCCCTTCTCTCTTCACCATTTTAAAATTTTGGCTACAATTACCCAATGGATAAGGCATCGATCTACTAATTGAAGCATTACCTAGGAGTTACTTTCAATATTGGTCAACCTTTATGATGCAATTTTATTTTATTTTTGTAAATCTGGATGAGCATGAGCATATGAGAAATATTAAAGGCTCACCTCTAGGGTTTCCTTACCTTGATCTATCTAGAGTCTTGTGATAATATTTTTTTGAGTTAAAGAGGTGGATCGACTAGAGTCCACAATGCTTATTGGATCAAGGAAGTCTTGTAGTGTGACAAATATCTTAAGGGTGCAAGAATTTCTCCCAACCATTTTTGGCACCATTACAAAGGATTAGAATTCCCATTGTCGATATTTCTAAGACCTATGTATTTTCTTTTATGAACCATTTTTGTGTGGCAATAGTCAGCCAACAATTTTTTGGCACCATTGTCAGGGATTAGAATTCTCATTTCTAGGATTTCTAAGACTTGTGTATTTTCTTTTATGAATAATTTTTGTGCGACAATAGTCAACCAACATTTTTTGGCAATATTGTTGGGGAAGACTCAATACTATTTTGTGTTTGTATTTCTCATAGTCTTTCTTGGAGTGAAATTTGTGAGAGTTGAGTGAATATTAAGCTAAGCAATCTTAGCCTGAGTATTGTTGAAGATCTTGCTCTTTATTTGCATATCTATGATGGTGACTCTGAATGAAATTAAAACCTTGAAAATAAATAAATAATGAGGAGTTGGATCTAGTGTCTACTAGAACAAGTAGCAAAGAAATGATTTCTAGAGTACCAGATCCTGAGGTATTCTTCAAATATCACAAAAAAACTTCAATTCCAATTCATACTATTTCTATTTTGAATCCAAGTTATTAGCTTTTGATGAGTATATGATATAGAAAATGCAACCACAAGATGTAAGATAAGCAATCTAAGATGACTGTATGATAATGGCACTATAATATGCAAGAAAATAAAGAGATAAACTTTTGCAATAACTCAGAAATATGCCATTAATGAAAGCTCATGAAAATAGTACAATGTAGTATAATGGAGGACATGAACACTCCATAAACTATTTTAAGGAGCTACATTGTACTCCTCTACCAATCTATACTATGCACTCTCTATATTCTCTACTACTTTGATTTCACTCACTATAAGGCCTATATATAGGAAGATAGGTTCCTTGACCCTTACTCTACCTATGAATCTTCATCTACCTTTCCTATGACTCATGTACAAGTGGACTCCTTGTACATTTACATCATTGCACATTGACACTTGTGCATTTATTACATTGCTTGAAGTAACTACCTAACTTTACTCTAAAGTAAACTCCTACTCTAGTTATGTACCCAAGGTGGTACATTAGCATGCACCCAATAATGTAATATACTCTAACAGCCCCCTGTATTACATTATTTGGGTATTGTATCTTCGTCTTGGTTCTAGAGTTTGTATTCTCCTTCTCTGCTTTTTATATCCTATTCAAGCAAGTAGTTAGTTTCTTCATAAAATGCTATCTTTACTGAGAGAGCTTTAACTTCATGTTCATATATTGGTTCTTCTAGTTCTTTAATTTCTTGAATCCTTTGAGCTAGGTGTCCTTTTTTATTTCCTTCTCGATATTCCAATTGAGGATAATTGTATGGATGCTAAAATTATTGCTGATGAGGATTATTTTGAGTTTGATATTGCCTTGGTTGGAATGCCCTATTTGGTTGGCTTCCATAGTTTATCTGATTTCCCTGATTCTAGTTTCTAGGATTGAATCTACAATAATTAGTGCTATGTCCTTTTCTCCTGCATACATGATAATATATGTTATTCCATGGTCTTCATCCTTTTGAGGATGAGGTAATGTTTTCCTATGGATTATCTTTTGAAACTAATGCATTGTTAGTCATTTCATATTTAACTGTATTTTCCACCTCATATTCTTGAAGAATATTGACTAACTCATCAAAATATGTATCTTTACTTAGGATTTGTAAAGATGTAACTAAGTGCTTGTAGTTGTCTAGAAGAGCTCTCATAGTTACTTGAACAAGAAACTTGTCTTCAATATTTTCTCCTAAGGTTAATAATTTTCCATTTATATATGATACCTTCCTTAGGAATAGTTCTATACTTTCACCACTATTCATTTTCAATGAATGTAACTAAGTTTGAATATTTAAGATAGTGGCTTTATTCTTCCCTTCAAATATTTTGGATAAGATTTTCCAAGCTTCTATAGATGTTCCTGTTGAACTAATGTAAGGTTGTATTTCATTTGTAATGGCAAAAGTTATTATCATTAATGCTTTTGCATCACTTTATTCAAACTTTTGAATCTCTGTATCACCTATAGTAGGTTTAGTTGTTCCTTTGACAATTTCCCAAAGCTTTTCAACTATCAAAATTACCCTCACTTTGTTTTTCCATGAGTAATTTGGACCTTTAAGTAGTTGGGATTTTGTAAGGAAGAATTTGTTTGTTGTCATGATGGTCCTTGTAGGCTACCTTATAACTCCCTAGTCTAGAGTATGTGAACTAATTTGATAAAACATTTCTAAGACTTAGGTTTTGTAGGATTCCTTATGTCTCCCTAGTGATTAGAGTATGCTATAATCTTGATAAAGTGCTTAGCTACTATTAGTTCACCTTTTGAGTTGATTTTGTAATGTTTTGGGAATGATAATAATCAACTCCTATTTCACCTTATTTCTCCTATTGAACTATGCACTTATCAATTTGATGGAGTTCTCTATGGTTGGATTCCTTTTGTCCCTTTAATGTGACTATGAGACAAGTATAAGCAATAAATTCCAACTCTTTTAAAGCAAGCAATAATTTTGCTTCTCTATCCTTAAATTTCCAATGGTTCAATTTTCTAAATTCCAATAAACTAAAATTTGATGTAGCACTCCTTATATCTCCCTAATTTGGAATTGTAGAAATTGATGATATTTGCAATAATAATAATTTGGTTTACCAAGTAGAAACCCTTATATCTCCTATGATATTAATTGCAAATATTAATATTCTTGTATTTCAACTAATGTGTTTTGAAATACTATTTAAGGATATAAACTCCTTTTAATTTGCTTTCAAGTTTACTAAGGTTGATTTTGCTTCTATATTCAATGTAAATGATAATAATTTCAACCTTATATACTACTCCTTATCACTCCTTAATGAAAGCAAATATTAATCTAAGTTGAAACTATACCTTTGTAATGCTTTGCTTTGACTTCTATCTCCAAGGTGGGTGTTGTATCTCTATGGCTTATGACAGCAAGCTTGTTGGTTAATGGACATCCTCTTTAATGCACCTTTGACTCCTCATTTCAACCCTTGACTACGTGCCTTGAATTCTCTCTATGCGGACTCACAGATGTTGAATCTGAGCTCTTCCTTTCTATGCTTTGTATTGCATACTTCTCCACTTAGGCTATTAATAGTTTTAAGTTTGGATGCACTCCACTTGGTGTGTTATTGTGTTGTGTCCCTTCTTGATGCTTCAACCATTTGGCATGTACGTTGCTCAGGTGGTAAGTGGTGGTTATGATCTTGATGAGCATTATTTTAGGTGCCTCCAATGCTCAAGTCCTCCTTGAATGGTGTGTAATGATGAATATACCTTCAACACTTCTATGATAAGCATTACTTCTACCCTGGGCACTTCCTTCATAGACGTTATGATATAGGTATTACAAGGGATATCTGAGAACTTATCTTCTATTATGCCAAGTGGCATGATATTCCCTACCTTGAAGTGGCAAGTGGAATATCTTTCCCTTGCATGCAATCATGCTTCCAATACCTTTTATTTCCAATGCTTCAATGCCAATGAATGCAAGTTGTTTGTCTTGCTTTCAACATTCTTTCTTCTACAACTGATGGTATTCCTCCTTCACGAAGTTGGCTCTAGCAATGGTGTATCCAAGGTGTTTCAATGTTGCGCTCTTAGCTAGTGATCTTATCCCAATGATGATGGCTCTAGTTGGTCATTCATCTCTATGATGGTGGATTTTGAGTGCTTCTACACTAACCTCTTAGCTAGTGGTTCATCCAAGCTACTATTGTAATCTTCTTGGGTAACACGCTCCTTTCTTGCACCTTAATCATTTATATTACCTTGCAATAGGCACTATGTTCCCTTACATGGATTCTTCGATGATGTAGGTCACTACTCTTGCACTACAATAAGTGCTCCTTTCATGAACCAATGGTGCTTGATTTGGTGTCTTTAGACACCTTGAACCCGATGCTTATGAGCCCTTAGTTGGCTCACTTCCTCTACTTGAATTTTGCTCCTCAAAATTTGATAATGTGGCCACTCGAAGACTACACTTTGCTAGTTGTTGTAGTGTCTTTAAGACACTCTCTTTTATCCTCTTTTGTTGTATTTGAAAGGACAAGACTGGTGCCAATGTAATGCAAATACCTTTGCAATAGATAGGATAAAGTACCTTGATTTGCACTAAAGTTTTATGTCTCCTTAAGTCTTCCTTTTGAAGATTTTCCTTGCTTCTTAGATATGGTGGCTACTTTGCACTACTCATTAAAGGTAAGCGATGATTTGATGTTGTCTTCCTTACTAGACAACTCTCTCCTTTGCTTGGTTAACTTAGTAACAATGAATCCAAGCTCTTAATCATGCAACTAATATGCCTTTTGAAAGGTTTAACTTTGCACTAATTTTCACTTTAACTAAAATCCTTAGTGCACTTTTAATAACTAGTATAGTGCAATAATCTCTCCTTATTACTCCTTGTAAATAACTCTTAAAAGTAACTTGAATCTTGCACTAAAGTCTATGCTTTAGAATGTAGTCTTCAATGCTTCAACTAGACAATAGGAAGATGATATTTTTCTTTCTTTCAAAATATATCTAACTCCTATTTTAATGTGCAGGTATTAACCTTATAAGAAACTATCTTCTGCACTCCCTTGAAGACTTTAATATGCAACCTTCTCCTTGCAACTTTTAAACTCTAATATGGTGCTTAACAAATCTTAATAATGAACCAAAAATCTAAAGTTCAACTAATGAACCTTTTGCACCAAAGTTTCTTACCTTAATGAACTCTATAGATGAAGGATTGCAAGGTGATTAGATTCACCTTATTACTACCTTTTACTAGATGAACTTGCAGCTCTTCTTTGTTGTCCAAAATAGCTTCTCAACTCACCAAATTTGTAGCTTTGTACCTCTTCTAACTTGCTGCTTGAAACTGTAGTTTGGTGGCTCCAACTCTCCTTCAGGATGTATCCTAGAAATCTGAAACTTAGCAGCTATTGATGTTGTCCTAATTGCTGCCCTTTTGCAGTCAATTATTTCACTAAAATGTTATCCTTGAACCTCAAAAATTTGGTAGGGAACTCCTCCAAATCGTAGCTGAGATTTTCCTTCAAGAACCCTTCAGTTTTCTACTGTAGAAACCAATAGATCTCCTTTATTTGAATGAGCCTTCTAGCCTTCAAAGGTAATCTTCAAATCTCTCAGATTTGGTAGCTCCTTCTATCTCCTTTCTCCTTCAACCTCCTTGTCAAATTTTGACTTCAATCTAGGCCTTCTTCTCAAGAATCTAAAAGTCTTGAGGTCTTCACCAATCTCCTCCAAAATTTGGTAAGCTTCTTGCCAAATCCTTCTCTCTTGGGCTTGTTGTTGGATGGTGATAATTGTCCCAAGTTCTTTACTATCAGGAACTTCTCCTTGGTAGTAAATTTCTCCAATGAGTTCTCCTAGGAACTCCTCCAATGGCCTTCTCCGAATCTCCTTCAATGAGGCTCTCCAAGCCTTCTCCTTGTTTCTCCTTGAGACCTCTTCTCTAGGGTCTTCACTCTCATAGCTTCTCTGGTCTTCCCAATGAGACCTTTCCTTCAACCTTCTACTGTGGAAGTGTTGCAATGAGATCTCCCTCAGATATCTAAAATCTGTTACTTCTAGAATAGGACCTTTGCTAGTCCTTCTCTATCTTCAAGCTTCTAAATCTAGAAGTTCTTCAATGGGACCTTTTATGGGTCTCTTCAACTCCTTCAAGGTGAAGTCTTCAATATTCAATGGAGATCACCAATCTCCTATCTTCACTGGGACTCTTCTCCTTGAGTCTCTTCTTCCTCGAATCTGCAACAAGGCTCCTATGGCCTTTTCTTCACTTCTACAATATGTAGGTCTACAATCTCTAGCAATGGGACCTTTTCTTCAGGCCTCCAAATATTTGATATTTCATTTGTTGCTTCTAGTTTTGGATTGATTCTAAAGAAGATATTCTTCCTAGCTCTATGTAGGAAGCTTCCCAAATTTCTTTGAATCTCCTTTTCCTACAACAAAGTATTAGGACTATAATGGAAGAAATTCTAAATCTAGAGATGATCAATATTCACTAGTTGATTTGTCAATCTAGTGGAATCAATGTTGAGTCCTAGTCTTCACGAGTTTTTATGCAACTCTGTGGAAAGACTCTAGCCAACTGCAATCTTAGAAATTCTGGAAATGAGATTTGCTATCTACTCTCAATCTCACTTGTGGCTCTCCCTATTTCCTATCTGATCTACCATGGCTTTGATACCACTATTAGCTTTTTATGAGTATATGATATAGGAAATGCAACCACAAGATGTAAGATAAGCAATCTAAGATGATTGTATGATAATGGCACTATAATATGTAGGAAAATAAAGAGATAAACTTCTACAATAACTCAAAAATATGCCATTAATGAAAGCTCACAAAAATAGTACAATGCAGTATAATGGAGGACATGAACACTCCATAAATTATTTTAAGGAGCTACATTGTACTCCTCTACCAATCTATACTATGCACTCTCTATATTCTCTACTACTCTGATTTCACTCACTATAAGGCCTATATATAGGAATATAGGTTCCTTGGCCCTTACTCTACCTATGACTCTTCATCTACCTTTCCTATGACTCATGTACAAGTGGACTCCTTGTACATTTACATCATTGCACATTGACACTTGTGCATTTATTACATTGCTTGAAGTAACTACCTAACTTTACTCTAAAGTAAACTCCTACTCTAGTTATGTACCCAAGGTGGTACATTAGCATGTACCCAATAATGTAATATACTCTAACAAACCCTAGTTTAAATCAGTCATCTCCTACTATAAACCAAGTACCCATAGTAAATCAATATGTGGTAAGTATGGCAGCCCCTAATGAAAATAAAAATATCAATGCTGATCAAAGTGTTAATAAATGGATAACCAATAGATATAGAGCTTTTTTTTTACCTCCAAAACTGAATCCTCTCCCTAATAAAGCTCATAAGTATTTACCTAAATTCCAAGGAAACAATGTTGTCATCGATGAAGATCATATTAAGGATTTTTTGTATGCCATGGATAGTCTTGAGGTAGATGATGAAAATGTTGTCCTTAGATTGTTATTTCATACATTAGAGAAATATTCTCAAGAATTTTTTAACAACCTAGGAGCTGGTACTATCCATAATTTTCAAGAGTTGAAGCAAAATTTCCTTAGAAAATATGAAGAGAGGAATAATGAACAGTCCTTACTGAAAGAGTTGGCTACCATGAAAAAGAATGAAAATGAATCAATGGAAGATTTCAATAGGAGATTATTTAAGACCAAAAATAATATTTCAATAGCACTAAGTTTAAATGATGAGCAATCCATTTGTTTTTACAAGAATGCTTTCCTTGGATATTTTAGTTATGAGTTAAAGCATCAAGCAAAAACCACCATTGATATATGTATGGAAAGTTCTATTGAAATAGAGAGAAATATGATTGATAGTAGCAATATTAAAGCATACTCTTTAGAGCCCAATAAACCTAAAAGTAAGCCCAAGAAGGTTGAGTTCTCTATCCCTAAGAAGTAAAATAAGGATCCCATGAACAAAATAGTTGGTCAGTTGAGTGAGATATTTACCACTTTGAATAATAGGTTGGCTAGAACAAAAAAATGCAAAGACAACATTGCAAAAATTTAAAAAGGTGATAATAGAAAACAGGTAGATAATAAGCCTCCTTTTAGAAGGAATTTTAATAGAAACTAGAATAACAATGGAAATGAAGAGGGAAACAAAAATCAAAATGGAAATTGGAAAAAACAAATAGAAAGAGATATAGATTTCATTCCAAACCCAATACCCTCTAAAAATATATCATCAAATCAATATTTTTATTTCTCTACTTGTGATGCACCACACAACCATGTTTATTATGGTATTTATCTAATTTTGCATTTTAATGTTGATTTAAATGCTAAATCTAAAGATGAAGATATTAGAATTAATGTATGCTAGACTTAGGAGGATGAGGTTAGTGAAAATAAATTTGAGAAGTATATGGAATTATGTGTAAATAATATTAAACAAAGAGCCCCAATATTTGGAGAGGCATCAAAATCAAGTGAGTCTTCTAATACCAAATTTGATAGAATGAAGCAGGGGAAGCTTATACCTATAATAGAAGAGGTTGAGTCTTTGGAAAGAATACATGCTATTAATATTAGAAACATAATAGTGGAGGATAAAAATGATGAAGGGTTTGCACAAAAGGAGAAAACTATAGGAGTGATTTCACAGAAAAAGGTAAATCAAATAAAGATAAAAATTATTCCTGAAGAACCTAATGTAGAGGAAATTATCCAAAATAAACAAAATGACTTAGTTAATCAGAGATATAGAAAAGAAATTGATGATAAGAAAGATCAATTTGATCTAGGTATAGAGGTTTCCAAATATAAGGTTAGAATAAATTTTGTATAATTAATGATCATCCCAAAGTATCGATATTAGGTATGTAGAGCCTTCAAACTAATGGATCAGTCAAGAGGACAACCTAAAAACCCCATAGAACTTGAGAATAATGCAATCAGAGCCCCATATTCAGTTAAGCCATTTTACATATCACTAATATAAACATCATGTTTTAATTTTTTAATATTACTTTGTAGGCATTGGACAAAGAAATTAGGTGGTACTATTCAGTTGGATTGGTCATATACCACTATCCTATTGCAGGGCAAGGAAAATTCATCTTGAAAAGATAACTCTTCAACAAGTATTCAGTTGAATTCAAATATCCTAATGATAATATGGTTAATATCATGAATTTTATTTAGGAAAAATACGTAAGGGTTTATTTTGTTTGGCACTCTCCTTTCTTATTAGAAGTACCCAATGTTGAGAATATGGATCCAACACCGAAAGTTGAAGTAGATGCACAAAATGATAGAATTCTGAATTTAGAGTTATGAACTATGACCTTTGATGGGGTAAAATCTCAAGTAAGAGCAAGAACTAGAAAACTATTGATAGACAATAATGGAAGCTATCTTGGCATACCATACAGGTTAGAATTATCTTGTACAAACAATGTTGTAGAGTATGAAGCTTTATTGCTAGGGTTAAGGAAATCCAAGGAATTGGATATTAATATCTCAAAGTTAGTGGGGATGTTGAGCTAATAATTCAATATATCAAGGGGAAATATTAAACAAAGCACCCTAGATTAAAGCAATATAAGTAGACAATATTGGATGAAATAGATAGATTCTTGGATTTTGATCTGTAATACATTACTAGAGAATAAAATCACAAAGCAAATTTATTGGCAATAAATGCTTCTAGAGTATATAGCCCTGAGATAAAAACTTGGTTTATGGATAGGTTTCCAATCATATATGTCCCTGATAATGTGGTATATTTACAAGTTTTTCATTATGATATACACATTAATGATTTTACAAATATGGAGAATGAATTATATGACATTATTTATAATGAAAGTGATGAATAAAAATTGAAGAATGTTATTGGGGAACCCACAAAAGTCATGAAACTGAAGACCAATAGGATCCATAGGAGGTTGGTATCTTTAGAAAAAAAAATTGATAGCTTTGATAGAGCATATAGGCCTCTGGTTTAGGAGTCTGAAGTGGATTAAGTTAATATTAGAATAGATTAAGAGCCCAATATTGTTAGGATCAATAAAGATCTATCAAGAAAAGAGAAGCATCAATATATCAACTTATAGAAGACGAAGATTGATGCTTTTGCTTGGAGTTATGAGGATCTGAAGACCTTCAAAACAAAGGTAATGACTCACATAATATCCCTTCAAAAGGATACCAAGCCTTTTAGGTAGAAATAAAGAAAGTTCAATTCTACTTTGCATCCAATCATGTAGAAAGAAGTGCAGAAGTTATTGGAAACCAAGATAATTAGGAAGGTGATATTTTATTCTTGGTTGGTAAACCTGATTCCAGTTAGAAAAAGAATGGTGAGATTAGGCTTTATGTAGATTTCAATAATCTAAATAAGAGCTCACTTAAGGACAACTATCCACTTCCAAATATGGAATAGTTGCTTCAAGTAGTGGTTGGGTCATCAAGAATGTCTTTATTGGATGGCTTTTCAAAACAAAGGTAATGACTCACATAATATCCCTTAAAAAGGATACCAAACCTTTTAGGTAGAAAAAAATAAATTTTAATCCCAATTTGCATCCAATCATGTAGAAAGAAGTGCATAAGTTATTGGAAACCAAGATAATCAGGAAGGTGAAATTTTCTTCTTGGTTGGCAAACATGGTTCTAGTTAGAAAAAGAATAGTGAGATTAGGCTTTGTGTAGATTTCAATAATTTAAATAAGAGCTCACTTAAAGACAACTATCCACTTCCAAATATGGAACAATTTCTTCAAGCAGTGTTTGGATCATCAAGAATGTCTTTATTGGATGACTTTAAAATATAATCCAAATTATAGTGAATCTAGAATATAGACACAAAATATCTTTCACCACACCATGGGAAACTTTTGAATATCTTTATTGGATGACTTTTTAGGATATAATCATATTGTAGTGAAAAGGATATGCCCTTGGGATTGATGAATGTAGGGGCAACATTTTAGAGATCCATGGATGTTTCATTTAAGGGGTTTATTTTCAAGATAGTAGTAGTGTATCTTGATGACATTATAACATTTTCAAAAAATCCTAAAGATCATTTTGCACATCTAAATCAAGTGCTTGATAGGTGCAAGTAGTTTGGCATATCTTTGAATCCTATAAAATGTATGTTTGGGTCCACTCAAGGTAAATTGCTTGGGCATATTGTTTTGAAATAAGGAATTAGCATTGACACACAAAGAATAGAAGAAATTGCTAAAATTCCCCCTCATAAAAATCTTAAGGGAGATAGATCATTATTTGGGAAGATCAACTTTATTAGGAGGTTTGTTCCTGATTTTTCTCAGATTGCCAAGCCAGTAAATGATAGGATCAAGAAAAGTGGGAAAATATAATGGACAAAGGAAAATACTACAACATTTTAGAATATCAAAGATGTAATTACTTAAGCTTTGGTATTAAATTGCCCTGATTACTTCAAATATTTCAAAATCTAGATATTTTATTCAGAACACACTATTGTTGTAGTTATAGCTCAAAAGGATGAAGAGAAAAATGAAATACCTATATCCTTTATGAGTACAGGATTGAAGGGTGCTAAAATAAAATAATCTATGCTAGAAAAATAGGCTTATGCAGTAATAATGGCATTAGATCATTTCAAATGTATATTTAGATCAAACAAGGTAATAGCCTACATTGTTGCAAAAAATATTTTCACTCAGCTTGAACCTTTAGGCAATCCTACAAGGTAGATGGCTAAATTACTATAATATGATGTAGAGTTAAAAGTTGTATAGATTTTCAAAGGATAGGGACTGGAAAAGTATCTAGCTAACAAAGAAGGGAAGGCCATGAATAACACCATCATGATAGATGAGTAGCAATAAGCTAGAGTAATTTATAATTCTTATTACCAATGGTATGATGGAATTATTTTTTACCTTCAAAACTTATCATTTCCAAAATTTATACCTTAAAATAAAAAGGGATCTATCAAGCAATTGGCTCAAAATTACTAAATTCAGAAAGGTAAACTTTATTGGAGGCATCCTTATGGTGTGTTGCTCCTTTGCTTATTTGAGAAAGAGGCCTCTCAAGTACAGAAAGAATATCATTATGGATTATGCAGGGGTCATTTTGCTCCAAATACCACTACTCATAAAATAACGAGAGCTAGTTATTATAAGCCCTCCTTATTTAAGGATATCTATCAATTTTTTATGAGTTGTTATAGCTATCAAGTTTTTGAAAGAAAAAAAAAATCATCATTTATGCCCTTGAGGTTGGAAGCTCCTTTTACTTAGTGGAGAATACATCTCATAGGTGAGATTAACCTAAATTCTTCTAGGGGTCAAAGGTGGATCATCATAGCAACAAACTATTTTACCAAGTGGGTAGAAGTAGAACCTCTAAAGAAATCCACTATAGAAGTAGTCATAAAAGTTTTTGAAGGGCACATATTGAAAGGATTCAGGGTTCCTAGGAAGATAGTCACAAACAATGGTAACTATTTCACTTCTTTCAAGATGATTGATATTTTCTAAATACAGTAAAGATCTTTCTTGTTATGTGAATTACTATTCTCAAGGGAAGGGTTTAGTAGAATCATCAAATAAGAATTTGATCAAAAAAATCAAAAGAACATTAGGTAGAAACAAAAGAAATTGGGATAATGAGCTAAAGTTTGCTTTATGGGCTGATATAATATCTATCAAAAGGAGCATAGGAAAATATCCTTATTAACTTGTATATGGTGAGAATGCTCTATTATCCCCTCAGGTGGAAATTCATGTTTTATCTTTACTTCTTCAATATCATGAAAATCCAAATGTCTTGCAAAGAATAATTGATCAAATTATGAAGTTGCAAGAATAAATAAAGGATTCATTAATGAAGATAACTGATTAGACTCACAAAATAGTGTAGTTGTTCAATAATAAAGCCAAGGATAAACCTTTTCAAAGAGGATATATAGTGTTGTACTAGGACCCCAAGAATGACAAGCATTGTGAGAAAGGGAAGTGGGAACCCAAATGGCTTGGTCCCTATAAAATACTTCAAAACGTAGGCTAGCATACTTGCAAATTGAAAACTCTAGATGGTGCAAAATTTTCAATTTGTATCAACAGCCAACATTTGAAATTGTACCATTCTACATAGAGGGTTTGAGAAGCCTCACAAAAATAAAAAGTGTTTCAATATTATCCTTTTTAGGTGATTAAGGAATTCTTTTAGGTGATTAGTTAATTTTTTAAGTTCTTGTGGTCTGCTGGAGATTCAAGAGTTCTTAGGTGATTCATTTTTAAATATTCTTTTCATCACCTATCCTAGTTAGAGCCTATGTTGGATCCTCAAAATCTAACTTGACTTTTCCCCTAAATTTTCAAATTTTTGGCGTCCTGTGAGTCTTTATTTTAGGTCTTTCTAAAATTTGCAATAATCCTAGTCAGTCTCCTTTTAATATTTTTTTGGGTATTTGCGAGTCCTTCCTTACCCTTCAAGAGCATTTTTGAAATATTTTGTGTCATCAAGATCAGGGCTTATTTTGGTTTTCCTAAGGTCTTTTTTCAATAAATGTTGGCCTAAATAAGGTTTAATTAATTATTTCTAACTTCCAAAGGTCTTAAAATATTTAATTTAATATTTTTTATGGTTTAATTCAAATATATAAATAATTTAATTAAATATTTAATTAAATTTGATTATATATTTAATTAAATTATAATTAAATATTTAATTAAATTTGATTATATATTTAAGCCCTTTGGATTTCATCCTAAGCCTAACCATGTTCCCCCATGAACCACCCCCTATCATATTCCATATTTCTTTCCCTACCACCTAATTCCTAAGCCCTAAGGTCTACCCCACCCCCTCCACTATCTTTTTCCTAAGCTAATCCTAACATCCACCCCCCATCCCCACTATATTTTTCCTAGCCTAACCCATCCCTTTCCCCTAAGTTTTCCTACCACCTCCCTTCACCCCATCACCCTCCACTCTCCATTAGTAATTAACATTTTAATTAAATATTCACCTTAAGAACTCCCCCACCCTCCTTTTTGGTACTTAGCAAGTTAAAACGAAGGTAACCAAGTCAACACATGTCTAACACATTGCTCCTACCATGTGGACCCCATTAGGTGAATCAATAACACAAGTTAGAATATGTGATCTAATGATGCACATGTGAGTGAGGGTAGAGTGTGTAATTCAAAGTGCTCCAATCATAGCATTCCAAGTGGTAGAGGCATGTGCTGAAACTGAGGTAAGAAAAATTCAACACACGAATCTAATGATGCATGGAGAAGCACACAAATCTATGGTGCATGAGGTAGCACATGAGAACCAGTGTTTTAATGGGAGCATAACATGTGGTAAAGAGTGATTGGTAGGATCATATAAATGGACCTGGGGATATCACATGATCCAATGAAGTGGAAGGCATCACATGTTCTAAAGCACTCCAATCAGGGAGTGCTACATGGTGGTAGATGAAGCAAGAAACTATAACAAATGAATATGGAGGTATTTTTAATTGAGACCACTATTAGGCCACAAATGAGAGCCACAATAAATGCAATCAATATTGTGGATCAAATATAGAGGAAGTTGTAGTTATTATGGGCTATTACCTAGTAAATGATAGTTATAGTTATGGATCATCATCGAGCTTTGAATGAGAATCACTTTGCAAGCTATATGAGAGAGTTTCTTCAGTATGAAAAGAAGGGGATCAAATTTTTGCATAGTAAAATTCTAAAAAAGGTATACCAAAGTGCCTTTCCTTTGTTAGTTGTATTTTCCTTTTTGTGTCTTGTCTAGTCATCTCTTTTTCTTCCCCATTACTATGTAGGTTTTTGCTAAGGAGGTACCTAGTTTACTAAGATAATTTCTAGTGATTGAGGTTAGAAGTCAGGAGGCTCTTTGTTACATCATTTGAATGAAAAGTCGAAGTTCTATATTGCATCATTTGAATGGAGAATTTATTGTATTCTCTTATTGAAATATGGTTATCCTAATTAGACTCCCATTGTAATGATCTATTGATTAATACAATCTTATTTTCTCCTTTCAGCAGTTCTATGTGTAGTTTTTGTGTTATCCTATTTACATATTACATTACTTGAATGTGTAAATGATGAATTATTTCACTGACATGTTTAATAATTTTTATTACATTATTTGAATGAATGTGGTTAGCTCAATTTTATCCTCTCCCCCTTCTTTCATCACCATATTTTAATTTTGGCTACAATTACCCAATGGATAAGGCATCGGTCTACTGATTGAAGCATTAGTTGGGAGTTACTTTGAAGCTTGGTTAAATTTTATGTTGTAGTTTTATTTCATTTTTGCAAATTTGGATGAGCATGAGCATATGAGAAATATTATAGGCTCACCTCTAGGGTTTCCTTACCCTACTTGATCTATCTAGAGTCTTAGGATAATATTTTCCCAAGTCAAAGAGGTGGATCCACCAAAGTCCATAGTGTTGATAGGATCAGGGAAGTCTTACATCATGAAAAATATCTTAAGAGTGCAATAATTTCCCCCAATAGTCACGTTGTGGATGATTCCTAACCCACTCCTAACCACAAACATCCAACTAATCAACCTCCTACTCAACAAACACCAACAACTAATCAAGATATGGGAATCTTCCAAAATCCTCTATCCAATCATGGTCAACAGATAACTAATCAAGTGTCATACCATAATGTGTCACCTTACTACAATAACATAGTGGGTATGATAAAAGCTACTACAAGGTAATAAAATCAAGCTCAACCGACTCAACAATCTCAATAGGAGATAAGTTCTACATCCAAAAAACCTCCTAGATCATCCTTATTTCTTAATAGTAACCAAAAAGAAGCACAAGTGTAGAAAAACCAATCTTAGCATTAAAGCCTCAACCAAAAGTCTCATTTCACAACCAATAGTAGTTAAATAACACACCCACAAAGATATCCCTCTTATGACTTTTACAGACTTATCCTATCTATAAAGAAACCTTGTTGAAGCTTCTAAGTCAACAATTTATCCCTCAAGATCTTCCCCTAGCAACCTAGCCAATATTGTAGGTACTCTTGGGATAAATCATATATCTTTTATGATGACAATATTCCCCAAAATTTACAAAGGGATTCTCCCCTTTACATTACTGGATATATTGGGAAATTTCATCAAGTGGATATTGGTGGACAATGGTTCCTCCCTCAATATATACACTTATAATTTATTCTAAAATTTTGGACTTAAGAAGGAAGACTTAATAAAATCTGATGTCATCATAAAATCTTTCAACAATGAGTCCTAAGAGGCATGAAAAATTTTATCCCTTCCATTTAGGGTAGGACCCAATATCTTAGACACTTTGTTTTATGTGGTATCTTATCCAACATCTTCTAATATTCTTCTTGGATACCCTTAGATTCATATATTGAGGGTTGTCCCTTCTACTCTTCATCAATGTTTGAAGTATGAATTCAAAAATTAACTTATCACCATCCAGGGTGATCCTAATTCATTCCAATACTATTCAATGGTTGAGAAAGCCTAATCTAAGCTCAATTTCTATCCATTTATTTCTCTTCATGAATTTTATTCTTCTTCTCCTCTCATCTCTTCTCGTCATTCTTCTCATCATTATAAAATCACAAAGAATTTTGATAAATTCAAAATAAGTAAGGAACCATCAATTATTATCTCATCATAAGATCAAATCATTCAATTTATTGATAGTCCTCTTCTAGACCTAGCCAAGCTACCACATTCACCCTAAACTATGGATTTACCCCATAAAAAGGGTGAAATACTACGTATTTGTATGTGTACCTTTTTATATGTAGGAATGTCCCATAAAAAAAATATCTTTGTAGCAACCCCTGAAGAACATGTGCTTATACTAAGAGGGGGTGAACAATATAAGATACAACTATTTGATTTTCAATCCATATGATAACATCATTAATATTAAAGTAGTAAACATCACACAAAGCATCACACACATGAGAGACATAATTTAACGTGGTTCACCCAATGTGGACTACTCCATGGAGAAAATATTTCTTATAAAATTTTCTCAAATAAATTCTTTTGGCAATCCTTTCCCTATTATAATGTTTATGGACTTCTATCCAAAGGAGACACCAATCCCCTAATCAAGTTTGTGGATCTCTATCCATAGAAGAACTCCTTCTCCTTTACTCTGGTTGGTTATCTTCTAGAAGAACTGCTACCTCCACTACATTGGCTTATGGATCTCTATCTACTGAAGACTCCTACCCTCACTCAGAAGACCTATCTTCACTACCCTAGCTAATGGACCTTTATCCACTAGATATTGTTGTCCTCTATACTCTGTCACCCCAAAAGTTTGCTCTTAGATCTATCTCAAATCTACACTAAAAATAGTTCTTCATTCTAGCACAGATCTACTCAAACTCTATCTCTGATCTACACTAAACACAGTACTTCGATCTAGCACAAATCTACTCAATCTCTATTTTTGGTCTGGCACAAACCTATCCTCAAATATGCACCAAATTCTATCCTCAAGTCTATCCTCAATTCTTAACACAAATCTTGACTCAATCACAAATCAACTCTACTAGATCTACCCCAAATATTAACTCAATATTTGAATAAATAAATCAATCAAATCTGCTCACAAGTCTTCTCAAAGACTTATCTCAAATCTGCTCAACAAGTCATTACTAAAACTTGTCCAATCTGCTCAACAAGTCTTCACCAAGACTTGTCTGAAATTTGTATTGTAAGCTTCCACAAAAGCTTACTCCACTCAACCAATCACTCAATGAAACACTCCTTTTTTACAAACCCTAGTCCAAGCATATGAACACTCACTCAATTATTTCCAACAATACTTATCAAACAATCTCACATAACAATGATACTAAAGATATTTCACAAACCTTAGTTTAAGCATATGGAAACTTACATCAATATTTCTAATAATTCTTATCAAACAAGGTTTTGAACATCAAATCTCATTCCAAAAAACAAAACTCAAAAATGCTTATCAAAAAATCCTTTTCACTCCAACTTAGCATTCACAACATCCAACAATATTTCACTCACAAGGAATATATGCCCATACCTTTTATTTGATGAATAATTGACCTTAAAAACCTATCTCAATCACAATTGCTCTTTTTTTTTAATCTCAAGGGTTAGGTAGCAAAAATGTTCTCAAAAGTTCAATCAATAATTCCCTCACAAATTATTCTCACCATACAAAACATTAGATCTCAATTACACCTTATTACTCCTCTCAAATATTAAACACAATAAGAATTTATTTTAAAATAAAATTTAAAACCCTCTAAAGCCTTATTACTCCATTCAACACTTAATAACCAAAATCACAATATAAAATTTAATTTTCATAAAACTTATATCTCCCTAAAATCTCATGCCAAGCAACCTTAGGACAAAAATTAAATTTAAAAAATTAAATACGTTTTTCCCTTGGTGGGAATCAAACCCATGTTGAATTGCCACCAACACCCTAGCTATGACTTCAAATACAGCGTGAGCTAGGCACTCACATTGGGAGAAAGAAGCACCTCATGTAATTTATTGCTTCCCTTTGACACCTAAGCCAAAAACGTTTACTTCCCTTCTTGGTGCCTCAACCAAAATTTTCACCAAAACTACCATTGAGATTCAATAATGGGTCCTCCTATTTGCCAAAGCCCTAAGTCATAGTCGCTTGCCACTAGGCCAACCAACCATTTGGTTATGAGGCTTAGAGCCTCACAAATATTATCCCTTCGTTGGCACAAACAAGACAAAAAACTTTATCTTCTTCCTCACACAAAATTCGTAGAATTCGTAGGCTTAATGTTATTCAAACGAAGGTATCCTTTGTAACTAAGGCGCATGATATTTATACCATTGTGTCACCACCATATTAGAAGTCGACAGAGGAAATAATGCATGATGTCATCACTGTCTTTTTGCCCTCAAAACCCTAACCTTAGGGTTAATTAAATTAGATTAAAATTTAATTAATAATACAAATTTTATAATTAATTTAATAACTATAAATTTAATCAAATTTATTTATAAATTAATTTATAATAAAATTATTAAAATTAATTTATAATTAATTTAATATCTTTAGGTCTTACCTTTGATATTATAATAAAATATTATAATATTTTTTTTCTTGGGCCTTCATATTTCTCCTGTAGACCTTATCAGATCACCTTATTATTTTTGAAATTAACTCTTGACATCCTTCCTCTTGCCTTGCTCATTGAAACTAACTCTTGACATCAATGACAAAAAATCTTGCTCATATTTTCAACAATCTCCCCCTTTTTCATTGATGGCAACCCATTTTCCTTTTACTATTCCTTTTACCTTTTCCTGTTCTGCTCCCCAGTTGAAATTTCTATTGACATCATTTTTCACATAACCAGTGTAGTGTACATCTATGACCATATTTGTTACAAGAAAAGCAATAGCCATGGAATAAATTATTTAAATTGTTTGGATGCCTTTGAGATTGTGGTTGAATGCTTATCATTCTATGATTAACTCTCATCCATGGTTCTTCTTTTATCTCTTCCTTCCATATGTCATTTATTTATGGAGTATACATCACTTGCTTATCTTTGTTTGAATTTTTTGCTTCTTGAAGACTTGACTCCTCTTTCTGTTTCCCAAACTTTATAACTGGTAATACCTTGGTATTTTCAACTTCATTCCTTAGATAAACAATTTTTGCTTCTAATATTTCACTTTTTATTTCTATTTCTCTTAATAGATCTATCATATCTTGTTCAATTTTCTTTCCCTCTTCTACCTTTATCTTAAGTTCTGTGAGACTCTGTAGAAGTTATATCCTTGCTTCTTCATATTCTTGAATTTGATCCTTCAATCTTGAGTTTTTATTTATAACCTTTTCAAGGTTCCTAAGAGCAGCAAAGAATTCCTCTTTTATGTCAAACATGGTATCTTCTTCACTATTTGAAGTCATGTGTGTTTCTGATGGATCTTCCTCCAAGTTGTTAGTCTTTTTACACAGAAACCCACTTTGATACCAATTGAAGAACACATGCTTATACTAAGAGGGGGGTGAACATTATAATATAAAAACTTTTTCTTTTCAATCCATATGATAACATCAACAATATTAAAGTAGTAAACATCGCACAAAGCATCACACACATGAGAGATGTGATTTAATGTGGTTCACCCAATGTGGGATACTCCACGGAGAAAATATTCCTTATAAAATTTTCTCAAATAAATTATCTTGGGAATCCTTTCTCTATTACAATGTTTATGTACTTTTGTCCAAAGGAGAAACCAATCCCCTAATAAAGTTCATGGATCTCTATCCCCAGGAGAACTCCTTCTCCTCTGCTCTGGCTTGTGATCTTCTAGAAGAACTGCTTCCTCCACAACATTGGCTTATGTATCTCTATCCATTGAAGACTCCTACCCTCACTTAGAATACGTGTCTTCACTGCTCTGGCTAATGGACCTCTATCCACTAGAGACTATTGTCCTCTATACTCTGTCACCTCCAAAGTTTGTTCTTAGCTCTGTCTCAAATCTACACTAAACATAGTTCTTCCATCTAGCATAAATCTGCTCAAACTCTATCTCTGATCTGCACTAAACATAGTCCTTCGATCTAGCACAAATCTACTCAATATCTATTTTTGGTTTGGCACAAACCTATCAAATATGCACCAAACTCTATCCTCAAATCTATCCTCAAGCCTTAACACAAAGCTTGAATCAATCATAAATAAACTCTACTAGATCTACCCCAAACCTTAACTCAAGGTTTGAACAAATCATTCAATCAAATCTACTCACAAGTCTTCTCAAAGACTTGTCTCAAATATTCTCAACAAGTCCTTACTAAAACTTTTCCAATATGCTCAATAAATCTTCACCAAGACTTATCTAAAATTTGTATTGTAACCTTCCACAAAAACTTACTCCAATCAACCAATCACTCAATGAAAAACTCCTTGTTTACAAACCCTAGTCCAAGCATATGAACACTCACTCAATTATTTCTAAAAATGCTTATCAAGTAATCTCACATAACAATGATACTCAAGATATTTCACAAACCCTAGTTCAAGCATATGTAAGCTTACTTCAATATTTTCAACAATGCTTATCAAACAAGGTTTCTAACATCAAATCTCATTCCATAAAACCAAACTCAACAATACTTATCAAACAATCCTTTTCACTCCAACTTAGCATTCACAACATCCAACAATATTTCACTCACAAGGAAGATATGCCCATACCTTTTATTTGATGAAGAATTGATCTTAAAACCTATCTCAATCACAATTACTATTTTTGCCAATCTCAAGGGTTAGGTAGCAAAAACCTTCTCAAAACTTCAATCAATAATTCCCTCACAAATTATTCTCACCATACAAAACATTATATCTCAATTACACCTTATTACTCCTTTCAAATATTAAACACAATAAGACTTTATTTTAAAATAACATTTAAAACCCTCTAAAGCCTTATTTCTCCATTCAACACTTAATAACAAAAATCACAATATAAAATTTAATTTTCATAAACCTTATCTCCCTAAAATCTCATGCCAATCAAACCTTAGGACCTAAATTAAATTTAAAAAATTAAATACCTTTTGCCCTTGGTGTGAATCGAACCCATGTTGCGCTGCCACAAGTGCCCTAGCCATGGATTCAACTACCACATGATCTAGGCACTCACCTTGGGAGAAATAAGCATCTTGTGTACTTTATTGTTTCCCTTTGGTTCTTAGGCCAAAAAATTTTACTTCTCTTCTTGGTGCCTCAACAAAAATGTTCACCAAAACTACCATCGAGATTTGATCATGGGTCCTTCCACTTGCCAAAGATCTAAGTCACAAATGCTTACCTCTAGGCCAACCATCCAAATGGTTATGAGGCTTAGAGCCTTATAAATCTTGTCCCTTCACTGGCGCAAATAAGAAAAAAAACTTTGTCTTCTTCCATGCATGAAATTCATAAAAATCGTAGGTTTAATGTTATTCAAACGAAGGTATCCTTTGTAACCAAGGCATATGGTATTTATACCATTGTACCACCACCATATTAGACTTCGGTGGAGGAAATAATGCATGATGTTGGTGCTTTATTTTTGCCCTCATAACCCTAACCTTAGGGTTAATTAAATTAGATTATAATTTAATTAATAATAAAATTATTATAATTAAATTATAATTAATTTAATAACTATAAAGTTAATCAAATTAATTTATAATTAATTTAATTTCTTTAGGTCTTACCATTAGACCTTTAATATTATAATAAATTATTATAATATTATTTTTCTTGGGCCTTCATATTTCTCCTGTAGACCTTATCTGATCACCTTCTTATTTCTAAAACTGACTCTTGACATCCTTCCTCTTGCTCTGCTCACTAAAACTGACTCTTGACATCAATGACAACAAATCTTGCTCATATTTCCAACAACCCTTTTTTGGTAGAGTGTACATTTTCCCATTGTTATCTATCCAATGATTACCCACTTCCCAATCAAATCCTATCTAGTATGGGATATATGGGTAAGGGTTTGGGACCACAATAAAAATATATTCAAAAACCTTTGAAATTTGAGCTTTGGCTTGGGATATTTGGCATAGGTTACATCCCCAAAAAAAAACCAACCCTTACCATTTGGTGATGATGAATTTGTTACTTATGTTGAATTCATGGATCATCATGGCTTTGAGTGGAGTAATGAGGATAAGGAACTGCCTTCTCCCTCTAGCATTTATTTTTTTAATGTTATAGCTTTGGTGCATCTTGAGTTAGTTACAACCCTAGGGAAGTATGTTGAATGGGATACTATTTGTTATATGGATCATCAAAATATCCTTCAAAATAGCTTCTTATTTGATAGGTTTATCCCTTGTGTCACTCATGTTGAGTCTCCTAGATCTCAAATTGGTCATGTTCCTATGTCTCCTGAAGATCTTGAGAAATTAGAAATTGTTGTCCCTATCACTAAGAAGGATGGCACAATTCAAGAATGTGTTGACTTTTGTTTAGCTTTTTTAGTGACTCTCAAAGGAAATAATGAGAAGGATACTCTTTCTCATTAAGAAAAGAGGCACACTCAGAATCTATCTTGAATTTTATTTAGATCATTTAAACCAATTGGATTTGTTGGATGAAAATCACATCCATGCCTTAGAGCATATTTGAGCCTATCAAAATAGGCTTAAGTGATCTTACTCTAAAAAATTTTGCACTCATTATTTTGAAGTTAGGGACCTTGTTCTCAAGGAAACCCATAAGAACACAAATTATCGCACAGATCTTAAAGGAATATTTCAACCCAATTGGCTAGGCCCCTTTGTCTGTTAGAGTATATTATATCATTTGGACCATGTAAATGTACCACCCTTAGTACATAACTAGAGTAGGATATTACTTTAGGGGGTAGTTAGCTAGTTGTTTCAAGGAATATAATAAATGCACAAGTATCTATGTACAAGTTGTAAATGTGCAAGGCATCCCATTGTACAAGTAGGTAGATTTTTGGCCAAGCAATCCATATTTCTATATAAAGGGCATCATAGTGAGTCATTATATATCATTGTAGGTAGTAGTAGGTATAGTGTGTGGATCACCATATTGGTGATGGGGTACAATATAGTTATTTAGTATAAATTCTAGAGTGTTCATTTCCTCCATACCGCATTGTATAATTTTTATCACTTTCTATTAATAGCATATTTTATCATCTTATATTTCTGCATATTTCATATCCTGTGATTGTATTCTCCCTTGTCATTCACCATCAAAATCTAAAAGTGGTATCAAAGCCATGATAGATTGATAGGGATGGGAAAATCCATATGAAATATTGATAGGAGAAGCAAATATCAGTTCTATAATTTCTAAAATTGCATTTGGGTAGAGTCTTTCCATAGAGTTATATAAAAATCGTGAAGACTAGGTTTCAACATTTATTCCACTAGATTGATAAATCAACTAGTGAAGATTCATCATTGAAAAGATTTAGAATCATCTTACTAATATCTTGTTGCAGGAAAATGAAACTAAAGGAAGCCCTATTGGAGATCTACACATTGTAGAAGAGAAGGCCACATAAGCCTTATTGTAGAATAAAAGGCCACAAAAGCCTTATTGCAGAAGAAAAATCTGCATAAGCTTTATTGTAGAAGGAAATACCACAAAAGTGTTATTCCAAAATGGTCATAGAAGCCTTGAACCATAAGAGACTCCAGAGAAGAGTCCAATAATATAGGATATTAGTGATCTTTGTTGAAGACTACAATCTAAATATTAGCTAGAGTCTTTCCACAAGATAGTGAAGACCAGGACTCAACACATAATACATACCACTAGTTTTAAGAATAACTAGTGAATATAAAGAGGTCTAAGAAAATACTCCATTGGAAATAACATATTGAAGATCTGTTCCATAATAAGTTGAAGAGACATAGGTTTCATTGAATAACTTCCATTCTTAGAAGAGATAGAGAAGGACTATCAAAAGTTTTGTTCTAGATATCTGTGAACAAGATCTCATTGCCAACACTTATGTAGTTGAAGGTTGAAATAAAGGTCTCATCAAGAAGACCAGAGAAGATGCAAGATCAAAGACCTTTGAGAGTTCTCAAGGAGAAAAAATATAAGGTTTGGAGAGCCTCATTACAAAAATTGAAGAAGTTATCAAAGAAGTTACTAGGAGAACTCACTGGAGAAATTAACTACAAAAGATAGTGAAATATTTGGGACAATTATCACCATCCGAAAATAATCCCAAGAGGAAAATAATTTAGCAAGGAGTGCCAAATCCCAAAGAATAATATTGAAAAACTCAAGCCAAAATATTAAGAAGAGATTCTTGTTTGAAGAATAACTTAGACAAAAGAAACCTACCATATCCAATAATATTTGGATATTATCCTTCATATATAAAGAAGGTACATATAGATATTTATTGGATTCATGGCAAACTATTAAAAGGGTTCTAGAAGGACAACATTTCAATGAATACATTGAATAGTAAAGGATACAAATCAAGATATCATTACTATCTATAAGACTTCAGAGTTCTAGGCCAGATCCTGAAGGAGAAGATGAAAAATCATCTACTACAATTTTAGAGTAGCAAACTAGAAGCATTCATAGCTACGAGCAACCAACATTCTAGATGAGAGACTTGGTGAATCAACTCATCAAGATATTCATCATCAAAGGTAAGCAACTTAGGTGCAAAAGGTTCATTACTTGAACACTTATTTAGATTACTACTTAACTTCATTGAGCACCTTATTAGAATTTGGAAGTTGTAAAATAGAATGTTGTATTTTAAGTCCTAACAGAAAGTGTAGAGTATAGTTTTTGTTAAGGTTCATTACATGCACATTAATAGGAGTTAGACACATTCTTCCTATTATCTAATTATTGAGAAAATTATTACATTAAGGAATTTTTAGAGATTATTAAGTGTATTTGAAACTACTTTGAGAGATTTTAACAAGAGCAATAAGGCTAGATTATTAAAGTACATTAATTTAGAAAAATTATTGGTTGATTGGACTATACTAGATGTTCATTAAACTAGTTACTCTCAAAGTATTATTTTGTGTATTGATTTTTAATATCAATGACACAAAATCTACAAATAATAAAAAATTATAAAGACACTATTTAGAACTTAATACCTATAAGGTATTGTGGCCCATAGAAGCCACCAAGTAGAGTGAAATTCCTCCAAGGAGTGAAGAAGAAGAAGAAGACAACCATTAAATCAGTGATATAAGCTAAACATAGAGACTTGGTGAGTCTCAAAATCAAAGTGCACTAAGAGATCATTACATGATTATTAGATTGGGTTCATTACTAGATTAACCAAGCAAAGGAGAGAGTTGTCTATAAAATAATGCAACATCAATCAGCCCTCACCTACAATAAATAGTACGAAGAAGATGCCATTAAATTAGAAATAGAAGCTTGCAAAAGAGAAGGTGCAAATAAAGATATTCTATTACAAGTCTATTTACATTATTTTGCACCAAAAAATATTGTCCTATGTAGGAGAAAGGATAGAACTTGGGTGTCTTAAAGACATATCCTCCATAAGAGAGAAATATCATACAAGCGACCATAGAGGAGCACTATCTAAAGAAATAGATAAGAGCTAACATAGAGCTCTCATTATGGTGTCCAAAGACACCCTTACAACCATAAAAGTAGGTATTCCTAAAAATCAATATGAAGCATAAAATATCACAAAAGATTCAATATCTATTTACGTTAGCTATCATCTATAGAACATTGCAAAGAGAATATTCAAATTAGCATACTGAAAGTAAAATTATAGTTGAAAAAGAAGCATTTGAGTTAAAGGAAAAACATAGAGCAATATCCAAGCCATTTATTGGAGAATATATCCACTGAAGGAGCACTCAAATCAGCTCTCGAACCACCATAGAAGCATCTCTAAGCTCCTAAGACCTCCATCAAATCAAGAGCCAACTCATACTCACTTGGAAGAAGCATTAAGGAACAAGAAATAGTTGGATTTACATAGGCAAGTGGGATATATAGAAGAAGAGAAGCATTGAAAGGAAAATACATGCAATCAACCATTTTTTATAATTGACAAGAAGTGCTCATTCCATCTCATTATTAAACGCTTAAACATTGGAGCGAAGGGAGTTACAAAAGCATCTTTGACAGAAAGGAACGTTACAACATCTCCATTCATGATTAGAGTTGATAAGCCACTTGGAGAAAGCATTAGGATCAACCGTAAGTGTTAAAAAATAAGCCCCATGCACATTGGATCTCAAAGGCCATTTGGACATCATTATAAGAAGGATTAAAAATATCTTATATGTTACTCAAGACACACGTGCCACATAGCTACATAAACATTCAGCTCCAAGGTGTAGAAGAACTGCGAAGATGAAGTGAAAGAGGATAAATTACAAATTTCAAGTGAGTAAGAGCATGCTAAAATCGAATTAAAAGGAGGTAGCAAGGACTGTCATAAAACAACATTCAATTCCTATGGTGAGAAGCACTCGTTAAGGAGGATACCAAGCTAAAATAGGCACTGTAAAAGTGCATAGCTCAAAGGAAGAATACATAGGCCATTCGTTGAACAATGAGGTAAAAGTAACATAAATACAACATTGATATATGTACCAATCATCCATTGAAGTACTTGGATCTACTCAAAGATATGTATAGCATCAAGCCTTAAAAAGGTAATAACTAAAATTGGTTGCTTTAATTAAAATTGAAGTTATAAGGTAATATAGACTATTGTATTGTTAAAATGTGATATATTACATTGGAATAAACCTAACATGCATTAGTGATTATTAAGAAATTGTGTTTCAAGATATTAAATATTCATATTTGCAATTAATCAAGTAAGAGACATAAGGTTGTCAACTTTGATTAAATCAATATTAATTTGCAAATATTATAATTTTTTAATAATTCAAAAAGTAAAGAGATATAAAGCATACTACTTCAAACTAAATACATATAATTGGAATTTATAAAATTAATCTATTGAAAAGAGAATCAAATCAATTACCTTCATATAGAGTTGGAAATAATTGGTAAAAAGTATCTCATTCTCATTCTAAGGAGACAAAATAAATCCAATCATTAAAGCATTCATTGGGATAGGTAAGGCAAAATTAATAAGTTGATTATTCTCAATACATTACAAAATCCACTTAGAAGGTGAATTAAGTATATTTTAACTATTATGGAGATATAAGGAAGCCTACAAAACCTAATTCTAAAAAAGGTTTTATCAAATTAGTTCACATCTCTTAATTAGGGAGATATAAGAAATTCTACATAAACCTAAAAGCCAAGAAAGGTTTTACATCTAGAGAATGATTATGACCACAAATAAATTTATCCTTATAGAATCCCAAATACTAAAGGACCCAAAATACTTCTCATGGAAAAACAATGTGAGGGCTATTCTGACATTTTAAAATCTTTGGGATATTGTCAAAGGAGCAAGAATTAAACCAACTTAGGGAGAAAAAAAAATCAAAAGTTTGAAGAAAATTAGGCTAAGGAATTTATGATAATAACCTTTGCTATCATATATGAAATACAAGCTTACATTAGCTAAGTAGGGATATCTGCAGATGCTTGGAAAATATTAGAGAAAATATTTGAAGGGAAAAATAAAGCAACTATCCTAAATATTCAAACTCAATTGCATTCCTTGAAAATGAACAGTGGTGAAAGCATAAAATTATTCTTAAGGAAGATAACATATATCAAAGGGAAATTACTAACCTTAGGAGAAAAGGTTGAAGATAAATTCCTTGTTAAAGTAACCTTGAGAGCACTTCCAGATAGCTACAAGCATCTAGTTACATCCGTATAGGTTCTAAGCAAAGATACAAAGTTTGATGGACTAATCAAAATTCTTCAAGAATATGAGATAGAAAATATAGTGAAAAATGAAATGACTAACAATGCATTGGTCCTAAAATATAATCCATAGGGATACATCGCTTCATCATCAAAAGTTAAAAGACCTTGGAATAACATATATTATTAGATATGCAAGAGAAAAGGGCATTACACCAGATACTGTAAATTCAATCCAAGAAATCAAAATCAAGTAAATCAAATGTACTATGGAATCTAATGAAATAGAGCATACCAACCAAGGCAATATAAAAATAATACCCAACAACAACAATATCAATATTAGAACTATTATCCACAATTGGAATATCGAAAAGAGAATAAAAAAGGACATCTGGCTCAGAAGATTTAATAAATTGAACTAGAATATATGACAAATGATCAAGAAGTCAAAGTGCTTACAACAAGAGTGAAATTTTTTGAAGACACTAACTACTTGTTTGAACATGATACAGGAAACAAAGAAGAAGATCCATATTAAATACTAAAGTCTTCAATACCCAAATAATTTAATATAGGGGGGTGTTAGAGTATATTACATCATTTGGATTATGTAAATGTACCACCCTTGGAACATAATCAGAGTAGGAGATTACTTTAGGGGGTATTTAGCTAGTTACTTCAAGGAATATAATAAATGCACAAGTGTCTATGTACAAATTGTAAATGTGCAAGGTGTCCCCTTGTATAGCTAGGTAGAGTGTTGGCCAAGAAATCCATCTTTCTATATAAAGGGCCTCATAGCGAGTGATTATATATTTTTGTAAGTAGTAGTAGGTATAGTGTGTGGATAGCCATATAAACTTGTTGTAGGGTACAATGTAGTTCTTTACTATCATTTATAGAGTGTTCATTTCCTCCATATTGCATTGTATAATTTTCATCACTTTTCATTAATAGCATATTTTAGCATCTCACATTTCTACATATTTCATATCCTGTTATTGTATTCTCCCTTGGAATTCACCATTAAAATCTAACATTGTCACAACAACTAAGTTGGCTCAGGATCCTATTTTTTAGTTACATTATATGGTAAAGAAATTAAAGAACCAGTGAATATAATGCACCTAAAATGATATTATGCATGATTTCACATCTTCCTTCATCCTATATTTGGTTTACTTGCTCATACTACATGACTTCTTGTCATAATTTGCATGAATTTCTTAATATTTTGTTCCATTATACATATTTTCTTGTCATATAGATATTTTTCCACTTGATCATATTTGCATATGTCTGCTTGAGCATATATATTCTTAGGGACTTTTCAATGAGGCAAGTGATGAAACCTAGTTAGGTTTTATCTCGCATCCATTACACTCATACTAGGTCACTAATGCTTAGAGAACCCCCATCCTAGGAAAAATATTCATGCATTTTTCATATCTTTGCATCTATTGTCAACAATCATTCTTTTCTTCTTTTCTATTCTCATATATTCCTTGACCTTAAAAGCTTCAATAATCATTACATTTTTCTCCAATTCAAGGTATATATTTATTCATCTCTTATATATCTTTTGTCCTTTGAAAGTTTTTAATATTTTCTTCTTTTCTCCAAGACAAAGGATATATGTTCCTTCTTCTATCTACACATCTTATTTTTCTCACATTTTTTCTTCTTGATGTTTTAGTTGTTAAGATATCCTCATGGGATAGGGTAGATACTGCATGACTATCATTAATGGTGTTCATACAACCATTGACTATATTAAGTACATCTCTTAGCTATTTAAATTTTAAAAAGGACACACACATAATAATTTTTACTTCTTACTTCTCTCATTATTCTTTCTTTATTTCATCTAACACACACACATTTTTTTATTTTATTTTGCTTTGCTCAGTCATGTTTTGCACACATCACACCCCTATCAAGTTACTCTCCTTTTGGAAAATCAGTCAAATATTAAAATCTATACAACATAGCTTCATGGCTTCCAAGTGAGCACTAGCCTCCACATCAGGCTATTTGTGAGCATACATTCTAGTAGGTATCTCTCCACATATAGCCATTAGTGAGTATCACACCCATAGCGGGTAACACTCCACATTTTTTTATTTCAATAAGAATAACACCTTCATAGGATAGCTTCATGTTCACTCATGAGCACTACACCCATAATAGGTTTTTGCTCCATCCCTATACATTTGTGAGCATACATCCTCACAAAGTTTTGCTCCATATATATATATTTTTTTTCTTAGCTTATGATTATTTGATCTCACTAATCCCTTGCAATCTAAACTAATTCAAATATCATGATCTAAGCATATTTTGTTTTCTTTGAACTTTTGTTGACCTTCTCCTTCTTCTTATGCTTCTTCTATGTCTTTTCCTTCTTTTCTCCTCTTTTACCAAATTCATGCCCTATCCTTATGGGGCACGAATTCACCTTAAGATAAATTTGCGATCCATTTTTATGGGACACAAATTTAGATGAAGTGTTGTTTTGTCTTTTCTTCTTGTTTTATCTTCTTATTTTCTTTCTTTCATCCCCTTTTCTTGGATTTTAGTTTTTGCTTCTCTGATAATTTTGTCATGCATTTCATTTAGTTCATTCATTTTGCATTCATTAGTTAAGTTCATTTTGTATTTATTAGTTAAGGTTCATTCATCATGCATTGCATTCATTCATCTAATCATGCATAACCAACAATTAACATCACATAATAAAAATACTAACATAATAAATTACATGGTATTACTCAAAAGAAATTCTATGTCAGTCAGTGTATCAATATACCACAATATAATATTGGTACACATAACCATCATCTAGCCTAGGGATGCATACCAAAATAAAAATTGGCATGTCATCTCGATCCTCACCCTAGTTCTATGAACCAATCTCCCCTACTCTACCTACTAGAGGTGGTCCTGGTGGGGCATGTTCACGAACTATAAAATAGTCCATGATCTATACCATGACCTAATCTATCTGTACAAAGTATGAAAGAGGTATCCTCTTGTCCATTGGTATCACCTAAAATATAAATTTTGATATAAGGTCTCCCTCCAAACAAATGCCTCCAACCTCTTCCTCACCATCTGTAGTTCCTTCTATAGTAGGTGGATCCCCTTGTCCTAATGGCTTCCCATAATGAAAACTATTGCCTCAACCCAAGATTGTTGTTGATCTCACTCCAACTATCTCATCTCTCCCTTGAGGCATTCTACCTCAGTCCTTATCACATCCTTCTTTATGAGTACTATGTTCAGGGCACTCTACATCCCCTCTAGCCTCTTGACCCTATCCTCTTATAGCAGGTCCATATCCCTCTACATGGATGCCATATTGGCCTACAGTGCCTCTATCTACCTCTTTGGGTTATCCTAATATTTGGTCCTACTAGGTCCTACTACCACCTATGTAGAGGTACCTCCTGTCACCTTGCTTGGCCTAACCTCTACCATCATGAAGGAAACTCCAGTTATTCCCTCTCCCCTTGAGCTAGAGAGCATGATGGCCATCCTCATGGATATTACCATCTCTATCCTAACCTATACCTATGTCTTTATAAAATGGTTTGCACCCCTTTATCATCTCTCAGTAGTGCATCAATGGCCTCTCATTATGCCAACTGCACTTGTCATGTTATGACATGGTGCCTCTACACTGGCACTAGTGGGAAGATCCTTGAGGGTATGGTATCCCTATACCATTTCCTATAGCTAAGAGCTACTTCAAAATGGTCCACTCCTACATTGACATAGAGTGGGTCATCTAGGTCCTTCTCCATAAAACTTTCCACATCAGGGTCCCCTCTAACTCCTGTTGGGTCTCATCACATCCACCTGAACTAGTAGTCTCCCAAGTCTGGTATCTCTTGGAGGATGTTAAAGTATCACTAGACTTAGTCAAACTTATAGATCTCTAGCTCCTCCCTCTCTATCACCACCCATTTGATCCTATGTACCCTCACCTTATCCTCCCCATACTTAGCCCATATAGGATGTAAATGCCATGGTCATCATATAATTTGGTGCTCTCGTAGCTCATCTATCACTTGCCTCACTAGGGAAAAGATAACGATATACATCCTCTAGACTATCTCATATTATTGGGTCCACCTATATGCTACTAGCAACTCTAGGTCAAGTAATGGTCTTGGAAATGCATGTGGTATTCGAATAGCTATGTGCTCCTAGCACCACACTTAGATCAAGGTTGTAAAAACTAACCTTGTATGCCACTTATACACAACATTGTTTAATATCATGTACAAATAGGCCAATACATATGGTCCCCATGTGAATCTAATCTATTGATCTTGTATATCTATCAATATTCCCACCAATACCCATGGAAGGTGTCATCTACTCATGTGGCACTCCAAGAACCTAGCCACTACCCCACAAAGAATTACCATCAATGCATCAACCCCATATCATGTGAACATTTCATCTAAATGGATTCTACTTTGTTGAACCTTATGAGTTAGGTCCCTTGCCAATAATTGTAATGTTGCTTTATGTCCTCATGCTCTATAAATTGCTCTTCTCTTTATGGGGATTTACAAGATTTTCCACACATCCTTTAGTGTGATGGTCATCTCTCCCATCGATAATCAGAAGGTAGATGACTTTGGGTAGCATCTATCTGCCAATGCCATTAGTAGCACTTTATTTACCTCCACCAATGAATCTTTGCTAAGTGCAATAGCCCCATTACCTATTGTGTATCCCTCTTTTCCACCTTGAGCTATTATAGTGCCTCCTTAAAGGAGCTTGGACACCACTCCTTACTTTTGAGTACATCATATTATTAAAACAAATATTAAATAAAACTTCAATAAGTTAAAAGCACTAAACAACTCAAATCAAAATCATCATAATTTTAACCTCTTTTCTTCTCCTCTCTCTTTCTTCTTTTTTCTCTATTTTTTTCTCTTATTTTGAATTCAAGCCTTGTATCTTTCATGGCATGATTTCATTCCCTATGATTTTGGGGCATGAATTTGGTCACCACTAAGATCCAACTAAATTTATAGTTTGATACCAAATTTGTGTCAGGCTACACACGATAATTTATTTTAAAATTAAATACAAATTAAAATAAAAGTTTAAATCCTAGTCCATCTTATTCTAGAGGTTAGATTTTGGTCCTTACCCATGCTCACTCCACTACTATGCCAACCTCACCCCTCGTAACTACCAAATAGTATGTGAGAAGTGTCATTTGCTTGTTTTCTCCAAAGCTCTTATCCTCTTCGCATAGTAGAAATGATTTTCATTTTCACCCCTTTCCCCTTTTTCTCTCTCCTCTTTTATTTTCATTCATTTTATCTCTATTTATGACTTTTTTTTCTTCTACGCCTACCATTTCTAGTTTCTTCAATATTTTTTGCATTCCTCTTAAAATCAAGGGGGTACCCTGAGCTCTAGGGTATTAATGCCATTAATATCCCATTTTGCATATAAAATTTTAAAGTGTTTAGAATGACACCATTTTTGCACCATCCCTTCTTCTAAACTAGTCTCTCTTTTTTGTTTTCACCATTTTTTTGTAGGTGTCTACATCTTTCTTTGACACATTTATTAGGCCATAAATACATCAAAGAGGAGGGGAAATGTAGATATGGAAAATTGACCCATCAAAATGAGTCACTTTACCCCTTAGATCCCTAATAATTCCCTCAAGCTTGCTAAGGGCAAGTTTGGGATTATTTTTATCTCTTTTTTTTTCTTTTCCCTTGGCCTTAGCGAAGTTACAATCATCTAGGATAGGGTGCAAATTTGGTAAAGTTCGGTTTTTCTCTTGAAAATCCCAATTTTGGGCCAACCTTCATGGCATTAGCTCTTGGCAAAGGTTGTTTTTTGTTTCCCAAACTTAACCCCTCTAAACTTCCTTTAAATAGAAGGATTGAATCCCCTTTTTCTCCTATCATGGATCTATTTGGATTCTACGTAGCTAACAAGGATTCAAGATCTAACTTTGTGGTGATTGCAAATGATTTTATGCTTTTGGAATGCCCTAGTGCTCTAATTTTTGTTTGCTATGGACAACCAAGTGGAAAATCCTTGATGATAGATCATGTACACCATTTATCTTCCAGAGGAGAGATCTTCCACCTTAGTTTTTGCCTTTATTCCTGCTTCCTCCATAGGCGTATCAAATTTTATCTGTGTTATTAGCTCTTAGATCATTAAATATTAGTTGTTTATTGTAAAATTGCATCCATAATTTATATATTTAATCTTCCTTAATGAATTTGTGCCCTACCTTTATAGGGTATGAATTTAGTGAAATATTTTATTTTTCCATTTCTTATTTTTTACTAAATTTATACTCAGTAATTATGGGGTACAAATTCGATCACAATAGCTTGGAGGTAATTTTTTTATTTTAAAAACTCTAGTTATTACTTGTTCATCTATTCTATAACTGCATTCATTCTATTTATATTTTATTTCACTATCTCAGGCTATCATATTTTTTTTTATTAGTCCCAAAGGTCAATGATCATTTTTATTTGCAAATGGTCAACTAAAAGGACCAAGGATACTTGACTACTATACCTCTAAGCTCAATCAATGTGATGGAATGTATGTTTGAGGCTGCAACAAGTATCAATGTCATGACAACCTTGTTCATGATCCTTCTCAGCACCTGTAGGTTATTTCTTCCTCTTGGCCATTTTCTATGTGGATATTGGAAATCATAGGTAAGATTATTCTAATGTTTATTGATGGTCACAAATTTATCATAAGAGAAATATATTACTTTAATAAATGGCTCAAAGTCATGCCCTTGGCCATGGTAACTAAAGCTTAGGTTTCCAAGTTTATTTTTAACAAAATCCTTTATAGGTTTGGGATTCCTTCAATGATCATTTTTTTATAATGACACTCCTTTCAAGAACAAGTATATCCATAAACTTTATGCTAAGTATAATATTCAACATATATGGTCAACTTCGTATTACCCCTAGGGTAATAGATAAGCTAAATCATCCAACAAGTATTTGGTCAATATTCTCAAGAAGTTAGTTAGTAAGATCGGTTGTGACTAGCATATCCAACTTTATCTAGCTCTGTGGATTTATTGCACTAGTGTACGAAATCCTACAGGTGCTTCTCTATAATTCTTGGTATATGGAATTAAGGCAGTCTTTTTGTTTGAATTAGAGGTTCCTTCATTGCACATCTTGCTACAATATGCCTTGGTCAATAATGAGTATCATTTGGATCATTTGAATCAATTGGAGCTACTAGATGAAAATTGCATTCATGCCTTAAGGTATTTGTGAGCCTATCAAAATAGACTCAAGCGATATTTTTCTAAGAGAGTTTGAAATCATTCTTTTGAGGTTGGGGACCTTGTACTCAAGAAAAACTAGAAGAACACCAATACTCATTTTGATCTTAAAGAAAAGTTTCAACTTAATTGGTTAGGCCTCTTTATCATAATAACCAAGTTTAGTTTAGGGGTCTATCATTTAGCTTCTTTATATGGTAAAGAACTGAAAGAACCAATGAATATAATGCATCTAAAAATATATTATGCATAACTTGGTACTCTAAATATTCATATTACATTTAGCTTAGTTTTCATACTGCATTTGGTTTTCTTGTCCATACTACATAAGTACCTATCATACTTTGCATGTTTTGCTTGATATTTTATTTTTTTCATTTTGCTTATCTTACAATTGCATTGTTCCTTGCTCATATTTGCAGATTGCTTTATCATATATACTCTTGGATATTTTGAAATAATGGCAAGTGATGACACCTAGTTATGTTGTATCACACATGTATTTCACTCACACTAGGGCTCTGATGCATAATGAATACCCAACCTAGGACTCATCTCCTTGCATTTCCATAATTGCATTCACTCATGTCGTTCTATATTCCTTGACCTTGAAAGTATAAAATGATCATCACAGTTCTCTCCAAGTCAAGGAATATAGTTCTTCTGTGTATCCTTATCCTTTGCATGTTTTTTTTTCTCCTTCTTATCAAGACAAGGATACATGTTATTTCTTCCATTCATGAATCTTGCTTGTTGTTCACACTTTCTCCTTTATTGATATTTTAATTATTAAGGGATCCTCATGAGATAGCATAGATATCATATAAAAATCCTTCATTGTATTCATATGCACATTGACTATCTTACACACATCTCTTACTTCTCAAAATTTTGTGAAGGATACACACATATTTTTATTCTTCTTCATCTCTATTTATTCTCTGTATTTTTGAGCACATGCACACATAGGTTATGCCTTACTTTATTCACTCATATTTTGCACACACCACACCCCTATCAAGTACTACTCATTTTGGTAAATCAATCACATCATTTTAACATCCCATATAGGATAGTTTCATGGTCACAAGTGAGGGGCAACCTCAATTTGACCCTTTGTGAGCATACATCCTAGTGGGTATATCTCTTTATTTATGGCAATATTAGCGAGCACTACACCCATAGTGGGTAACACTCCATATTACCATCTCTATGAGTATAACACCTTTATAGGATATCTTCATGGCCACTAGCGAGTGTTAGAGTATATTACATTATTTAGGTACATATTAATGTACCACCTTCGATACATTGTTAGATTAGAAGTTTATTGTAGGTTAATTGAGTAATAAGTAATAAATGCACAAGTGTAAATGTGTAATTATGTAAATGTACAAGGATTTAACTTTTACATGAGTCATAGGAAAGGTAGTTAGGAAGAGTAAGGGCCAAGTAACTTATCTTCTTATATAAAGGTCCCATAGTGAATAGAAAGAGCATGAAGCAGAAGTGAGATTACTATAGAGTAGTGAGTAGGTACAATGTAGTTTCCATTAGAGTTTTAGAGTGTTCATTTCCTCCATTACTGTGCATTGTACTATTTTTATATCTTTCCATTAATAGCATATTTTAGTGTTAATTAAGAAGTATATTATCTTACTTTTTTGCATATTTTACATCTTGTGATTTCTTTCTCCCATATCATACCTTATCAAAATCTAACAGTGGTATTAGAGCCATGGGAGATAGATAGGAATAGGGAGAGCCATAATAGATATTGAGATGAGAGAAACAAATCTCAATTATAGAATTTCTAATATTGTATTTGACTAGAGTCTTCCCACAAAGTTGCAAAAAAATCATGAATACAAGGACTCAACATTCATTTCACTAGATTGACAAATCAACTAGTGAAGATTCATCATTTCTAGATTTAAAATTTTTATTCTAATACTTTGTTGCAAGAAAAGGAAATTTTAGTGGGGGAATTCTTGTTGTAGACCTATGCATTGTAGAAGAAGAAAAGGTCATAGTAGCCTTATTGCTGATTCAAGAGACTCCAGAGAAGAGTCTAGAAGAAGATAGGATATTGGTGATCTCCATTGAATATTGTAGATAATAGATTGAATAAATAAACCTGAAGAAGCTGAAAAGACCCATAGAAGGTCCCATTAAAGAAATTATAGTTCTAGAATATTAGAGGTTATTGATCTCCATTGAGACCTACATATTATAGAAGTGAAGAAAGACTAGCAAGGTCCTTTTCCTAATTCTAGAAGTATCATATTCTAGATATTTGAGAGATCTCATTGCCAACACTTCCATAGTAGAAGGTTGAAGGAAATGTCTCATTGAGAAGACCAGAGAAGCCATGAGATTGAAGACCTTGGAGATCCTTATTGCAGAGTTTGGATAAGCCATTAAAGGAGTTCCCAAAAGAACTCATTGGATAAATTCACTACCAAGGAGAAGCTCATGATAGTGAAGAAATTAGGAAAATTATTGCCATCCGACAACAAGCCCAAAGGAGAAGGATTTAGAAAGTAGTTTATAAAATTTTGGAGGAGATTAGTGAAGACCTCAAGAATTTCAAATACTTGATAAGAAGGCCCTATTTGAAGTTAAAATTCAACAAGGAGGTTGAGGGAGAACACATATAGAAGAAGCCTATCAAATGTAAGATATTTGGATATTGCCTTTCATAGCTAAGAAGGCACATTTCAAAGATAGGTTTTTATTAAATCTACAAAAAAATACTAAAATTATTCTTGAAGTAAATATTAGTTGTGGTTTGGTGGAATTCCCTACCAAATATTTGAGATTCAAGAAAAATATTTTAGTGGATAGATTGACTACTAAAGAGCAGCAATCATGACAACATTTTTTTTTGATTGGTAGAAAGGGTGTTGAAAGGTCCCTGAACCTTGTACAAGAGAGATTACAAGAAATCCATAGCGACCGAGGTGGTCCAAGAAGAAAGGAAAAGAGAGCTGGCAAACCTCCACACTAGGGAAGGTGTCACGAAATCACGACCAAAAATGGTGATGTTGTGAAATCGTGACAATTTGCACCGTTGATGCCCATAGAAGAAAGGAAGTCACGAAATCACAACAAGAAAAGCCATCGAAACCGAAGAAGGGAAGAAGTCACGATATCGCGACATGTTGCAAAGTGTCGCGATATCGCGACAAGTTGCTAGGTTGGAGCCGGACGAGAAGAAGCATTGCGAAATCGTGACAAGAATGAAGACTGCAGCCAAAATAGAAAATGAGTCGTGAAATCACGACAAAAGTGGAAGCCTACTACCGAGAAGAAAAAGTGTCACAAAATTGTGACAAGAATGAAGACCACTGTCGAAGAAGAAATTTGTCGCGATATCGCGACAAATTGGGAGACCGCTGCCAAGACGAAAAAGTGTCGTGAAATCACGACAATCTGGAGGACCACAGCCGAGGAGGAAAAGTGTCATGAAATTGCGAAAAGAAGGAAGACTATCGTTGGAGAGAAAAAATGTCGCGATATCGCGACAAAAAAGGAAGACCGCCATTGGAGAGAAAAAATGTCACGATATCATGACAAATTACTAGCTACAAACCTTTAGATTTCTAGGATACATCATGAAGGAGAAGTTGAAATCATCTACTATAGTTTCAAGACAACAAGCTAGAAGGTTTTATAGCTGTGATTTAATACCATTATAGATATCAACTTGGTGAATCAAATCATCAATATATTCATCATATTCAAAGGTTATTAAAGGTAAGCAACTTAGGTTCAAAGGGTTCATTACTTGAACACTTATATTCAGTTCATTACTTAGCTTCATTAAGCACCTTATTAGAATTCAAAATTTGCAAGGGAAGGTTACATTTAAAGTCTTTAAGGGAAGTGCAGAAGATAGTTTATGTTAAGGATTATTACCTGCACATTAAAATAGGAGTTGGACATAATTTTATAGAATGAAAAATATCATCTACCTATTGTCTATTTAAGAACTAAGAATACTACATTAAGTTGTAGAGATTACAATACATTTAAGAGTTCTTTTAGAGTTATTATTAGTGCATATTACAAGTTATTTTTGAGTAATAATAAGATTGCAGTTGCACTATATTAGTTTCTCTTAAAGCTTATCAGAAGTGCACTAAGTAAAATTAAAAATTAGTACAAGATTAATCCACCTTAAGGGCATATTAGCTATATGATTATTAGCTTGGATTCATTGCTAAGTTAGCCAAGCAAAGGAGATATTTGTCTCATAAAGAAGACAATCATCCTTACCTACAAGGATTAGTACAGAGAAGCCACCATCAAAACTAGTAGAAATAAATCTTGTAAAAGACATTTGAAGATCTCAAATATAGGTGCAAAATCAAGTTATTTTATTCTATCTATTATAGAGCTATTTACATTAGTTGATTGCACCATAATATCTTGTCCAACATAGAAAAAGGGGATAAATTTTGAGTGTCTCAAGGACACATTCAATTCTAGCAAGAACCATAAAAAAACGGTTGATAGAAGAGCACTATCCAAGCAAGGTTGAAGAGCTAATAAGAGGCTCACATTACAGTGTCTAAAGACACCCCCATCAGTCATGAAATTGAGCATCCACAACAAGCAATCTAAATTATAATAAAACCACACAAAGGAGCTATTATCTATTGCATAGCACAAGCTAGAAGCTATCATCTACAACACATTGCAAGGTAGCACACAAGATAGCATATTAAAGGCATAAGGTACAAGATAGAGTTCAAGGTGCAATATCCAAGACCTAGCTTGGAGAAATCATCTACTGAGGAGGAGCTATATCAATTTGTATCATGGAGAAACTTCTAGCTAAGGGTAGCACTAGCAATCGTAAATGGAGTGCCACAAAACCATCATCGAAGTGCCTAAAACCACCATAGAATGAGAGCCAATGTCTTGTGAGAATATTAGCACTTTATTTCACCTAAAGGAAGCATTGAGAGCAATAAAATATCTAGGTATACATTGGAAAATGAGTATATAATATATAATAGATATTGGAGGGAAGCATTTCATGCAAACAAAGGCACTACCACTTGTCACAACTGACAAAGCACCCATATATTCCCCAATGCCTTCAAAGAAATAAAATTCTCACTCCTTGAGCGTTAGAATAATTATTTAGATGTTACAAAGGTATATTTATCATAGCTAGGAAGGAGAAGCATTACAACATTTTCTAAGCCATGTGGGTGTCATCCTAAAGAGCGTTGAAGCTCACAAACCATGTAGTTATCACCTTAAGAAGCGTTAGAGAAGTCATAAAGAATTATTCAAGAGCTTAAGCCATGTGAAAGTCATCCAAAGGAGATAAAAGCTACGTAAGTGCTCAAATACAAAGTAAAATGACACAATAAAGTTCAAGGGAAATACAACAAAGTAATAGCATGTAGTAACATGCAATGAAGAATAGCAAAGTGAGGTGACCAGTGAAGCATCTCAAACAGAATCAAGGCCTATCATAAATCAGTGCTATTAAATTTGAGTATTGAATGCTCAAATTGCATGGTGAACATTAGAAACACTAGAGGAGTGAAGGCCAATGACTAAATAGATAATTGAATGCTTATATTTTGAGGGATAGATCATCACCATTCTAAAGGATAAGACCAACATCATCGATTAGATAAGAGCATTGATTGCTCATCAGTGCCCAAATTGAGAAGCTCACTCACCATATGTTAAAGGGAGGTAAAAGCTCTATATCTATTAATATTTTCTTTTCTTAATTCAAGAGTTATAAGGTGCATACTATAAGGTTGGAAGTTAATTATTATTACAACCTTGGAAACTAAAGAAAGCAATTTTGGTAAAGGTAGGAGATATCATAAAATTTCTTGATATACAAATATCTAAGTAGGAGGCATAAGGTTTTCAACCCTGATAAATTGATTTTATTCCAAATTAGGGAGGTATAAGGTATCCTACATCAAACCTTATATTATTGGAATTTAGAAAATTAAATTATTGAAGGTAGAAGAAGGTTCAATAAACATAATTAAGAGTTGGAAATAATTGGTCACATCTATCTCATGCTCATAATAAGGAGGCACAAAAGAAATAAAACTATAAGAACTCCATTAGAGCATACTTCATTAGGAGAGATAAGGTGAAATAGAAGTTGATTATTGTCATTTACAAAACATTATAAAATCAACTCAAGATTGAACTATCACTAGCTAAGCACTTTATCAAATCTATTGCATATAACTAGGGAGTCATAAGGTAGACTACTTAGAAGACTCTATTCTCAAAGTATCTAAAGAACTAAAGGAGCCTACTTCAAGATCAATCAAGAAGAAATATGGATGAAATATTAAGAAATACGAAGAACTATTCCATGAAGTGAAACTTTACTCTCAAAACTTAATAGATACTCTTGAAGGATACAAGTATCTATCTACTAGCGATAAAGAGATATTCTCCTTATTTCTTAATGAGGCAAAATAGGTCATATTTATAGCATTAATTGGTTATATTCATAAAGTCCTCTTCATAGCATGGTGGAATACACAAAAATAGTTATATTCATATCAGAGGAATGTTTGATGATCTATCTATGATTAATTGTTTTTGTACTTGCTCAACACATGAAGCAAACTAGCAATACAAATCAATATTATTGTGATGATAGACTAACTTGTCATGAAATAAATATTCCACTAGTATCAATGTAGAATCATAGGATAAGGAGGAAGAGGAAGAAAAGGTATGCTAAGAGAAAATATTGCAAATAATATATAAATAGAGAAGAGATCACAAATATTGAACCAAATGGACATGTTCAATTTCAAGAATTGGAAGAACCTTTAGTAAAAAATTTATTTTTCTTGTATGAATATACTAACTACTTGCTTGAAGAGATACCTATATGCATAGAACAATAATACAATCTCTAGTACCAAGAAGAAGATCCATATTGAAGAATAAAGTCTTCAATACCCAAATAATGTAATACATGGGGATGTTAGAGTATTTACATTATTTAGATACATGTCAATGTGCCACCTTGGGTACATTGTTAGATTGGGAGTTTATCTTAGGTTACTTGAAGAATAAGTAATAAATGAACAAGTATCAATGTGCAATGATGTAAATGTATAAGGAATCCACTTGTACATGAGTCATAGAAAAGGTAGTTAGGAAGAGTAAGGGCCAAGTAACTTATCTTCTTATATAAAGGCCCCATAGTGAATAGAAAGAGCATGAAGCAGAAGTGATATTACTATAGAGTAGTGAGTAGGTACAATGTAGTTTCCATTAGAGTTCTAGAGTGTTCATTTCCTCCATTACTATGCATTGTACTATTTTTGTATCTTTCCATTAATAACATATCTTAGTGTTATTGTAGAATTCCATTATCTTACTTTTTTACATATTTTACGTCATGTGATTGATTTCTCCCATATCATACATTATCAAAAGGTAAAAAATAATGGGTAGCCTGCATTCAGCTATTTCCAAGCATACATCCTCATAGGTTCTACTCTATTTATTTTTGTTTTATTTAGACCTTTTGGAGCTTTCACTTTCTACTTCTTTCACCTTTAATTTTTATTTCATTTTTTGTTTCCTTATTCTCTCTCATTTCTTTCCATATTTTATTCTTTCCATGCATTTATTATGTTTGTGATTATCATTCTTACCAAAAATTGCACTCTCTCTCTCTCTCTCTCAAGGGGGAATCCCATATTGAGATGCATTAATATCCCTAATACCTTATTTTACTTGTAAAATATTTAAGTGTCCAAAATGGCACTATTTTTGCACCACCCCTTTTTTGTGTTTAATGCTTTTGCCCACAAGTACATCTTTCTTTGATACATTTATTTAGAAATAAATGCATCAAAGAGTGGGGAAAATATGGACATGGAAAATTGACCCACCAAAATGGGTCAATTCTTCCTTAGACCCTTAGCTAGCCACCCAAGCTTGCTAAGCGCAAATTTGGGACCCTTTGCCTTCTTCCTTTGTCTTGTTTCCTTAGCTTTACCAAATTCATGCCTAGTATATACAAGGCATTATTTTTTCTTGAAAAATTCATGTTATTTAAGTATTGGGCATGAATTTAATGTTCTAGGGGATTTTATCACTAAAACCCCTCCTCTCATTGACCTGTTTTGGGGTCAGCCCTTGCCCGTAGTGAAATTTAATTTTCCCACCGATTTTCCATCCAAAATTATTATAAATAGAGTATTTGATTCCCTATTTTTCCCCAACAAAATTAATTATAGATTCTAATTCTTGACTCACTTATTTCTCATGCTAACAAGTGCACTTCTGTTGTAAGATATTATTTTGTTATTTTGTGCTTTAGTGTTGGCTACCCTGGGGGATTGAGTGGAGAAGCCTTGGTGATTGGATAGACCAAAATTATTGGAGTGCTTATTCCACATATTAATTGTTCCTTACTTTCTCCATCATCTCATCAATTTTTGTGTTTACATTATTTACTTTGCAAATCTATTGTTCACTATTTTGTGCTCTATTTTTCATTGTGTTAGGGCCCAAAAGGGCACCTAAACCAAATTCATGCCTCACCCATATATGGCATGAATTTGGTAAGCTATATTTGTGCTCCCCTTTTATAGGGGAAAATTTGGTAAATTAGGGCTTGGGGGTAAGCTTTTGAATCCCAAAACCCTAATTTGAACTCTACATCGTAGCATTCTATTTTGTCCATCATGTTCGCATTTTATTTTGCTATCACATATTTTTTCTCTGTTGTGCATGTTCCAAAGGTCAAATATTATTTTAATTTTGAATGTACAACTAAAATTATCAAGGAGGATTGATTTATACACCTCCAAGCTCAATATTATAATGACCCAAGCAGGCCCCCAAATGCTGATCAAATTTTCTAGGGTTTGTGAAGTTATTTTACAAGTTTGAAGTTGTTAGATATTCTGGATGTAATATAAAACTTGGATAAACCATCATATCAGATAATTTCCCTAATAGAATTTTAGGATGTTTAGTGTTTGCTCATTTTTACCCAAAACCCTAGATTACAAGTAAAGGAAAAACATTTGATAATTGAATTTCTAGTCATTTGAAAGAATAAAAGCATATTATGTGCATCTAGGATTTTTACCTTGTTTATGCATTCCTTTGAATCCTTGATAAAACACTTCATTTTAAAATCCTATTTTTAGACATCATAAAACTACATAATTATACTAGGGTTAGTTCTTGTATTCTTGCATCTTGTGTGTCTTGCATTGTTCTTTCATTCTCATAGCTTAGTTTAGAAAGTCCAAATAATAGGTGTATGCTTAATTGACACATCAAGAATTCTCACCCTAGACTTGGAGCAAGTCCTAAAACTATTCCTAGTGAACCCATCCCTTTTGGTGTCGTCGAGTGTAGAGAATATAACACACCCTCATGGTCACCTCGATTCCCAATGAATCTAATCGAGAATCATACACGATAGGGTAGTTTTCCTCCTCTACATTATCAAACTATAAAATCCATAAAAAATCAAGGTTATTAGGTGAGAAATATTCCATATTTGAGAAAAAATAGATATGATATGAATCATATAGGAGATCTAATAAACTAAGGGAAATTTAAGATATAATTTTTGAGTGCATGGGATAGAGCACACCAAAAGAGAAAAATAAATATGTTATGAATGAAATTGATACAAAATCCAACACTCCCATCATGATCATAGTTTATATCCCATATACATAGGCACTCATAAGTAGAGTTATGAAGAAAAAATTCCAAGTAAGATTCAACTACAATGTGTCAATTTTGTATAAAATGTTAACTCATCAAGATATAGCAATAACTTCCACATCCCAATGTATCAAATGAGATAAATAATGAGAGAAGGCACTACTCAAATTATTACTTTTCAATCCAAGGATGGATCCATGGAAATGAGGTTCATGACTTTGAAGGCTATAACAATATTTGTATCCACTCCCATCACCATACTTCATTCACATCCACCCCTTTTTCTCCTCTCATCATATCTTCTATACCTCATACTTATTCTACTCCTACCTCTTAAATCCCTCATACTTATTTTATTGTGTACACCTTTTCACATATAAGCACAATCATAAGGTCTCTTAAAGGATTTCTATATAATCCTCAACCAACTGTATTTATACTTTCTACTATAGTATGCCTTATTTTCCTCAACTACACTTGATATTTAGACTATGACAACCCATTTCCTCACTAAATTTTTTGCCAGCACCACTACATCACATCTCATGTCACCAATTTCTACTATTCTAATACAAATAACTATCCTAGTATTAGTATCCATACATCCACCTCCCCTAACATCCATCACCACTTAGTTTACTCCTTTAACTATGTCATCACATCTCCATTTTTCTCCAATATTCTAGGCATAAAAATTCTTTAGAATGATAATAACATCACCTCTACAAACATCACCATAAATTACCAAGTTGATTTAAACCACCCAAGAGAAAAATCCATTGTGGTAATTAATTAGACATTTAACAAGAAGTAGAGATTCATGGAAAAAGGCTATTAATGAAACCATTATTTCTATGAAGGAGACTAAAAAGAAAACAAGTGAATATGTCATTAATATCAAGGTCTAAATTTACAAGGAACTCATGGTCCTATGTCCACAACTCATAAAGGATGAAAATAAATTAATGATAGAAGAGACTCTTCTAATGAATCATAGAAAACTAGCCACTATATTAGCTAATTATAGAACTAAGATATCTAAGCTAGATATAGTAAAGTCTAATCCTTTCCAAATGGCCTATCTAGAAAGTCAACAATAATAGGATGATATAGTTAGATATACATAGAAAAAACTGATGTTAAAGGATATAAAAAATAGGTATTAGGCAATTTCCAAGTAGTGACATGACTAACAATTAAAATATAGTAACAAGTAATGTAGTTCTAGCAAGAAATTAAACCACTGGAGGAGGTAGAAAATAAGGATGATTTTAAGATATATCTAGAAGATCTTAATTTAATAAAGAAATTTGATCTACAAAATCAACTAGAGAACATGAAGGGACAACAAGCACAAGGGAAAGAGAAACTAAAGTAATATTTCAAAAGATAGAAATAACAACTAAATTTTAAATTAGACTAGTTATAAATGACCATGCAAGATAAGGACAAGGACATTGTTGAATTTTAGTTAATTAAAGAAGAATACAAAAGTGAAAAAAACAAAAATATTAGTGATAAAAAAAGTTTAGTCCTTATGAGGCCATATACACATTAAATTCATACATGGAAAGGCTTATTTTAATTTCATTGCACAATTAGAAACCATCCTCAATCAAACCTCTTGTAGCAAAATTTAGTAAGTAATAAAAATAACTATTTGTAAAAACAAGATACATCAAAGTACTATAATATTTGTCTAATATAACTATAAATCAAGTTAGGAAACTAGGTGTATCAAATAGAAAGAGTATAGTAAAGCAATTGAAAACTATTCTTAACATACAAAGGCAACTATAAGAATACAAATCCATCCATGATGCCCTAAAACTATCTATAGGAATTATGAAGAAAGTACAACTAATAGGAATAATATTACTTGATTTCTTCTCTAGCCAAAGATAAATTCTCTCACCTATTGAGATAGATAAAATATACAACAAGAAAGAAGATAAAGCAAAGGAAAATGATACACTAGATAAAGTTGTTGAATTAGAATCTCTACTAGACAAGATGAAGAAGATAAGGATCAAGAGAAAGGTCCATCAAGGAGTTAATATGAGGATTTAATAGAATAAATAGAAATGTTATGTGTTCTAGAGCTATGAAGTGATTATATCGATAGGTTCTTTCAACCTGATTGCCTTAAGCAAACTAGGTTGACCCTCAAATTTTACAACTTTTTATCATAATATGATTCTAATTTTGAAAAATCTACACTAAATTATAGAGGTAGGACCTAGTATATATTTTTAATTGATCTTGGAATACTTATAAATCATCAAAAATATAATATCTTGGCTACTACTTTCTAATTCCTCTAAGGAATAAAAATTTGAGAACAAAGAAACCAAATTTTGGATCTTTGAGAGCAATATTGTAGTTCCATAAAATCTTGAGAAAATTTTAGGAAATTGACTAATCCTAAAGAGGGTGTCTATTTAAAATAGGGGCTTTGTTGAAGGAAAATATATCTCAAATAAAATAAGCACAATTTTAAATTCCACATTTAAAATTTGCAAATCATCACTTTTGGGCCTAAATAGAACAAGTGCAACATGGAATTCAATGAAACCATATAGAAAATGATATTTTATTCCTCATGGTGCCCAAGAGGAATGATGGGGGGGAAAAATTTGTAGTCTAAATTTAAAAATTTCATTCAACAATTTTTTATTACAATTACAATTACAACACTAGCCCGTAGGCGTAGTGTTCTATATTTTCATTTGCAGTCCTCTGGCTCTCTTTCCTTCAATTCTGCAACTGCACAACACTCTTACGAATACCACTGCTCTGAACAATCACCACAACCTTCTGTCTCAAATCTGTAGATCGTGCTTCCATCTCCACGGATCCGTGTAAACTACCTCACGTTTGGCGCATCTGTCTACACCTTCTGGTATCCGAAGCTCTTCTTGGAAGACACACATAGCCAAGCAGGATCAGAATGGACCTCGGCCCTTGAATCTGATCTACCCTACCTGGGGCCAGACTCTGACCCTTGTGCATGACTCTGCTTTCCCTTTTTATAATTTTTTGGCATGACGATCTACTTTCCATCTGGTGGCCCTTCGATTCCTTTCCACAATCTGTCGTTTTGTTTTCTCATGCCTCTTCATTGCTCTGGCTTTTGAAATGTCTTCTCGCACGACTCTTGATCTTCACTTGCTTTCACTGCTCCTGGATGCCATGTGTCACTCAACGACCTCATTCTGTAACCGTCCCTAAAAATGCAGCCTATCGTAATTTCGTGACATCTCCTTCCTCTTCCTCTTCCTCTTCTCTTTTGGTCGCGATATCATGACATGTCATGATATCATGACATTTTGGCTTCCCTGTGCTCCTTCTCCCTTTTGGTCACGATATCGTGACATGTCGCGATATCATGACATCTTCCCTTTTTGCTTCCTTCCTTGTCTTTGGGTCAAGATATCGCGACATCTTCCTTCGGATGCCTCCGCTTTTCTACTCCGATCACGATTTCATGACACATCGCAAAATTGTGACACTCTCATTGGCATCACCTTTTGGCTTTTTTTGGTTGTGATTTCACGATAGTCATGATTTTGTGACCCTCTGTCCACCGTAGCCTCTGCTCTTTGCTTTGGTCATGATTTCGTGACATGTCGCAAAAAGACATGTCACGATTTCATGACCCTCTGTCCGCCGTAGCCGCTGCTCTTTGCCTTGGTCACAATTTTGTGATATGTCATGAAATCGTGACATGTCACAATTTCACGACCCTTCGTCCATCATAGCTTCGCTCTTTGCTTTGGTTGCGATTTCGTGACATGTCACAAAATCGTGACATGTCACAAAATTGTGACATGTCGCGATTTCATGACCCTCCGTTCTCCGCACCTTCTGCTGTCATGATTTCATGACGTTGCGATTTTGCGATGTCATGATTTCGTGATGTTCTGTCCTCTGTGCCTTTTATTGTCTTGGCGACATTACGATTTCATGACGTTACGATTTCGTGACGTTGTGATTTCATGACATTCTGTCCTTCGTGCTTTCTGTTGTCTTGGTCATGATTTCGCAACATGTCGCGATATCACGACCTTCTGCCCACCGCATCTTCTTTCCTTTTCTTGGTCGCGATATCACGACACTTTTTGTGTCGCGATATCGCGACACATATTTTTCTTTGCAAAACACTTAGAAAAATTTTGTTGATGCAAGATTGCTCTGCTGCCACCGGATGCTCCTGCATCAAGGAATTATAAGGTTGAGAAACATGTTTAGATGCATTCTAGATACATGCAAATTTTATGGAGTATCATTTTACTAAAGATACCCCTATATTACCAATTTTACTAAAAGTAGAAAGGATTTAACTTAGGTAAATCCTAAGGAAATAATTAGTTATAAAGAGTAGTTATGAGCTTCATTATAAATATCTTCTATTTATTTAATAAAATAATATCTAAAATTTATGGACTCCACATTGTACTCAAAATCATTTTAGAATAATAAAAGGGTTGTGCATGACATTTGCTTATCAATTATGGCACCACCCTTTTGATCTATGGAATGCATAGTGATTGTTGCACTACCATTTTTTTTCCTATTAGTCCTTTAATTCTATTATTATAAATATATAATGTATTGAATCACACTAATATTGTTCTATTTCCTTCATATGTGTCAATTGGTTACATATACTAACCCTGTTGTGATTATGACCATATTTAATTTTCTATATTACTTTATATTTCTTGAATTCTAACTTCTCAGATTTACTTTTATATACTTTATATTAACTTAGTATGATTAATGGAGAGATGGAATAAATATAGAGGTGAAGAGGACACAATTTCTCTTTTTCTAATTATTAAAACAAAATTGTGACCATAATTCAATAAGCCAATTCTATGATTCAACAATACATGAATAGATAAATTCTCCAACATCATGGTCAATGATCTTATATAACAAAGGATAAAAAATAATATCGTAAACATCCATGTATTGTTTATCTTTCAATATAATTTACTATAAATTTTACTATTTTTGATCATTGTGCTATTACATTAATCTCTAATAGTTCTTAAAAATAAGATTTTCATCTACTATTACAATTTAAACTTTGTAATTTTACTACTTCATGATTTCATTTTCAAATTTTAACATGGTTTTTACCTTGTCCATTTATTTGTGATAATAACTTGTCATTATAATTTTATATGTCATAGTTATGATTTTTTTATTTCCTTATAATTCTATTGATTAGTTTTTTTAAGTTTAACAAGCTACTTTAATATTTTTTTATTAAGATTCTCAAGGTTGATTAGATTCAAAACCATAGTGAAATGTAAAGACTAAGCAATCACTATAGTTATACATACATGTATAAATACACACACACACACACACACACACATATATATGTATCATATATATACACATATACATATATATAATAATACATACATACATACATACATACATATATATATATATATATATATATATATATATATATATATATACATACATGTACAAATACATATATATGTATAATATATATATATATATACATATTATTATATATATATATATATATACATATGTATATATAAAAATAAACTTAAATTAATAAAATAATTATTTTTTGAAGGTAAGTGTGAAATTTATATTAAATTATTATAACATACCACCTAAAAGTGCATATTATTTTCTAGTTTTGCCTTTATAAGAGAAGAAACATCATGTTATTTAGAAAATAAAACACTAGATTATTTTCTTTTCCCTCCTTCCAAGGAGTTTCTTGACCTACTTTTCCCTAATGCTCCCAATGCTTCCTAGAATTTTGAATCCCAAAATTCTCCTATCCTTTCTTCTCTCAGCCCTCCTAAACTAATTACCAGAAACTAAAAAAATCCTCAACTGATGTGGCCAGTGATATAAAGAAAGGAAGGCCCTCTAAACAAGACATCACACAAAATAAGTCTAAAGAGGATATTGCAAATGGAACACAATCAACCCTATGCCTATCCCAGAAGGAAAACATTACACAACCTCTTCCCTTGAAGACATTGAACCAAAAAATCTTCTTCTCAAAGTAGGGGTAAGAAGTATGAACCAAATTGTTGCCAGAGATGACTCCAAAGGATATAATTGGTAGAGCCTATTTGAAATATGGTTGGAACTAGGATGCAAATGCCCAAATTTCAAGAAGCAAGATTCAAAAGAAGGTTGCTAGAAAGCTCAAATTGTCGATGATCCCTCCTTGGATTACAAACTCCTTGCTTCAATGAAGAAAAAATTAAGACAAGGTAAAAATCCATAAGTTTACCTCTCTCTTCCCCAAAGTGGGGTCTTCTCCTAATCCAGCAAGTTGACATCATCCTAGACAAGTAAACTGACAATCCTAGCGATGTCCTCTACTTCTAGCAATGATGTCTAAAGTCTTTCTCTTATTTGGTGATTCCTTGTTTGTTGTTCATAGAACTCTTCAAGTTCCTTTTTTCATGTTGTTTTGCGGTCCCTATATTCTTGGAGACCCTCAATTATCTCTCTTGGTTTTTTTCTCTTTTTTGGTTTGTTTTCTTTGCTTTGTAAAATATTTGGGGACCCTTTCAAAATCCCTTCCTCCAACCAATCAAAAAAAAAAAAACTAGATTAGTTACATAAATTATAGTATTTCTAGAATGGATATATAAAAAGATATAATTTATAATGTATTAAAAATAATTATTATAAAAATATTATATTAATTCTTTAAAAGCAATATACATTAAATTTTAAACTAAAAAATTTCACATGCCACAATAAACTTTTTAAGAGCACAACTAAATTGTATGTATATATATGTATGTATATTGCACAAAAAAATTAGTCTTAAGTTTGAAGTCTTATATTCTTTTAGTAAGTTTTATGTACCTTTTATGGAGTCACACATTAAAATATTAAAAAATACATTCATTATAAGGTAAATAAACCACATATAAGTGCCCATGGGACTAAAGCCCAATTAGTGAGAATGTTTGTCTCACAAAGATACCAAAGTTCTTATACCATGAGTGTTATAATAATATAGCTTGTGTTAGTACCAATACATGGTTTTCTGAAATATTGAGGTAACATGACTAACTTAATGCTAGTGATGTGTGTTTTAATTCTAAATATACAATTTGAAAAACTAAACCATATCCAAGTATAATTTTCATAAAGCATTCTTCGCTCATCTTTTCATAGATTTTTCTTTAGATTCCTCATTCTCCTACGTAGACAACTATATTTCCTTTGTCAATTTCTTGGTATCATTTCATTAAGAGATAGAATCCCCCTTGGCTAGTATTCTTCAAATAATTATATTTTATCAAAAAAATATTGACATTGATATTGATTAATTTATTTGCATATAATTTATTTTCACATGAATATGTTTCTAAGATACTACATTTATCAATAATTTTATATTATTTTGAATGCCTCCCTACATACTTTAATACCTATTTCTATATATTATATTAAAATAAATTTAGGACTATAAGAATGTATTAATTTCTTTATAAATTTTTTTGGATAATAAGTTTAAATTTAAATTTTTGTCTTAAATGAAGTGGGAAATTGGTGTTCTAGAGTTGATCATGTGGGCACCCCTTTTGACAGTTCTAGGGCCTTCCCCTATTTTGATTCTATTTAAAGCTCTTCTCCCCATTTTTTTATGGGAGTTTTTCTTGTCGAACCCTCTCTCAGGGTCTTATCTATTTGTAAAAGGGTCGGGAACCCCTTTCTATTTTTTGGTTCACTCCCTTTAATCCTTGGGAGTCTATATTGTAGTGCCCTATCCTAGGGTATTTTTCTCTTGTAAAAGGTTTGAGAACCCTTTCAAAACCCCTTCATCCAATTAATAAAAATTATTATTATTTTTTTTTTGGGTAATATTCATACCTAATGTTGTTTTTAAAATAAATTTCTAGTTATATTTATGAGCTTTAATCCCACTTCTTGTTAACTTTTAAAATGTCCATTTTATCTTCCCAATTCAATTTCCTTATAGATTTTTGAAGAACACAAGCTTATACTGAGAGGGGGGGTGAACAGTATAAGACCACTTTTTACTTTTCTTTTCAAATCAATATTATGCAGTGTATAGATAGCAATATCAATAGCAGTAATCAAAGCAATGCACAAAACACCATACACAATAGAGACACAGATTTAACGTGGTTCACCCAATGTGGGCTACCTCCATAGAGAAAATATTTCTTCTAAATATTTCTCAAATAATATTTTGGGAATCCTTCCCAATTACAATGTTTATGGACCTCTCGTCCAAAGGAGATGTTGATCCCCTAAATCTGGTTTGTGGATCTCTATCCATAGGAGAACTCCTTCTCCTCTACTCTAGCTGGTGATCCTCTAGAAGACACTGCCTCCACTACACTGACTGTGGATCTCTCTCCACTTGAAGACTCTTGTCCTCACTCAGAAGACCTATCCTCAATGTCCTAGCTAATGGATCTCTATCCACTGGAGACTCTGTCCTCTCTACTCTGTCACCTCCAAAGCTCTACTCAATAGGTTCACTCAGAACCTTCTCAAATATGCTCAACAGGTCCACTCAGAACCTGCTCAAATCTGCTCAATAGGTCCACTCAGAACTTGCTCAAATCTGCTCAATAGGTCCACTCAGAACCTGCTCAAATCTGCTCAACAGGTCCACTCAGAACCTGCTCAAATATGCTCAATAGGTCCACTCAGAACCTGCTCAAATCTGCTCAACAGGTCCACTCAGAACCTGCTCAAATCTGCTCAACAGGTCCACTCAAAACCTGCTCAAATATGCTCAATAAGTCCACATAGAACCTATCCAAATATACTCAACAAGCTCACACAGAACTTGTCTAAATATGCTCAATAAGTCCTCTCTAGGACTTGCTCAAATCTGCATTGCAAGCTTCCACAAAATCTCACACAAAAATAATCCACAAGCCTTCTCAAAGACTTACCTCAAATCAGCTTAACAAGTCCACACAGAACTTGTCCAATCTCATAGAATCATAAAGAGAATTGTTAGAGACTCAATATGTTCTATACTCAATGCTCAATCACTTTCTCAACTCAATCTCATAGAAGCATAAAGAGAATTTTTAGAGACTCAATATGTTCTATACTCAAAGCTCAATCTCAACTCAAATCAATCTCATAGAAGCATAAAGAGAATTGTTAGAGACTCAATATGTTCTATTCTCAAATCTCAATCTCAACTCAAATCAATCTCATAGAAGCATAAAGAGAATTGTTAGAGACTCAATATGTTCTATTCTCAAATCTCAATCTCAACTCAAATCAATCTCATAGAATAGTTTATTTCATGGAACTTGAACAACCACTTCACACATTCACTTGACTAGGCTCAATCAACTCTACTCAACCAATCACCTCAAGGAACAATCCTTTCACACAAACCCTAGTCCAAGCATATATCACCCAACTCAAAATATTTCCAACAATGCCCAACACAAATCTCACATAACAATGATACTCATGTTCTTTTCTAACTCAAGTTCAAGTTCTTTGCATAACCCATTGGCTTCAACAACAATGCTAATAAAACAAGGTTTTAATCACAACTCTCAATTCAGAAAACCTTTAAGCATTAACTCAATGTACTTCACTCAACCAATGGTCTAAACAATAATGCTTATCAAACAAGGTTTAATCACAACTCTCAATCCAAAAAACCTTGAAGCATTAACTCAACCACTTTCAAAAAGGAAACCCTAATCAAATCCTTTTCACTCCAAACTTAATTTTCAATCAAGCCAATCACCTAACTCAACAAAGAAGAATTTTGCCCATACCTTTTCTTGAAGAGTAGTTGTCCTTACAAATCTGCCACACTCACAATTACTTTTTTGACAAACTCAATAAGGGTTAGAGGATAATTTTTATATCACAAAAATAATATCACAATTACACCTTATCACTCCAACTTAAACAATAAGCAATATCCTCACAATAATCACAAAACCCTTTATTCAAAATAACATACAACCCACAAAGTCTTAACCTTTCAATATTCCACAATAGCAAAATTTAAGACTTGAAAATAAAAATAGAATTCTCCTTATAACTCCTAATGGTATTTCTCAACTACCAACCTTTATCACAATGCAAAGACTTCAACCACCAAATACCTTATACCTCCAACTTAGGCATTAATAAAATAAAACATAAAAATGTACCTTTGCCTTTGGAGAGTTTCAAACTCTCAACGCAGCCCACACAAATATCTTTGCCCACGATGCAAACCACCACACGAGCTACAAGCTCGTTGGGAAGGAAGAAGCACCACGTGCTTCAACACCCCTTCCTTGCCTTGCAAAACATATGCGCCTAACGATTGGCGCCTTCAACACGTCCACCAAAAGCTTTTGCGGGATTCGAACACTATCCACCATGCACACCAAAACGTAAGCTTGCAGCCCACTTGCCACTAGGCCAAGGTGCCTTGTTGGCTTCCAACTAATCAACGCGCTTGCTTTTGTTTCCTTTCACCGTCAAGTCAAACATGAATTTCGCAATTCTATCTCACGAGCTCTGCATTTAATTCGTATGCTTTCTCTTTCCAATTCGAGCAAGGATAATTTGGAAATCAACTTTGGGCATGGTATTTATATGCATTTCCACTAAATCAAAAATGTCGGCGCTTCCCTTTGGCTTCTATGACATCGGTGGAAATAAACTTTGCCTTGTTTAAAACTTTAAATCCAACCTTTGGATTTATTAAAATATTCTTTGGTCTTAAACCTTTAAACCCAACCTTTGGGTTTTATTAAGATATTTTTAGACTTTATAAACCCACTTTTGCAATATAAAATATTGTAATGAAAATTACAAATATTTTATTTGGGTTTTCACCATGGCACTTCTAACCATTATAATATTTCACCTTTGATAAAGTACCTTTTAATATTTATTTATAAAATTTAAATTCATCCTGAATTTAAATAATTTATAAAATAAATATTATAACTCCTTTTTAACTTATGTCTTTTGCACTGTTTCACTCGAACTTCTGCCTTCTTGTTGAATATCAAATGACCATATTTGTCGCCTTTATTTCCTATTGAAATATTTGGTATTAATGATGACTCCATCTGGTGGCATCAATGGTGACATCAATGACAACTTTGACTTAGGGACTCAAAATGTCCAACAATCTCCCCCTTTGTCATTGATGGCAACCCATATCCTTTTACTGAAACCTGACCTTTCTTTTTCTTCTGCTCCCCCTGGCTCAATGCTCTCTCAAATATCAAATCTCTCCCCATATCAAATCTCTCCCCAATATACACAAATCTCTCCCCCTTTGACATCAATGGCAAAGGGTCACCTTTGGGGCTCGGGGCTAAGAATGAGCCTCTTAGCTTAGCCCCTCCCCCACCTCCACATGAGGTGGTTAATTCTAGGGTGGGAGTATTTCTACTCCCCGAAAGCACTGTTCTTTAATTTTATATTTTTCCTATCATCACTTATGTTCCTATTCCTATTCTTGTTCTCATCCATGTTCATATTCCTATTCCTATTCTCATCCATGTTCATGTTCCTATTCTTGTTCCCGTTCTCATCCATATTCCTATTCCTATTCCTGTTCCTATTCCTATTCATATTCTTGTTTCTATTCATGTTCCTATTTTTGTTCATATTCCTATTCCTATTCATATTCATGTTCTTGTTCATGCCTATTTCTAGAATATTTGCTCTACACCATCTTGTTGTGTGACCATCATTATTGCACTTATAACACTTAATGTTATTATTCCTTGGAGGTGCAACTGTCTTAGGATTTCTCCTAGTGAAGCCATATCCTCTTCTGTCATGAATCTTGCAATTCATTGCCTTGTGACCAAACTCATTACATGAGTAGCAATACCCTTGGAAAAGTTATCCTTTTCCATATTCCTATCTTTCATGTGTCCTGCACTGTGAAGCCATGTGCCCAAACCTGTGACATGAAAAACATCTTCCATTGAAGCTTCCTTGTCTTGACCTCATTGGTCTCCTGTTTTGATTGTTGTTCCATCTGTATCTTCTCTGTGCATTGTTCCTATCTTTGTTGAACTCTTTGTTGTCCAACTCATCCTCTGATGTCTCACTCCCACTTACACTATCTTCTTCTGATGTATCTTCTTCTGAAGTTTCTTCTTCTTCAAGACTTGAAGTAGACTCTTCTTCCCTTTTCTTTTGAACCTATTTAGAACCAAGACCTATCTTGTTTGTTGCTCTTATTTGTATCTTGACTATTTTATCCACACTCTTTGCACTATTTACATACTTGTATAGCTTATTCTTGGAATCCTCTAAATCTTCCTTTAGTAGGGCCACTTCTTGTGTTAACTTTTCACATTCCAAAATCTTTGCTTCTAACTTATCTTTGAACTTGCTTGCCTTAGCCTTTGACTTTTCTAAATCCTCTATGAGCAATAATATTTCTTCATCACATTCTTGAAACTGACTTTCAAGCTTAGAGTGTTGCTTTCTTACCTTCTTTATTGTGTCAAGGGCATAGATAAGTTCTCCCTTGAGATCATAACCATTCTCTACTGAATAATCCTCTATTTTTTTACCTTTGTCCATATCATTTCTTTCTTTTGGCTTGTCTTCTATAGGATCACTCACTTCTTCTTCTAATGCCATTAGAAGATTTTCATCTAGTCTTTCAAGTGCATCTTCAAAATCATCATCACTAAAACTATAACCATCCCTTGTGCAATCATCTTCAAGATGTCCAAATCTACCACATCTAAAACACTTGAGAATAACTGGAGTCCTTTTCTTAACTGGTTCTTTCTCTTCAACCATAAATAGGACTTCATCTCTATCATTGTCTGAAAAGCTAGCATCACTATCATTTGAGTACTTACTTGCATTATCCGCATAGTAGCTTCTCTTTTGCCTTTGGAAGAACTTCTTCCCTTGTCTATTTTGCCCATCCTTGCTTTTCTTCTGGTACCTGTGTCTTTCTGATTCCCTATACCTGTGATCCTATTTTTCTTCATCATTGTTGCTCTTTGGCTCTTTGCACTCTGTTGCATAATGTCCATACTTTCCACAATTGAAACACTTAACAGATCTTAGATCTATAGGTCTTCTGGAACCTTTATCTCTTCTACCATAATTTGCTTCTTCATCACTAGATGACTCACTGCTTGATTCTGACTTCTTACCCTTTATCTTCTTGTTTACTTTGAATGCAACCTCTTTTGGAGGGATAGGATATTTTGTTCTTATCTCAAAAGTCGTAAGCATGCCAAGCAAAGAATTCCTTGTTAGAGAATCACTATCAATTGATGTTTCTATAGCAGAAACCTTTTCACTATACCTTTTTGGAAGAGTTCTCAAGATCTTATCACAAGCATCAGATTCATCAACCTTCATTCCAAGACCTTTCATCTCATGTATAAGTTCATCAACCTTGTTGAGATAGTCATGAATGTTTTCATCATCCCGCATTCTTAGGTTCTCAAATTCTCCTTTGAGATTTTTGATCTTAGCTTTCCTGACACTTTTATCTCCTTCATATATGGTATGCAATAGTTCCCACATATCTTTTGTTGTTGTACACTCCATAACCTTCATAGATTCTGATCTACGCAACCCTTTTATAATTGCATTCATAGCTCTTGAATTTGCATGCATTAGAAGCTTACCTTCCTTATCTATAGGAGGATTGGCTGCTGAATCATATCCAAGTTCCACTACATCCCAAACTTCATTTCCAAGTGCCATCAGGTGAAATCTCATCAACACACACCAATACAGGAAGTCACTTCCATCAAATATTGGTACTACATTATTGATGGACCCGTCCCTTTGATCCTTTTGATCCATTGTGTTCTTAGACCACTTTTCCTTCAAGCTGTCAAACTCTTCTGAAGGAACCCACTCTGATACCAATTGAAGAACACAAGCTTATACTGAGAGGGGGGTGAACAGTATAAGACCACTTTTTACTTTTCTTTTCAAATCAATATTATGCAGTGTATAGATAGCAATATCAATAGCAGTAATCAAAGCAATGCACAAAACACCATACACAATAGAGACACAGATTTAACGTGGTTCACCCAATGTGGGCTACCTCCATAGAGAAAATATTTCTTCTAAATATTTCTCAAATAATATTTTGGGAATCCTTCCCAATTACAATGTTTATGGACCTCTGTCCAAAGGAGATGTTGATCCCCTAAATCTGGTTTGTGGATCTCTATCCATAGGAGAACTCCTTCTCCTCTACTCTAGTTGGTGATCCTCTAGAAGACACTACCTCCACTACACTGACTGTGGATCTCTCTCCACTTGAAGACTCTTGTCCTCACTCAGAAGACCTATCCTCAATGTCCTGGCTGATGGATCTCTATCCACTGGAGACTCTATCCTCTCTGCTCTATCACCTCCAAATATCTACTCAATAGGTTCACTCAGAACCTTCTCAAATATTCTCAATAGGTCCACTCAAAACCTGCTCAAATATTCTCAATAGGTCCACTTAGAACCTACTCAAATATGCTCAATAGGTCCACTCAGAACTTGCTCAAATATACTCAACAGGTCCACTCAGAACCTACTCAAATATTCTCAATAGGTCCACTCAAAACCTGCTCAAATCTTCTCAACAGGTCCACTTAGAACCTGCTCAAATCTGCTCAACAGGTCCACTCAAAACCTACTCAAATATGCTCAATAGGTCCACTCAGAACTTGCTCAAATCTGCTCAACAGGTCCACACAAAACCTATCCAAATCTGCTCAACAAGCTCACATAGAACTTATCCAAATCTGCTCAATAAGTCCTCTCTAGGACTTGCTCAAATCTGCATTGCAAGCTTCCACAAAAGCTCACACAAAAATAGTCCACAAGCCTTCTCAAAGACTTACCTCAAATCAGCTTAACAAGTCCACAAAGAACTTGTCCAATCTCATAGAATCATAAAGAGAATTGTTAGAGACTCAATATGTTCTATACTCAATGCTCAATCACTTTCTCAACTCAATCTCATAGAAGCATAAAGAGAATTTTTAGAGACTCAATATGTTCTATACTCAAAGCTCAATCTCAACTCAAATCAATCTCATAGAAGCATAAAGAGAATTGTTAGAGACTCAATATGTTCTATTCTCAAATCTCAATCTCAACTCAAATCAATCTCATAGAAGCATAAAGAGAATTGTTAGAGACTCAATATGTTCTATTCTCAAATCTCAATCTCAACTCAAATCAAAATATAGAATAGTTTATTTCATGGAACTTGAACAACCACTTCACACATTCACTTGACTAGGCTCAATCAACTCTACTCAACCAATCACCTCAAGGAACAATCCTTTCACACAAACCCTAGTCCAAGCATATATCACCCAACTCAAAATATTTCCAACAATGCCCAACACAAATCTCACATAACAATGATACTCATGTTCTTTTCTAACTCAAGTTCAAGTTCTTTGCATAACCCATTGGCTTCAACAACAATGCTAATAAAACAAGGTTTTAATCACAACTCTCAATTCAGAAAACCTTTAAGCATTAACTCAATGTACTTCACTCAACCAATGGTCTAAACAATAATGCTTATCAAACAAGGTTTAATCACAACTCTCAATCCAGAAAACCTTGAAGCATTAACTCAACCACTTTCGAAAAGGAAACCCTAATCAAATCCTTTTCACTCCAAACTTAATTTTCAATCAAGCCAATCACCTAACTCAACAAAGAAGAATTTTACCCATACCTTTTCTTGAAGAGTAGTTGTCCTTACAAATCTGCCACACTCACAATTACTTTTTTGACAAACTCAATAAGGGTTAGAGGATAATTTTTATATCACAAAAATAATATCACAATTACACCTTATCACTCCAACTTAAACAATAAGCAATATCCTCACAATAATCACAAAACCCTTTATTCAAAATAACATACAACCCACAAAGTCTTAACCTTTCAATATTCCACAATAGCAAAATTTAAGACTTGAAAATAAAAATAGAATTCTCCTTATAACTCCTAATGGTATTTCTCAACTACCAACCTTTATCACAATGCAAAGACTTCAACCACCAAATACCTTATACCTCCAACTTAGGCATTAATAAAATAAAACATAAAAATGTACCTTTGCCTTTGGAGAGTTTCGAACTCTCAACGCAGCCCACACAAATGTCTTTGCCCATGGTGCAAACCACCACACGAGCTACAAGCTCGTTGGGAAGGAAGAAGCACCACGTGCTTCAACACCCCTTCCTTGCCTTGCAAAACATATGCGCCTAACGATTGGCACCTTCAACACGTCCACCAAAAGCTTTCGCAGGATTCGAACACTATCCACCATGCACACCAAAATGTAAGCTTGCAGCCCACTTGCCACTAGGCCAAGGTGCCTTGTTGGCTTCCAACTAATCAACGCGCTTGCTTTTGTTTCCTTTCATCGTCAAGTCAAACACGAATTTCGCAATTCTATCTCACGAGCTTTGCATTTAATTCGTATGCTTTCTCTTTCCAATTCGAGCAAGGATAATTCGAAAATCAACTTTGGGCATGGTATTTATATGCATTTCCACTAAATCAAAAACGTCGGCGCTTCCCTTTGGCTTCTATGACGTCAGTGGAAATAAACTTTGCCTTGTTTAAAACTTTAAATCCAACCTTTGGATTTATTAAAATATTCTTTGGTCTTAAACCTTTAAACCCAACCTTTGGGTTTATTAAGATATTTTTAGACTTTATAAACCCACTTTTGCAATATAAAATATTGTAATGAAAATTACAAATATTTTATTTGGGTTTTCACCATGGCACTTCTAACCATTATAATATTTCACCTTTGATAAAGTACCTTTTAATATTTATTTATAAAATTTAAATTCATCCTGAATTTAAATAATTTATAAAATAAATATTATAACTCCTTTTCAACTTCTGTCTTTTGCACTGTTTCACTCGAACTTCTGCCTTCTTGTTGAATATCAAATGACCATATTTGTCGCCTTTATTTCCTGCTGAAATATTTGGTATTAATGATGACTCCATCTGGTGGCATCAATGGTGACATCAATGACAACTTTGACTTAGGGACTCAAAATGTCCAACAATTTTTTTGTCTTAAATTCCACTTTAGAGAACTTGTCCTCTTCTTGTCATTCGCATAATTTTTTTTATCATTCGTAATATATTTTATTTATGTTATATGATTCCCCTTTTGTTTTTATCATTAAGTTATGTTACCTTGAATGATCTAAGGAACGGGTGAAAACTTGTATATTGCTTCGTTTCTTAGTGTAAGAAGATAATTTTATACTATTTGAATAGGATGGAGGTTCATCTGACTTATGGTAATATTCCTTTGCCTTCCCCTAATTAAAAATTGACCTTAAATTTTTTTTGTGAATTCAAATCATTTTTAATTTGAACTCATGCTATAATTTTCATCTAGTACAAGCTTTGTTGCTTCTAATGCTTGCTTCAAAAAAACATGATGGAATTTCTCATCTAAAGAGAAAAGTAGTCTTTCTTTGGCACATTTTTAGGAGTGAAATAATTTTATACTTGTTATATTATGTTCCCATTTGATCCCCTATATTCAAATTTAGGATTTTCTTAAAATATTTTGTGTCTTTTTTTTTTGGATAAAAGGTAAAAGGGGTTTTGAAAGGATCCTCGAACCTTTTAAAAGGTAATCCAAGGCTAAAAAGAGATTGGACAATGGTCAAAAATCCAACATAGCCAAACTAGCAACACACAAACAAGAAACCAACAGAGCTTTCAAGCCCTAGCTCCAAAACCACCAAGGGAAAACAAAAATAAATGCCAAAATCTGATTAAAGAAAACTGAAAAGGACTTCCACACATGGAAGTATGATGACTAAGTAGTAAACAAAATAAATAATTAACCATGCTCTAATTCCCTACCAGGTAAATTATTGCCTCCAAAGAGCACAAGCCCTTAAGGAAGTCCTCCCACAAAATATGGAGTCCAGGGTGGTCCACACCTAGGTTTGCCATGAAGTTCGCAGACTTATTACCTTCCAAAAAAGTATGCTGAAATGTGACATCCTCACAAAGTAGGGCAACTCTTTTAGCTTCAAGAATCATATTTTTCGTTGATATATTTCTTGGGGGCCATCCTTTCATGTAATTGATGGTAGTAAGGGAGTCCCATTCTATGACAATTTTATGGAGTTCCAATGAGTTGGCCACCTGGATGCCTTGGTAAAGGGCCCTGAATTCCATGAATTGATTGGAGTTGACTCCAAGCCCTTCAATATAGGCCAATAGAATATCACCCCTATTATCTCTAATAATACCCTGATGCTTGTTCTTCCCGGGTTACTTTTTGAAGCGCCATAAAAATATTTTGTGTCTTTTAAAATCACTTTACTTCTAAATATATTGTGATATGTATGGCCTCATGGAATATGTGAAACTATAATACAATGTTTCCATAGTATGTATAGTAAATTGAATATCTTGATATATATTTGATAATTATGATCTTAAAAAATATTTTGGAATATCAATGGCAACACATTCACATATACATCAATAGATTTCATTTCATAGAAGTTGTTTCCACTGGATGGATTTCTCTAGGGTATTGCTAATATCTTTTAAAATCTCAATGTTGATAAGTTGATATAGAAATCCAAGTATACCAACCCATATTGGAACCCTTTCAAGAGTTGTATCTATTTTTTTTAATCTTCATAATATTCAACAAATTTGAACCCTTCCAATTAACCATGGGCTGCCATCAATTACTTTATTCATAAAATTAAATAAATGGATAAGACTATTATAAAAAACTTTAGGAAAATAAAGTCATATGCTTTGCTATAGATTCAATTCACCTTTCCTTTAAATCCACTTTGAAAGCTTAAAAAAAACCTAGCAAATAATTGATTATTTATATATTAGCTTCTTACTTTTAAAAACTATTATATCATGTATGAATATCTTATTCTTTATAGTCATGTATTATGAATCATATCTTTGAGGGTGCTTGACATATATTCATATTTTCCTTTGTCTTTCACGAAGAATAATATTACTTTTTCTACTTAGGGCATCCTACTTCCAACTAGGGAATTACTTTTTTCCTTTATTAACACAAGCTTTTCATCATGAGATTCCACCATTATTTATTTTTCTTAAACATCAAGAGGAATCCAAAGGCCAAAGGTAAGTCTTACTCCTCACGTACACTTATTCTTTGCATAATTCAATACTTAATTTTACTTTGAGCTAATACATTGGACACCACACAAACTCTAAATAATAAAACATAATTTACTAATTGAAAAAGTAATTTAGAAATATTTATTAAAAATAAACAATGCTATTATATATTAACATTTTTTGTTTATACTTTAGGGTTTCTAAAGCAACACAATAAACAAAATCATATGGAGGATATCCAAGGAAATTAAGGATTTCTAGACCAACATAAAAAAGTAATGACTATGGAGGATCATCTATGCACTTTAGGATTTTCAAAGAAACATAAATAAGAAAGTGTTAATGTGGTTATTCCTTACATTTTATATTATTTATAGCATCATAAGTATTAATAAGATAAGTATAATTATGAACATTATTGAAATATAGAAGAGATTGATGAAGATGAAAGTGTTGGTGAGAATGAAAAAAGAAGAGAAAGGTCATCAAAACATGAAAAAGGATAAATAAAATCAAAAGGGATATTGATTTGGAAATCCAAGTAAAAATTTCATAGGTATTGACAAGAAGTGGGGCTAAGCCCAATAATAAAGATAAAAAAATGATGATGATGAAAATGATGTTATGGAATATTAGGGGTATGAATATGACCCCTAAAAAATGAGCTATTAAAGAATTCATATGTTGTTATAGTCTTAATTTTATTTTAATAAAATAAATAAAAATTAGTGAGAAATGTAAGGATTCTTGTAATAAAATTTGGAACATGAAGTATTTGATCCAAAACTAAGGAGCAAAAAGTGTAGCAAGAACAAAACAAAATGCAACAACAAAAATTGCAGCAGCGGGACAATCAAAATTTGAGGGACCAAAACCATTCAAAATTCAATGAAATTTTATGATTAGTTTCCACACAAACAAATATTTACCCTGGTTTATCACACATGTAAAATAGATTTGTAAAAAAAAAATATAAGTTTTTCAAGTTGACTATAGATTTTAGAAAATCAGCGACAACAAGCATGTATTTCACAAAATGAATAGAATAGAATGTTATTTTTCATTACAAATGAAATAATAAGTAATACAATTCTTTCTATACATTATTCTATAACTATTTTACACTTTTGTATATTTACAAGAGAAAATATGATGTTACAACCCTTCATTTCACATTCTTGAAGTCCAACAGTCACAATGACTCTTCAAGACCTATAAACAATTTTGGGCTTCTTTAAATATATGGGAGAAATTTTGTTTGTCTTTTTTTTATCAGCATAAATATCCAACATACTTCCCCTTGATTCTAAGTGGTGAGACAAGTGTGTCTCTCAATCTTAAAATTTATTCTTTATTGATACCTTTGGTAAACAGGTCTGCAAGTTTTTGTTTGGTGCTACAATATTTCAAATATACACCTTCTTTCCCACCATGTCTCTTATGAAATAAATATTCAGATAAATATGTTTAATTTTGCTATGATGGAATGTATCTTTTGCAATCTTGATTTCACTTGTGTTGTCACAAAAATTATTTTTGGACTATTTTGAACCTCACCACTCTCTTCAAGTACCTTTCTCAACCAAAGTGCTTGTGTACTAGTTGTAGTAGCTAAAATATATTTCACTTTTGTAGAAGATAAAACAACAATACTTTACTTATTTGAGATCCATGTTATCACTTAACCAAGTGAAAAATAGTTTCTAGAATTTGATTTTCTATAATCCAAACAACTTTCCCAATCTAAGTGTATCCAATAAGCTTCATTTTGTTGTTAGCATAAAAATGTATTACAAAATTCAAGGTTCCTTCGATATACCTCAAGATTCTCTTGGCTTCTCTCATGTGGTTTTGTGAAGTTTCATTCATGTACCTTGATACAAGTGAAACTGTAAATGCAATATCAAATTTTGTTGTAGTAAGGAACATTACGCTCTCAACAATGCTTCTAAACAATTTTTCATCAACTTTCTCTTCTCCAACATCTCTACACAACACTTATCCATGTGTCATAGGTGTCCAAACTAGTTTACAATCATACCATATTTCTTCAACATATATTTTTTATATTTTTATTGGTAAATAAAAATTTTACCATCACCTTGATGTACTTCCACACCAAGAAAGTATTACATCAGTCCTAAATCTTTCATATCAAATTCCTTCATCATAGCATGCTTAAAATCATTCATCAGCTTTGAAATACTTTCCATGTAGATAAAATCATCAACATATATGCACATAAGAAGAATGGAGTGTGGGGTCATTCTTGATTTTCTTGAAGCCACAGTCTTGGAAGTACCTATCAATTCTTGAGTACCATGCTCTAGGTTCTTGCTTCAATCCATAAAATATTTTTTTCAATTTGTAAACATGGTTTTCCTTTCCTTCCACTTCAAATACTTGAGTTTTTTTAACATAAACCTTATTATATATATAATAATAATTCAAGAATACATTTTTCACATCCATGTAATAAACTTTCCACTATTTATGGGATACCAATGAAAGAACTATCCAGATCATCTCTTGTATTACAATAGGTTCAAATGTTTCTTAATAATCCACACTATATATTTGAGTGAATTCTTTTGCAACCATCCTTTATTTGTATATTTCTATGCTTACATCACTTTTAGACTTTGTTTTATAGACCCAATTGGATCCAAAAATCTTCTTGTCCTTGGATAATTCCATAAGTTTCCAAGTGTCATTTTCTTAGTGGACTGAATTTCTTCTTTCATTTCTTGCACCCAAACATCATTAGTACAAGCATATTCATAACATGAAGGTTCCAAATCAGCTTTATTAAATAAAGCATAATTCACTAACTCACCTTTTGGTTCTTCTTCATCATAACCATACATTTGGAGCTTCTCCAATCTTGAAAAACCTTGGCCCAAATCTTGCAATTGACTTCTTGTTAACCTCCTTTGAAAGTTCTTGTTCATCATTTGGATAGCTGGATATACTTTGAATATTCTATTTTCTTTATTTGTATTATTGGTGGGACCTGTAGATGAGCTACTTGTGCTTGAACTTTTTGTAGTCTCCTTTGAACTTGTGGATGGGCTATTAGGTGGGTTTGGAGAAGTAGAGGGAATATTTGAAGGGTATCCCCTAGTTGTATTATCAACATCATAATTTTTCCTATAGATTTTTTATGAATGTACACTCCCCCTTCATCAAAAATTACATCTCTAGAGACTACAAACTTGTTTTAGAATATTCCCTACATTTTTTTTAAATTATACAATCTATATGACTTACTTGTTTTAGAATATCCCACAAGAATGCATGGCTTACTCTTGGGGTCCAACTTATTTCTCATTTCATCATTCACATGTGCATATGCAAGACAACCAAAAACTTTCAAATGACTTATATTAGGTTTTATGCCATACCACACTTCATGTGGAGTCTTCTTGTGTAGTGCTCTTATGGAGCATCTATTGAGAATGTATATTGTTGTATTAAATACATAAGATCATTAAGAATTGCTCAAACCTTTTGTTTTCAACATGCTTCTTGTAATTTCTATAATGGTTATATTTCTTCTCTCAGGAACCTCATTTTTTTGTGGTTTATAGGTTGTAGTAAGCTACCTATTGATGCCATATTTTTTGCAAGAATTATTAAACTCATTTGAATAAAATTCTCCTCAATGATCAGTTATCAAACACTTTATTTTATGTCCACTTTCATTCTCAACCAATGATTTGAAATTCTTGAACATGCCAAAAGCTTCATATTTATGTTTTAAATAATACACTTAACACTTCCTTAAAAAATCATCAATGAACGTGAGAAAATAAGAAGACTTACCCAAAATTTATGTTTGCATAGGTCCACAAATATAAAAATGTACAAGTTAGAGTGGGTATGATGTCCTCCATGCTCTTCCTTTTGGAAATTCCTTCCTTTCATGCTTTCCAATCACACATGCTTCACACACACTCTTGTGCTCTCCAACCTTAGGTAGTCCATTTACCATTCTTGTGAAGACAAAATTTCTAGACTTCTAAAATTCAAGTCTCAAAATCTGAGATGGCAAAGCCAATTCTTATCTTCAAGTGCCATGTGTACCATTTTCATACTCCCTCCAAAATTCAAAGGAAACATTTGGTTCTTTGGCATAGGAACATTGATAACTGGTTTCTATTATTCTTATCATAAATTATACATTTATTATTATTAAACATAACTTTATAATTCTTTTCTATTTTAATAAATAATTCTTCAAATTAGGAACATAATAGATATCATGAATTTTATTTGTACCTTATTTATTTATTTTGTTTGATTGGAGGAAGGGTTTTTGAAATGGAACTTGACCCTTTTACAAATAGAATAAAACAAGTAGAATAATCTCAAGAAGACTAGCTTCAGGAGATAAAAAAAGAACAACAGAACCAAGGAGAAACCCTCCGCAAGATCAATAACAACTAGAATTGAAATTTAAAAAGGATTTCCCTCCAAGATAAAGGGAAGCTAGAAAACTGCCAATATGAACAAAAATTTGAACAAGGTTTTCCCGTCGAGATTGGGAAAAGCTAGCAAAATACCAAGATAAATAAAAATTTAAACAAGGTTTTCCCACCGAGACTGGGAAAAACTAGAAAACTACCAAGATAAAATTTGAAATAGAGTTTTCGTCCAAGAGTAGAAAAAGCTATCAAACTACCAATATGAACAAAAAATTGAACAAGGTATTCCCACCGAGAAGAAATTTGAATAAGATTTTCTCACCAAGACTGAAAAAGCTAGCAAAACTACCAAGATGAACAAAATAAACAAGGTTTTCTTACCAGGACTAGAAAAATTAGAAATCAATCGAGAAGGATTCAACACCAGTGTAAATGAATATGGGACCAATATCCCTACTGAATACAATCCTACTAAAAAAAATAAAAAACCCTACAAAGAGGAGTTTTACAAGGACCTGGAATATGGATCAATAGAAATAGGAGATCTCCATAGGTCATGAGATCTCATTGCAAATGATGCAAAGAGCACAACCAAAATATAGGAAAGCTATGTGAATATTCTATCCACCTCAGCACCTCAAGACTGGAAGGGAGCATCCAACATAGGGAATGGCATCAAGAGACCCATATTCAGTAGTTGGCATGCAAGCATAGGGTCCCTCCCCCAAGGACCAAATATATTACAAAATAAATTCATCCATAAGAAATTCACCCATTCCAGAGCCCATATAGCTCCACTAGAATTACATCCAAGAAAAAATTTAAAGACATCAACATCCATAGCTACATGAGAAGGTACATGGTCCACCCCAAAGACCAAGAAGAAGTAGTAGGGAAGGATGCTGATGAAGATCCTAAAAAGAGATAGAAAATGGATCTACAAAGAGATCCTGATTCATATTTAGAAATCCCATCCTAGAAATAAACATGGGATACACTCAGCTATGAACAATAAACACGTGATCCCCCCAAGACCAAGAAAGGTGCAAATATTAAACCCAAGGCTACAATAGAAGAGGTAAACATGAAAGTGGGAGCCCCCTTCCAAAATCCTATATCCTAAGAGAAATAAATAAAGCTCTCCCTATAGATAATTATGAAACATGAGATCCTTAGCCAAAACCCAAAAATATCCACCACAAGAGGATTCATATCTCTAGCTCCTTAGCCAAGCCAAAAGAAAGCCATCCACCACTGAAGACCACTATGGAAAAATATTTGAGATAATCCAACAAAAAAACTATGCTCACATTATATGGGAAATAACATCGTAAGAATCCCTATATAATACCATGGAGGCCTTGGAAAGCAATAGGGAGATCCCAAGAAGATCTTCCCAGTGTGGGATTCATAGGACGGGAGGAGGGAGAAGTAAGAAAATTGAAATGGGTTCTCCCACCCAGAGTGGGAGATCTTATTTAGTGACAACATCCATGGTTTTTTTTGTAGCTACATCCAAGGCATTATTATTCCCAAGAATGATCTTGGTCTTGAAATTCTCATTCACATCAACAAACAACTCTTTCTTTCCAGTCACATGGTTAGAACAACTGGAATCTAGATACCGAACTTCTTAACTAGTTTTTTTAGCCATGTCACTAGTAGAAAATAAATTACCTTGTACAAATTCATCCTCTCATACATAGTGAGCTCTTATATCTCCATTTTTGGTATTCACTCTACAATATCGTGCAATGTGGCCCATTTTATGAAAATTATAACATTCAACTCTTTTTTGATCAGATCTTCCTTGTCCTCTTCTAGCAACAAGTATTCTATATCTTCCTCCTCTACCTCTAGAGTAATTCTGATTTATTCATCTTCCATTTTATTTTTTACTCATTCTTAGACCAGCTTCATCATTCTAAAAAAAAATAGTTTAGAATTAAAAGCAATTTTCTCAGTTTCTTTACTGGTTTTTCTTAGTTTTTCCTCATGTGACATAAGAGAACCAACTAGGCAATCAAATTCAAATGTAGACAAATATTTACTCTCCAAAAAAATTATTTCAACATGATTCCATTTAGGGGTAATATATCTCAATACCTTCTTTGCAACTACCTCCTTTGTCAAGGTCTCTCCAAGGGTAACCATTTTGTTCACCACATCCTCCACTCTAACACAATAATCACCCACACTTTTAGCCTATTTCATCTATAAATTATCAAACTCTTTCTTCATGGTCTATAAATTTACCATTATCACTTATTTACATCCTTTGTAAGCCTCTTTAAGATACTTCAAAGCCTCCTTGGTTGATGTAGCAACAACAATACATGGAAATAAATTCTTGTCAAGAGCAGACTGGATATGGTAGAGGGCTAATGAATTATTCTTCTTTACTTTACTTTTTTTTATCCTATAATTCCCTTGTAATGTATTCCAATTAGTTTTTTATTCATAACCACTCTCTACTACCTCATAAATATCTTTTCCAATTTACAAAGTCCTCATATTTATGCACAATAATCATAATCTTGCATGTTAAATTCTACAATAGGTAATGAATTGTTGAAGTTGGCCATTAGACTCAAGAAACAATAAATAAATTTTTTATTCAATTAACTTGTCAAATAACCACAAACCCAAGTTTAATAAAACCCAAAAACCATCCAATATCTAATACCAAATGAAGTATTTGACCCAAAACCGAGGATCAAAAAAGTGCAGCAACAAAAATTGTAGTAGAAATTGCAAGAGTGGGATAGTCAAAATTTTAGGGAAAAAATCCACTTAGAATTCAATAAAATTTTGTGAGTATATTCTATAAAAAATAATATTTCCAATGGTGCATCACACACATAAAATATATCTATAAAAATAAAATTTATGAGCTCTGCAAGTTGACTACAAGTTTTAGAAAATCAAGGACAACAAGCATGTATTTCACAAAATGAATGGAATAAAATGTTATTTTCATTCCAAATGAACTCAGAAGTATTACAATGCTTTCTCCATATTATTATACAACTATTTTATACTATTGTACATTTACAAGAGATAAAATGATGTTACAACCCTTCATTTCACATTTTGGAAGTCCAATAGTCATAGTGACTCTTCAAGGCCTATAAAAACTTTTGGGCTTCTTCAAATTCGTGGGATAGCTTTTGATTTTGTATTTTTATTGATTAGCATAAATATACAATAGAACATGGATGATTTTCTAGCAATTTATTCTACAAAATCTTGATGTGGTATTGCAATAATATGGAACAAATGCAAATGAGATGGGCAATTACTAGAAGTAAAAGGTAATTGTATTGCCAGACTATTTTACAACAAAGAGGAAAACATCAAAGTTGAGGTTATAAATGTTATGATCCAACTATAGTTACTCCTTGTAAAATATTTTGGAAGTACCTTAGCCTATTTTTATAAAATACAATGATGATTCATTGTGATCTATAGATTCTTGGGGGTTATTTCAACATTGTTCTATCTCTATTGAAAAAAGGGTGGTATTCCATGATGGCCTAAATTATTGCAATTTTTTGCTTCATTTTTCAATTCAAATGACCTTTGGATGTTATTCCTTCAATTTTTCAATGTACATGGGATAGTAGATGCATTGGTCAAACTCATATAACAAGTTGCAAACAAAGTATACAATCTCTTCATATATTTTATTGTGAATAACATCAGATTAGAAAACCATTATTATGACTTGTGATTTACCTAATAATGGTCATACAAAACCATTTTACTTCTAATCTATGCGGCTCCAAGACCATAGTTTTACTATATGGTTATATTATGGTGGGATGAATCAAAATTTGAAGGATTGTGTATTTTTAGTTTTGTTCAAAATATGAAATATTTAAAGGATCACATGAATATTTGAAATGCCAAATATATTGGTAATATTTTCTAAGAAAAGTTTTTTTTTATTGATGTAAAGGGGGTTTTGAAAGGTCCCCGAACCTTTTATAGAGTCATTACAAAAAGGGGAAACCCAAGATGGGATCCTGCAGAGAGACTAAAGGATAGAAGCCAAAAAATAACAGGGACTAAAATTGTAGTCCTAGACAACAAGCTGAGATAGAAAGAGAGGAAAACCCTACCAAAAACAAGAAAGGCCTACCAAACATGGAGGCCAGTAGAATCAAATATTGGCCTCATGAACAATATTCTTACCAACGTCAGTGCCCTAGGAAGGTGGAATGCAAGTTTCTGTGGCTCCCTTTTAGGAACAAATCACTGAATTGGAACATCAAGATGAAGATAAAACTCAATGATTTAATTGGAGAAATATCTATCCCAAAATCATAGGCTTGTCTAGTTCAGGACTATGTTTACCATGATATCAGTCACTCCATTGCCTTCTTTGTAGACATGTTGAACTAAAGAATGGTCAAGGTGATTGATAATCCTTTTTGACTCTAAAATAAAATCAACAATAAACCAAGCAGGATGAGAACCCTTGATAAATTTGATGGTGTTCAAAAAATCCCATTCAATGATAATATTGCATAATTGTCTACTAGTGACTAAGGAGAGACCCTGGAACAATGCCCGAGTTTCAACAAAATTGTTGGACTGAACACTAATGGCTTTAGCAAAGGCAAGAAGAATTCTACCTTGGTCATATTTTATGAGACCTCCTACACCAACTTTATCAAGGTTTCCCTTAGCATCTCCATCAAAGTTGATTTTTAGCCATGGGGAGATGGGACCCAGTGGATAGAAGATCTATTAGCTTTGGGTAATTGAGCCTTGAAAGGACCAGCAAGGAGATTGAATAAAGAAATGAGATGGGTTTCAATGCCATGGCCACGAATCTCAGGACAAGGAACAATATTGGCATTCTCCCTCACCAGGGTGAGAATTCTAGAAAGGACAAAGGTAGGGGAACTAGGAAAATTTTTGAAGACCCTGTTGTTTCTCTCGAGCCACACTTGCCATAAAAAGTGTGGGAGGTAGAAAGACCACAAGGAATGGAGGTGGATGTGGTGGAAGGGGTTGGGCCACTGGTAGTAGAGGTCCATGATGGAGTTAGGAGGGACCCAAGAAATACTGAACTCAGACATGAGGGAGGAAAAAATAGAAGAGGTGAAAGGGTAGCCCAAAAAAATGTGGGGAATCGATTCCCAATTAGACTAGCACATGTAGCATATGTTGGCAACAATAAGCCCTCTGTGAGATAAGTTATCTAGAGTTAACACTCGGTTCTGCACAACTAGCCAAAATAAAAAGGTAACTTTGGGAATGAGATGATGATGCCAAATGAGATCAGCTAGAAAATAGTTTTGCAATGGCTCTTCTTGGAGGAAATAAGCAGATTTGACATTAAAATACCATTTTCTATGGCTCCCCAAAATATGGAATCATGAGACTGATTGGAAGGGATAATAGTGGTTCTGAGTAAATAAGAGAGAGCCTTAGTAGCTTTGATTGAACCAGGGATGGTATAAAAGGAAGGGATGGGCTTCCATGAAGGATGTTGGTTGCTATCAAAGGTAATAAAATTAGAAACAAACTTCCCCACAGACTGATCAAGAAGGGGATTTAGGAGATAGAGCTCAGGGAAGTTGATAAGAGGTCGGTCTGATATCCATAGGTCTTCCCAAAATTAGATGAGGTTTCCATTCCCAAATTGCCACCGAAGACATTTTCCAAGGATGCTTTTGGTTTGGGACACAACATTCCAAAACACCGATCCATAGGGACAAAAAAATTAGTGAAGAAAGAGCAGTGGCAGAGGTATTTTATCTTGACTATGTCTAACCATAGGGCTTTGAAATTAGATAATATTTTCCATCACTACTTACAAAGTAAAGCCATGTTCATTCGAAACACTTTTCAAAATTCAATGCCCCCATGAGCCTTTCTAGTGCAGACTTTTTCCCATGCTACCAAATGGAATATATGCTTGTTTTCTTACCTGAAAAAAGAAACTATTTTTTAATTTGCTTGATATTACTGCAAACTGCTTTGGGAAATTTGAAAATCAACATGAAAAAAATTGGAATACTCTGGAGGTAAGCTTGGACTAAATTTCCTTTGGCTCCCTGGCTAATAAAAGTGTTTTTCCACCTGACCAAGTTTTTCATGATACATTGAATGACTCTATTCCACATAGCCTTCATGGGTTTGCCTTGGAAGAGAGGAAAACCAAGGTAGGTGGTTGGTAGGTTTGTGATATTGCAACCTAAATTCTGAGCAATTTTGAGCTATCTCTCTTTAGGAGTATTTATGAAATACAAATTTCTCTTAATAAAATCAATTATCTAACACATTGCCTCTTCATAGTTATTAATAATGCTCTTGATGACTTGAGCTTCAGGGATAGAAGAATGGGTGGCCAATATGGTATCATCCACAAATTGTTTATGGGATAGAAGAGCAAGAGTAGAGGATGCTTTGACACCAAAAATTGACCCATTAGCACAAGCTACCTTGAGAGCTCATCCTAAGGATTTGGAAATAATGATAAAGAGAAACGAGGACATGGGATACTCTTGACTTAGTCCCTTATGGCTTTTGAAGTAGTTGATCAAAGAACCGTTAACAAGGATAGAAAACCATGCGTTTTGATGCATTATTTGATAATTCTAATCCAATCTTCATGAAACCCAAACTTGGATAGGACAACCAGATTAAAATTATAGGACACTCAATCGAAGGCTTTATTCATGTGCAATTTGAAAAACAACTTGGATTCTAACTTTTGGTTGTTGAGTGGATTAGCTCGTGAATAATTATAATACCATTAGTAATAAATCATCCTTGAACAAAGCTACCCTAGCACTAGTCTATGATAAGATAAATAATTTCCTTTAGGGACCATAGTCTTGGTGAGAATTTTGTACAGGACATTGAAAAATTAATTGAAGCCAAGCTCAAAAATTTACAAGATATGGTTTGAATGGATCAGGATTCTTATGTGAAAGAAAAACAATTACTTTCTTATTATCATAATGCATTAAAAAAGGAGTCGTATTGGTTCTAAAAATATAGGGAGAAATGGCTCAAAGAAGGATATAGAAATACAAAAATTCATGTTACTACAAAAACAAAACTTTTTTTTTATCACATCAAAAATATTTTAATTCCAAATCAAAGAAAATATAAGGAAGGAGACAATTAATTATTTCAAAAGTAATTTATCAAATACTGTGAAAGATAAGGAGGAACAAGATAATATTTTATAATATATTCCATCAATTACCACACAAGGACAAAAATAAAGCTTGATGAATAAGATATCTATGGGAGAGCTAAATGAAGCAGTTTTCTTTGCATCCTAATAATACAATTTTATTTTAATATTTTTGGGATTTTTTGAATAGTTATATGTAAGCTACAGTTGAAGAGAAACAAAAAAATAAGGCTATAATAATTAATATCAATACCACTTTTATTATGTTTGTTTCCAAGAAAGGTGATACAAAATATTTTTTATTTGGAATGCAAAATATGCTAGTAACATTTTTTAAGAAAAGAACGAAACTAAAGCCAAGCTCAAGAATTTACAAGAGATAGTAGGAACTAATGGATTGGGTCATGATTCTTATGTGAAAGAAAAATAATTACTTTATAATTATAATAATTCATTAAAAAGGAAAGACTTTAATTCCACATTTCTTACCCTCATCCCAAAATCCCATGAATGTCGTTCCATGATCAACTTCCATCCTATCAGTCTTTGCAATGTTTTGTATAAAATCCTCACCAAGACTATGGTAAATAGAATGAAATATATCATGCCTCGTGTTATAGAATGTGCCAAGGTATTTCTATCCAAGTTAGGATAATTATCGACAGTGTGATCACCATACACAAGCTCACCCATACCATAACTATTAACAGGTTTCCAAGTTTCTTCCTAAAGTTTGATATTTTTTTGAAAAAATTTGAAAAAACTTGTATTAAAACAAAGATAATTTACAATATGGGAAGATACTTTTCCCAGCCATAGTCAGAGAGAACACCTACTTACAACAGTAAAAGAAGATTTGCAATGCAGCCAAATCTCTTGAACCATGAACTAGCTAGCAGGGGAGATGACGAATCTGACATTCAAGAGTGGAGAAACTTCTTCCCCAATGGCCTAAGGCACAATCCAACAGGATTCAATGTTCACACAATGTGAGATGTTGCCAGGGGGATCGGTTTGGACTGTTGATGCAACTTATCATGATATCGTGACACTTTTTCCTTCTTCTCTCTTGGTCACGAAAATGCAACATGTCATGATATCGCGACACTTTTTCCTCTTCTGGCCACAACGTTGCAACATGTCGTGATATCGTGACACTATTTCATCCTTTGGCCGTGACGAAGCAACATGTCACGATATCACAACACTTTTTTCTTTGGGCCACGATGATGCAACATGTTGTGATATCGCGACACTTTTTCTCTTTGGCCGCGATGATGCAACATGTCACGATATCGTGACACTTTTTCCTCCATTGGTCGTGGCAATGCAACATGTCGCAATCTCATGACACTTTTTCTCCTTGGGCCATGGCATTGCAACATGTCACGATATCGCAACACCTTTTCCTCCTTTGGCCGCGACGAAGGAACATGTCACAAAATCGTGACACTTTTTCTCTTTCGGCCGCGATGTTGCAACATGTCACGATATCGCGACACTTTTTCCTCCTTTGGCCCCGACGAAGCAACATATTGTGATATCATGACACTTTTTCTATTTCTGCCATGACGATGCAACATGTCATGAAATCATGACACTTTTTCTCCTTGGGCCGCAACGATGCAACATGTCACAATATCGCAAAACTTTTTCTCCTTGGGCCACAACGATGCAACATGTCGTGATATCGTGACACTTTTTTTTTCCCTTGGCCACGACGAAGCAACATGTCGTGACATCGCGACACTTTTTTCCCTTGGCTGTGATGAAGCAACATGTCGCGATACCACGACACTTTTTTCCCTTGGCCGTGACGAAGCAACATGTCGCGATATCGTGACACTTTTTCCCTTGGCCATGACGAAGCAACATGTCGCGATATCATGACACCTTTCCAACCTTGGCCGCGACAAAGCAACATGTCACGATATCATGACACCTTTCCAACCTTGGCCATGATGAAGCAACATGTCATGATATCGTGACACCTTTTTGACCTTGGCCGTGATGAAGCAACATGTCGCGATATTGTGACACCTTTCCAACCTTGGTCATAACAAAGCAACATGTCGCAATATCATGACACCTTTCCAACCTTGGCCGTGATGAAGCAACATGTCAAGATATCATGACACCTTTCCAACCTTGGCCATGATGAAGCAAACATGTCAAGATATCGCGACACCTTTCCTCCCTTGGCTTTTTCTTTGATCATTAGATCGGGACCTTTCAAGACCCTGCCTAATCACCTCATCCTCAATAGCCATGTCACTATGCAACTGAACCCCTACCTCCTTCTCAGCACCCATCTTAGCTAGGAAGTCAGCCACTTTATTTAAATCTCTACTCACATAAACTAGAATCACATCATCTAATTCCCTCCATAATTCCTTAATTTGAGTGACAAGAATCCTCAACCTCCATGCTTTCAAAGAAAATTTCCTCATGCAATCTAGAGCTCCAACCATTATTTGAGAATCTGATTCAAGTATTATCCTCCTATGGCCCTGTTTTATTGCCCAAATAGAAGCATATTTGATATCTATGGCTTCTACTTCATTGTTTGTGGCTCTTCCCAAGCCTTGCAGTTCCCAATAGAGCAATGTTCCAACATGATTTCGGCAAACCACTCCAATTCTGGCTCTACCCGGATTGCCTTTTGCGACTCCATCAGTATTAATTTTAATCCAACCTTCCGGGGGTGTTTTCCAACTAGCTCTGTCTCTGTCCCTCTTGCACTTCAATTTCCTCTTCCATTGCCCTAATAACAACCTGAGTTTCCTCTTTAGCATAGACGGCCATAGTTTCTGTGACTTTGCTCCAAATGGCCTGCCAAACTCCGTCTAAAGAAGATAAAGTTTCTCTAAAAATTCTAGCATTTCTCTCCAACCACACTTGCCACCAAATAAATTTTAATCCAAGCTCCCAACCAATACAAAGATCTTTAGATTTAAATCTACCCCTCTTCCATATTTCCCAGATATTAATCTGATTCAAGTCACCATTAACTTGAATTTTATAATATAAAAAACATCTCTCCCAAATCTGGCGCGTGAATGGGCACTCAAACATCAAGTGATTAGCTTTTTACTCACTCTTGTAGCATAAGACACATTGAGATGGACCGATGATTCCTTTACATCTGAGATTATCAAAAGTGAGAATTCCATTATGCATGAACTGCCAGGCAAAAATGTTTACTTTCGACCAACCCTTGGACTACCAAATCTTTCTCCAATCCTTAACCTGATATGTATGAGGGGGAGGCTCTAGAAGGATCTTATCATATCCGTCCTTCACTGTGTAGAAACCAAGGCTCCCATATCCCCAAGCTAATTCATCCTCCTCGTATCTACCTATGAGAAATATTTTTGTCCAGATTTTAGTCATGATGGGTGCCAAATCCGGAGGGATTGAAATTGGCCACTCATCCAACTTCTTAAACTACTTAAACTTATAATCCCCCAGTTGACTAGTGGTGAAATAAATTTCAATTTGGACCCATCCCTTAGTTTCTATGGCTATTTTTATTGGTTGCAATTCAAGAAATTCAACAATGATAAGTGGGTATTGATCCCATGAATTTGTCCAAAATCAAGCCTTCTCCCCTCTCCCCACTTTCCAAAATAATCAATATTTTACTACCTAAGATCCTAACTTGAGAGCCTACCACACTAAGGATCCATTACCATCCAAAGGGAAACGAACCACCTCATTTGGGTTAACATGTCCCAAATATTTACTAGTTAGGATTCTACTGAATAAGGAAGTTGGTTGGGAAATCCACCTCCAGTAAAGCTTTCCAGCCAAAGCTTTATTATTTAACTTTGATCTTCTTAGTCCCAAAACTCCTTTTACCTTGGGCTGGGTAACTTTGTCCCAACCTACTAAGGTCCATTTCCTCTCTCCTTTTACTCCTTCCCATAAAAATTTTCTAGCCATCTTGTCCAACTCTTTCCATATAGTATGTGGGGCAGCCAGGATAGAGAATTTATAAATTGGCACGGCCTGAATGACTGACTATAAAAAAGTTAATCTACCACCATAGCTTAACCATTTGTGAGACCAATGATTAATTCTATCCTTGATACAATCCAAAAGATTCCTCCAGATATCTATTTTTAGTTTTTTAAAATGCAAAGGGATCCCAAGTAAACCACTGGGAGAGAAGTCCTTGTGAATCCCAAGATCTCTAAAACTCTGTCCTAAAGCCTTTGATCAAGATTGAAAAATACCACTTTGGATTTTTTATCATTGATGACTTGATTTGTAGCCCTAAGGTAGACATTAAGATTATCTCTAATAATTCTTGCTTCCCTGAAGCTGGCCACTCCCACCAATCCTGTGTCATCCACAAACTTTAGGTGAGTCAAAACTTCCTCACCCACCTTGATACCTGTTAGCAAACCTTGTTGTCTTCTCTTCAAGATAATTCTACCCAATCCTTTAGCCAATATGATAAAAATATAGGGAGAGCAAGGATCTCCTTGATGAAGGCCTCGAGTGGCTCCAAACGGTTGCGAGGGAAGACCCTTGATTAACACTGAGTATGTCGGAGTAGAAACACAACTCATGACCCATTCTATCCAATCCTAAGAGAAACCAAAGGCTGCCATCATCTTTGACAAGAAGCTCCACTCCACCCTATCATAAGCCTTTGAAATATCTAATTTTATGAACATTCCTCTATTACCAGGTGTTTGCATTGAATGGATTGCCTCCTGAGCTAGAACCACACCATCCAAGATCTGCCTACCCTCTAAAAAACCCCCTTGCTCTAAGGAGATGATGTTATGTAGAAGAGGTTTTAGCCGCTCAGCCATCACCTTTGTGATTATTTTATATATGACATTGCATAAGGCAATAGGTCTATAATCTGAAATATGTACCCCCTCCTCCCCTTTTGGAATTAAGGTAATGAAAGTATGATTTAATTCTTTAAGCATTCTTTTACTACCTTTGGACTCCTTTATAACAACCATTACATCCTCCTCCAAGTTATCCCAAAAGGCCTAAAAAAACTCAATTGGAAAGCCATCTGGACCTAGGGTTTTTTCGGTGCTCATTCCAAAGACTACATTCTTCAGTTCCTCTCTATCAATGGGTTTAAGAAGGGTATGATTTTCTTCTTTCGAGATAACAGAGGGTATGACAACAATAACATCTTTTTGAGCCTCTTCATCTTGCACCATACTTTCCTTAAATAGTTTAGAGAAATACTCCATTGAATGTAAATGCATACCTGGAAGTGTATCAAAGGAGTGTCTCGTTCTCATCTTGAAGAGCTTCCATGTTGTTCATCTGTCTCCTAGCACAAGCAGTTTGATGGAAAATTTTGGTATTTTTATCACCTTCTAATAACCAAGTGGTTCTTACTCTCTGTTTCCAATAGGTCTCCTCTTGGTTGTCAATGTCCTCAAAAGCTTTACGTAAAGCATCATCCTCTTATTTGAGCTACTCTATAATTTTTCCTTCCCTAAAGTGTTTTTGAACCTCATCCCATCTGGCCATCAATGGAGCTCTTTGGACCTGGAAGTCTATCTTTTTAGCTCGCCTCCATTGTTTCAGTTGATCTTTGACATAATGAAGTTGTTTGTGGAATCTAAACATTGTCGTCCCATATGCTGGGCGACCTTCTTCCCACCACTGTGGAATTTTCTTTCGAAGTTCCTCTTTTTGTAACCAAAAATTTTCAAATTTAAATGGTTTGTGATGTTGCACTATCTTGATCCTTCCTTCCAACAAAATGGGAAAGTGATCTGAAATCGGACCCTCCAAAATCTGAAATTTTATATTCCATTTTACAAATGCCTCCTCTAAAACCAAAAAATGGTCTAACTTCACCTTCCTGGTATGTGGCTCCCTCCTCTTATTAGTCCAAGTAAAGTTGGTTCCAGGACATTTAATATCCACCAAGTGTAATGCCTGGACTTGGGCAATCATAAGTCGATCCCCTGGGTCCAAAATTGGGGTTCCCCCTTCTTGATCTCTAGAGGATAATTTAGCATTAAAATCCCCGACAATAATCTAGTCTAAATCTTCCCTTCAGACCCTCATGTTCTGCATAGATTTCCATTGATGCATATGACCATCTAGGTTTTGAGCCCCATAAAAATTGGTGATTAAAACATGTTCAGCTGTGACATTATTTCTAAAATGTGATGTGAGAACACCCCTCCAATCTATATGTTCTATTGCAGTCCATTCAAGAGAGTTCCAAAGAGTAACTATCCCCCTTGAGGCACCTTGGGCAGCCACTTCCATATGACCAGCACCCCTCCAAACTCTGCTAACTATTTTACACATAAGATCTAACAACATTTTTGTCTCCTGGATAAGCAAAAAATATGTTTTACAATTTTCTAAGAGTCTTCAAACAACATATTGATGGGTTCTACTATTTAAACCCCTAACATTCCATGATTGTATAATCATTGGTTACCTTGAGAGCAATAAGAATCTATTTGCCTCATCGATCCTCTAGTGATCAGTTTGTCTCCTTGAACTTTTAGCAATTCCTTATTTGATTTTCTACCCACTCCTTGAGAGTTGCTATTTTTTTATCTCTTTTCCGCCTGAGTTATCCCTAAAGTTGGCCTTTCTCTATTATTTTCTGCTATTCCCATGCTGACATCCTTAATTGTTGGCTGCTCTTGGTTATGCACTATCAATGCCCCTACACTCTCTGATTGCGGTAACTCACTGTACTTAATTACCTACTCTATGATGGGGGGAGATGAAAGAGGAGCTTGAACATGGATGTTATTATTTTCATTATTACCATCTACTCCTTCCATGAATTGTTCTTCTTGGTCAATTAGTGTCTTAAATATCTCATACCTATTGGAGGGATTGAGTTGGGTTTGATCTTTACCATATTTTTTCTTTTGCCTTCTCCTTCTTTTGGGCTATTCAAAACCATATCTCTGTGCTTCTTTACCCTAAGAAATATTGGTTGGTTCTTTTTTTATTGTTGACTTACCCTCCTTAGGAAGATTTAACATTCCTAGAGGAGCCTCCATTTTTGTATTCATATTATTTGGGTAAGATCGGGCCAAATGCCCATATTTGTGGCAAACTCTACATCTGAAGGGCAATGCCTCATAATCCAACTGTTGAATCCAATATAGTCCTGCAAGTTCAAGTTCCACCTCTACCGGTAGAGGCTAGCTAAGATCCTCTCCACACATAATCTTGCATAAACAACTGTGTTTCCTTCTATTGTGTCTTTGGAAACACCCAAATGCCTTCCAAGGGAATTATTGATAATTTCCAAAACTTGCTCACTCCAAAACTCCATTGGAAGTGCATACAACCGGATCCAAACCGGGACAACAGTGGGTTCAATTCGAGGATCAAATCCCACTCTCTAGGGCTGAAAAAATAATCCTGCCGGACCATGATTCCTCTTTTCTAATTCGAAAGCCCTATTTCTATCGGCCAATGAAGAAAAACTAACAATGAAATATCCATTGCTAATAAAACATAAAGAGTACTCACCAAGAGGCTCCCAGTTTTGCTGAAACCAGGAATGTAAAAAACTCAGGGTAGGGCGAATACCCATGAATTTATAGATCAAATCATGATTGTCTCTATATAAAATTGTTTCTTCAACCATCCTTTGCTCAATGACAATCTTTGGCCTTGATTCTGACTGTGGCAAGCATCCATTAACTCGTTGAGATGTAGATCTATTTCTAGCAGCCGTAAAGAGCATTTTTAATGTAGTTTTTTGTGCCTCTTCTGTCGTTGATGGAGATTTATAATTTAACAAATATACATAAGAACAATGTCTCTCTAGAAGAGGATCCGAAGGCGTCCCCATTGGACCCTCCTGGGGCAACAATCTTGTCTTCAAATCCACAATAACCAAAAAATTCCTTGGCTACCCAATTGATGCCCTAGTTTTTCCTTAGCTCAAAAAACCCTAGTTCGCCAGTCGCCCGCATCTCCAAAGCTCCATCCCTTCTAAAGCTTGATATTAGTAAAGCCTTTGATAGAATTTCATGGGATTTCCTCATATATATTCTAAATCAATTTTAATTCCACCATAGATGTGTTCGATTTATCAAAGCTTGCATCACTTCGGCCTAGTTTTCTATTCTAGTCAATGGGGCAATGGTCGGGTAGTTCAAGAGCATATATGGAATTAGGTAGGGGATCTCATGTCCCTATTTTTGTTCATCTTAGTTGTTGATAGCTTGGGGAGGGCCCTTAAGGTTGCATGCTCAATAGGAGATATTTTAGGTATCAAAGCTTCGACTGGTCTCACCCTAGTGTCCCACCAATAGTTTTTTGATGACACTATTTTGGCCAACCACTCTAGTATCCTAAAATCTAGAACCATTAGATCTATCTTGGAGGTGTACAAGAGAGTTTTTGGCCAAATATTCAATTATCTTAAAAGCAAAATTTACTTCATCAACACTCTGGTACAAAGATAGTTAAAAATTGCTCAAATATTGGGATGCACCATTGTTGAGTTCCCTACGATGTACCTTGGCCTTCCTCTTTTCTAAGGAAACACTTTAGAGAGAATGTGGGACATCATGATTCAATGGGTAATGAAGAATATTGTAGGGTGGAAGGGAGACCTCCTTAGTAGTGCAGGTAAGTTTACATTAGTTCAATCCTATCTTTAGAGTGTTTCAATTTACTTCATGTTCTTATTTAGAGCCCCAATTGATGTATGCAATAAACTAGAACAAATTCAAAGGAATTTTCTATGGTTCATAATGGAGAACAAAGCCATATTTCCTCTTTTTACATGGGATAAAGTTTATATTTCAAAATGCATGGGTGAGTTATGCCTTAGAAAAGTTTACAAAATCAATATGGTAATGATATCCAAGTAAGGGTAGAAAATTATCACTAACTCCTCTGTCCAATGGGTGGAAATTATGAAAAGTAAATATCTTAGACAAGGGTCCCTGATGAAAAAATCCTCCATTCCAATCAGTTATGCATTCTAGAATTATGTGTGCCATCCAAACCTATTCTCCAAAAATATAATAGGTGGAAATTAGGTGATGGCTCACATATCAAGTTTTGGAAAGATCCCTAGATTACTGCTTAGCCTATGATGTATGATCAGTCTATAAGTATTTTTAAACCCATCACTGACCAGCTATTTGGTCCCAAGGTTGGCAATTTTATTTCCCATGGATCAGCTCCCCCTAATTGGGTAAACTTGCCTTTGGACCTAGGATCATTAGAGCTTCATTTTGTGATTCTTCACTTATCAAATATGCTCCTCACTCAGTTAATTTTGAGTACCTAGCCACCAGGTTCTCCTTTCTAGCAACTTAGTTATTCTGACTTATTTTCTATCAAAATAGCCTATGCGTCATTGATTGAACTTGAGGAAGATTAGTTTCCTACAAAACACATCTGGATAAATAACCTCATTCCTAATATCGCCCATTTCTACTGGTTGACAACCAAAAATAGATTCCTTACTACCGATAATTTGATATCTTGGGATACGATCCTCCCAAATAGATGTTTCCTTTGTAAATCTACTTGGGAGTCAGTCAACCACATGTTCTTGGAGTGTTCCTTTTCTAGCATCATCCTATCATCTCTCTCCTTTATGACCTCTATTTCTTTGGCTACCCCTCTGTACGTCAGCAACTTCATCCTCCAATGGCCCAATCCTTTTCACTCCACTTACCTTAAGTATTGGTGGTTCGTCATTCTCCTACACTTTATGTGGCAGGTCTAGCTTGAGAGAAAAAATAGAGCCTTTAGATTTTATTGTTGTGATCCTGAGTCTGTTTCATTAAGAATTATTGCTTTTGCATCCAAAAATACTAGCATTGCTCCCTATTAGGATAGTCCCACGTCTCCCTTTGATATCCAAGTGGTAAATTCTATCAATCTCTCTTCCAATATTTTTTGCCAACCCCATCCTATTATGGATAGATCCCTTGTGTCTTAGATTCCCCCTTCCCTTAGTGGTTTAAACTAAATTTTGATAGTGCATCCAAAGGTAATCTCAGTGAAGCAAGCTACGAAGGGGTGATCCAGGATGACAAAGGTAAAATTATTTTAGCTTGTGCTAAAAATTTGGGAATCTAGTCAAACAACTTTGTCGAGGCCATAGCAGTCTATCATGGTATCCAAATGGCATTAGAATACAACATCTAAAATTGGATCATTGAATGTGATTCATTGAATACAATAAATTACATCAACTACAACTCAAATCCACCCTGGAATGTTAAGCCTCTTATCCAAGAGATCATCTTACACCTCAGGGCAATCAGTAATATTTCAATTCAACACATGTACAGGGAAGGTAATAAAGTTGTTGATGCCATGGCCAACTTTGGGTTAACTTTGTAGTTGTTTTCGATGTAGTGACAGGACTTTACCTAATGTATTATGAATTTATGCCATGAAAATGAAGTTGCTACCTATGAATAGCACCAAAACCCCCAGGACCAGTATGCACCACCATGTAGGAAGATAAAATAGACTGGTTAATCCCTACTTCACCTCCATACCGAGTTGGCATCTAATTACAAGCTGAAGCTAGGTGGTTGACAGTCTCCAAGTTCACACCCCAAGGAACCTACCTAATATTCCTCGAGATTGCACTATAAGATGTGAGGATTATTTTTTTAAGGCAATAATCATCCAAAGTAGCAATAAAGGCAACACTATTATCAATAGTAGTGTCAATATTATCTCCAATATTTGGAAAGGAATGAATAACCAAGGGGTAAAAATAGATATTCGAATGGAATAAAAGCACAAAGATCATGATTTCATTCACGTGATTAGTAAGATTTGTCTTATGACTAATAATGGCACTATCACCGTCTCATGCCAAGTTGGTGATTTGATAGGGTGTGATGGAAAAACCATCCAGATCATGTCCATTATGGATACCAAGGTGGCGTCAATTTTCCTGGAGGCACACCCATGGAAGATGACTAAGAATGAGGTACATTTTTATTGGTACACTCTATCCACTATTACCATTTCCAAAAATTACTGCCAGCTATGCTCCTCACTTTGGCCACCTCCATTTATGGTACACTCTCATCATATGAACCAAATCATAATTAGGAGTGGTATAGTCTGTATGTTGAGATATCCCAGGCCCAAAAAATACAATCAATGGTTCAAGGTATGTTCTAAGCCTGAGTATATCGGCATGACTCCTCTCTAGCTATTGAAAGATAATTATTTTATCTCGCTTGTGTTTAGTGAGAACCAGAGTGATCCTCAAACAAGGAGGAAGGTGGAGGTCATTGGTACAAAGTTTTACTCTATGTTTTGGAGGATGACGTTGTTGGAGCCTGAACAACTATAATTAGAACCATTGGTAGAAGATATTATGGCCTCTTGCGGGTTGCTGAATTTTCTAAAAAAATTTAATGGGCATGACCCTAGAATTTCTTATGAGTTCGTCCAAAGTTGGGATAATGAAATAATGTCCCTGAAGGGACTTAATTTTGCCATGACCATTGATTTTATAGAGGAAATTACTAAAATCCCCAATGATGGAGAGATTATCCACAGAGAAAAACACTCAATGGTGGGAAAATTGGCTTTTTTCCATGACAAAGGGAAGTCTCTAATGAAGAAGTATAACGGGTATGTTAGTGAGGACCTCCCTCCACCTTGGAACTGGGCCATGATGTTGGTCATGTAGTACCTGACCATGGATGACCCATATTCGCCCTTTCAAAGATTTCACATGGTGTTCCTAAACTTCTTGAAGGATGTGAAATAAATTAATATACCGAAGTATCTTTTTGATCAATGGAGATCTCCATTGACAGTGTCAAAAGAGGGAAGTCCACTTATTACAAGCACAAAAACCTCCAATTAATTATATATAAATACATAATCTGGAACCCTGACCAGGACATCATGGAACCTGATAGGCCAACTGTTGATATTGACCCAGTTCCAAAACCTCTGAAGATAATGGAAATCGCTTAAGAAATCTAGGTGATTGACATAGACAACGAAACCCCTAGTAGAGTAGGTAGGCCAATAGGGTTACCTCCTATAGGCCCATTTGTAACTCCTACTAGGTGCTTGATACATATCAAAAGTGTAAATGACAAAGCTAAAATTCCTTCCCTTGCACATAAAATTTAGAGGACTACGATAAGACCATATTTGGGATCTCATTTTATCTAGAAAATAGGAAACATTGACCAGATCACTGATTTGGAGGACATCATCACTTTGGCTACTTCGATGCTCCTAAGAGACAGTAAAATAATCACCCTGATGCATGCATAGAAAACCAAAATCCTTGTAGAGGACAATCCTAAGGAGGATGAAGACTATGTTCCAAAATGAGAAGATGGTTTTGAGGTGCTCCTTTTTGTTACCATATTGTCCTATTTTGTTTTTGAGTTATCCTTATGTGTCTACTACATCTTATGCTTTGTTTTTTTTGTGCCTATAGGTAGTAATCGATATGTATTTCCCTTCTTCTATTTCTGTTGTGTAGCCACAACTTTTGGCCCCTTTTTGGCTTACTCCGTAGTGAGTCGAACCTTCATGGGATCCTCTCTATGACATGTATAGAAGGTTTTGGGTCCCTTTCAAAACCTGTTATCAATCAAAAAAATATTGGATCTAAAAATCTAGGGAGAAATGACTCTCAAAAGGAGATAAAAATACAATTTTTTTCATGTTGTAACAAAAACAACATTTTATTTTTTGTCATATCAAAAATATTTTAACTCTAGATCAAAGTAATATTAAGGATGAAGAAGTTATAAGGAAGGAAACAAATAATTATTAAAAAAAATTATTGTCATATATTGGGCAAGATAAGGAGGAACGAGATAATATTTTCAAAAATATTCGATCATTTATCACATGGGGAAAAAATGAAAGCTTTATGAAGAAGAAATCTATGGAGGAGCTACATGAAGTAATTTTCTCTTTCCATCCTGAAAAGGAACTAGCCTTGATAAATTTCTTATAATTTTCTTTCAATTTTTTTGGGATTTATTGAATAGTGATATGTTAGCTACAGTTGAAGAGGCTTAAAAAAATAAGGCTATAATAAGTAATATCAATTCCACTTTTATTACATTGGTTCCCAAGAAAAGCAAGACAAAATATTTTGATAATTTCATCCAATAAACCTTTGTAATATTATTTATAATATCATTTCAAAAATTATCGTAAATTGGTAAAAAGGTATTCTAGGTTGTGCTATCTCAAATAAATAAGGTGGTTTTTTTTATGGTAAATAATTATTGATGGTATAATCATTGCATAGGAAGCCATACCTTATCTTCATTCCAAGAAAAAACTAGGTATGCTTATGAAATTAGATATGAAAAAATTATATGATAGGTTTTCCTAGAATTTTCTACATTATATTCTTAGAACATTTGGTTTTGATCATAGTTGGTGTGAATGGACTAAACATTGTTATAGCTCTACGAAATATTCTACTATGATCAATGATTCTTCTATCAATTACTTCAAGTCATATTTTGGTTTTCATAAAGGTGATTCACTATCTCCTTATCTATTCATTATTTTTGTGGAAGCATTAGGGAGAGGTTTCTCAAATTTAAAAATGGAAGAACAAATCAAAGGTATTAAAGTTGTAAAAAATGATCCCTTTGAATCTCATCTATAAATTGTTGATGATGCTTTTCTTTTGGATCATCCCTCAAATAGTGAGGCCATGGAGTTTAAATCAATATTATCATGCTATGGGAAGGCTACTAGACAATTGGTTAATACTATAAAACCCAATATTTTTTTATAATACTACCCTATATTCACAACAAATTGCATATTTCTTTGTCTCATAAACGAAATAAAAAGAAGCTTTGGATCTTTTTTTTGGATAGAATAAAATTTTATTTGATAGGTTGGAAAGGTAAGTTCTTAACCATGTCAAGAAGGCTACAACTCATAAAGACTACATTGCAATCCATCCCTATTTATAAGATGTCACTTTCAAGATTGAAATTAATTATATATAAAAATTAGATAAAATTCAAAGAGTATTTCTTTGTAAAGGTTGTGAGAAAAAATTAGGTTTCCTCTTTATAAGTGGGATAGGGTTTGTACAGGAAATAATATTGGAGGAGCAAGCTTGCAAAATATAGAATTATAAGTTTGGCAATAGGAAAAATCTTGGGTGGAGATTATTTAGAGATCAAGGAAAGGATTAGATAAAAATATAACTTCAAAAATATACAGGTTATCTTGATATAATGAAATTATTTGGGAAAAGAACCCTACCCAAAGGGTTATCAACATGGAACTTTATATCATATGGTTTGCAATTGATAAAAAAATATATTAGATGATCATTCAATTAGGAAAATTATGCAAATTTTTGGTCTAATGCTTGGTTGAAGCTTTATCCTCTTATCTTTAACTCAAAATGGAAACCATTGGATGAATTATTCCTAGATTGTAAAGGTCCAAAGGTCAAGTACTATATTTATATGAGCAACAACTCTAGATCATGGATTTATTTTAGTAACCCAGTTGAAGAAGAGGAACTCAAAAAAATTATTGATGAATTTCATAAGATGCTTCAAGAGTTTTATCTGTTGATTTTTACATGAAAGGATGAGTTGGTTTGGAATCTATCAAAACATGGTGGATACTTGATCAAGTTGGAAGATGAGAATTTAGAGCAATCAAAATTTCCTACTCCAAAATATTTTCCTTGGAATAATGTTTGGCCATTAGAGGTTCTCTCCCTAAGGCCTCAACATACCTTTGGATAGCACTTCAAAGTAATATTCTTATAGAATAGAGTCTACAAATAAGAGGCTATCATAGACCTTTTAGATGTGCCTTATATGAGAAGTATTTAAAGATATCAAACCGTTTACTTCTTCATTGTCCTTTTGATCACAATATTTGGGGTTACTTTTTTAAAAATATGAAAATATATTGGTAGCTCCATCAGTATTGAAAGAGTTGATAAATTGTCGGATTAGTTATTTAAAAGCTAAAGAATTATGTATTCTATGGAGGATTGGCCTTATAATTATTTGTTGGAATTTATGGCTTGAAAGTAATAATGGATTTTTTTTTTAAATTCCAAAATCATGCTCAAGTTTGGAACCATATCATTGTCTCTATTGCATAATATCTACAAATATTGTGCTCAACATGGAAAGTCTCAAGTGTAGAAAAAAATATGGTAATAACCTGGTTACAAGATTTGAGCATACATAGAAGAGTCATCTATGATAATAGAATTAAAACAAAGGATCTACTTTGATCTATGGTAAAATAAAAATATCAAGAAGTTGGATATATACAAATTAATTTTGATGGTGCTTCTAAAGGAAATCCAAAAAACTCTAGTGGAGGTGGTTTTTTTAGCAATAATGAAGGCAAAGTTCTCCTCACTTTCCCATAATCATATGTAACTTCAACTAATATCTATGTAGGGGCTAAGGCTCTTCTTCTATGGATTAAAATTTGCAATGTATAAAGGATGGAAATATATTTCAATTAAGGGAGTTTCACAAATCATCATCAATGCTATAAAAAAATGGATGTAAGGATTGGATAAAGAATAATATTATTGGTGATGTTCATTACCTATTATTGGAGGTAATCTCTTGGAATTGTGACAATATTTATAGAGAAAGAAATCAGGTAGAAGATAATTTAGCCAATCACAGTGTTGTTCTTCATCTTGGTGAAATTCAAATTTTAGAATGCAAATGGCCAAGTGAGGTTTTATCTTTTAACTAAAATGGAAGAATAATAAAAAAAATCATAAAGAGAAAAAAAGCATGTATAACTTATTAAAAAAAAAGCATCCATATATAACTTATTAAAAAAGCATATAATAAACAAGATATATCAAATAATATTAAAAATAAGTACCAATAATGTATCCAAGAGAAGAATAAAGAGAGAAATTTACAATTAAAAAATAGAATAGATTGTAGGTTTTTTTTAAGTACTTAAATCAAGACAAGGCTCAATCAAACACTGAGAGCATCCGCACTATAGTTGTAAACATCCAAGTAAGAAAATGACTGATACTGTAATATAAATAGAAGAAGTACATGTTATGGAGAGTGTAAGACTAAAAAAATAGTAATATAATGTAGGATATAGTTTTTGAGTACTTGATTGTGTAAGCAATATTAGGGTAAGATTAAGAAAAAAATCATCAATGATATTGATTTTTCAATAATAACCAATGTCTTTCAAATGATAATAGCTAGTAACTTTGAGGACTACTATAAAAATCATACAAAAATGGGGTGCAAAATAAGCAATAGATAGATAACATGGATGCATTAAAAATAACCACTATTATTTGGCTCTAATGTAACACCATGCAATAAGAAACTAACAATCACAAAAAATTAATCCTCCCTAAACATTAAGACAAAAGCAAGTTAAAAAGAACACTAATAGAACTTATCTATGTTTTTATTTTAATATTTTTTGTTAAAAATGATAATAAAGATAACCATAAAATAATATTATGTGTGTATATAATGAGTTTTTTAGGCAAACTCAAGAAGAAGTGGCAATTAAAATTGTGAGTTTAAACATTTCCTTATAGTTTTCTAATGAAGAAACTAATAATAAAAGATAAAGATAACGAAGAAATAATTAAAAAGTCTTTTGAATTACTTAAATAATCTATCAAATAATATAAAATTCACCTTGTAAATTGAATAAGGAAATCACATATCTTTTCTACATATCCTAATTCACAAGAAACAAGATGGTACATTGAGACATGGTGTGTCGAGAAATAATACCTACACTATTCTTTATGTAAGAACTAAGTTCCATCATCGTACAACTCAAAATATGGTTGTACTTAATATTGTTGAGCAAGGTGCAACGACAATATTGTCATTGTTGTCAACACACTCAGATGGACAGGTTGATGCAGTGGATAGTTGTTCGGAGGTTGTTCGGAGTATGTACAGTGGTGTTCAATGCTTATGAGGATGTTTTTGATGTTCGGGTGAAGTTGTTACAGGTTGTTCGTGCAAATTTGCAAAAGTTGCAAAAATCGTCAGGAAGTTGTCAAAGTAGCAAAATTGTCAAAGTTGCAAAAATCGTCAAAGTTGCAACAACATCAATGGAATGTGTTGGACAGCCCAAGATACTATTTGGAGGTTTTTTGATCATTAGCAAGTGTGGTTGCAGTGTTGGAATGGCCGGTTGCTTCGTCGGTGCATTGTTGGTCAGTTTCATGCTTTATGTGACAGGTGTAAAATCTGCGTTGGAGGTCACTTTGCGGGAGGAATATTAAGCAATCCGTGAGGAATTGGACCTCAAATTTTTTACTGGAGGTATCTGGATATACTGAGAGCTTAATTTTTAAATTTCAGCCCAAACAGAGTCCGAAAGAAGAAACGGTGAGCATTGCAAAATGGCTCTAGAGCACTTTTTCCAGTTTATGTGACAGGTGTAAAATCAGCGTCAGAGGCCACTTTGTCGGAGGTACTACGAATAATCCATGAAGATTTAAAATATAAAATTTAAACTGAAGGTATTCAGTTTATCCAAGAATATATGTTTCAATTTTTAGCCCATTTGGAAATTTGAGGAGGAAGTTATGACTATTACAAAAAGCCCTGTCAACTCTTTTTGGCAATTTTGGCAGTTTCTAAGAATATAACGATTGAGTGGTACTTTTGTGTAACTGAAAAAAAGAGCTACATTTTTTAATGTGAAGCATATATATGTTTTAAAATAAAAGGGAGAAGAGGTTTTTTTGGAGAAAGGACTACCGATGCATGTTGTGAAGAATTTTTTTCTTTGGCATTTTGATTGAAAAAATGTGCAAGGTGTGAGATAATCAATGTGCAGAGTTGAGAAGATTGAAAAGGTTAGACAGAATATTTTAGAGGAGAATATTTGTGAGCTAGACCACTCAAGGTCTTTTGATGAGATTTAAAACTTTTATCAGAGCTTTTTAAATTTGTCGAGTCGATGCTTGGCAACAGGGGTCGATGCTCCTTGTAGTTGGTGTTGCTAAAGTCCGGGTTGGTTGGTGTCATTCCCTATAGTTGGTGCTATAAAAATATTGTAAAGACCAAACATTTTTAAGGCTAGATTTGGATGGGAGTCCAAATAGTCCATTGGCATAATGGTTTTTCCACATCGAGTTTCCACTATAAATCTGGTGTTATGTGATGCATGTTTGTGTGATTGCTTGTTTTGATTTGATTTCGTAGTTGGATTAAATTTTTAATACACACTGATTCACCCCCCCTCTCAGTGTCATGCTTAGTTCAACAATTGGTATCAGAGCCAAGTTCTTGAATAGGCTTAACCAGCTAGGGTGATCTTGGAAGTGACACAATGGCAGGTGGTGAAGGCTTCTCATCAAACAAAGCACCATTGTTTGATGAAACTAATTACGCATTTTGGAGACTCAGGATGTAGACATATCTTTGTGCTTTGGGATACGATATTTGGGATTCAATAAATAGTGGATACATAATACCCACCACTTCTCCAACCGATGTTGTTGGTAAGAAACTATTTGAGAATGACTCAAAAGCAAAGAATGCTATCATGTGTGGATTAGTGGACAGCGAACTGGTAAAGATTATGGGTTGTAAAATGGCAAAGGAAATATGGGACAAACTGAAGAGCATTCATGAAGGAGACGTTAAGATCAAGGAGGCCAAGTTACAAACACATCGAGCTCAGTTCGAAGGATTAAAGATGAATGAGGATGAGAATATAGAGGCATATATGTTGAGAGTTAATGAAGTCATTAATGCGATTAGAGGACTCGATGAGGAAATCAGAAGATTCTATCATCGTGAAAAAGGTATTAAGGTCCCTTCCCCAAATATTTGATTCTAAAGTTTTAGCTATAGAAGAAGCTAAAGATCTGAATTCTTTTAGTATGGATGAGATGCATGGTTCTTTGATTGCATATGAGATGAGAATAGGAAAATCTAAACCCATAGACAGAGAAGCTACTTTTAAAGCCCAGAAAAATATGAAAGCAAAACAAGAATCCGAGGAAGAAGAGACATCAGATGAAATGGAAGCAAACTTTGTTCGAAAACTAAAAAGGGGAAAAGGAAAATACAGAGGAAAGTTACCATTTAAATGTTTCAACTATGGAGGCATTGGGCATTTTGTAGCTAAATGTCCACTTAATGAGAAGAACAGAAGTGATGAAGGATCGCACGGAGAAAGAAGTGACTGGAAGAAAAAATCAAATTTTAGAAAAGGTAACTTCAAGAAGAAAAGTTTCATCTCCAAGAAGGTCAGTTCATCAGAAGACAACTCCAGTGAGGATTCTGAAAAAGAAATAGGTGAAGCTCTTTTCATGGCATTCGAAGAAGAAAAACCAAAAAAATAACAGGAATGTGATGAAGAAGAAATTGATGCAGAAGTGAATTTGGAAGAGGAACTAATTGCAGCTCTAGATGAATTGAAGACAGAAAGAAAAAGGAATAAGAAAATTTCAAGAAAGCTTGAGGATGCAAATGAAATCATAACAAGTTTGAAAGTGCAGATAGAAGAATCCAAGAAGATCTTCGAAGATCTCGAAGTGCAAATAACCATGAAAATAGATTATTGCAACAAGTTAGAAGAAGAGATTGTTGGTTTAAGGATGCAACTAGAAGAGATGAATCAGAAAATTAGCTTTTATCACAAACGTGAAGAGAGTTCTATGAAGTTGGATAAGATCATAAAGAACCAGAAGACTACAAGGCATCAAATTTGGTTTGGGTTTTGATGAAGGAGAATCATCAAATGGATCAAAGGCCACAAATGAAGAATCCACAAAGAATGAAGAAAAGAAATAGGTTAATCAAGCAAAAATGAATCATGCAAAGGAAAGCAATAATGCAAGGCACGAAAGGAGAATTGACAATGATGGTTTCACCAATGTCACACATCAAAGAAGAAGAAGATTTATGGCTCCTACAACAACATGGCAAAGACCACCACCCAGGTTCAATCATCCCTTTTTTGGTTACTATTTTAAATGCAATGGTTATGGACATAAGATTTCAGATTGCAAGTATAATGTAGGACCAAGGAATTTTGCCAGTAGAAATGCTTTTTCACCTTTGATGGATTATGCAGTAGAATGTTATAACTGTCATAACTTTGGGCATATTGCAAGAAATTGTAGAAGTACATTTGCATCAAATCAATTTCAGGGAAGAAAATTTCAGCCAAATGGAATAAGACAAAATAGAAAATTTCCTGAAAAACATGCACAAGCTACTGAAAAAGAAAAGCCAAAACAAGAGCCCAAAATTGTAATCAAACCAGAGTGGAAAGAAAAAGAGCAACCTAAGGAAGAAAAGGAATCCTTGATCATACAGACGACATTTAAAGCATAGAATAAATCCGCACCATGGATACTTGATAGTGGATGCTCCAATCATATGACAGGTGACAAACAGAAATTTGAGAAGTTGCAACAATATGAAGGTGGTTCAATGAAATTCAAAAACAATGATGGAGCTAAGATAGTTGGCAGAGGTTCAGTTAAGATCAGTGATGGAAAAATTAGGTCAGAAGAAGTCTTGTTTGTGGTTGGTCTGAAGCATAACTTGTTGAGCGTAAGTCAGATTTGTGACAGAGGTCATGATGTGATCTTTAAGAAGCAGGGCTGTGAAATCAGAAAGGCAAATAGTGGGAAGTTGATAGCAACTGGATCAAGGACATATGGAAACCTGTACACTCTCTCGGAGACTTTAGAAGGAGCTTGCTTGATTGGACAGGAAGAAGAGAATTGGTTGTGGCACAAGAGGCTCGATCATATCAATTTTGACAACCTAGTAAAAATTAGTTCAAAGAAAGCAATGAGAGATATTCCCACCATTGGCAAACCATCAAATAGCATTTGTGCTTCATGTCAAAAAGGGAAGCAAACTAGAGTCTCATTTAAAACAAAAGAGTACTACACGAGCAAACCTTTGGAACTAGTACATACTGATTTATGTGGACCCATGAGAACGCAAAGCATAAACGGTGACAAATATTTCATGTTGTGTATAGATGACTATTCCAGGATGACATGGGTATTGTTTTTGAAGCATAAATCAGAAGCTTTTGAGATGTTCAAGGTTTTCAAAAACCAAGTTGAGAATCAAACAAGAAAAATGATTAAATTTTTAAGGTCAGACAGAGGAGGAGAGTTCATTTCAGAGGATTTCATAGAGTATTGTGAAAAATATGGCATCAGGAGACAATTTTCAGTAGCCAGGACACCTCAGCAGAATGGTGTGGTAGAAAGAAAGAACAGGACAATGCAGGAAATGGCATGGACTATGTTGACTGAGAGCAAAGTAGCAGATAGATTTTGGAAAGAGGTAGTCCATACTATAGTATACATCCAAAATAGGTGCATGTTGAGGATGCATGAAAGCAAAACTCCTTATGAGTTGTGGTTCGGTAAAAAGGCAACAACAAGATATTTTAAAGTTTTTGGCAGCAAGTGTTACATCAAAAGAACTAAAGAAAACCTTGGTAAGTTTGAAGATAGAGTGGATGAAGGTATTTTTCTTGGCTATTCATCAAAAAGCAAAGCTTACAAATGTTACAACAAGAGGCTAAGAAAAATTGTGGAAAGTGTCGATGTTAAAGTTGATGAAGGAAGGGAACGAGTAATTAGCTATGAAGAGAACTACCCAATTTATGAAGAGGTCATTGAAGGAGATGAGGAAGAGGAAATGGAAAAGAAACCAAGAATTGACTCAGAGGATTCAAAAAGTGATTCAGAATTGGAAGAAAACAAGAAATTCAAAATAGGTAGCTGGCAGAAAGATCATCCTAGAGAGAAAATAATTGGAGACCCCATAGTTGGTGTTCAGACAAGAAGAAGATTAGTAAGTAACTACTCTTTACTATCCAACATTGAGCCCAAAAATGTTGTTGAAGCAAGCAAATATGAAAGTTGGGTAAAGGCAATAAATGAAGAATTAGATCAGATCGAGAAAAACAAGACTTGGGAGTTAGTACCAAGACCCGCAAATAAAAATGTAATCGGTACTAAATGGGTCTTTCGAAACAAATTGAATGAAGATGGATAGGTAGTCAAGAACAAAGCAATATTGGTATGCAAAGGGTATGTGCAAGTTGAAGGTATTGACTTCGAGGAAACCTTTGCACCTGTGGCCAGACTAGAGGCAATTAGAATATTTCTTGCTTTAGCAGTTTACAAGAATTTCAAAGTTTATCAAATGGATGTGAAATCAGCATTTTTGAATGGGAAACTTGAAGAAGAGGTTTATATTGAGCAGCCAGATGGTTTTCAGCTTGGTGATGATCCCAACTTGGTTTGCAAGTTGAAGAAAGTGTTATATGGCTTAAAACAGGCACCTCGGGCATGGTATGCAAGGCTAGACAATTATCTTACTCAAGCAAGGGTTCAAGAAAGGTATGGTGGATAGTAATTTGTATGTCAAAATAGAAAATGGTCATCATATTGTTGTTGTTGTATACGTAGATGATATCATATTTGGCAGCAACAAAGATGAGTTGTGTAAATATTTAGCAAATAAGATGCAGAAAGAGTTTGAAATGTCAATGATTGGTGAACTTTCGTATTTTCTCGGATTGCAAGTTAATCAAAAGGAGAAGGGCATATTTATTTCTCAAATTAAATATGTGAAAGAGATGCTAAAAAAGTTCACAATGGAGGATTGCAAGCCAGTTAGCACTCCCATGATGACAGATTGCAAGTTGAGCAAGGATGACAAATCTCCACCTGTTGATCAAACTATGTACAGATCCATGATTGGGAGCTTACTGTACTTGACAACTACTAGACCGAATATTTTGTAGGCAGTATGCATGGTAGCATGATTTCAGGCTAGTCCCAAGGAGACTCATGTGATAGCAGTGAAGAGGATTTTTTGGTACCTCAAGGGTACTATGGAGTATGGGTTATGGTATCCGAAAGGTAAGGACTTCACCCTTATTGCATATTCAGATGTAGATTGGGTAGGATGTGTAGATGACAGGAAGAGTACCAGTGGAGGTGCATTCTATCTTGGTGATAATATTGTTGCATGGCATAGCAAAAAGTAGGAGTCAGTCTCATTATCCACAGTAGAGGTAGAGTATATTGCAATGACATCATGTTGTACACAAGTACTTTGGATGAAACAAACTTTGAAGGATCTTGGAATAAATTTTAGTGAGCCCATATCGATCATGTGTGACAATACAAGTGCAATCAATATCTCAAAGAATCTAGTTATGCATTCTCGCACAAAACATATTGCTATCCGGTACCATTTTTTGAAGGAGAAAGTTGTGGAAGGTGAGGTTAAGTTGGATTTTGTTCCAACAACAGAGCAAGTAGCGGATATCTTCACCAAACCATTGCCCAAGGAAGTCTTTGAGTACCTTCACAAGAAATTGGGAGTGGTCACACTTCCCAAGCATTGACTAGCTATCGGGGCCACATTCTCAAGGGGAGCATTTGTGTCTTTGTTTATCTTTTTGCTCATGTTTGTGATTCTTGCTAAGTGTAATAATTTTTGCTTGAGAATGTTGTGCATGGACTCAGGGGGAGTTTGCAGCAGCCCTTTGGTCTTGTTGTCAAAGGGGGAGAAGAGTTACAAGAAATTGTGCATGTGTTGCCAACAATTCCAAAGGGGGAGATTGTTGAGCAAGGTGCAACGACAATATTGTCATTGTTGTCAACACACTCAGATGGACAGGTTGATGTAGTGGATAATTGTTCGGAGGTTGTTCAGAGTATGTACAGTGGTGTTCAATTCTTATGAGGATGTTTTTGATGTTCGGGTGAAGTTGTTACAGGTTGTTCATGCAAATTTGCAAAAGTTGCAAAAATCATCAGGAAGTTGTCAAAGTAGCAAAATTGTCAAAGTTGCAAAAATCGTCAAAGTTGCAACAACGTCAATGGAATGTGTTGGACAACCCAAGATACTATTTGGAGGTTTTTTGATCATTATAAAGTGTGGTTGTAGTGTTGGAACGATCGGTTGCTTCGCCGATGCATTGTTGGTCAGTTTCATGCTTTATGTGACAGGTGTAAAATCTGCATCGGAGGTCACTTTATGAGAGGAATATTAAGAAATCCATGAGGAATTGGACCTCAAATATTTTACTAGAGGTATCTGGATATACTGAGAGCTTAATTTTTAAATTTCAGCCCAAATGGAGTCCGGAAGAAGAAACGGTGAGCGTTGCAAAATGGCTCTGGAGCACTTTTTCCAGTTTATGTGACAGGTGTAAAATCAGCGTTAGAGGCCACTTTGTCGGAGGTACTGCGAATAATCCGTGAAGAGTTAAAATATAAAATTTAAACTGAAGGTATTCGGTTTATCCAAGAATATATGTTTCAATTTTTAGCCCATTTGGAAATTTGAGGAGGAAGTTATGACTGTTACAAAAAGCCCTATCAACTCTTTTTGGCAATTTTGGCAGTTTCTAAGAATATAACGGTTGAGTGGTACTTTTGTGTAACTGAAAAAAAAGAGCTGCATTTTTTAATGTGAAGCATATATATGTTTTAAAATAAAAGGGAGAAGGGGTTTTTTTGGAGAAAGGACTATCGGTGCATGTTGTGAAGAATTTTTTTCTTTGGCATTTTGATTGAAAAAATGTGCAAGGTGTGAGATAATCAATGTGCAGAGTTGAGAAGATTGAAAAGGTTAGACAAAATATTTTAGAGGAGAATATTTGTGAGCTAGACCACTCAGGGTCTTTTTATGAGATTTAAAACTTTTATCAGAGCTTTTTAAATTTGTCGGGTCGGTGCTTGGCAATAGGGGTCGGTGCTCCTTGCAGTTGGTGCTGCTAAAGTCCGGGTTGGTTGGTGCCATTCCCTGCAGTTGGTGCTGCAAAAATATTGTAAAGACCAAACATTTTCGAGGTTGGATTTGGATGGGAGTCCAAACAGTCCATTGGCACAATGGTTTTCCCACATCGGGTTTCCACTATAAATCTGGTGTTATGTGATGCATGTTTGTGTGATTGCTTGTTTTGATTTGATTTCGTAGTTGGATTAAATTTTTAATACACACTGATTCACCCCCTCTCAGTGTCACGCTTAGTTCAACAAATACACTAGCAATTAGGGCATGTAGGGTCTATCACTTAGAACATTTAGAATATGAAAATGATTATATTTTAAAATATCTTTAAGGATAATGGTTATAGCAAAAAATAAAATCTACAAGGACTTTACAACGGCCTATAAATATAGAAGAGATAGATATTCAAAACTTAATATGGTCACTTTAACATATATCCAAGGAACATCTAAAAAATTAGTAGGAATTATAAAGAACACAATTTAAAAATGATTTTAAACCTGATATTTTATTGAGGGGAATAACATATAGAGAAAAATATAAGGTAAATCCTAAATTCTATAAAGATGTTTATAAAATATCTTGCTCATGTGGGGGTGTCATATATTGGTGAAACTAGAAGATTATTAAAAATTAGGTTGAAGGAGCATGAGGTAAATATACAACATAGTATATTTTCCAATCCAACATTAGTAGATCATGCATTAAGAATGGGTCATCATATTTGTTTAGAGGAAGCAAAGTTGTTGACAAGAGATAATTTGAGTAAGAGAAAGGTAAAATAGGTCTTAGATATTGAAAAACAATCCTTAAATATAAACAAGAAAGATCGATTTAAACTTAGTGCATTCTTGGAACCCTTGATCCATCATATAACAAAATATTATAAAGCAAAAATCTCTACATATAGAAAATATTAAGTTAACCCTTTCCACTACCACTTCCCCTTTTTTCTTTTTAAATTAATTTCCTAATGTATTGCATATATGTTTTGTAAGTTGGAGCTAAAAGCCCTAATTAATAATTTTATATAGATATAGTTTTGTAAGGTTTATTAGTATTAGTATTATTTTTATTTTTATTTAACTATTTTAGTGTTTACAGCTTCAACATCTAACAATACAATAAAATAAATATTATTTATTATTATTATAATGTTGATAATAATAACTACAATAGTGTTTTATTATCAGCAATAATACTAATTACAAAATTAATATTAATAATTTCATGTGTTTATTTTTTGATTTGGTAAATAAAGGGGTTTTGAAAGGGTCCCCAAACCTTTTATAGGCAGGATTTTGCAATGGACCCCTTACAAAAGAATCAACCATAATAGTACCACAAGAGAAACAACTGACACAAGAAATCTAGCAACTGACAAAGATATTAGGAAATCCAAAAGACATAGATTGCCTGATCACACAAAATTTGCCTCGAGAATCAAAAACCAAGAAATAAAAAATAGTTGAACAACCAGGACATCTTGCCAGCTGAAATTTAAATTATAAATTTGACAAAGGTGCTCAAAAAGGGTTGCTCAAGCATTAAAAACTCACAAAATTGAATTTTGAACAAAGATCTTCCTACCCAAAGCTGAAAGCCTAGAATAATAAATTTTGCCTAAAGTTACGCTTACACAATAGCCATAATAAAAAAGAGAATACTCTTGATAAATTCATAGGACCTGAAACTAAATCATCTAGTACATAGAAAACCTTTCCAATGGTGAAACCATTTAGAATCCCTAACTAAGAGTAGAGTACTCCAACTAAAAATTTGCAGGGAAGAACCAATAGAGAAAAAATAAAAATAAAATAAAATTTACACTCTACTAGAATGGCCAAGGTATATTTTATAGATTTACTTCCTTCCAATGACCTCAATGAGGGGTGGAAAAGGGAATCAAGCCTCAGATGCTTACTCCCCCAAACCAACTCCTCACCTAATTTCAATAGCACATGGGAGCCATTGGTTAAATCCAACTATGTTTCTCTCTTTCTCAATGAGTTCTTGGGAGGCTTGCCATTCATTTTCTTGATCCCCACATTAAGAAACCTTGTTTTCAGACTACACGCCTTACCAAATTTCTTTCAAGTCTCCACCTCTGAAACAACCTATGATTCCAATGCAATCTCAAGGTTAGTCGAGGATTGGGAAGACTACATGAATAAATATAGTTTTCATGTGTATATTATTAATTTATTTTAGTGTTAATAATGTGATGCATGATGCAGGAGTACTTGAATGGTTATAGGTAAATAAGTACTAACGGTATGTAACTACCACCATCATGGATTAAAAACGTACATGTAGGACAAAGAGGGGATCAACAAAAGCAAGGAAGAGGAAGAGAGAAAGGAAGGAGTAGAAGAGAAATAATGTGGAGGAAATTCTAGTTATTTATGTGTGTATGAGTGTAAGAGTCTGAGGAAATTAAGGCAAGCTATTATAATGTATAACAAATTGATATATTGGCAATAACATTAAATTTCCACCTTGAATTTGTTATATATACATGTTTGAATGGTGATTCATTGTGTTATTGAAATTACATGTTGTAGAGTGCCTTAATTGGTGTGTGTCAAATTGCAATATTACAACAAGATAGAGCATGGTTGTATCCTAAATTAAGGTGTTGTTCTAGTGCACAAAGAATACTAGATATTGATAAAACCTAAGCCTATGCTATTGTGTACTATGTGTGATAACCATACATGTATTTCACATAAAATTGTAGGATAAGTATCGATTAAATTGAAGTGTCATCATTGTCCAATTGAAAGTTACATAATGTCATACAAGTGGAAGTTATACCAAGCCATATGTAGCCCAAAAATTCTTGCACTCCTTTCCTCAATGCTGATGGATCCGCACCTTAGAGGGGAATGGGAGAATGAGTGGTCTACACCTCAAAAGAGAGGTACTTAATCGTACCTTCTATATATGGTGATTTTTTGATGAATGGGTTTTGGGTTCACTAGGAAACATTTTTGGTTGTTTCCAAGCCTAGGTTTCAAGATTTGTTTTGATGGTTTATTTTTAATCAAATCACACGTACCTAAGTTTGGCTAATATGCAAACTAAACTACACTATATGCACTTTTAACTTCAAATGTAGGCAAAAGAATACATAAAATAGAATTTATAAATTGATGCAATGCCTATGAAGAGATTTTAAACCTTACCTGTATCCGGATGTTTGATGTAGATTCTAAAATTTGTAAGCAGTCCAGTTTCATACAATGCAGAGCAATATCGTATTATGATTTTGCAAGATCGTATTATGATCAGGGAGATCGTATTATGATCACAAATAAACAGATTTGATTTTGACTAAAGACAACAAATGCATGGATAGAGGGTAAAGAACATATATGGATGGTCCTATTTATCTTTGCAAATATGATTATGATTTATTAAACAATACAAAATAATAATAATAACAAAATTTGATAAACAAATGCATCTAATTACCTAAAACATGCAATTACATGATATTTTAGGTGAACTCCAAGAATGCATATTATTTAGTCTAATATGTCCTATGATAAAATGCTAAATGGAATGCAAATCAAATGAAGGAAGACCAGAATATGCAAACCAAAACTCGAAGTTGCCCCCAAGCAAATTACAGGTAATATTGTAGTGTTCTAGACAAGATCGTATCCTAAACATGCACGTTCGTATTACGATCACACTATCGTACCCTCTGATCTATGACAAAATCCTCTGATCTACGATGAAATACTTTGATCCTACAAGCAAATAACAAAATAATGAGCACTAGAATACAAAATTGAACTGATTTTTCCTAAGTGCAGAGAGCCATGGGAATTTACGGAGGGAAGGGTCTGATTAAATAGGCAGGGAGGAATGTCTAGAATAGGGAGGAGGGTAAATTTGTTAAAATTTACTCTATTTTGGGTTATTTTGGGTAGATCCGATCATGAATTTCCTGCACAATTACACAGGCGAAGACAAAAGCCATTTAACTAACTTTTTCATTTTTTTATTTTAAATTTTTTGTTTTCTGGCAATATTATATTACGATCGACAATATTGTATGTCGATCGCTAAGATCATAAAATTGAAATCATGCTATGATTTTGGAGGTCGTACTATGATTTTTCTAATTGTAGTATGATCTCGTCAGAGTAGCACAAATTTTGAGGTCATTAATGCCAACATAATGTTTTTATAATTTTCTTATCTTTTTTATGTAAATGGGTCAATTTTAAGGTGCTACACCATACAAGTGAAAATTGCATCATACAAGTGGAAGTTACATCATATAAGTGGAAGTTACATTGTGTTATACAAGTGGAAGTTGTATTATGTTGTACAAGTGGAAGTTGCACCATGTTGCATAAGTGGAAGTTTCACTGTGTCATACAAGTAGATTTACACCGTGTCATACAAGTAGAATTTACATTATCATACAAGTGGAAATTGCACCTTGCACTAGATTGAAAGAATTGTCATCATATAGCATCAAAGCATCATATTTTACCCTCTTGCCCTCTTGTCATTTAATGCATGCAAATAAGAATGAAAGTAAATGTTATACTATGGGTGTTAGTGAACCATGAATTCTTTGCTACTAGAGGAGGCTACTATTTATTTGACCCCTTCATATAGACTACATCATTGGCATAAAATTAGGTTAAATTTTTGTAGAGAAATATCACAATAAGGATAATGAATATCATGTGGTCTAGGACTTCGACTAAATAAAAGGATAGCTAAAAATATTTAGAGGAGTTACAACCAAGTTGGATGTAATAGAGATTGTCCAAAGGAGAGGTATTCATATTGAGAAGGTTGGTGATAATTAAGGGGATACCACTCAATATAGATCTAATTTTCAAACCATGGATGAGATTACTTCAATACAAATATGGTTATAGGATTTAAAACATTATGTACAAGGATCAAGAAGGAATATAAAAAGATTATTTTACAAGTATACAAGATATTGATGCTAGAAGGAAGTTAAGCAGAAAGATAACAATAATGATTGCTCTAAGGGGAGCCAAGGATAAGCTAATTTTGGGGTTGAATAACTTAAGATAATACATAAAAATAAACGGATATAATGTACAACACCAATAAAATAAGAATACCACAAGAATATGGAGATATATTTAGGATAGCCCAAGCATTATTAAAGTTAAAATGTTTGTTTTGCTAGTAGGTCATTGAAGAGTTTTATCCTCAGATAGCATTATGAAAAGGAGTTTTCATGGCCCCTCACAATGTGTTCTATGTAAAAAGGAAGAGGAGAGTATAGGCCATATCTTGGGACACTGATTAATAGTCAAGAAACTATGGCAATGTATTCTTAAAATGTATGGTAAATGCATGGTGATGAATGGTAAAATTTAAGAATAATTAAATGTTGGATTTTAAGCCAAATTAACTCAAACTATATCAAGTTCCAGTATAATTAAACTACAATATCTTAGGTCTCAATATCAATAATCAATAGTATAATTAAATATATGAGTATAATTAAACCACAATAGTATAATTTTGAATGTGTGCGGATTCATATCTTTTCTGAAGTAATTCTCCAAGATGGACTGGGATGTGAATACTACCTTTGCTTCCACATAGGATAAAGGTGTTGTTATCATCCATGGAGTGGAATTTTAGGTCAACGTCCAAATCCTTGCAAAAATAATAGGCCAACCGCTTGTAGGAAGAATAGTCCGTAGAGATAAACATAACTGGGATACAAAGCTAAAGGAGCTCAATTCGAGATCAAGTTCATGCAAGCTCATAAAATAAAGAATGGTTAGGGAGTATTTACCCACTCCTTGGAAGGAGGTCATAAAACTGGTGATGGAGTATATCACAGTCAATGATCCAGGTTCCCCGCTCAGGAGTTTTCACATAGCCTTTGTGAATCACTTCAGGGAAGTGAAACCTCTCAACATCCTTGAATTTTAGTTTCTATCTATGGAATATCCCATCAAGGCAACCTAATCAAAGAAGGATGAGGCTTGGCCCTCATATAAAGGATTGTTTGAGGTAATCTACAAAAATTTGTTGGAGAATTTCCCAAAAGGAAACATCATTTCACAGGAGCAGTAAACAGATTCCAAATAGACTACAGAGGAGGATACGTCCTTTACCCCATCCTCAAGTGCTCATGGTTCCAAGAAGAGAAAAGTGAAAGGCAATTCTCAAGATGTTGAGCAATCGATAAGAAAGAAGGTCAAGGTGGAGGATCACCCCATCTTGTTGAGAATATCACAATGCTTAAAGGACAAATTCATTCAAAATCAAAGAAAAATACATGGTTCCATTGAGATTAAGCTTGAGGATCCTACGGTCAAGTTACTTTAGGAGTACATCATAAAGACCACTACTTCTACCATATCTCAGATGGACAGTGCAGTAATCATGAGCATGGCAACCATTGTACAGATGAAGGAGCACATAAATGCTCTACATTTACTATTTTTTTGTGATAATTACTTCAAGGATCACCCATAAAAGAATATCGTAGGAGTCAATTTTGGTGGAAAGGAGGATGACGTGGTGGAAATTTCCAAGAAATTTTTCAAGGAAAATCCTAAGGATGTCGAAAAGGATGACACCGAGGGTTCTACAAATGTATAATACCCTTGCAGATTGTCTGTTGTCTCTAGGTTTTGTCTAGTTGGAACATTTTGTTTCCTGTTTCATCCTTTTGGACTATTTCTATTTTATCTAAAAGTCTTAGGCTTTGTGTGGATGTCATTAGGTTTTTGTGGATGTTGCATCCTTTAATTCTTCTTTTGTACTAAGGTGTTTGGGCACCTTTCAAATGCCCTCATCAATACAATTTTGTTAACTTACCAAAACAAATATGAGCAATAAAATATATTTCCATGCCAATATAAATAAAAATAACATTCACTATAATATTAAATATGAATGTAAATGGCTAAAATCATTCATGTACAAGCATGAAGAATACTTACAATAAAATTGCTCAAAATATGTATACAAGCTTTATTATGAATGCTTGCTATGGTGATCATTAAAGACCATTTTCCCTCTTATATTATATGGAGATTTGTATCCATCATATATATATATATATATATATAATGTGACTCTTTAATACTTATCTATTGTACTCCTCATATATCTAGGATATGCAACCTTTTCTATTATTGACCTTTGGATTCTCATCTTGCCACTTGTATACTAGACTTCACTCTCTTCTTACATGTAAACTTGACTCTATAACACTTGCATACTTCTACATGACTCTTAATCTCCTACATGCAATCCTAATAGAAAATGTGTGGACATCCTCACATTACATATTTACACACTTACATACATGAGACTTGTTCACATTATCTCATTAACACTTGCACTCTTACTTACATCGCACTTGTGTATATCGTGCACATAGACAATTACATAAAGAGGAAATATAAATTATTTATCTAAACTATAAAATTAACCCAAAATATATTACATATTTATATTTGTACCATAAAGGTACCATGGAGGTACATGTTTTTGTTATTTAATAGAAGGGGTTTTAAAAGGGTCCCCAAACCTTTTACAAGAGGGTTTTTGAAAGGCTCCCCCAAACCTTATATCTTGTAATAAAAAAAATAAAATTAAACCAATGCAAAGCACAAGATTTGAAGTATGAGAACCCAAAATCTAGGTTGGATCCCATGAATCCATCACAAATAAAAAACTTGTATTAACTAGGAGGATTGAAAATATACCCCAAATTAAAACAACCAATGAGCATTGAGGGTCAACCTAAGACAAAATAAAATTATTTTGGTCAAAAATGGGCACCCAAATTTGAATTAAAATTTTAAAATTTAGAATATCCCACCTAAATTTGGAACCTTGAAACTGGAAACTCAGGCCACTAGGATCCAACATAGCAAACTTGAAGAGGTATCACAAAAATAAATAGAGAAAAGCTATCCTAAAATAAAATATTTGTCAAGCATCAAGGGGAAACCAAAGATAAATTTCAAAATATTTTGGTCTAAATGAAGTGCTTGAAATTTTAATTTAAAATCAATAATTAGATGAACCTGCCTATAGCTAGGACCTTGAAGCAGTAACACAAGAAACCTACTACTACAGTTCCATTTGTTCCTATGATCCATTTAATATTTTTAAATCCTCTGGTATTCCAAGAAAGAGATTTCATTTACTGGATTTGAAAAAGAGTCTCTTTTCACTAGCTAATGGCTCAGAATATCTCTTGAAGGAATCAAGTTTTAATTGTCTAATACCTGAATCCTTAGCTTTTTCCACCTAAAGTAGGGCTTGAGAACCATTACCTATCTAAAATTCTACTTCTTTTATTCTCAAAGATTTTTTGGTGGGTTTGCCCACTTTCTTCTCTATTCCTATGTCAAGGCATCTCTTCCTATAAATTCTAGTTTTAGGGCGAGTGGATCCTTTTTACAGAATAGGATTATGATACATCATGGGTTTAACTTCAGTTTGAAATAATTATTGAATGATAGGTTCAACCAAATTGAGGCATTCAAAGGAATTATGGAGAATAAGGTACATTAGTATGTACCATATAATTTAATATTCTCCAGAGCACTTTTAAAAGTGAGGCTTTATAGACAATCTAGGATATATCAAAATATACAATACTTTGGACTATATGGTTGGAAAGAAATAAAAGAATATTTAAATGAAAGGAAATCAATTTAGAGGTAATGAAAAATAAGATTTGTTTAGCCATAGAGAAGTCAAAACCAACCCTAATGCTGTATAGATGGATTCGAGTCATCAAATAGATTTATGATGTTAGGTATAGGAGAAAAAAACCAATAAATATAAAGTGCAAACCACCAAAAGTGGAGCTGGTCAAATTGAATTTTGATGAAGCATATGATGAGGCTTGGAAATGTCTCATTTTTACACTATTTTTGACATATAAAAACTACCATATTACTAAAAATGACAAATTTAATTGCTAAATAGTTTATTAGAATATACATTTGTTAAGTTTTTGCATGATTTTATGTTAGGAACATTATATCTCTATTTTTGACTATTTTCAACATTTTATGCACTGTTTCAGTTGATTAAGTAGCAAATAAAACTACAGTAAAATTACATTAAGATGGCATGAACATATTCCTCTCATAGAGAACTACAACTTTAATTTTTTAAGAAAGTCAATTCGAGTTGTAGATAAAAAGTTATGAAGGTTACATCATGTTCATGCCTTAGTCTTTTTTGGAGCTGTTAACAGGTGAAAATCTGCGTTAAGGGGAAAATTTGAGGATCTATTGGGAATGATAAAAAGTAATTTAAGGTACCAAATTCATACCAGTAGTACTTCATAGTAGATATAACACATGATCCAAATTTTATGGCATATAGACAAGTAATATGGAAGTTATGGGGCCTACAAAATGGTAGTTTCACACTTTTTAATAGCTAGAAATTCTGGTGAAAATCTATGTTAGAGGCCAACTTGAGGCTGGGAGAAACTCCTGAAGATTTAAGAGTTGAAAATTTAACCAAGTGTATTTCATACAACCAAGAATATGTGGATACAATTTGGTATACATTGGACTTATGAGGCACAAGTTATGAGCACTCCAAAAGGACAACTGGGCATGTTTTGACAGTTGGAAAAATAGGTGATAGTCCATACAAATTCTAGCCACTTATAAATATGAAGGAAGACATGGAATTTACACATGTAGAATATTGAAGGAAATTGTAACCACTTCCTGAGAGCTGAAATAGATAATCTACCTGAAGGAAGCAGCCAAAATAACCTGAAGAGCACCTACAGCTAGTTATTCTGAAGATCTTTAGAATGAGCAGAATTTGCTTATCTTTGAAATGAGCATAATTTTCTTATCTTCGAAATGACAGGGGAATTTAATCCATTTGACTTTTTGTGGTTTTCTAACGGTGGAAAAATATGAAAGAATATTGAGAGGATGTAGGAAAAGTATCCTATAGTTGTCCCTGCCGTCCTTGCCAACCAAAAGCTACAGCTCATGGAAAAGATCAATTGAAGCAGTTAATCCTCTCCTAGAATAAATCTAAAAATAACTACATCATAATAGGATTTGATTTGCAAGAATATTTTTGTGTGTAAATGGGTTTTAGATGATTATAAAATATAGCTCCCATGTTGGTTGAGCTTCGGGAGAGAATAAGTATTAGAAAAATAAGTGTAGTTTTAAGCTTTGTAACATTCTGCAGCTGTAGAACTGTAACGTTATTTTCAGAGTAATAAAAGTGTAGTTTTTTTGTTATATTTTGTTCTAATTTTTAATTAGTTAAGGAGTGTTTTTCACCTCCTTCTATATCAGGAATTATGGGCCCACTCTCAAATCTAGAAGGAGGGATTTTATGACAAGTTTTAATCTGTAATTTTGCTGCAGTAGAATTAACAGATTTCTTGCCAGATTTCATTTTCTTGTTTTAATTTTGTATTATGTTATTTATGTTTTTTCATTATGTTTTTGTACAGCCAATATGTGTTTTAGCTAACAAATTATATTAGACATTTATTTTCTTGTTTTCCCTGCTTTCCATGTTTCTATGTTTCAACAACTTTTAATTTCAATAAATTTCATTTTGCTGTCAATTCCTGTAGCAGAATATTGATGATATTTTGTGGCAAGACATTGACAGGTGTTTGTCGTATAAGTTTCATTTCCAAGCATCATTTCAATTTTGCATGAGTAAACTAGATTTCAATTCTACAAATGTAATTTAGGATTTAATTTTAGCAATTTCAATTCTACAAAAGTAGATTAGCAATTTCAATTCCTGCATTTGCAGTTAACTTTCAATTTCTGCAAATTAGAATTATTTTTTATTCCTTGAAATTTTTCATTCTATAGACTAGGTTTAGTGTGACACCAAAAGGCTAAATCAAAATCTGCTTTACTCAATAAATGCTTGAAATTTGAATGCCTGAATTGTACTCTACCCTAACATTTGATCATAGACAACATTGGACACCACCCCGGATTGATATATCATTGAGATTAAATGATGGAATTAACGACACTCATCAACATATAAATAAAATTGAGGTTTAGAAAGAGAGGAGGAATAATTAGAAATAATAGGGAAGAAATTATGTCTCATCATGCTTTCAATAGTGGATATATGATAAATGATGAATTTAAAGCTCTGATAGTTTTGGAGGGTGTAAAAATATGTAGACAAATAAAATGGAATATAGTATGTATGGAAGGTGATTCACTAATAGTAATAAATATAATTTTGATGAAAGAAAATGCTCCATGTAACATACAACAAATAATTGTGAAAATACAAGACCTTGCTATAGATTTCGAAGAAATTAGGTTTACACATGCACTAAGGAAAGAAAACAATGTGCATATAGGCTAGCCAATAGAGGGGTTTTAATTTAGGATTGTGAATTTAAATTATATTTTCCATGGTTAGATAAAGTAGTAAGTTTAGTTGAAGATGACAAGAAAATGTTATCTACCATTGGTAATATTTGTTTTATTTTATAACATTAATGTGTTTTCATAAAAATTATTTATTACAATTGCACTTATGCTTCAAGAAGGAAACTAGCAGTTCATATATGATAAAGCATACTATGATAGCATAAGGTTTTGGAAATATTACTTTACTAAGATTCAATGAATAAATAATAGAGGTGGAGTTTTGGTATTGTGAAGGATGTTTTAGAAAAATATCAAGAAGGATGTATTCACACAAAAAATTGAAAGTTAAAAAAAATCCAAAATTCAAAAATGTTATGAAAATTATGTAGGCTAAATTGATATGATAATTGAATCTATTTGTAAACTCTCAAGATAGAAAATAGAGAGTTATGATTTACCAATGGTAGGGGACCTGAGTACAACCCCCTATTCTCCAATAAAAAAAACACATTTAATCCATTCACACCATTTGTACTTAAAACTAAATATTTTGAGAATATCATGTAGAAAACTCTAGGAAACCCTATCATATGCTTTGATCATATATAATTTTATAATCATAGTAGTTTTTCATATAATTAATAAAATGAATGGCCTCCTATGCAATGATTAACCATTGAGAATTTGTTTACCACAACCATAACCATTTTGTTCCTTTGAAATAACACAATCTAGAATGCCTTTCAAAATATTTGTCATAATATTTGAAATTATATCATAAAGGATTATTGGATGAAACTTATCAATATATTTTGTCTTGTATTTATTGGAAACCAATGTAAGAAAAGTGGTGTTGATATCACTTATTATAGCCTTCATTTTCAGGCCTCTTCAACTGCAACTAACATATCATTCTTTAATAAATCCCAAAAAAATTGGGATAAATTTGTATGAAATCCAAGTGCCTTGTTAGTATGGAAAGAGAATACTACTTGATATATCTCCTCCATAGATATCTTTCTCAGCTTTGATTTTATCCCTATATTATAATTGATGGAATATTCTATAAAATATTATTTTATGCATCCTTATCGTACCTTGTACTTGACGAAATATTTTTGAAAAAATTAATTGATTCCTTCCTTATATCTTCTTCTTCCTCAATATTTCTTCCATATAGAGAAAATAGTTTTGATGTGATAAAAAGAATTTTTTTTTTTTTTAGCAATTTCTTTTTTTTATTTCTATCTCTTTCCTTGAGCCATTTATCCCTAGAATTTTAAAACCAATATGATGTCTCCTTCTTCAATGAATTATGATAATTGGAAAGTAATTAGTTTTCTTTCATATAAGTATCCTAATCCATTACATTAGTTTATACTATCTCTTGTAAAAATTTTAGCTTGGATTTAGTATCTTTCTTTTCTTTAAAAATACTACCAAAATATTTGGCATTCCAATTTTTTATTTTCTCCTTTAAAGATTTTATCTTTTGAACAAACATATACATATATGATCCTTCAAAATTTATTTCATCCCACTATAACAAAACCATCTAGAATAAATCATGATCTTAGAGCCACATAGACTATAAGTGAAATGACTTTGAATGACCTTTATTGGGTTAATCACAATAATGGGTTTGTGATTCGGTCTTGCTTGTAATAAAATATCTAAAGAGATTATATTCTCTATTTGTAATAGTTTTTTGAATAACAAGAATCTATCTAATATTTCTGCTATATGAGTTTGCCTAATGTGTCTATTAGCTAAAGTATATTGAAAACTTTAAGGACTAACATCCCAAAGGCTATTTAAATTAAAATATGAAGCAAAATATTGCATTGATTTAGATCATCCTAGAGTACCACCCTTATTTTCTAAATGAGATAGAGCATTTTTGAATTCACCCCTAAGAATCCATAGATCATAATGAATAATCATTATGTTTGACAAGAAATTGCTAAGATCCTTCCAATATCTTTCATAAGGAGTAACTAGAGTTGGATCATATACATTTATAGTCCAAAATTTTATGTTTTCCTCTCTTACAAAAATAGTCCAACAACCCAATTATTTTTTTCTTCTAACAATTGTCCATCCCATTTGTATTTGTCTTATATTGTAGCAATAATACCTAAAGCTCCTATAGAAAAAATTTATAGACAATCACTCATATTCCAAGTCTTTTTAAAAGCATCCTTACATTCCTCACTAATTAATTTTTTTTCTTGTATCAAAATAAACTCAAGACTTTAACAACCTATTAATTCCTTGATAAATATTTTTTTAGGGTTCTTATTCATACCCCTAATTTTCTATGATATAATTTTCATGATCATCATCATTTTTTATTTTGATTAGTGAGTTTAGCCCTAGTTATTGTTAAAATATATGATAATTTTATTTGGCTTCCCAAATTGATATCCCTTTGATTTTTTTTCTTTTTTTTCATGCTTTGATGGCCTTCCTCTCCTTTTTCCATTCCCACCACCATTGTTATCTTCATTGTTGGAGAATATTACATTATTTGAAACGATGTAAATAGTTTATAAATATTTGGTTTCATGTAATAATTAGGCTTTGTTAGTATTAGAAGGTTAAGGAATATTTCTCCTATGAGAAATATGAGGAGTCATATCTCTTGAGAGTTTGAGGAGATAAAGAGTTAGTTGAAGATAAAATGTCAAAAGACTCCATGCAAAGGCTTTATGTAGGGATTTAAGGTAGATTGAAGGTATTTAATTACATTACGTCATTTGTACTATAAGGGACTACTATCATATTTTTAATAGAAATATTTTATTCATTTGGATGTGTTCGAATTATGTTCTTGTGTGAGTTATTATATTTAACATTATGGGATAATTGTCTGATATATTGTGAGAAGTTCTTAACCTCATATCTAGGTTTCATCATTTAATTCTTGCTCATTTACAAGCATTGGTATCAAATCCTAGCTTTAAGATTTTTTCCATACATTTATCTTCTCCATATATTGTTCCCATCCCTATTATTTAATCTTTTGGGTCTACTCCTATCCATCCTTTTGTTATACCATTAACATATCCAAATCCATAGATTTTATCTTAGCACCAACACTATTCCTTCTACAAATATCATAAACCTTGCTTGTATAGAAGAGAACTTTATTTCTAAGAAAAAGTATCTATCTCTATCTTTTAGATTTATTCACCCTGATGATTTTTCTTTTATAGTTGCATGTGAAGGATGTTGAAGTTCATCTAATATGATATCTAATTAAAGCCATAATAGATTTCTTGATATTATTTTGTGTTTAAAATTATCGTAGAGTATTCCTTAGTAAATCCTAGCCCATTTATGTGAGAAGAAAAGGTAAAAAAATTTTGAATTATCATAGAGATCTCATTGATCAAGCCTAGTACATTTGAATGAGAAACAAAGGTTTAAAAGAATTTACAAAACCTTATTCTAAATATTGCCCTGAGTGTGGTATTCCAAAGCATCCAAAAAAAATCTGTGAAATGGATGCAAAAATGGACAAACAATTTCCAATCATAAAATTAGAGCTTTGTAGATAGAAATTTCAAGGTTGCAAAAATGTCAACTATAGTAATATCAATACTTTGAAATAGTAGTGGGAAAGCATTGTGAGTTTTTTTTTTTTGAGTAATACTTCTTATACACATTCGACATGGAAATTGAACTTGGGTCACATCATCGATAATGCAAGTGGCATCCTTGCTGGTAGACCACACTCACACAAATATGAGTTATTTTTAATACCCCATGCACATTTTTATGAGCTATAAGGTTTAATATTTGAAAATAATTAAGTGCCAAGGTTGAATATTTAATATTTGAAAAGAACTAAGAGCAAAGGTTTGCATATTTGAAAAAGAGTTATTTTGAAGATTGAAGTTTACAAGGAAACTTATAAATTAAAAGAAAGAAAATTGGAAATTGATATAAAGTCAAAGCAGCAAAAGATACAAAGAAAATTAAAAAAAAAAAAATTATATTTTTTATTAAAAAGAGAGAAGGAAAAATAATTTGTGCCTTAGTATATGAAACTAAAAAAGATTTAAAAAATAATAAGAGATTATAACAAAAATTCAAGGGAGAAAGAAAAAGGACAAACTATAAAAGGATATTTATGCAAAAGAAATTTTATTGAAAGTGCTTAAAACTAAAGGGAGTTAAAAGGAAACATTAGTTTAATCATTAAGGGAAATTAATTTAAGGAATATTTTAAAAATATTGAGGTTCATTTGATTTTCTAAATTGATTTTGATTTGCAAAGGGTATTTTAAAAAGAAAATTTTCAAAGGTACGTTGTTGAAAGGAATATTTTTCAAGGCAAATACATTGAAGGTTGGTCCAAAGATAAAATGATATTATTGAAGCATTGTTCATAAGGTACAAAATATAATTTTTCTCTATTTATTTCCTCTAAAGTTGATTGATATAAGAAAAGAGAAAATACTAGAAAAATATTAATGCTTGTATTTTATTTAAGATGATTTTAGAAAAGAGGAAAAAGGAAAATGAAACATTGAAAAAAAATTATATTTGAAAGGAAATTTCAAAGAAGGAAAATACTTCAAGAATATAAAAGAATAGAAAATTTTATAGTTAATTAAATAGGGAGTCAAAGGGTTTTATACTTGGTAATCAAAAAACTATGTCATTAAACTACAAAAGAAAGTAGAAGAATTGACTATAATTTGAAATAAAGGGAATTGAAAAGTTGAACAAATTAGTGACTTTGGAGTCTTTACAATAGAATCGAATGCTTGTGAGTTTTTCAAAGGAAGAGAGAAGTCTACCCTTAAAATTTGAAGGGTTCCATAGACATAGTAGACCTCTGGATGAGCCATGAGCAGGACTGGAAATCAAATCACAACCATTCCAAAGGGTTTTATCAAATTTTTAAGTGTTATTTGGATCAACATTAGTTTCTTGGAGAAGAATAATGTTAGGCTTAAGATCATTCCTCATGGATGACTCTACTCTTTGTCTAGTGAGCCCATTGAGGCCTCTCACATTCCATGAGAGGATATTTCTTTGTGAGTTTTGGATGAATATTTCTTCCTCCCTTTACAAGTATGGAATCAAAATCTTGCAAATAATATTCTAAACAAGAACAAGATAACATATTGAGTAGTAAGCTCAAGGTGATGAATGAAAATCATGACACATGTGACCTACTTTAGAATGACACTAGGGACATTGCTCTTAAAAATTTTGATACAAAAAATGGTTGAGTCAAATAATTTTTATGATGATCATGAAAAAAATGTTTATGATGGTCGTAATGTTGTGGTAACAAGGATAGCATTAGATGGGTTTCTCCAGTGAATAATGATTTGAGGTATTTTAAGTTTAATAGTGATAGTTTCAATGTTCATGAGAGTGCTTATACCAAAAATTCTTTCTTTGATTATGATGAGTGTGTTGATCAAAATGAAGATCAAATTGTCAGAGTTTATGGATAATGTGTTATTAATTGCTTGAAATCTTCAAATAATAACATGGATAATAATGGTATAAGTCATTCATAATTTTTTAGTAATGGTCTAAGTTGTTATCAATACTTTTGTGATGACTTATTACATAAAAATATGGATAATGATGGATTTTAAAGGCACACAAAAGTAATTGGTAAAAAATAAGGATATAATGAAATAGGGCAAGGAATGAAAGAATCTACTATATATGAAATAAGTCTTGGATCTAAAATATTAAAAAATAATAATGAATTAATGAAAAAAAATGTTAATGTCAGTGTTGTAATAGAGAATATTAATTTTGTGATAGGAAATCTCTTTCTCCATCATTTTCACTTTGCAATCTCTTTCCACGTGTCTAGTTTCATGATATTTGTGACATTAGAATACAATATTTTTATAATGCACTTGTTGATCACATTCTCTTGTTTTAGATTTAATCCTAATGAAATGGGGTAAATATTTTGAAATATTCATGGAAACACATATTTGAGTGTATACAACATGCATTATCTCCTTAGTAGTTGATACCTCTTGGATGAATTCACTTAGAGTATTGCCAATATTATTCAAACCCTCATTATTGATGAGTTAATAAAGAAGTACAAAAAGCCTATTCCATACCAAAAGCCTTTTCATAGTCTTTGTATCCATAGAAACTTTCTCACTCCATGGTATTTAATATAATGCATCTTTACCCCTAAACCAATGGCCTTCATCAATTACTTTATCCCTTAATTCTAAATTAGATAATAAAATGATGAAAATCCTTCTAGATGAAAAATCCTTTTAGAATAAAAATCATGGAGTAATTTGAATTCAATCCCTACTTCCACTTGATCCAATTTTTAATCTCAAAAAATCTTGGCCAATATCCATGGAACTTACATATGAACCCTCTAATTTTAAAAACCATTATATCATGCTTGATAATCTCATCATTGATAATCACTTTTGGTGTATCATCTACTACTTGGATAGGGTTTTTCAAATATTTTTTCTCCCTCTTATTTCTAAGTAAGGTATCCATACTTCCAACAAGGGCATCCATACTTTAAAAAAGGGCATCCTTACTTCTAACAAGGACTTTCAAAAATGACTTTCTTATCATGTTACCTATATTTTCTTCACATTAATCCTTTATTTTTAGTTTTTCCTAAGATCTATAAGAAGAAGAAGTGATGCTCACTCCTTAATTACACTTTTCTTCCTACTTCCTACTCATGCTTCCTACATGCTTTTGACAAGCACTCACACCCAACTCTAGAGCTAATCCTTATTATCAAACTTGTAATAGTGATTTAAAATTTAATTAATGAAGAGATTGTGCATGTATTTTATGAATCAAGTGTATCCTTTGATATTTTTATTCATGGATTTTTATGCTTATGGATGCACATTACCATATTACGTTAGGCCTTTCACTTTGTTATAATAGGGTATTTGTTTATTTGATTACAACAAAATCATTTGGTCCCTTCTAAATATTTCAACTAGATCAATTTTGTATTGCTATGATCATAAGATTTTATTTATTTAGTTATATTTTACTTCATCTTCTTGCATCCATTTAAAAAAAAAAATACTTAGATTAACTTTGGTTAATTAGATTCAGTGGGGGTTAGCCCTTCAATCCAAATATTGAGGATAAGCCTAATCATTTTTCTATGTTGAACTACAATCTCATGAGCACACACTTATATCAAATAATTTTGTGGATCAATAGTATCAATTTGACCAATATGAGTATGTGTAGTCATATATTTATATAGCATATCAAAAAATAACCATTTCCTTGTGTTCTATTTATTTTAATTAAATTAATAAAAAAGGTTATGAGTTAATATATTGCTACATAAGAATAATCTTGGATCTCTCTTTTTATGAATGCATATTATTTTTATCATACTATAACATTAGTGACATGAACTCTAGATTATGGGTCATATTATTGTAATGTAAATATTTGAACTTGGATCATGCTCTTATAAACGTATCCCAATACCATTATACCATAATCCTTTAAACATTTGTAATAATTAAGATAAACGTTGGAGCAAATATCATAAATAACATGGAAGTGATCTTAGGTTTGAAATATTTTTACACTTAATACTCACTTATTATTTCTCTTATAGAAATACATTGGTATGTGCAAACTCTATTTCTAGATACCCCATAGGAAAATATAGGGTTAGATTTAGGTCTATGTATTATTATAAGATTAACATTTTTTTTCATAACTCCTACAATATGCCTACTCATAGAAATGAACCTTGAGTTGTAGTGAAATCTCTTATTCCCATTGTTTGTTCCAAACACATTGTACTATTCCTTTGTTTATCTTAGTATAACTATTATATAATATTTTTGTACAAATATACCAAAATATAAATTTACTCAAAATTGTACATAATACAAGCTAGCTAGATCTTGTATGATTTAGCTAATAATATTGATGTTTTGAATTATCCAAAGCTTATGAATTCATATTAGAAGACTTAAATAAAATATACTAATGCTTATTCCTACCTAGGATTCAAGGATAATTAAATCATATAACTACATTAAAATTGTGATCATCCAAAATAATTAAGCTTATGGCTTCACATTAAAAAAACTTGTAGAAAGTGAATTAGTAAGTTGATTATGTGAGTATTTATTATATACTAATGTTAAATTTTAATTTTAATATTACATAATTCCTTGGATGCTCACATGGAGGGAGTATTTACAACATAGAATATTTATATATTTATTTATTTATTATAATTATTCATCTTCCTTGTATGACCTTATATTCAAGCATAATTATTGAAGACTAGTGTTAACCTCTTATGGTGGGTTATTATTCTAGTTATAATTACAACTATATATACATATATTATCTCTTAAAAGCTTTGTTAACTATTAATCAAGATGAAGAAAATTTTTAGATGAAAAAAACATTATTTTAAAATGGCTTAATCATACAAAAAAGGTGGGTGGAATTAGCACACCCCGAGCACACAACCAACACACTATGTGCTAAACAACTAGTAGAGCTACCAAAATAACTTACAGAAGTTCACAAGAAAACCAAACAGAGAACTAACTAAAAAAACAACTAATAGACTATGCATCATTGCTATGTAGGGGCTAGAGGAACAAGATTCACTGCACAAGGAGCATTACCCCAATGATCAATAAGGTCCCATAAGTGATGAAGCTCTATATTCACTTTTTTTGCTTGCACTAAAATCTGCAGCCAACAATCATAGAAAACCTGATACTTATCAGCAAGAGAAAAAGTAGAAGAAGGCTCCTACTGGCTAAAAATCACTCTGTTGTGAGTTTTCCACAAATGAAAAATAATCCCCACTCTAAATATATGCCACATAGGAACAAGCTTCTCAGAAAACTGAAGTGGATCCCCTAACAAAATATTCACCCAAGAACAAGGACCTATGATATATGGTCTGAAAAAAGATAAAATCCACTGCCAAGCTTCTTGAGCTCTCACACAAGACCAAAATAGATGATGCACATCCTCCTCTGCTCCACAATATCTATAGGAAATATCATTCACACCCAAATATCTAAGTCGTTGACCAATAGGAAGCCCTTGAAATAATAAACTCCAAGCAAAAAAGGCTTGCTTAGGTTCAAGATACTTTTCCTAGAGTGTATTAAATCTGAGACTCCATTTGGACTGAAGAGATACTACATCCCACCTAGAATTAAGCTTCTCAGCCATAGGCACAACAGGGGAAATCCAAGAGTATCCCAAATGAGGTTTATACTTGGTGAGAGAAACATCTTTGGGCCAAGACCAATTAGTCCACCAAGGTTTATGATAATATCAAAAAAAATTACCCCAAATAGATAAAGGAGTGGAATCAATAAAAGCCTCATAATTAGTCTTATCAGTAGAAGATAAACCAAAAAAAATCCTAAAAATTTCCCAAGGTATCCAAGACCTTGAATGAAAATCCATGAAATCAGATAACCGAGCAATACCTCATTTATAAACAATTTGAGCATGTATCCACTGGACTTGAGCAAGGGAAGTCCCCTACAAAGTGATGGTTGAATACCACCAGACATTAAGCAAAGGTATTTAAGCCCCTAGCTTCCCCTTGTGATCTTTCCAAGAAATCCAGGGTTTAATGGCCTCCCAGGCCTTCCAAATGCTTTGCATAACAAAGGACCCAAAAATCTTTATTGGAACAGGGGTTGTAAGAATGGTTTGCAAATCAAGCCCTTTCCACACCTTCTTACCAAAAGGAATCCCTGTGGAGAGGCAGTGATGAATTAAAAGTTTCCAGGCTTCCTCCCTCTGTAAAGCTCTCACAATCCATTTAGCATAGAGTAAAAAGCCTTGTCGCTAACAGTCAAAAAATCCCATTCCTCCAATTTTTTTAGGAAGACAACAAATGTCCCAAGCCACCCTATGCTTTGCAAAACAAGACTTTTCCCTAGGTTTAATCCACTTCCAAGGCTTATCAGCTAACCAGGGAGGCATATCTTTTCCAAACTGTCTATAGCAAGAAGTTTTTCTCCATTGAATATTAGAGCTAGAAGCTAAGCATAATGTATGAAGATAATCTAAAGCATGAGTAACAGAGATCTCATATTCTGCAATAGTCAAGAAAGAATCATCTACAAAATGACCATTAATCAACTACTTGGGGGAGGAAGGGAGATAAATTCCCTTGATCAATCCTTGAGAAGATCTATGAGCTAGAAGATAACCAAAGGCCTCAACAACAAGAATAAACAAAGAAGGCACCAATGGACAACCTTTTCTGAAAGAATAGGATAATTGAATATTATGAGATTGTCTCTTGTTCAAAGTTAACACAACAAAGGCATCTTTGAATAACATAAGTACAATCTTGATAAAATGGGCCAAACCCTACAGCCTTTAGCATAGAATTAATAAAAAACCATTCTATTCTATCATAACCCTTCTCAAAATTAATCTTAAGTAAAAGAACATCCTTATTGGAGGATCTAGCCCATTCCATTTCTTCCCAAACAAAAATAACATTATCCAAAATATATATGTTCTGAATAAAACCAGCCTGTTCGGGCCTGATTATCTCAGGAAGAATAGGTCTAAGTTTAAGATCTAAAGCCTTGGCAATTATCTTATAACTGACATTAAGCAAGGTGATTGGCCACCAATTAGAAATAAGTTTAGGGTCTTACCCTTTTGGATTGAACTTAACATTACCTTTGTTGATGAGATTCCCCAATGACCCAGTAAGCATAGCCTCTTTATACACTTGCAGCAAATCAGAACCCACCAAGTCCTAGCATTCTTTATAAAATTCACAAGGGATTCCATCTAATCCATGTGCTTTATCATTTGCCATCTGAGATAGAGCCTATTTGAGATCCTCTAGGGTTAAAGGTGCATCAAAAAAATCCTGTTGAGTTTGAGTAAGCTTAATAGGTATGACTTGACAACAAGATTCTAGAGATTGCACTCTATCATGGGTAAGGCCCTGAGAAGGAAACACTCTTTGATAATGATTAAAAAAAGCTCTAGAAATATATGTTCTAATTGAGTTCTTTGTTTATGACTAGTTATCTTTGTTTCCTTGGGTAGATGTGTAAAATGACACTAACTTATTTTTAATGGACTTATAGATATATTTTATACTATTTTATGTTATCAAAATGTACAGATATTATTTAAATCCATTACCTTTCAAATATTGGTCTAGATATTATACCAATTGAGCTCTTAATCCATTTTGGTAGGAAATTTTAATTTAACAATAATTTCTATGTAGTACATACAATTAGGATGACTCACAGTTTAACAAGGAAAATGGTTTGTATATGGGATTTCCAATACTAACCTATTTATTTATGGAATCAAGTTTAAGAACTTTATAAACGATCTTATAATATTTCCAAATAAATTCACACAAAAACAACCCAATTTGAAGTTTTTCATGAACAATATCATTATTACTTCAAAAACTACCATATTCACTTGAACTTTCCATGGTCCACTATTCCAATGCATTCATTGGTGAAGCCTCTCGCTTCACTCAATTTTGATTTTCTTTATTTTTCATGTTTTATCTTATCACTTACCAACTAGTCATTAATATATAATATAATAATAAATAAGAATGCAATTACCATATATAACTTACATTGAAATAAAAATAAAACATATTGACTAGACTTATATAATTGAAAACTCTGAGTAATGTTTTTTCATCATTATTTGAAGTGGTTTCTAGTAATTTGCATTATTATATTATAACTATATATTGACTTAACTATTTGATAAGTTTCATAATGTAACATATACATTGTATAAGACAATCAAAGTTGAGTGAAGCGAGAGGCTTCACCAATGGATGCATTGGAGTAGTGGACCGCGGTGAGCACTATGTGTCTTTTGTTGGGATTTTAATTTGAGGTTATATTTTTTGTTTGTGGAAACTATAGTTTGAATTGTTTATGTGAAGTATATTTGAAGTTATAAACTATGTCAAAAAACTTTTAAACATGAGAAAATAAAATATTTAATATGAACTTTAGAATTTAGATAAGAAGAAATATAATTTAAGTTTTGTAAGTTAAAAGTTCACATATATGTGTAGGGTAAATATAATAACATATTTACATTTAAACCTTAAAAATATAGAATTACATAAATGGTGTAATGAGAAATTTTAAGTTTGGTTGTTTTAATTTGTTGTTATATGCTAAAAAAAATATATTAATATTTATAAAACATAATTATATTAGCATACTTTATTTTATTCAAATACTTTAATATCATCATACTTTTGTAAGTTCTAAGTTCTCAAAATTTCTATAATTAATGATCGTTTAAGAGGATTCCCTATAAATGGAATACAAGAGAAAAGAGCAATAATCATTCATAAACATTGTACTTTTTGATAAAAATATTTGTACCTTTAGTGTACAATCATAATTATCCATCATATTAGTGTATTGACCTACCAAGTTATAAGTGATACATTAAATATTGATATCAACATTTTAGTTTATCCTAAAAAATTAAAGCTTTCAATTTAAGAGTGTAAGTTAAAATTCCTAAGGCTAGCAAGCATGTTGATCCATTTTATAAGGATTCTTCACTCAATTTAATTGTTCATAAATACTTGATTTATGTTAGAGGATAAATTTTAAGCTTTCTCACTCATATTTGTTCTTCATTTTTGTAGATAAGAGTTATCTATTGATCTTGTTTTGAGTCCTATGACTAGATTTTCTATGCATTTGATAAATTAGTTGTTTCTTTTAAATACATAGGGTAACAATAATGTCATAAAAATAATGTAATATGCTTATTGTAAACAATAAAATTCTTCTTAATTACATGTTATGGACATTAATTTTATTGATGGATTCTAGGTTAATTTACAAGTTCTATCATACCATAAAAAGTGGAAGGATTATTCCTTTGCAATGTATAGACCTTTTAAAAATATATAATTTTGATTCATTATTAAGGTGAGGTATGCATATGGAGTTGATCAAGGGATGAAGGAGTCTCCTATCCTAGTAATATAGCCCCGTTCCATTTTCCCACTCCCCTGCTCCACTCCCAAGCTTCTAGGATCCACCTGGAGCCTTCTAGGCTAGTTTTCTAGTGTCTGACTGTTTCTACATAGCTATTTGGACCGTCCCACTAACCTGTACCATGTGCCTTGGTTTGGTTGGATTTTGGTTTTTCTAGTTGGGGTACTATGGCTTTTGGAAGAGGGTTCAACATTCGTTACCTTTTCTTGGTGCTCGAGATCCCTATATGTATTTTTTCTTGGCTTCTAGGGAGCCTGCATTTATCGTCCATAGATGGTCATCCCATCTTGCTCTAGATAAAGGTAAAATATAGATTTTTGCAAATATCATAACATTTTTTGTAAAAAAAATTTGGCTAATCACCAAAATGTTGTATAATTATGCAACTATAATGTGAACTGATGAAGGTAAAAAAGTATTTCAAGATATTAAGGATTCCATTACCATGGATCTAGTCTTAGTCAACCCTAATTCATCTAGTGATTTTAGGATTTATGTATTTGGGAAAAATGAAAGTATTACTATAGTACTAACCCAAAATAATATGTATGAGGAACACCCTATCTCATACATGAATTAATTCCTTCACAACTATGAATATATGTACACCTTCATTGAGAAACAAGTGTTTGCTATCATGAAGGATGTTAAAAAACTTAGGTATTACCCATAAAAAATATATTTTTGGATAAAATTTACATCTAAAATTTTGAAAATTTGGTACCATTGTAGAGAGGAGATCAATATATTTCTACCAGGCTTTGAATAACCATTTCAAGTGATATCCATTTCAATTTTACATAATTTTTAGGGTAAAAGCGACAAAATTAGAATAACCCTAAAATGAAATTTAATTTTTTAAACCTTTGAAAATATATTTTTCTAAAATATCTAATCCAAAGTAATTCAAATTATATTCCAATCTCAAAAATTTCAATTTGAATCAATGCAACTAAATCCCATATTTCACAAACGTTTGGATGCAAGCAATTTAAAAAAAAAATCTTGATGTAAGCTATTTGCAATTCTTGATGTGAGCTATTTGCAATTCTTGATGTGAACAAAATTTTGGATAAGAAAAGCAAAATCTCAAGTGGGTCCCCACATTGGGGTAAGTTATGTAATAGCAATAATAAATGGTGACTCTGTTGGAAAATGCTCCTGAGCATTTTGGATAAAGAACCCAACTTGAAATAAGTGAAATTTTTAACTAATGAAATGCAAATCACTTGGTAATATTCTAAGAAAATAAGGTTAAACAAACTTTTCTTGTAATTAATTCTCCATTTGGCTTCAAATAAAAGTGTGTACTAGTGTATTCATTTCTATTCTTAGCTCCATCAAAATTTCATCACTTAATTTGAACATAGACTACTAAATATGTCACTCATAAAAAATGATTTGCCTTTGCATTGCTCCACTACCGATCAAGAATTAATAGCTTTTATGGAGATGACCTTGATACCTTCTAGATATTGCTCTATTGTTAGCCAAACATCTATATTCCTAGTAGAGGTTATCCATATTACTCAAGCACTTTAATTTATTGCATTATTAATATTTTCCTTCTTAATTAAGAAGTATTTTGATTAATTTCAAATATTGAATGTGCTTTTGGGTTAGGTATCTATAAGGCTAAAAGTAGAGTGTGTATATTTTCACCTAATCATCAAACCAAGATGATTTCATCCTTATGACCTAAATAATTAATTAAGTTTTGTTAATAAATGTGAAGCTTCAGTATTATGTTACATTATTTCTAGCTTCATCTGTTATAGCCCCATAATCAAAGAATAAAACCAAATAATATGATTCACTAATCTTTAACTTCACCTAATTTCAAAATAAGTGATTCATCCTCAATTGATAAGCACATTTCCTTTAGAGGAACCAAAATTTGATTGCAAATTTGAATCCACTTGTCAAAACCTTAAATATGGAAAAGATAGTATGAAACTAAAACTAAAACATGAAACAAACAAGAACTTTCATGAAAGAAAACAAACTATTCAAACAAGTAAAATTAAACAAAAACATAAAACACTATATGATAAGAAATTTAAAATCAAAGAAATCAAAACAAACAATGAAAACTATATCAATAAAAATAAAAAATAAAAAATAAAATACAACAAAATAAAAAAAATATGGTACAATGATTGGGTCATATTAAATATCCTAGGATCCAACACACGATTATGATCATTTGAGAGATGCATGTAATTGTAAGAATAGTGGATTTCATGAGTCTTATCCCATAGCAACATCAATCCTGCAAAGTTGAAAACATTTATTTTACCTCTTTCATCCTACCAGCTTGATTTGATTCCATCAACACCACCATACTTAGATTTTGCTCCATTAAACTTGAAGATCCATAACTAGTCAATTGATTTATGTTTATTGTGTAAGATATATACTATTGAGTAATTATCTTCAATCATGGTTTCTACCACCATAGTGTACATTTCCATTTTTAGTTCAGTACATAGAATCTCATTAGTATTCTTGTGATCAATGATGAGTTCTTCCAAACTTGACCCTATTTTTGAAAATTTGGTTGCCAAATCACTATTTATAGTTTCAAACGATTCATGACTATGCAGTAATTTATAGGCATCTAGGATATCTAACATATGATGATCATTGTAATATTGTATCCTAGGTTTAGTAGTTAGTTGTTTATGAATTTGATTTAGTACCTCAATAACATCTACCTTTGTCTTATCCAATATAACAATCAGTCAATTAATTATGAATTTGATTCAGTACCTCAATAAAATCTACCTCTATCTTGTCTCATGTCATAATCCTATTATTTGGGTGAATAGGAGTCGACTCTAATTCCTTGTTAACAACATATGGTATTTTATTACCAATAGAATTTGAATCCAAAACATTTTTATGCAAAATTTACCAAGAATTCTAGTATTCAATAATAAAGGTGAAAATTCTATCTTAATTTTACTCATCGCTACCAAACGGTGATTAGCCTTTGTAGTTTTTTCTTTCTCAAGTAGTAAATCCTTATGGTTAGTCACATGAACTATCTCAATCAAAGTAGTATTTTCCTTGTCTTTAATGAGGTTTTCAATAATGTCACCCAAGATTATTAATTTTAGACTACATAGGCATTATAGGGTCTTTAAGTGGGATATGAATTTCAATGTATGGCACCTCAGGTAAGATGGATGTTTCTCTAGGATTTGTAAAGTGAATGAATTATTACTCTTATTTATTCTAAATAATATAATCATTATATTCTTGAAATAGTCAATCAACTTGCATATATTATTTAGATTCTTCTTCAAATTTATCTTCAAATTCATCTTCTAAGGATTCATAAGTTTTTGAAACTAATATTATTCCTAGATTTTGATTAATGAATTCCTACAATCCTCATTGGTGGCTATTTACTCCAAAATTTCTATATTTTCATAGATAGGATCTAAAGTAGTTTCAAATTTTAGAAAATAAGATTCATTTTTATGTGTAGTGGGAAGGTTAACCAAACTTATGGAAGCTCCTAAGTTGTTGTTTTATTGATTTCTATTAAGATTTGAAACTCCTCCATTGCCTGGGTGAGTATTCCATTGATTCACTCTTTGGAAATTAAAATTTGTATTCTGAGTAGTGTTATCAAGAGGTAAATTTTGAGGCACTTGTTTATGTAACTGGATCATATCTCTACTTATCTTCTAGAATAATATCTACAGGTTACCTATCTGAGAATTTGCATTATTATTCTGGGTTGCAGTAGCCTAGTTTTTTGCCTTATTAGAAGATGAAATAGGATTCAAAAAAGTTGGTACGTTTTGATTTGTTATCATTGAGATTGGGGTAGCATTCATAAATGTTGGTGTTATTTGAGGATTATTATTAATATTCACATGGATGGTATATTGGTTATTTGGATATGAAGGAATGGTAGGATAAGTGGGATGGATAAGGGTATTAATGGTATTAAATGATTGATGATTAAATGATTGATTATAATTAGAGTATGGTATGGTATTCAACAATGGAAGTTGCTGTGAATAAGCTTGGTTAATCATGGGCACTTGGTTGTATGCACTTGGCTATCCTATAGAAGGTATATATCCCTTACCAAATTCTTGAGGCATCAATTGTTGTTCAACTATTAAAGCTTCACTGTATATCATAGGTAGGGTGGTGATCGTAAGAGCTCTTCTTACAAACATAAATGTTAAAGGATCTAAATATTTGTAATACATTTTGAATAGTTGCCTCTTCATTTAGAGTATAAGGTGGAGTAAGCCTATTGTAAATCTTGTGAAATTTGGTATTAAATAGCCTTAAAGGCTCATTAGGCTCTTTTATTATTGAGGCAAATTGATGGTATATGATAGTATGGTCTATAGGTAGCTTGAAAATATTAATGAATGTTGTTTCCAACTCAATCCAAGAGGTGATAGAGTTTGTAGGTATATTGATATACCAATCATAGGCTAATTCATCCAAGGTAAGAGGAAACATCCTACAAGAAACGTCTTCATGTTCAACCTACAATCTAATCAAAGTATCCTTATAGGATTGTATGTGCTCTTTAGCTAGTCTAGCCCCATCATGTTTATACCTAGGTAAATACCTTTTAGTATTCTTAAGCATGTCATGAGCTAGTCTAGGTATATTCAGTGGACTACTACCACCTAACAAAGGTGCAACTACCATTGGTGTACTTAAGGAGTTGACAAAAACTTCAGTAAATGGAGGAAGATTACTTGACTGACCTTTACCTTTTTTGGGTCTTCTAGGAGGAGAAAGGATATGAAACTCAATACTATATTTGGAGGCCTTGGACCTAGTGATAATGACTCTTGGTTCCAGTTTTGATAGTCAAGAATATATAAAATGCAAATATATATGAAAGATATAGCAAGAACTAACAATTTTAGATATCAAACAGTAAACTGTTACTTGTAAGTAATTGAGACAATAATAGTTTAACCATAATAGTAAATGAGATATCTCAAAATTTAAAACAACTCAAAGCTATTGCAAAAAATAAAGAATTTCAAATTTAAGGATAATTTGAACAATTTCAAACCCTAAAAATCAAATTAATTAGCTTCAGGACCTCCTTCTAGCACCATTTCCTATTGAGTGATATATCTTCCCAATTGTAAACATACACCAACAGTCAAGACAAGATGTCCTCTCTTGAAAGGAAATATGAATTTCCCCAAGGTTTTGGTAAGGTTGGTCTAACCTGGTTGATTTAATTCAAATTATAAAAAAAGAAAATAAAATAAAAAATAATGTTGGAATGTTCAGGGCCACATGTAACTATTACAAGGGTGAGTAATTAATTCTAATTTTAAGGTTTGAATTCAAATCTAATCCACTGTAATTATCAATTTAATTATCCTATTCTTGATAGATTTCATAGTAAAATGCATGTAAAACAATATTCCAAGCTTACTACCTTATGATTATGATCTAGAAGCATATTCAAAGGGATACTATAAAACTTCAAATAGTAACATGCACATTCATGAAAATAAAGTTTTAGAATATGAAACTAAACCATTTCTAATCTACTTGAATGTCAAATAAATTCAAAAGGAAATATTAGAGAAAGAAATAAAATATGCCATTGTAATCTTGAAGTTTTGCAAGGAATCTATTGAAGCAACCAACTCCAAATCAACTAGTCTTAGCCCGATCAATGTTCACACAATCTAAACTAAGATTGTTCTATATTCAAAGGGAAAGGGTAAAAATATTTTGATTAAATCAGATTTAACCACCACCATCATGTGTAAATTACACCAAGAATCATAGTACTTTGTATTAATAAAGATGTTCAATGATTACAATATCATAATTGCTTGCTACAGATGATTGCAAATACAATTATCCAAGTACAATGCCAAGGGTGCAGATAGAAAATAGAGAACTCCTAAAATTCTATCACTAAAATGGCATCTAACCCCTTTTGAAATGGCATCAATCCATGGAATAGAACATGAAAGGATGGAAATGGAGGCTTGTGGTCTTTGCAAAAATTAGATAATTATAGTGTGAGATGAAATCTTTGTAAAAGTCTGTAGCTTTTGAAATTATAAAATAAATAATTATAGTGCAAAATTAAATCTTCCAAAAATCCATAACTTTAGTGTTGGTTTTGAGTAATTTTGAATTCTTTGTTCTAATCCATGATTCATTCTTGTATTTTATCTCTTTGACCAACTTTGACCATGAAATAAAGCATGAAAGAAAAAAGTGATCGTGGACCAAAGCATACGTTGGCAAGGAAGTTGGTTCTATTTTGTTATTCAATTTTACATTTCACCATGTTTGACCAACTTTGATGTGGAATATAACACACAAGGATGAAAGCCATGGTAGCGGACTGGAGCAAGTTATATTTCCTATAGCATGATAATAAGTAAAATAAATCAAAGTTTCTAGAATTTTATCAAACTTTCCATGCTTCTAACTGAGCCAAATGGGTATCTAAATCTATGGAGAAAACTAAAAAATTATTTGTGGATCATGAGATATTTTAATTAGTAATTCCCAATATGCCTCGATAAACTACTATTTTTGGATAAAATTGACATCTAAAATTCTAAAAATTTAGTACCATTGTAGAGAGGAGATCAATATATTTCTACCAGGATTTGAATTAGCTCAAACAAAGTTGTCTAGCTCAAGTTTTATCCATTTTAATTTTGCATCATTTTTAGGGTAAAAGTGACAAAATTAGAATAACCCTAAAATGAAATTTAATTTTTTAAACCTTTGAAAATCTAATTTTCTAAAATATTCAATCCAAAGTAATGCAACTTATATGCCAATCTAAAAATTTTCAATTTGAATCAATTTAGCTAAATCCCATCTTTCACAAACGTTTGGATGCAAGTAATTAAAAAAAAAAAATCTTGATGTAAGCAAAATTTTGGATAAAAAAATCAAAATCTCAAGTGGGTCCCCACATTGGGGTAAGTTGTGCAATAACAACAATAGGTAGACCCTTATGTGAATATCTAATAATATTTATTCTTGAGGATCATATTACCCTATTACAAGAAGTCATACCCAACAATTAGATAGGATAGATGGAAGATATATCTAAGTATATGATAACTTGTTCATTTTAATAGGAATTAGCATCCAAAGAAAGGGCTTGAATTGAGTAGAAAGTATCATATTGCACATGGATAGATAACATTATTTTAGAAAAGGATATATTGGTGTCTTGCTAGTATGTATCAAAGAAAAAAAAACAAAATCTTTAACCAAATAATATCATGACAAGCAATGGCATTACTTTGTGCCTACCATACCACACAAAGTCTTAAGAACTAGAAGCTATTTTCCTACCATATTCTCTAACTATTTCAAGTAGTTCAAGGATTACAAATCCTACTACATATTTATGGAAAATAGAAGAAAAGTACCAATTTTATTGAATCTCATCATCATTACTAAATTATTCCAACAATGGATATTAGACTTCATTGGTAGGGTTATCCCCTTATCTACATAGAATGTGGATGGATATTTACTACAATTGCTTACTTCATAAAATGGATCAAAGCAATTCCATTTAAATTGACTAATAAAAAAGTAGTCATTCGACCATTATTACTAAATTTGGGACATGATCCATAGTGGTGACTAAGAATGCTACCTCCTTCATAAGGTTTAAAATAATGAATATTTCTTTAGAATATGGGTTTGTTCTCAAGACATCCTCTAATTATTTTCCCTTGGACAATAGACTACTAGAGTCTACTAACAAGAACATAGTGAGGATCCTGATGAAAATCATCAAAAAATCACAAAGATATTCGGATACCAAACTATGAAAGGTGCTTTGGGTAGATTGAGAAACACTTAAAGCCTTTATAGGGTCATATTATTAAAAAATGGTTATAGGAAGGAGTTTGTGCTATATATCAATTCAAAACTCCTTTATATCCAAATGTCATAATAGTTAGAGCCTCAAGATATTAACATTAAATTGACTCAAACATGAATTTATGACCTATTAGCCCTAAAGGAAGAAATATAGAAGACATTCAAGAGAATAGTCCAAACTAAGAGGTGGTCAAAAGGTGGTTTGACAAACCATTTATTGATATGGACTATAAATAAGGTGATTCAATATTCAAGTTAGATGAGGACAAAGTTGAACTAGAAGGACATCAAAAATTTTAACTTATTCTAGAGTGGACCATTTCAAATATTTTAAACCATAGGTTCAAACACCTAAAATATTACTATAGTGACTAAAATAATAATGCTAATTTTATTAAATGAGTAGAATCTTCAACCCATTTAATGGAAACATAGACCTAGAGAAAAAAAATATGTGCATATGTTTTCTTTAATTTGAAGAACACAAGCTTATACTAAGAAGGGGGTGAAAAGTATAAGATCACTTTTTACTTTTCTTTCCAAACCAATATTATGCAATGTGTAGATATAAATATCAATATCAGTAATCAAAGCAATGCACAAATCATCACACACAATAGAGAAACCACAATTTACATGGTTCACCCAATGTGGGCTACTCCATGGAGAAAATATTTCACTAAAATTTTCTCAATCAATCTCTTGGGAATCCTTCCCAATTACAATGTTCATGGACATTTGTCCAAAGGAGACACCAATACCCCAAATAAAGTTTTTGTATATCTATCCATAGGAGAACTCCTCCTTTGCTCTAGCTGATGATCTTCTAGAAGACTACTGCCTCCACTACACTGGCTTGTGGATCTCTCTCCACTGAAGACTCTTGTCCTCACTTAGAAGACCTATCCTCTCTACCCTAGCTGGTGGATATCTATCCACTGGAGACTATTTTTCTCTTTACTGTGTCACCTCCAAATATCTGTCTCAAATCTATAGTAAACATAGTCCAGTCAGTCTAGCACAAATTTTCTCAACTCTTGCACTAAACACAGTCCAGTTGGTCTAGCACAATTCTGTTCAACAAGTCCACTCAAATCTGCACTAAATATAGTCTAGTAATTTTATCAAAAATCTAATCAACTATTGCACTAAACATAGTCTAGTTGGTATAGCATAAGTTTGCTCAATAAGTCCACTTGAATCTGCACTAAACATAGTCCAGTCGGTCTATTAAAAATCTGCTCAACAATCTCACTCAAAACTTAGTAAAATATTCTCAATAGGTCCACTCAGAACCTATCAAAATCTACTCAACATGTCCACTCAGAACTTGCTAAAATCTGCTCAACAGGTCCACTTAGAACCTACTCAAATCTGCTCAATAGGTCCACTCAGAACCTGCTCAAATCTTCTCAACAAGTCCACTCAGAACCTGCTCAAATCTACTCAATAGGTCGACTCAGAACCTACTCAAATCTTCTCAAAAGGTCCACTCAAAACCTATCCAAACTTCTCAACAATTCCTCTCTAGAACTTAGTCAAATCTGCATTATAATATTCCAAAAAAGCTCACATAAAATCAGTCCACAAGTCTCCTCAAAGACTTACCTCAAATCTTCTTAACAAGTCCACACAGAACTTGTCCAATAGCATAGAAACATAAAGAGAATTGTTAGAGACTCAATATGTTCTATAATCAATTCTCAATCACTCTCAATCTCATATAAGCATAAAGAGAATTTTTAGAGACTCAATATGTTCTATACTCAATGCTCAATCACTTTCTCAACTCAAATCAATCTCATAGAAGCATAAAGAGAATTTTTAGAGACTCAATATGTTTTATACTCAAATATCAATCACTTTATTAACTCAAATCGGAATGTAGAATAGTTTTTTCATGGAACCTGAACAATCACTTCATACATCCACTTGACTAGGCTCAATCAACTCTACTCAAACAATTACTCAAGAAACAACTCTTTCTCACAAACCCTAGTCCAAACATGTAAACACCAAATAAAAATGTTTCCAAAAATACTCAACAACAAATCTCATATAACAATGATACTCATGATATTTTCAAACCCTAGTTTAATTTATTTGCATAACAACTCACTTCAACAAACAATGGTCTCAACAACAATGCTTATCAAACAAGGTTTTAATCACAACTCTTAATTCCATAAAACCTTGAAGCATTAACTCAAACACTTTTGAAAAAGGAAACCCTAATCAAATCCTTTTCACTCCAAAATTTATTTTCTAGTAAACCAATCAACCAACTCAACCAAAGAAGAATTTGCCTATACCTTTTTGCTTGACAAGGAGTTGATCTCACAAATCTGCCACACTCGCAATTTCTTCTTTACCAATCTCAATAAGGGTTAGCAGATAATTTTCTCAACAAAACATAACATAAAATAATATTAAAATTACACCTTATCACTCCAACTTAATTAATAATCAACACCCTCACAATAATAATAAAAACCCTTTATTCAAATTAACACAATACCCAAAAATTCTTAATCCATATACCAATAAAGAAATTTAAGACTTTATTAAAAACCAAAATCTTCTTATAACTCCAAATGATAATTCTCAACTACCACCACTTAATTACTAAGTAACCTTTCTAAAAAATACCACTAAACAATCCTTATTCCTCCCAAATTAGGCAAATATTAAAATTTTAATGTAAAATATTTACCTTACCTTTAGAGGGATTTGAACCCTCTTCTCTGCCCATGATGTGCACCTTAACCATGACATCAACCACCGCACAAGCTACGTGCTCATTTGAAACCAATGAAGCAGCAAGTTCTTCAAGTCTTACTCCCTTTACCCTTGGCAAAAACAATGTGTGCCTTGGGCACCTTTCAACCAACATGACCTCCAACACAGCCACCACGTTTCAAACATAGGCCCTCTTGCACATAAAATATTTTACTCTTCCCAACTCACCACTAGGCCACACTGTCCTATGTGCCTTCAAAAATTAATGCTTCCTTCCTAAAACTTTCCACAATTGAAACACTTAACAGATCTTAGATCTATAGGTCTTCTAGAAACTTTATATCTTCTACCATAATTAGCTTCTTCATCACTAGATGACTCACTGCTTGATTGTGACTTCTTACCCTTTATATTATTGATTGATTTGAATGTTGCTTCCTTATGGGACATAGGATATTTTATTCTTATCTCAAATGTTGTGAGCATACCAATAAACTTATCTCTTGTCAAAGTATCACCATCTATTGATACTTCTATAGTAGAAACCTATTCACTGAATCTTTTTGGAAGAGATCTTAAGACTTGATCACAAACATCAGATTCATCAACTTTCATACCAAGTCCTTGCATATCATTAACAACCTCATCAAATCAAAGTAGGTAAGCACTAATATTTTCATCTTCATCCATTCTTAATACTTCAATTTGTCTTTTGAGATTTCGACTCTTTGCTTTCTTGACACTTTTATCTCCTTCATATATACCTTGCAATTTATCCCACATTTATTTTTCATTTCTACAATGCATAACTTTCATAGATTATGTTCTACGTAAACCTCTCACAAGTGCATTCATTGCTTTTGAATTATAGTGTTGTATAAGCTTACCTTCATTATATGTATGAGGATTTACTACCAGATCATATCTGAATTCCACTGCTTCCCAAAATTCATTGCCAAGTGCCATTAAGTAGAACATCATCATCATACTCCAATATAAATAGTCACTTCTATCAAATACTAGTTCTGAGTTCTTTGAGGGCACCTCCTTAGGATCCATTGTGTTCTTGTTAGATTTTTCTTCAAGTTGTTAAACTCTTCTGAAGGAACCTGCTCTGATACCAATTTAATAACACAGGCTTCTACTGAGAGGGGGGTGAACAGTATAAGACCACTTTTTACTTTTTATTCCAAACCAATATTATGTAATATGTATATAGAAATATCAATAGGAGTAATAAAATCTATGCACAAATCATTACACACAATAAAGACACCATAATTTACATGGTTCACCCAATGTGGGCTACTCCACGGAGAAAATATTTCACTAAAATTTTCTCAATCAATCTCTTGGGAATCCTTCCCAATTATAATTTTTATGGACCTTTGTCCAAATGAGAAACCAATCCCTTAGATTAAGTTCATGGATCTCTATCCATAGGATAAATCCTTCTCCTTTTCTATGGTTGGTGATCTTCTAGAAGACTAATACCTCCACTACATTGGCTTGTGGATCTCTTTCCATTGAAGACTCTCGTCCCCACTTAGAATACATATCCTCTCTACACTGGCTAATGGATCTCTATCCACTTGAGAATATTTACTCTGTCACCTCCAAAGCTCTATCTCAAATTTGTACTAAACACATTCTAGTAATTCTAGCACAAATATACTCAACTCTTGCACTAAACACATTCCAATCGATCTAGCACAAGTCTACTCAACAAGTCCACTCAAATCTACACTAAACATAGTCTAGTCGATTTAGCACAAATTTGCTCAACTCTTGCACTAAACACAGTATAGTCGGTCTAGCACAAGTCTGCTCAATAATTCCACTCAAATATGCACTAAACATAGTCCATTCGATCTAGTACAAATCTTCTCAACAAGTTCACTCAGAACTTAGTCAAATATGCTCAATAGGTCCACTCAGAACCTATCAAAATCTGCTCAATAGGTCCACTCAGAACCTGCTCAAATATGTTCAATAAGTCCACTCATAATCTGCTCAATAGGTCCACTCATAACCTATCCAAATTTCACAAGTCCTCTCTAGAAATTATCCAAATTTGTATTGTAAGCTTCCACAAAAGCTCACACAAAATGAGTCCACGAGTCTCCTCAAAGACTTACCTCAAATCTGCTTAACAAGTCCACATAGAACTTGTTCAATTTCATAGAAACATAAAGAGAATTTTTAGAGACTCAATATGTTCTATACTCAATGCTCAATCACTCTCAATATCATAGAAGCATAAAGAGAATTGTTAGAGACTCAATATGTTCTATACTCAATGCTCAATCACTTTCTCAACTCAAATCAATCTCATAGAAGCATAAAGAGAATTGTTAGAGACTCAATATGTTCTATACTCAAATCTCAATCACTTTCTCAACTCAAATCAGAATATAGAATAGTTTATTTCATGGAACTTGAATAATCACTTCATACATCCACTTGACTAGGCTCAATCAACTCTACTCAAACAATTACTCAAGAAACAACCCTTTCTCACAAACCCTAGTCCAAGCATGTAAACACTAACTCAAAATTTTTCTAACAATGTTCAACACAAAATCTCACATAACAATGATACTCATGATATTTTCAAACCCTAGTTCAAGTTCTTTGCATAAGAACTCACTTCAACAACCAATGGTCCCAAAAACAATGATTATCAAACAAGGTTTTAATCACAACTCTTAATTCCAGAAAACTTTGAAGCATTAACTCAAACACTTTTGAAAAAGAAAACCCTAATCAAATCCTTTTCACTCCAAACTTTATTTTCTAGTAAGCCAATCAACCAACTCAACCAAAGAAGAATTTGCCCATACCTTTTTGCTTGACAAGGAGTTGATCTCACAAATATGCCACACTCACAATTACTTCTTTGCCAATCTCAATAAGGGTTAGAAGATAATTTTCTCAACAAAACATAACACAAAATAATATCAAAATTACACCTTATCACTCCAAATTAATTAATAATCAACACCCTCACAATAATCATAAAAACCCTTTATTCAAATTAACACAATACCCAAAAAGTCTTAATCCTCCAATATACCAATATAGCAATTTAAGACTTTATTAAAAACCAAAATCTTCTTATAACTCCAAATGATAATTCTCAACTACCACCACTTATTTACTAAGAAACCTTTCTAAAAAATACCACTAAACAATCCTTATACCTCCCAACTTAGGCAAATATTAAAATTTTAATGCAAAATATTTACCTTACCTTTGGAGGGATTCAAACCCTCTTCTTTGCCCATGACATGTGCCTTAACCACAGCCTCAACCACCGCACAAGCTATGCGCTCTTTTGAAACCAATGAAGAAGCACGTGCTTCAAGTCTTGCTCCCTTTGCCCTTGGCAAAAACAATGTGCGCCTTGGGCGCGTTTCAACCAACATGACCTCCAATGCAGACACCACATTTCAAATGTAGAACCTATTACACACAAAAGATTTCATGTTTCCCAAATCACCACTAGGCCACATTGTCCTATGTGCCTTCGAAAATTAATGCTTCCTTCCTAAAACACTTTGTTGTCAATGAAATCCGCAATTCTCATGAGCTCTTATTCTCTTTCGCATGCCAATTAAAAAATTTGAGCAAGGTTAATGTTTTATACTTTGGGTAATGTATTTATATTGCTTCCTCCATACCTTGGGAGACATTGGTGCTACCCTGGTTTCCTTCCACAATGTCGACAAAGGTTTTAAAGGCACTTTGAGTGACTTTCTTCCAAACCCAACCTTTGGGTTTATGCAATATAAGTAAAATTTATAAAACCCACTTTGATTTATAAAATATTATAATGAAAATTATAAATATTTTATTTGGGGTTTTCACCATATCACTTTAATATTATAATAACAATTATTATAATATTATATCCTTTTGATGCCTTGGATAAATTGCTTCCTTCTCACTGCATACCATGGTGCAAATAATATTTATTTATAAAATTTAAATTCTTATTGAATTTAAATAATTTATAACATAAATATTATCTCCTTTTTAAATTTGCACAAACTTCCTTGGGATTTATAAAACACCTTTTAAACTAAGCTTCAATATATTATTGAGATATTATGGATCCCTTATGCCTTAAACTTTTGCACTGATTCTCTTGATCTTTGGTCTTCTACCTGGATATAAAATGACAACTTTGACAACTTTATTTCTTGTTGAATTAATGATGACTTCATCTGGTGACATCAATGACAACTTTGACTTAGGGACTCAAAATGTCCAACATAATTTTTGGCTAATATTGCCTCTTCGTATTTCATTTTTCTCTATTGACTACTTTCTATCTTAATTTTCTTGTCTCCTTCCTTGAAATTATTCTTTCTTAGGACATTAATTTCATCTTATCAACAATCCTATATTCTAAAAGAAAACTAAAATGGTACCTTGAAAAGTGAATTGCTTCCCTTTGTGAGTGAATTAATTACAAAAATGATCAAAGTGCCCGCCAAATTCCCCACTCATGTACTAAAAAATTGAGTAGGAAATTTGACCCCTATTGAGTTGACCTACCTACCTTACCCATTAATTATGAGTATGGGTAGGTTTGGGGTATAAAACCCCCTAACCCTAGTTTCTTATTCTCATTTTTTCACTTTTTTTCTTTTTCTTTGAGGCCCATCACCTTATGAATCTTGCTTCATATTTTAAATGAACCACTCACACAACACACTTATAAACTTGGTCCTAGTCTAATAATAGGACACTAAGAAAAATATTTACATATGAGGACACATTACCAACAAAGAAAAATGGGCTTCATTGGCCTCAACTAGCCTAAAAAGCCTCAACATACGACATAACATGATCGATTGGAAGGGTTGAGCCCCATAGTGACTCATCTAATTTACTAGTTATATCAAAGAAGTTATCTACCTAAGGAAACATAAAATAAATACTTTCAAATCCTTTTACGTAAGTCCTTAAGAACTAGTGATTCACTTCATATAAATCAATTGCTACTTGAACCTACGAATTGGTCCACTTGAACTCATTCTCACCAAAGTAGAATCAAATGAGTGAATCACAAGTCACTAAGAGGAAGTCACTCAATAATACAAGGGAATTTCTTAAATAATCATAATATCTCTAAGTTTCTCCCAAGGAATGAATTACTCTATGTAATGACCCAAAAATCAAGAAATAGTAAAACACACAAATATAGGACAAAGAATTTATTTTGACTAAGGAGAGGGATTTGTAAATGCCTAACCAACCTTAGACTAACTTAATATTTGACATCCCCTAAGTTTCTCAAGAACTATACCACACAAGATTCCCCTCATGCAAGTCCCTTCTACATAGGAATATCTCATTTTATGCACATAAGTCCATCCATATCATCCATCTTGATGAGCTAAACTTACCACATTTAATCATTAGAAGGTATACATGCATCCCCATATTCCACACAAGTCATTATGTGTGGGTATGCTATGTGTACTACTAATTAAGCTATCAATCTTATCCCCGATAAGTTATCTTAACTCTGGTAAGATCTTCTAAACCTATTACCAATCTCCCCAAGGGGGTCTTAAGACCTTAGGTCATCCTATAAGTTTACGTATAACTTACTATTATTTATTTCAAATGCTAAAACAAGAATATAAAAATAGATCTAGATACTAAATCTAACAAAACATAAATCATAAACAAGCAAAAGATAACTAAAGCACAAGCAATAATTAAAGGATAAACATGCAAAAAAGGATTTAAATACAATTACATTAAATTAATGGAACACAAGATGCATCAACCATATTGGTCATTTATTACATGAGTAAGTATGATAAACCCTAGACCTTCAATAAAAACATTACATCATCATCCTCGGGGAAATATCACCATAATCTAATATATTTAAATAAATAAGCAAGATGTAAGGTAGAGAGAAAACTTGTGCATCAGTCCATCTCATGACTTTGGTCCTCCCACTGTTCCATCAATCAGTGAGGATAGTAGGGGATCAGGACACTCATAGATCAAGATAGACATGCTTCTAAATGTATTTGTTTATTTTATTGCCAAATTGCAACTATACAAATAACCCAAGCAATTAAACTTTCTAATGCATAGTTGACATCAGAGAAAGCCATTCTTTCATTTTTCCCTCTCATATCCTTATGAGAGCTACTCAACCATGCATCAAGTCTATATGCTCTTACTTGTAATAAATGGTCTAACTCTTATTTAACAATCAAAGTCCCATACCCTTAATTTCTAAACAACCATAATCACATTCATTATCCAATTAAATCCAACTACTTTAATATTCAAATAAACCTTTTTCTTCATTTCATAAATTAAAGTTCCATACCTTTAATTTACAAAACAAACCATAATCACATTCATTTTCCAATTAAATCCAACTACTTTAATCTTCAAATAAACCTTTTTCTTCATTTCATAAATTAAAGTTCCATACCCTTAATTTATAAAACAAACCATAATCACATTCATTTTCCAATTAAAGCCAACTAATTTAATCTTCAAATATTTTTTTTTTTCATTTCATAAATTAAAGTCCGATACCCTTAATTTACAAAAAAAAAAACCATAATCACATTCATTTTCCAATTAAAGCCAACTACTTTAATATTCAAATAAACATTTTTCTTCATTTCATAAATTAAAGTCCCATACCCTTAATTTACAAACAAACCATAATCACATTCATTTTCCAATTAAAGCTAACTACTTTAAAATTCAAATAAACCTTTTTTTCATTTCATAAATTAAAGTCCCATACCCTTAATTTACAAAACAAACCATAATCACATTCATTTTCCAATTAAAGCCAACTACTTTAATCTTCAAATAAACCTTTTTCTTTATTTCATAAATTAAAGTCCCATACCCTTAATTTACAAAAAAAAACCATAATCACATTCATTTTCCAATTAAATCAAACTACTTTAAATTCAAATAAACATTTTTCTTCATTTCATAAATTAAATTCCCTTCAGAATGTTTAAAGTTGATATCAAAACCCTAGTCAAGTTGATTGGGTAGCAGGTGAAAGGGAGGTCAATACGTCGGGAAAACATAATTGGGAGGCTAAAATTAAATAAATCAAAGACAAGAACCTGTGTAAAAAGGCTTAGATGGGAATGCATCGAGAGGAGCTCCCCTCCCCCTGGAACAGTGTCATGAAGCCCATCATGGAGTTCATCACTATGGACGACCCTGATAAGGTTTTATGCATCTTCCACTTAACTTTCTTCAACCACTTCCATGATGTAAATTTGGTGAATATTACCTAGTTTCTTTTTAACTCTATCAACTACACTATAGAACACATTCACAAGAAAAATAACAATGAGTTACCTTTCCATTAGGGGTTGTTCAAGGTCATGTATAGCCATTGGTTGATTCACTACCCTAAGGGTATTATCCCTCCTCCTGCTCCCAAATATAAACCTAACCTTATCCAACCCAGTCTCTCCCAAAACACTCCTTTGTCCTCTATCTCTCCAGCTCTATCTGCTAAAAAGAGAGTAGTGGTCGAGACTATCTGCATGTTGCAGAAAAGAGCTAAGAACGAATCCCCTAAGCCAAAGAATGTTTTTTCTTCTGCACACCTTTAAAAACTAGTTCAATATAAGAAATCTCTAATTATTGACCTCGAGGATGACGATAAGGATATCCCTGATTAGTGTCTGCAATAATTTATAATCAATTTTATTTCCAATTGCATGTACCAATTGGTAGATCTTCGTGATGTGTTGAACCTACTATTTTTTAGGAAATCCTATTCTAAGGACGGTGGTAAGGTTTCTATGGTGAGGGAGGATGTCAAGGTTGTTGTTGCTCTTGTAGATAACAAAGGTGAGGACAAAGATGTTGATATGGATAAGTCAAATGATGAGCTCTAGGAAGTTGGTGTTAAACTTGGTGATGAAGCTTGGGAGCTTCATTTTTACCAGATTTTTGTAAGGGTATCCTCTATGTAGCCCTTAGTGTCTTTCTTATGTTCAAGGGTATCCTCTATATTTCCCTCTGTTCCTTTTTATCTGCATCTCAAGGGCATCCTATGTGGTGTTTCAATTTTTAGGGATTGCATTCTCTATCCTTGCCTTTATGGCTCTACGACTAGATTCAATATTTTTTTCTATGTTGTAATCAGGTTTTGGGTACCTGTTAAAACCCATGTTTAATTAAAAAATTTAACCGATCAAAAAAAAAAATTTCTTCATTTCATAAATTAAAGTTCCATACCCTTAATTTACAAAACTAACAATAATCACATTCATTTTTCAATTAAAACCAACTACTTTAATATTCAAATAAACATTTTTCTTCATTTCATAAATTAAAGTCTCATACTCTTAATTTACAAAAAAAACCATAATCACATTCATTTTCCAATTAAAGCCAACTACTTTAATCTAAAAATAAACCTTTTTCTTCATTTCATAAATTAAAGTCCCATACCCTTAATATAAAAAAAAACCATAATCACATTCATTCTAGTTAATGTAAATTGATGTGCAAGGTGCAGCCAAAGTATTGTCATTGTTGTCAACATAGACAGATAGATCAGTTGATGCAGTGGACAAGAGTTCAGAGGTCAGTTAGAGCATGTATAGTGAATTTTCGAGAAAACAGAAGTGGCCCATATGCAAAATCTCAAATAAAAATACAAGTAAGAAAAGTGTCACGATATCGCGACATGTTGAGCAAGCATAAGAAACTGTCACAATTTCATGACATGTTGAGAAGCTAGAAAAAGAACTGTCGCAATATCGTGGCATGTTGAGAAGCTGGAAAAGAAACTGTCACGATATCGCGACATGTTAGAAGAGAGAGAAAATGCTAGCAAAACTGTCACGATTTTGTGACATCTCGAAGGAGAGAGAAAATGTTGTCAAAATTGTCGCAATTTTGTGACATATCGAAGGAGAGGGAAAAAGCTAGAAAAGCTATCACAATATCACGACATGGCCGAGGAGAGAGAAAGCACATGCAAGGAAAATTTTCACGATTTCATGACATGTTTGGAGAGAAGGCACAGGCAAAGAAAACTGCCACGATTTCGTGACATGTTTGGAGAGAAGGCGCAGGCAAAGAAAACTATCATGATTTTGTGACATGTTTGGAGGGAAGGCGCAGGAAAAGAAAACTATCACGATTTTGTGACATGTTCGGAGAGAAGGCGCAAGCAAAGAAATGTGTCACAATTTCATGACATGTTTGAGAGAAAGAGCTTGCAAGGAAAAGTGTCACAATTTCGTGACAATTTGCAAGAGGAAGCGCTAAGGAGGAAAAGTGTCATGATTTCGTGACATAATGCAGGAGAGAGAGTCCGATAGAAAAAGGTGTCACGATTTCATGACATGCTTCATTTTCATGGTCCAAAGCGAAGAGAAAGAGGAGAAGGATGAAGTGTCATGATTTTGTGACAGAAGCAAAACGAAAGAGCATGGAAGCAGAAGCGTCGCGATTTCATGACAAATTCAAGGAGGAAGAGCTCAAAGGCGAAAGCGTCATGATTTCATGACATGTTGTGTTTTCGCAGGCCAAAGATAGAAAAGGCACAAGGCAGCAAAAGTGTCATGATTTCGTGACATAAAGGCAAAGAGAAGATAAGGCAAGCGAATGTGTCATGATTTCATGACATGTCTTATTTTCGCTGGTGCAAGCCAAGAAGAGTGTACGGATGCGAAAGATGTCACGATTTTGTGACATGTCATGTTTTTGCTAGTGCTTGTAGAGAAGAGTGTACGGAAGTGAAAGGTGTCACGATTTCGTGACATGTCTGGTTTTCGTTGGTGCAAGCCAAGTAGAGTGTACGAAAGCGAAAAGTGTCATGATTTTGTGACATGTCTGGTTTTTGCGGGTGCAAGCGAAGAAGTGGACAAGGAGGCAAAAAATGTCATGATATCATGACATGTCATGTTTTCGCGAGTAAGAGGCAAGAAGAGTACAAAGAGACAGAAATGTCACGATTTCACGACAGGTCACAGCAGCACGAATATAGACAATTAACTGAAGTAGAACGACAGTCAAAGGGGTAGTTGTAGAGGAAAATCATGCAGCCAAAATAAGAAGAGTTAACTAGAGTGAGTGAGACAGTTACAGGTGCAGTTATAGATAGAAATCATGCAAGCTAAAATAAGCACAGTGCTTTAAAGATAGAATGGCAGTTATAAGGCCCGTAAAGTAGTGTAACCGTCGAGCGGCAGTTATACTGAAAGTCACACGCAAGAGATAGATCTATTAATAGGATGCATGTAATAAATACTATGCTATAAAGGAGTTACTATCAGCAGTGGCTATTAATAGGCTGCATGCAAGATTACAGAAGTTACAGAAGACGAGGAGTCTCATTGAGAAACAGTGTTATAAAAGGGCAATCACATAGAGAATTAAGTTGCCGCTCATAGTGAAAAAGTGCTACTGAAAGAGAGTGCGCAGGAGGCAAGTGAGCAGGGTGTGTGTGCTATGTAAAGAGTGGGCAATGTTGAGAAAGCAATAGACCAGTCAGGGTCTTGTAAAAGTGAAGGCATTTTTATGTCAAAAATATTCAAAATAGAATTCTGAGTTGGTGCTTGGAATCAGGGGTTGGTGCTCCTTTCTGTTGGTGCAAATAAATTAGGGGTTGGTGCTCCTTCTAGTTGATGCTGGTAAATTAGGGGTTGGTGCTCCTTTCTATTGGTGTAGATAAATTAGGGGTTGGTGCTCCTTCCAGTGGGTGCTGGTAAATTGATTGTAAAGTTGGTGCTTTGCAAAGGCTGGATTTGGATGGGTGTCCAAGCAGTCTATTTTTGAGGAGTAGCCAAAACTGGTGAACCTCATTACATCTTGTGTTATGTGATGCTCTCATGTGATATTTGCTTGATCTGGTTTTAAGTTTTCATTGCTTTAGATTTAAGAGTTGCACATTTAAGTTTTAAATAGCTACACTGATTCACCCCCCCTCTTAGTGCCATTGTAAGACTAACAATTGGTATCAGAGCCAAGTTCCTGAACAAGCTCAATCGGCTAAGGTGATCTAGGAAGTGACACAATGGCAGTTGGTGAAGGATTCTCATCAAACAAAGCTCCATTGTTTGATGGGACTAATTACGCATTCTAGAAAATTAGGATGCAGACATATCTGTGTGTGTTGGGATACAACATATGGGACTTAGTAGAAAGTGGATACACAATACCCACCACTCCTCCAACCGATGCTGTCGGTAAGAAACTGTTTGAGAATGACTCAAAGGCAAAGAATGCTATAATGTGCGATGTAGCAAACAGTGAACTGGTAAAGATCATGAGCTGTAAAACTACAAAAGAAATTTGAGACAAATTGAAGAGCATTCATGAAGGAGACGATAAGATCAAGGAGGCCAAGTTGCAAACTCATCGAACTCAGTATGAAGCATTAAAGATGAATGACGATGAGAACATAGCGGCATATATGCTGAGAGTAAATGAAGTCATTAATGCCATTAGAGGACTCGATGAGAAAATTGAAGACCCTGCAATCATAAAAAAGGTATTAAGATCTCTTCCCAAAAGATTTGATTCTAAAGTATTAGCTATAGAAGAATCCAAAGATCTAAATACGTTTAGTATGGATGAGATGCATGGTTCGTTGACTACGTATGAGATGAGAATAGGAAATTCTGATCCCACAGATAGAGAAGCTGCCTTTAAAGCCCACAAAAATACGAAAGCAAAACAAGAATCCGAAGATGAAGAGACATCTGATGATATGGAAGCAAACTTTGTCCAAAAACTAAAAAGGGGACAAGGAAAATATAGAGGAAAGCTACCATTTAAATGTTTCAGTTGTGGAGGCATTGGGCATGTTGCAGCTAAATGTCCATGAAATAAGGAGAATGAAAGTGATGAAGAATCACACCGAGAAAGAAGTGACTGGAAGAAAAAGACAAATTTTAGAAAGGGCAACTTCAAGAAGAAAAGTTTCATCTCAAAGAATGTCAGTTCATCAGAAGACAGTTTTGGTGAGGATTCTAAAGAGGAAATAGGTGAAGCTCTTTTCATGGCATTCAAAGAAGAAAACACTGAAGAAGAAGAGGAATGTGATGAAAACCTTGAGGCTGAGGCTGAAGTAAATCTAAGAGGTGAGTTGATCGTTACACTTGAAGAGTTGGGTTTAGAAAGGAAAAAGAACAAAAGTCTATCCAAGAAGTTGGAAGAATATGGGGATGAAATTGAAGATCTCTTCCTACAAGTTCAAAAGGCCAAGAAATCAGAAGAAGCCTTGAAGACACACCTGGATGATGTATGCAGCACAAGTGAAGAGGAATCTAACAAAGTTATTGTTGATCTAAAGATGCAAGTAGAACAAGTACAAAAGGATTGAAGATATTCTCAGGTCTCAAATCAATGAGAAAGAGACTGTTTGCTGCCAACAAGAAGAAGAGATTGTTTCATTGAAGAAACAACTAGAAGAGGCCAATATAAATCTCAAATATGAGAAGAGCACATAGTTTCTAGATAAAATGATAAAGCAACAAAGAAGCTCCACGGCTAAGTCTGGTCTTGGATATGAAGCTGAACAACCGTCATCTTCCAAAAGTACAAAAAAGAAGAAGCCCACTACTGAAGGATTGAAGCAAGAAAATCCTAAAGCTGAATCTTCAAAAGGAAGAAAATCTCAAAGGAGATCTACAACAAAGCAACCACAGCAAAAGAGGTTCTCTCACTCTCACTCTTTTCATAATAATGCTTTTAACGACTATTGTTTTAGATGCAGCCATTATGGTCACCAGGCAATTTATTGTGGATTGAACAATAAATCAAGGAGTTATGCTGGTAGAAACACATCTGCTCTTCTGAGTGAACACCATGTGCAATGTTTTAAATGTAATGGTCATGGGCACATAGCAAGGTTTTGTCCAAGCACTTCTGCAACTAATCTAAGGCAAGACCATAGATTCCATCAGACACAAAGAGTGCAACACAGACAGGAAAATAATTATCCATCAAGAATGCACAAGAGACAACCACCCAAGAGAAATGTTCAGGTTCACAAAAAGGTTCAAAATGTGGATGCAGGTGAAAATTCTCAGCCTAAGTTCAAGAAAAACTAGAGAAAGAAAGAAGAGAGGAAATCGTGTCTCCTTGGATAGAAGGAGATTACTCCTCTATTGCACTAAGCAGCTCCAGGTAGCACATCCTCAGGGGGAGCAATGTTAATGTTTTATTTTAATGCTCCTAAGTATTTGTGTGGTTATCTGAGGATGAAAGGAAAGTAGTCGGGGAGTTGTTGTATAGCTGTCAAAGTGTGTTGTCTGTTCTTACAGTTGTTTGTGTTAGTACCGTGAAGGGTGGTGATTGAATTGAGAGTTGTCATTATTGATAGAATTGTTGTATGTCATTGTTGAATTGGTGATGGTTCTTACTGCCACTGTCATAAGTTAAGGATTATAACAGTTCATATGATTTGGTTGGTTTTGTGGTACTGTGTTTGATGCTTGCACAGAGTTGGCAGTAAAACTACAGTGTTGGTACAGTGTTGGACAAAAGTTGGTACAAGTGTGAGTCACTTGTCAATTTTGTTGACAGATGAGAAATCAACGTGTTGAATGGGAAGATTGAAGAAGAGGCTTAAAATGAGCAGCCAGATGATTTCTAGCCTGGTGATGAATGGTTGAGTTGCTTTCATAGAGGTTGTTTTGATCAAGTTAATGCTTTACTTGATACATGATTTGAGCAAGTTATTCTTTGCATTGGTGATTTATGTTGGTGGTTGTTTTGTTCAAATACCTTTGGAAGGAAAAGGATGTCTACTAGTTTCCTTTTCATGTAGTGTTTGGTTGAATGCTTCAAGGTTAATATTGAGTTGAGATTGAGATTGGGAGTTAAGTATAGAACATATTGAGTCTCTAACAATTCTCTTTATGCTTCTATGAGGTTGATGAATCACATTGGGTCTCTAACAATTCTCTTTGTGGGTTCATGCTAAGCAAGTTTTTCTTGATGAACTTGTGAGCTGATTTGAGGACAATGCTGGGACAGATTTCCAGATGCAGATTTGGGCAGGATGTGTAGAGGATAGAAAGAGTACCAGTGGAGGTGCATTCTATCATGGAGATAGATTGGTCATGTGGAACAGTAAGAAACAAGAGTCAGTTTTCTTATCCATAGTAGAAGTAGAATATATTGCAACAATAGTGTGTTGTACGCAGAGGAAGAAATTATATAGTTAATTATCTTTGTGCTCATATTTGTAATTTTTGCTAACTATCATAACGTGTGCCTGAGAATGTTGTGCATGGACTCAAGGGGAGTCTGCAGTAGCCCTTTGGTATTATTGTCAAAGGGGGAGAAGAATTACAGGAGATTGCATGAGTGTTGCCAACAATTCCAAAGGGGGAGATTGATGTGCAAGGTGCAACCAAAGTATTGTCATTGTTGTCAACACAGACAGATAGATCAGTTGATGCAGTGGATAGGATTTCAGAGGTCAGTCAGAGCATGTACAATGAATTTTCAAGAAGATAGAAGTGGCCCATATGCAAAAGCTCAAAGAAAAATACAAGTAAGAAAAGTGTCACGATATCGCGACATGTTGAGCAAGCATGAGAAATTGTCACGATATCGTGACATGTTGAGAAGCTGAAAAAAAACTATCACGATATCGCGACATGTTGAGAAGCTGGAAAAGAAACTGTCACAATATCGTGACATGTTAGAAGAGAGAGAAAATGCTAGCAAAACTATCACGATTTCGCGACATCTCAAAGGAGAGAGAAAATGCTGTCAAAATTGTCACGATTTCGCGACATATCGGAGGAGAGAGAAAAAGCTGGAAAAGCTGTCGCGATATCGCGACATGGCCGAGGAGAGAGAAAGCACATGCAAGGAAAACTATCATGATTTCGTGACATGTTTGGAGAGAAGGCACAGCAAAGAAAACTATCATGATTTCGTGACATGTTTGGAGAGAAGGTGCAAGCAAAGAAAACTATCGCAATTTCACGACATGTTTGGAGAGAAGGCACAGGCAAAGAAAACTATCATGATTTCATGACATGTTCGGAGAGAAGGCGCAAGCAAAGAAATGTGTCATGATTTCACGACATGTTTGAGAGAAAGATCTTGCAAGAAAAAGTGTCACGATTTCGTGACAATTTGCAAGAGGAAGCGCTAAGGAGGAAAAGTGTCATGATTTTGTGACATAATGCAGGAGAGAGAGTCTGATAGAAAAAGGTGTCACGATTTCGTGACATGCTTCATTTTCATGGTCCAAAGCGAAGAGAAAGAGGAGAAGGATGAAGTGTCATGATTTCGTGATAGAAGCAAAACGAAAGAGCTGGAAGCAGAAGCATCATGATTTCATGACAAATTCAAGGAGGAAGAGCTCAAAGGCGAAAGCGTCAATGATTTCGTGACATGTTTTTTTGTGGGCCAAAGATAGAAAAGGCACAAGCGAAAGTTTCATAATTTCATGACATAAAGGCAGAGAGAAGGTAAGGCAAGCGAATGTGTCACGATTTCACGACATGTCTTGTTTTCGTTGGTGCAAGCCAAGAAGAGTGTACGGATGCGAAAGATGTCGCAATTTCATGACATGTCATGTTTTCACTAGTGCTTGCAGAGAAGAGTGTATGAAAGTGAAAAGTGTCACGATTTTGCGACATGTCTGGTTTTCGCTGGTGCAAGCCAAGTAGAGTGTACGAAAGCAAAAAGTGTCATGATTTCATGACATGTCTAGTTTTCGCGGGTGCAAGTGAAGAAGTGGACAAGGAGGCAAAAAATATCGCGATATTGTGACATGTCATGTTTTCATGGGTAAGAGGCGAGAAGAGTACAAAGAGACAGAAATGTCACGATTTCACGACAGGTCATAGCAGCACGATTACGGATAGTTAACTAAAGTAGAACGACAGTCAAAGGGGCAGTTGTAGAGGAAAATCATGTAGCCAAAATAAGAAGAGTTAACTAGAGTGAGTGAGATAGTTACAGGTGCAGTTACAGATAGAAATCATGCAAGCTAAAATAAGCACAGTGCTTTAAAGATAGAACGACAGTTATAGGGCCCGTAAAGCAGTGTAACCATCGAGCGACAATTATACTGAAAGTCACATGCAAGAGATTGATCTATTAATAAGATGCATGTAATAAATACTATGCTATAAAGGAGTTACTATCAGCAGTGGCTATTAATAGGCTGCATGCAGGTTTACAAAAGTTACAGAAGACGAGGAGTCTCATTGAGAAATAGTGTTATAAAAGGGCAATCACACAAAGAATTAAGTTGCCGCTCATAGTGAAAAAGTGCTGCTGAAAGAGAGTGCACAGGAGGCGAGTGAGCAGGGTGTGTGTGCTGTGTAAAGAGTGGGCAATGTTGAGAAAGCAATAGACCAGTCAGGGTCTTGTAAAAGTGAAGGCATTTTTATGTCAAAAAGATTCAAAATAAGAATTTTGAGTTGGTGCTTGGAATCAGGGGTTGGTGCTCCTTTCTATTGGTGTAGATAAATTAGGGGTTGGTGCTCCTTCCAGTCGATGCTGGTAAATTAGGGGTTGGTGCTCCTTTCTGTTGGTGCAGATAAATTAGGGGTTGGTGCTCCTTCTAGTGGGTGTTGGTAAATTGATTGTAAAGTTGGTGCTTTGCAAAGGCTGGATTTGGATGGGTGTCCAAGCAGTCTATTTTTGAGGAGTAGCCAAAACTGGTGAACCTCGTTACATCTTGTGTTATGTGATGCTCTCATGTGATATTTGCTTTATCTGGTTTTAAGTTTTCATTGCTTCAGATTTAAGAGTTGCACATTTAAGTTTTAAATAGCTACACTGATTCACCCCCCCTCTCAGTGCCATTGTAAGACTAACATAAATACAGTAAAGATTCTTCTCTATCATTACTCTAAAATCTACACTTTTAGATAATGGAATCTCATTTAAAGCTTCTATAATTTTTTTTTGGTAAGTAGCATATTTATATATAGTGGGTTTTTGAAGGATCCCAAAACCTTGTTTACAATAGATGTCGCAACTTTGAAAAACAAAAGACATGATGGGCCAGGGATGTACCCCTAGAAAAAAACTCAGGCCTCAAAACTTGACCCCTTGCCATAAAACCAGACAAAAATAACCCCATATCCACTAAAAAAACATAGGGTTGCAGAGACCCCTACATCCAAACCTATAGAATACGTACGCGGGCCAGGTAGAAACCACTAGCAAAAAAACAAATAGCATCCTAGACTAGAATAGAGGGCCTGGGCCCAAAAAGACCAAGTGCCACCCACACCCACCTTGCAACACAATGCGAACCATCGAGGTTGCCCCAAGTTGAGGCCTCACACCTTGGAGCTACTTCTCATCCCCATCAGGACCATCCCCCAACCTATGTCGAAGCTCTTTGAAGGCATTGATGATCACAGTAGACGTATTTTTTGCCAACATGAGTGAGTTGATCTCCATGTTAGGAAGGATACTGGTCAGGAAGATTCGAAGCCTGTTCTTAGAATTTGAGCTGATCTCAATGGTTTTCATGGCCTCAAATTTGGGCCTCTTGATTCTGGATGAGGACCTACTGCCACAAGGAGTTGGGCCCCTCTAAATAGAGCTTGCACCAGAGGTCGAAGCACCACCAGGGGCCTAGGATGGAATCCTTAATTTTTGGGTAGGTCTATGCTCTTTAGGAGGAGGGAAATCTCCATGGTCACTGGGAATGTCCTCCCTAGATTTAGAGGCATTAGGGGAGGCAATGGGGAAGGTGGTAGCCTCAGTGGGGAGGACAAAATCCAGGGGGGAATACGCTGGAGCGGGGGCTGGCTGGCCAGGGCATGACGATAGAGGATGGCCATAAGGCCTTGATGGGAAGGGCGGGTTTGATTTTTTGAGCCCTGTCTATGGCAAGGCCAAGGGAGTAAAGCAAAAATTAGGGAGTGCTCATAAGGGTGGCACCACGAAGGTGATTGACAAATTTGAAGTGGATGTTGTACAACTTATAGTCTAGATCATCACAAGTGATGAATTGCATCACAGGCACAATGGCTTCATCAAAATGTTCGAGTAGGTCAGTCCTGAACAGGGTAGACTTGTCCTAATTCTACTCTAGAAAGTGGGAGAGCTCCTCCTTTCAATTATGTTTATCATAGTGAATGAACCTCCATTTATCCTCGCGATGCAAACTAGTGACCTCGAACATAAATTCTTTGGTAACTTTGAAGTGCAGTCCTTTCACCTAGACCTCGCCCTCGTTCCAAGTATCCAAGAAACCCTGAGTGATCTCCTCATAAAGCCCAACAAATTTATGGAGAAAAGGGGTACACTGCTTAGCATCATAGAATACCAAAGCTAACTTGCTCAGAGATAAGGTCAAGGGCTTGATGAAGATGGTTTTGGGAGAAGACATGGTGGTCTCACAGGTCAACCAAGGTAGAAAGTAGTGGAAATAGGCAGAGCCAAAAGGATAATTCACTCACCATGAAAGGACAAGGGGAAAGGGGCAAGATGGAATGGAGGAAACGGGGCTTAGAGGAAGATAAAGGTGAATGAAGGAAGCCAGAGAGGTAGTGATCGAATGCATGCATCGGGAGTCGGCACCTTGGATGGGGGGAGACACAAGTGATGTGAGACGAGGTCAGCGATACGGGTGGTAGGCATGGTATTTAAGGGGTGGAGGCCTATGGATGAGCTCCATACAGTGTGTCATCTGAGATGGATCTATGGGTTGGCCTCGCATGAGCAATTGCCATGCCCGGGCAGCCAAGTCATAAAGAGCAAAGGATGTTAAGCCAATGGTAAGGTGCACATCTTGAGGTGGCACGAGCCCAAACATGGATCTGACAACAAGGCTAGCTAGGATGCATCCTATAGGGATTAGTTTCAAGCTACCTCAAATGTGGATGCTAGGAAGGAAGAAACCTAGCACCATAGGCTACCAAATGTTTATACTAATATGACCATGGTCAGGGAGATCGTAGGAAACTTCCATCGTGGAGGAATTCATAAAAAAGTTAGTATCCCATGTGTGATTGGGGTGGGCATGGTGCCAAGTCACTCAGGCCCACAGATAGGGGAGTCTAGATGTATGGAGTGTCATCGGTATAGGGGAAGTATTGGGATGCTTCTTACACCATCTCGACAGGAAATTCGTTGGTCCATATGCTGAGCCCTTTCAAAGAGGCTACTAGATTGGCCATAGAATCAACCACCATGTTTCCTTCTCTAAATACATGACAAATGGAATAGTGGGGGAGCCCTTGGAGGATGGCCCAAATCTCTTAGATGATATTAGAGATGCACCATGAACTGGCACCTTGGCTAAGGGTAGCCTTGATGATGTTGAGGGAGTCACCCTCAAGGATCACTTTGCTAGAGGTCTCTTGGAAGGCAAGTAACCCATAGAGTAGCACCACAGATTCCACAAAGTTTTTGGTTTACAAATCAAGAAACTCAATGTAAGCCAAGATTAGGGTCCCATTATGGTCTCGGATGGCCCTGCCAGCTCTAGAGGGATCGAGATTGCCCTTGGAGGCTCTATCAAAGTTGAGTTTGACCCACCTAGGAGGAGGGGTCATCCACTTTGTCATGATTCTTGGGGAGGGGATAGGGGGGTCTAGGGGGGGAACTTGGACTCTAAGGGAGGTGAGGAGGGTAGACTCACTCGCCTTCCAGGGAGGACCACCCGAGGGGAGGGAACAAGAGTTCTCCAGGGTGAAGGCCATTGACTGGGGGAAGTGAGCTAGAGAAGAGAAGGATCTATCATTATGCTCAAGCAAGATATTCCAAAGAATATGGGGAAGACATAAGGTCTAGAGAGAGCGGGGGTGGGGTGGGAAAAGGGCTTAGGCCACTGGGAAAAAAGGTTGATGATGGAGTTGGAGAAAACCCACTAAATGGAAAATAGGGTGAGGAGGTGATCGAGGGCCTTAGAGGAAAAAGGGCATCTAAGAAAAATATGATTGGTTGACTCTTAGGTAGCGTAATAAAGGTAGCATCTATTCAGGATTTGAAAGCCCCTCCTATCCAGGTTCTCAATGGTTAGGATCTTATTCTAGATGGTCATCCAGACAAAGTAACTAATCTTGGGGATCAGCTTCTTGACCCACACCTGCTTGACCAGGGAGAGAGCCTCCACTGGGTCTCTTTGGAGGGCATAGGTAGATTTAATTGAGAAGTAGCCACTACTAGTGCCATGCCAAACATATTTTTCCTCCCCCCCAGAAGGAATGATGGTAGTCTCAAGGAGGCATTGGAGCCTAGAAGCTTGAAGCAGGTGGTGAGGGTCTGATATGGGCATCCAAGTGGCTCTACCCTAGTCCTTGACCATGTATTCCAACACTTTGGAACCTTTGGAGGCCACTAGAGCTGGTTTAAGGGCTCGAAGAACACTGTTAGAACTCAGGGCCTTGTCTTGGATCCACCTGTCATCCTAGAAATTGATCTTGGCCCCGTAACCAAGGAGCCATATGGTCCCTTTTTGAATAATGTCTTTTGTGAGGGCTAGAGATTTCTAGAAGGTCGATCCATATCTGGGTTGGAAGTCACTAAGGAATGGGTGTTGATGGAGATATTTTCTATGCACAATGTTGACCCATTCATCTAGGGCATTCATGAACACCTTCCAAGCATGCTTGGCTAGGAGGGCATTGTTCATTAGGGGAACCCGCCTGAGCTCGATCCCTCCCTCCCCTTTTGACCAGCATACCAGGGGCCAAGAAACCAAGGGGATCCTCTTCTTGTCTTCGCTACCAGACCATAAAAAATGTTTCTAAATTTTCTCAATGAGGGCTGCAATGGAGGTCGGGATTATGAACACAAACATGAAGTACACCATATTTCTTTGGAGAACTACAGACGAGAGAGTGGCTCTGCCTGCTTGGGAGAGGAGGTGACCCTTCTAAGAGGCTAATTTCCTCTAGACCCACTCGATCAGCCCACTCCATAGGGCCTTAGAGGAAGCCCTCATGAATAGGGGTAGCCCAATGTAGGTGGATGGGAGGGTGTCAAGGGTACAACCTAGAATCTGCCTAATTCGGGCTTGCCTTACTGGGGAGGTGTGAATGAAGTAGATTTTGCTTTTTTAGAGATTGATATTCTACTTGGTTGCCCCTTCATATAGAATCAAGATCTTCTTGATAACCTTGGCTTGGGGGACCGAAGCGATAGTGGCAAGAATGGTGTCATCCATGAACTGTTGGTGGGACACTAGGGGTAGCCTTGATGCTAGCATAATGCCAGAGATGAACCCGTAGGAAGTAGTGCTTGAAATGGTGCAATCCAGGGCTTTAGCTAGGATAATGAAAAGAATTGGTGATAGGGGGTCACCTTGGCGGAGGCCTCTTGAACTAGGGAAGAAGCCTATTAGGGATCCATTAATGAAGAAAAATAACCATTGGGAAGACATAGTTTTTGATGAGGTTGACCCAAGAGGGGTGGAACCCGAACTTAAGGAGAACCTTGGTGAGGAACTCCCAGTTGACTCTATCAAAGGCTTTATTCATGTCAAGATTGAGCAAGAAGGAATACTTCTTGGATAGGAGGGTGGAATGAAGGACCTCATGAATTATGATGACCCCATCTATGATAAGCCTTTCTTTGATAGAGCTCCCATAGTAGGGGGCAATGATGAGGGGAAGGATGCCTTTAAGTATAGTTTCCAGGGACTTTGTCAGGATTTTATAGAGTACATTGCATAGACCGATGGAGTGAAATTCAAAAAGGTATCTGGCTACTTGGGACTTGGGTATTAGGATGATGAAGGTGGAATTGATGCCTTTAGGGATGAAGCTAGCAAACTGGAGATCCCGAATGGCTGCACACACTTCCTAGCTAATGAGGTCCTAGAAGGATTATAAAAACTAGGGGGGGAACCCATTCGGTCTTGGGATAGCATCTGCTTTCATGGACAACATAGCTATGCTTATTTCTTCATTCAAAAGGGGTCGAAGGAGCATCTAATTTTATTGGGCTAATATGGAAGAGGGGATGTGCTCTAGCAGGGTCTCCGTCGCCAAGGGGACAGTTGAGGGTCATCACCAAGGAGCTCCTAAAAGAAGCCGATGACTTTAGCTCTAATGTTCTCATCATCTTTGGTTACCATGCCATCACTACAAACAAGCTCAAGGATTTTGCTTGAGATCCTATTTTTGAGAGTTGAGGTGTGGAAGAACTTAGTATTGGCATCACCATCATGCAACCATAGGGCCCTCGAATTTTGCCTCCATAAGGTTTCTTCCCTAGCTAAGACATTGTGATACTCGACTAGGACTGAGCACTCTTGTTCTCTAGCCCTAAGGTCTTGGTAGCCTTCCTGGAACATAAGATCAAGGTGTTCTAGTTTTTTCTTGATTGTTTCTTTGATTTCAAAGATGTTACCAAACACCTCCCTATTCCACACCTTGAGCTTGTCTTTGATAAGTATTAGTTTTTGATATATTTTCTCAACAGGGCACCCTATGACTGGGGAGGCCCACTAGTAGCCAACCTAGGCCCTAAAATTAGGGTGATGTAGCCACATGGACTCAAAATGAAAGGGGCGCTTATGGGGAGGACACTTACTAGCTTTAAAGAGGAGGTGGTTATGATACAATCCAAATTTAGGAAGGGCCAGCAAGGTGGCATCGGTGAACAGGGGGATGGCTTCCCTAGATAGGAACACTCTATCCAATTTGACCTAGATGAGGTGGGCTCCTACTCTTCTATTTGTCCAAGTGTACTTAGCCCCTTTCAGATGGACGTCCATGAGCTCATTGGTATCAACAAAGGCCCTAAAATCCTCCATGCTTTTGGTTGGTGTCATTAATCCCTCACTCTTGTTAGAGGGGAAGAGGGGACTATTAAAGTCACCTGTAAGAATCCAAGTGAGAGGATCGAATGCCTCCATCATGGTGCTAATTTTGTTCTATAATGTAGATCTTCTATTTAGGTTGTTGGGGGTATAAACATTGGAAAGAATCCAATATTTCCATGACTTCAAATAGTGAATCAAAATGTTGGTTATTCTGGGGGACGACGAGATGAGTCTCCCCTCAAAGTAGCATGGGTCCCATAAAAACAATAGGCCCCCAACAGTGCTAGATGTTGGGGTGAACAGAAATCGTTGTTTCTCCAGATAACTTTGGCAACCCTTGAGGAGGACGCTTCATCGAGTTTGGTCTCTTGAAGGAGGAGGATAGATGGGTTGTGGTCCTTGCAAATCTATGCAAGGATCTATTTCTTGGGGGTACCTTTGAGCCCCCTAAAATTCTAGGTGATGAGCTTCATTTGACACCCTTGGGGAGTCTCTTGCCTCCCTTCCCATGCTAGGTGGGGGGTTTGGATCTCAGGGAGTCTACTTTTGAGAAGCTCACAGAGTCATTAAGGAGGGTCACTTGGGAGCCGCTAGCTATACCGTTCACCATGAGCTTAATGAACTGGTCACCGAGGGTGGGACACCTTCTCTTATTTTTGCTACAAAAGTTGATGGTAAACTTCCTACTATAGGTCCTCTTGGGGCTAAAATATTTGGGATCAGACTGGGAACTTCCAACATCATCATCCATAGACCTCTTGAAGCTACACTATGAGGGAGGTTGAGAAGGAGGGAACAAAGGGAGGGGGGAAGGGGATCAAGTGGTGGAAAATGGGGGTGGGAGGTGGAGGATACCCCACCCGCTAGGGAGAGGGAAGGGTCAACTCGAGGGGATGGTAGGGGGTTGGGGATGCCTAACGACTCGTAGGTCTGGGAGGGGGCTTCCTCAGAAGCAAGCATGGGAAGAGTTAGCCTACGTGGTTGCCTAAGAGTGAGGGTGGCTATAAGCCACAATGACCTGGGAGGGGATTTCCTCTGCACATCTTAGAGGATTTGAAATACTGTCAAGAAGAGGTTCTAAGTTACATACCTGAATTTGAATGGCCATTAGATTAGGGTCCACCTGGTTTTCCCCTATGGCAATATTTTTTGTTTCTTTTTCTTGCCATTCCTAGGATCTGCGTTCACCGTGGGGGGCCCTCAAGAGGGGATCCTGCCAGATCGGGTAGGGGGATCCTCAGGGTGGGGTGCTTCAACCTTCTTGGAAGTGGGGCATTAATGGGGAAGGTGCCCCTAAGTGCTACACAAAGGGTAGAAGGTGGGTTTATTTTCATAAATCAGGGCTTGGTGCTAGAAGAAGGATCTCGAAGAAATGGAGACAAAAGAAGGGAGTTTGGATTCAAGGTTTGCATTGACACAAAATCTGGAATGGACCATGTGTGAGCCTACCTTGGTAGCAGTATCAAAGGCAAAAATCTCACCAACAGCTTGCACAATGAGCCTTGGGATGTCCTCTTGCCACAAATAGAAGGGGAGCTCTGAGAGACAAACCCATATCAGGGCAAAGTTAATGCTTTGGGTGTTGGGATTAAAGTCAGCTATGTAACACCTAAGGAAGAGGATTTTGCACCAAAGGAACTAGGGCCCACCTTTGAGGATCCTATTGTAATCATCGTTGTTGTTGAGCTTGATGAGGAATAAACCCTTGGTTAGGGCTACAAGCTACATGTGCCCTAAGATTTTCCATTTCGAACCCACCCAGTGGTGAATTATTTCCATGTTTGGGCATCCCCCTATGATTTTTTCAACTAGGGAAAAGGAGGACCCTGACACAAAGGTCAAGTAAACATCATCATGGATGGAGATGTGTGTCCCTTTGAGAGAAAGCCTTAAGCCCAAGGCTCGGGGCTAGTCGTTGGTACCAGACAGGATCTACTGAAAAGAGGTTTTGGGCCCCCCTGGAGTAGAACCCTAAACTTTATCATGCTATTTTTTCCCAAGACCTACACTCGCATCAACACTATCATGAGGCCCGATGCCCAAGATCCCATCCCCACCCTGGCCATCTGGCTGCCTAGGTCCTATGCCTAACCCGAATCCCATAGCAGAACCTGCAGGTCCAGACCTAGAGGTCGCGCCCACTCCCACTCCTGCTTCCAATATTACGCCTACGTCCGCTCGTGATCCTGCTCTCGCCATCCTCTCTTCAAAGCTTCTATACTTTCATTACCCTAAAATCTATAATTTTAGATAACAAAATAATATTTAAAGCAATAACCAAGGTGACTTCCAAGCATGACCGTGAATGATAAGGGAAGGGGTTACCTTTGGCGCACAAGTGAATGTTCTACTTGAATTTTTGAAGAACATAAGATTATATTGAGAGGGGAGTGAATAGTGTAAGATAAAACTTTTTACTTTTCAATCCACATGATAACAACAATAATATCAAAGTAGTGAATAATGCACACATCATCACACACATGAGAGACATGATTTAACGTGGTTCACCCAATGTGGGTTACATCCATGAAGAAAATATTCCTTATAATTTTTCTCAATGAATCTTTTGGAAATAAAATCTTGATTACAATGTTTATGGACCTCTTTCCAAAGGAGACACCAATCCATTATGCTTAGGTTTATCGATTTCTATCCATAGGAGACATTTTTCCCCACTACTCTGGTTTGTGGATCTCTTTCCACAAGATAAATATATCCCCTTTTGCTCTGGTTTGTGGATCTCTCTCCACAAGAGAACTCTATCCCCTCAGATCTACTCAACTCTAATTAATTTTTTTCACAATTCTGCTCCAATATACTCACAACACTGATCTAATATGCTCACATCACTATCTTAAACCTACTCACAAGTCTACCTCAAACCTGCTCACAAGTCTGCCTCAAACCTACTCACTCTAATCCAATCTTCTCACAACACTATCTTAAACCTGATCTCTATCTCTGCTCAATTTTTCTCTAATACATGCTCATAAATGATCATAACATATGCTCAAAACTACTCATAGAACATGCTCAAAACTACTCATAACACATGCTCAAAAATATTTTGCAAGGATGCAAAAACTTGTCTTCAACCTAGTACAAGTAGTTCACAATTTCTAACACAAATGTCTCAATCTCTTTCAACAATAGAAGCATAATCTTGTTCTCAAATTCTATACCAAATGTTTCCAAAACCATTCAATAATGAAGTACAAACCCTAACTCAAATATTTTCAACAATGCTTACCAAACAACCCTTTTATCTCCACCTTATGTTTCAGAAACATTTACTCAACAAAACACCTTAAACAAGGAATGGTGTGTCCATACCTCTTAATTTTCTCTTATGGAGATATGTCTTCAAAAAATTGTCTCACAAACAATTGATCTTTCTAGTGCGACTACAAGGGTTAGATACCAAAATACTTTCTCAAGCCATCCACATGAAATTTCTTCTCAAAAATATATTCTCAATGAAATTTGAAATTGATATTCAATAACTCTTCTCTTGTTCTCAAAAGATAGGGCATTAATAATTATTAAAGACCTTCAAACTCACTTTCACCATACAAATATTGAAATAATCTATCAAATTGTATAACACCTTATTGCTCATATTCTTGCATGCAAAACATATTCCCTTTGTTTTTCTTAATGCTTTTGCAAAAATAAAATATATAACGCACTCTTTGTAATTTATGTTTGCAAAAATAAAAATTTTAAAAGAACACCTTGCACACAAAACTTTATGACTTCACAACCTTATAACTTCCTAATTATAAAAACAAAGCTTTAATAAACTCAACCCTTATACCTTCCTAATAGCTAAAAACATGCATCATTAATTTCAATCCATATGGCACTCTAAATAACTCCTAACCCTTATGTCTCCCTAATAGCAAGAAAAAAATTTATTAAAAATAATCCTTATGACTCCCAAACATTAAACAAACACTTTATAAAAAATTTACCCTTACCAAACTCGTTATCGCGAGGCTTCAAATGTGTGACCTGATGCAACACACGCTCTAGTGTATTCTAGAGCACCATGTGGGATATTTGCCCACACAAGACCTCAAGGCACTTAACTTCCCTTTAACATATTGTTGTCGAATGGATTGTTGCTCCCCAAAACAAAATGTGAACAACCTGTCACTGCCACGTCTCAAACATGAGACCTCCTCCATGCTATTCCCTATACAAGGTCCACCTGCCAACTGATCTACCCTCTCGATTGAAACCAAATGCCTGCACTCTCATTATTAACTTTTGTGCACTATCCAAAAAGGAAAATGTGCATCATATTTTCCCTAGTTCTACCTTGTTCGAAGATCATGCGCTGCTATTCGTAAAGGATTTTGATGCCTTAGGAATTTTGAATGTCAATCCTTAATCTTTTTCCACACCTTGCCAAATGATTTTAGGTTCCAATTTATATATGCACTTCGAATTTAGGAAGATGACGTCGGTGCTTGCCACCTTAGGAGAATATTTAAATTTTGATGCCCATTTTAAATTTAAATAATATTATTATAATATTTAAACTTTTAATTTAAATATTATAATTAATCCTTTTAACCCTTTGTCTTTTGCCTTGGAAACTTCCTCAACTTGCATTTAATTGAACCTTTTTCAAAGGAGCTTGTCTACCTTGTCTTCTTTTTCAATGAAGGTATTTGCCTTGCAATATAATATTTCAACCTAAAAAATGATTTTCAATCATTTTACTTTTGACATCAATTCTTTGACATAAATAACAACCAATTACTCAAAAGAGGTCCTCATATTTTCATGATATCTAATCTTGCTAGTAATGTATTAGTCATTAGGAGCAACGGTCATGATGATAGGCAAGGTTTAGTATAAACAACCAACGAAACAAGGGTGCTACTACAACCATCCAACCAACAAGGCCACTACTACAACCATCCAACTAACAAGGGTGCTACTACAACCATCCAACCAACAAGGGTGCTACTACAACCATACAACCAACAAGGGTGCTACTACAATAATCCAACCAACAAGGGTGCTATTACAACCACAAGATTGTTATGGATCCATTGTAGTCAACAGGAGGATGGCCAGAAGACCACCTCACTAGAATTGGCATAAACGCTTAAGGAGTGGGTTGCTATAGTTTTAGGAGTTGATGCAACAAGCGAGAGCCCGTAGCCTGATAGCATCTTGAACCAACAAAAGAAAAATATTAAACATATCTAAGTAATACAAGTCCAACCTGGTACGTTCATTGTTGGTAGTCCACCTACGTTGCTCAAGAGGATGCCCATCATCCCTTCCTTCCTCTCCACTCTACACTATTCTTTGTGTTGCACTTCATTTTTCCCCATCTCATTCCCTTCCCTATACACATTCCTTCTCCTTGGTTTGCATCCCCTGCCTACCCGCCATTACTCTCCAACTACATCCGTTAGGCGTTAGGACGAACATTCATCCTTCATCTTCCCAAGGTGATTGCCATAAAGAAGCCATCCTCTCACGTTAGAGGGAGCTTCACATAGTTGGTCCAATCATATTTCCAAACTTATCCCATTTCTCAAAAGGAAGTCTTATCACATTTAAACCATATGGGTTGATCATTTTGCATTAAGCAGATTCCCATCAATTCAACTAGTTAAGGCCTACCCTCTATGAGTTTAATGAATTACATCTCTCTTTTTTTCTTATTCAAAATAAGATCTCTTCATTATTTAAATAAATTAACTATTTATTTAAAATGATATTTCTTTACTTATTTAAATAAACCAACTATTTATTTAAATGATATCTTATGCTATTTAAATAAATCAACCATTTATTCAAAATAATATCTATTTTCTATTTAAATAAATCAACCATTTATTTAAAATAATATCTATTTGCTATTTAAATAAATCAACCATTTATTTAAAATAATATCTATTTGCTATTTAAATAAATCAACCATTTATTTAAAATAATATCCATTTGCTATTTAAATAAATCAACCATTTATTTAAAATGATGCCTTTTTATTACTCTATTTACCAAGGTATACAAGGGGTTATGAAGATAGCCTATTCATTCATAGCTCATAGATTATTAAAAAAAATAGTATTGGAGAAAAGACAATCATGCTTGTGCAATAACAAGGAGAGGGTATTTCCATCAATCTAGTCATCTGTCTCAGCCTCTAGAACTTACGATAGCTACTAGACCATCAATATGGGTATCAAGGTGGCTAGCTATTAATGATTATCCCTAATTGAATGCATACCTATATGAAGGTATCTATCCATGTTACCTTCAAGTTGCCTTGTCATAACTTCCCCAATCTCAAGTACTCTTGTATTTTGTGGATGACTCAACTTCTTCCACTTACAAGTGCACCTGATCCTACACATTGGCAATTTGTTAGTAGTATCATACTCTTCAATATCTAATAATATTGCATAACTGCTTAATTGCACAAAATCAAGTATTAAAGCATCATCATTTAATACATTGTTTTTCCACATTCAAAGGTCCATTTGGGAGGGTCATGACATCCTCTCCCACTAGAACTAAACACCATCCTAGGTGTTTCTCAGTTTTACATAGGTATACACAATAAAAAAAAATTATTACAATTTTTAAAGGTCATTAAAAAAAGGGAAATGTTTTTTACATATTCGCCTCTTTCTCCCAAGTGGAATTCCTTTCTAAGAAATGGTCCCATTGGACCTTACATTGTTCAAGGGTATGATTCTGCATAGCCTTAGAGCAGGATTCGATAATCCTTATTGGCATCACTTCAATTACCTATAGGTTTTCCATCTACAAATTAGAAACATCCCACACATGTTCAAGGTCATCGATATATTTTCTAAGCAAAGATATATGGAAAGTGTCATGGAGTTTTGACATATTAGGAGGTAAAGCAAGTCGGTATGCAACCAAACTAATATTTTTAGTGATATCAAAGGGTCATACAAACCATGGATCCAATTTTGTTTATTTTATCACAGTTTTTAATGGTTTAATCCTTAGGAACACTTTATCTCCCACCGAATACTCTCTTGGAGTTCTCTTTAAATGTGTATAACTATTCTACTTATCAGTAATTTCATTGAGTCTTTGCTTGATAATCCTTACTTGCTCTTCCATTTATTTGACCATTTTTGGTCCAATCACAACTATATCCTCCAGGTTATTCCATGACAATGGTGTTCTACACTTTTTCCCATACAAGGCATTGAAAGGTGTCATTCCCAGAGAAAAGTGATATCCATTATTGTAGGAAAAGTATACCAATGATAGGTAGTCTTCCCAATGAGACTTGTGATCCATGCAATACATGTGGAGCATATCTTCTAGTACTTGATTTACCCACTCCGTCTGATCGACTATTTTAGGGTGGTATGTTGAAATCATGTGCAAATTTGTGCCTATAGCCTGGTGAAGGGCTCTCCAAAGTTTAAAAGTGAACTTGGAGTCCCTGTGCGAGATAATCACTTCCAAAAATCCATGCAATTGGAATACTTCCTTGAAAAATCTATTAGCCACCACTCGAGTGTCATCCTTGGTGCTCACAGGTATAAAATGTGCAACCTTCATCAATTTATCGACTACTACTAAGATTGCATCATGCTAGTACCTAGTTTTCATTAAACCTACTATGAAATCCATAGATATGACCTACCATTTCTATGTAGATATATTATATGGATACAAATATCTTGCAGGATGTTTGTGTTATGTTTAAACCTCTGACACTCAAGGCATCGAGTGATAAAATATGTAATATCCTTCTTCATCCCTACCTAGAAGAAGTTTCTTTTCAAAATTTCCCTCATATTTGTTCCTCTGGTGTGATTTGTATAAGGATATTATGGTCTTCCTACATTATTAGTTTCCTTGAATTCCCTAATTTTGGTATGAGTATTCTTCATTTATAGCACAAAAGGTTATCTATCACCTCAAACTCCTTATTTCTCTTAGGATATTTGTCTCTTCTAGTTTGAATTTCTTGTAAATATTCATCCTAATTTTTCTCCTAGCTTACTTGGTCCATGAGCTTCACGTGACTCCCAGTTATTGTTGCTATGTGTCTCCTTCTACTCAAGGCATCCAAAACTTTATTATCTTTCCCCTTTATGTACTCAATTTCAAAGTCATACTAAGTGAGGAACATGACCCACCTTCTCTCTCTCACATTGAGTATTGGTTGGGTAAATATGTACCTTAGACTTTTATGGTCTGATTTTAACTCAAAATATCTTCCTACCAGATAATGGCACCAGACCTTTAGGGTATGCACTACAATGACTAGTTCTAAATAATGAGTAGCATAATTGAATTTGTACTTCTTACATTTTCTTGAAGTATAAGCTACTACTAACTCTGATTGCATGAGTACTCCTCCTAATCCTTCCAATGATTCATTAGTGCATACTACAAAATATCCTTGAGGATCTAGAATCTTCAATATTGGTGCAGTAGTGAGTTTTTGCTTTAACAAAGAAAAAGTGGTTTCACACTTTTCTATCCATTTTAATTCCTTCTCTTTCTTCTAGAGGTTGGTTATTTTTGAGGTAATCTTAGAGAAATACTTTATATAATGTTTGTAATAGCTCGTTAATCCCATGAAGCTCCTTGCTTTGGTAACATTAGTAGGGGTGGCCAATTTAATATGGCTTTGATTTTATTCAGATCCACAACAATCCCTTCCACTGATATGATATGCCCTAGATAGTGCACCTCTGAAACATAGAAATAACTCTTGGCTAGATTCTCATAGAGTTAATTTTCCCTTAGTAACTCTAACATGATCTTGATATGCTTGTCGTGTTCTTCCTTGTTTCGCAAGTATATTAGGATGTCATCTAGAAAAACAATGACAAAATGGTCCATATGCATTCTAAACACACTATTATTTAAATTCATGAAAACAAATGGGGCATTAGTTAGTCCAAAATTTAGGACTGTGAACTCATAATGCCCATACCTAGTCTTAATTGTCATCTTGTGAGTGTCCTCCTCATGTATTCTTAACTAGTGGTACCCTAAACTTAAATTTATCTTGGTAAACACTGTGGCATCTTGCAATTGATCTAAAAAATCTTTAATCCTAGGTAGGAGATACCTGTTCTTGATTGTAGCTTTATTCAACATCCTGTAGTCAATGCACAATCTTAAAGAGCCATCCTTCTTTTTCACAAATAAAATAGGTGCACCCCAAGGTGACACACTTGGTTTTATCAACCTCTTCTCTAATAACCCTTTCAATTATAGATTTAATTCCTGCATCTCAATGGGTGACATCCTATAGGGGTATCTGTAATTGGTTTCACTCCTGACATGAGATCAATAGTGAAATCAAATTCTTGCATAGGACTAGGTAAATCCTTAGGGAATACATCCTTGAATTCTTGTAAAATTGGATGTGCATCCAACACTTACTTCTTTTGATCTCCTCCAATTTTATTTATCTTTATTACATAAATCATCCCTCTTATTCTAAGGGACATAGTTGATAACATCTGGTATTTGAATACCCCTTGTTTTCTATGAATCCATAGCTTTTCCTTACTTACTTCAAAATATTCGATCCACCTATCTTGGAAATTTATTATGGCTTTGTGTGCCTATAACCAATCCATCCCTAGGATCACATCAAAGTCATGAAGTTGGGATACATATAAGCAACCCTCCATGGTTCCACTAGCTGAAGTAATTTCCATCATGGGAAACATTGGTTCATAGAGTAGGTCTGTCCAAAACCATACCCAACCTTCCATCCATGAGCCAAATAACCTAGCATTTCCAGTATATATTTTGCTAACTTATAATAAATAAAGCTATCTATGTCTCCACTATCAATTAATATATTTAATTTCTTATTGAAAATATTACCTTTTATGAGCAGTGGGGTGGTTTGACCCTCAAGATTCTGACTCCCAATTGCAACATAGATCTTGTGCATAGGTTCCTTACCTTTAATGTTGGATATACTCAGACATGGTCGGTATGGGCACTGGTTAGAAAAATATGGCCCTCTATAATGTTAACACCTTTTCTTGGGCACTTATCGATTTTTTGATTTTTGCTCCTCATCCTTAATTATTGGGACTAAAACTTGTGGTTTCTATAGTTGAGGCTTAATGCTATTGGGTTTGGTGCCTTTCCTATAAAATTTCTTATTGAACTTCTTATGGCTTCCATTGAATTTCTTCTCTAGATTCTTGGGGTTCTTAGCCTTTTGTTCTTGTTTAGCCTCCCATTTTACAATCCCATTGTTATTCCTCTTCTTTAGTTCCTAATTTTCTTGCTTATATAAGATTTCATATTTATAAAAAAATGTTACTCTACTTTCTTTGGTAGGTCATATACCTTTTGCAATAATTTAGGCTCCTGCATCTCTACATCATGCTCTATCCTATATTTCAATCCATGAGTAAACTTATGAATCCACATTTTCTCATTATAGTTAGGTACATACTTCAATACATTTACTAGCTTCATGTAGTATATCTCCAGTAAGTTGGTTCCTTGCATTAGACTAGAAAAATCCTCGAATTTTGGGGCATAGAAATGCTCTATGAGGAACCTCTTCTTGAATATGACTATAAATTCCTTCCATGGAATATCTACTAGTTCAATATTAGTTTCCTCATAGTAAGTTTCCCACAAATCTAGGGTAGCTCCCTCAAGGTAAATAGTAGCCCAAACCATTCAGGTTCTTGAAGAATATCCCTTTACTGTGAAGAAAACTTCCAATTTATTTAACCAATCCTCAACTGCATCTCCCTCTCCTTCTCCATAGAATTTGGAGATACATACATTCTTTAGGTCTCTTACCATCTCATTTTCCAAGAGGGTTATAGCTTGTATCTATTCTACCATCAACCCCTCAACTTGGTTAACTTATGAATCTTTAGCTTGTATAGTTTCTAGCACTTGTCTTAACTAATATTGCAATATGGAAACTATGGTAGTGAAATATTCTATTATTGTATTGGAAATTTTTGGACCCTCATTATGGATATCTTCTTTGAAATTACTTTATCGAGTCTATCTAGGTGGAGGTCTTTCTATCCTAGCCTTAGGTCGCATATTGATATAATTCCAATCAAGCTAATAATTAGATTACAGCTTCATCTTAAACTAAATCACTAACTCAAACCACATCATAAAGTTCTTCTTGCTAATAATTAGAAATATATAGGATAAGGTTCCAAGGTTATGATGTATCATTAACACCAAAGCCTATACTAAGGTATCATAAAATTTGTCTTTCCTTGGGATTTATTCCCCTAGATTCTAAAAAAGTAGATACTCTAGGTTATCTCAGTTTTTGGCTTAAATCTAATAAAACCTTCATTTGATATCCCCAAATATATTTCAGCACATGAGAAGCTCTATACCCTTGAACCTAGAGCTCTGATACCAAATGTAACAACCCAAAAATTAAGAAACAATAAAACACACAAATATAGGACAAAGATTTTTTTTTAAGACTAAGGAGAGGGATTCATAAATCCCTAACCAACCTTAGACTAACTTAATATTTGAAATCCCCTAAGTTTCTCAAGAACTATACCACACAATATTCCCTTCACGCAAGTCCATTTTGCGTAGGTATATCTCATGTTATGCACATTATTCCATCCATATCATCCATATTGATGATCTAAACTTACCACCTTTAGTCATTAGAAGGTGTACATGCATACCCATATTAAACACAAGCCATTATGTGTGGGTATGCTACATGTATAGTGAGTTAAGCTACCAATATTATCCCTAACAAGCTATCTTAATTTTGGTATGATCTTCTAAACATAGTACCAGTCTCCCTAAGGGGGTCTTAAGCTCTTAGGTCATCCTCTAAGTTCACCTAGAACTTACTATTGTTTATTTTAGATGCTAAAACAAGAATATAAAAAAAATATATCTACATACTAAATCTAATAAAATATAAATCATAAAAAAGCAAAGGATAACTAAATCACAAGCAATAATTAAAGGATAAAAATGAAATAAAAAATATTTAAATACAATTCATTCAATTAATAGAATACAAGGTGCATCAACCATATTGTTCATTTACTACATGAGTAAGTATGGTAAATACCATACCTTCAATCAATACATTACATCATTATCCTCAAGGAAATCTCTCCACAATCTAATCTATTTATATAAATAAGCAATATGTAAGGTAGAGATCAAACTTGTGCATTTGTACATCTCATGACTTTGGTCCTCCCACTATTCCATTGATCAGTGAGGATAGTAGGGGATCAAGACACTCATATATTAGGATAGACATGCTTCTAATTGCAATTTTTTATTTTATTGCCAAATTGTAACTATACAAAATAACCCAAGCAATTCAACTTTCTAATGCATAGTTGACATCATAGAAAGCCACTCTTTCATTTTTCCCTCTCATCTCCTTATGAGAGCTACTCAACCATGCATCAAGTCCATATGCTCTTACTTGTAATAAATGATATAAATCTTATTTAACAATCAAATTTCCATACCCTTAATTGTTAAACATCCATAATCACATTCATTATCCAATTAAAGCCAACTACTTTAATCTTCAAATAAACCTTTTTCTTCATTTCATAAATTAAATTCACATATCCTTAATTTACAAAACAAACCAGAGTCACATTCATTTTCCAATTAAAGCAAACTACTTTAATCTTCAAATAAACCTTTTTCTTCATTTCATAAATTAAATTCCCATACCCTTAATTTACAAAACAAACCATAATCACATTCATTTTCCAATTAAAGCCAACTACTTTAAAATTCAAATAAACCTTTTTCTTCATTTCATAAATTAAAGTCTCATACCCTTAATTTACAAAACAAACCATAATCACATTCATTTTCCAATTAAATCCAACTACTTTAATCTTCAAATAAACCTTTTTCTTCATTTCATAAATTAAAGTCCCATACTCTAAATTTAGAAAATAAACCATAATCACATTCATTTTCTAATTAAAGCCAACTACTTTAATCTTGTTGGGACTGAAAAATAAGGCACACTTTATTTACAAGTTATCTTACAATATATAAGCATCAAGATTAGAAGGGAGATATAACAAGTGTCATAAGATCCACTCCAAGTGTCTTTCAGAAGACACCACTCCAACTCAAACTGAAGACAGGGACAAGTGGCAGAAGACAAATGTCAACCTGTCAATTATAGGCATAGTGCACATTATAACAAAAATAATATTCTAACATTCCCCCTTAATGTGCACTATCCTAAAAATATAAGTCAACATTATATAACATTCCCCCTTAATGTTGACTTCTTTTACATAGATATAGCAAATTGCTAAATTGAGAAAACTTGTCTTTCCCAAGTGACTTGGTGAAGATGTCTGCTACTTGATATTGAGTTGGTACATACTCCATGTGTATAATGTATTCTTGGACCATTTATCTAATGAAGTGATGATGGATCTCAATGTGCTTTGTTCTAGCATGGAAAACTGGATTCTTGGTCATCTTGATGGTACTTTGATTGTCACAATATATATATTTTGGACCATGTATGAATAGCCCAATATCCTGAATTAATTGCCTCAACCATATTGCCTCCTTAGTTGCCTCAACTACTGCTCTATATTTTGCTTCTACTGAAGATAGTGAAATTGTGTTCTGCTTCTTTGTGCTCCATGAAATAGAGGCTTGGCCTAATTGAAAGCAATAACCTGATGTAGATCTTCTAGTTTCAGGACAACTAGCCCAATCTGAATCTGTGTATCCAATCAAAGAAAAATTATCACTTGATTTATACATAAGGCCATGATGAGGTGTGGCATTTAGGAATATCACAATCCTCTTAGCTGCTATCCAATGGCTCTTCTTAGGATCCTACATGAATCTGGAAATAAGGCCAACTGAATAGCAAATATCTGGTCTAGTTGAAGTTAAGTAGATCAAACTTCCAACTAGTTACCTGTAAAATGTACCATCAACCCTTTCTTCTTCATCATTATTTACCAATTTCAATCTAGTTTCCATGGGAGTTAGAGAGGGCTTACACTCCTCCATGTGAAACCTCTCCAAAATATACTAAATTTACTTAGCCTATGAGATAAAAATCTTACCAGGTTGTTGCCATACCTCTATTCCTAAGCAATATTGGAGGAGGCCTAAATCTGTCATCTCAAAGTTCTTACATAAGTCCTCCTTGAGAAAAATTATTCCTTCTATGTCATCACCTGTAATGAGAAGATCATCCACATAAAATGTAACCAAAATGATGCAGTTACTCCAATGTTTCACATAGAGAGTAGATTCTGTTGCAGATCTAGTAAAACCAAGGTTGAGAAAATAGAATTCAATCTTTGCATACCAAACTCAGGGCGCTTGCTTCAACCCATATAGAGCTTTCTTTAATTTGAGGACTTTGTTGTTTTGGCCTTCAACTATGTACCCTGGTGGTTGTATCACATACACTTCCTCCTTCAAATGATCATTGAGAAATGCACTTTTGACATCCATTTGATATATTAGCCAATGTTTTTGAGCTGCCATAGCAATAACTGTCCTGATTGTAGTCATCTTAGCCACAGGAGCAAAGGTCTCCTCATAATAAATTCCCTTTTGTTGCTTATATCCTTGAGCTACTAGGCGAGCCTTGTAGTGATATAGTGAGCCATCTACTTTATATTTTTCTTTGTATACCGATTTTGTGCCAATGGTATATTTTCCTTTGGGTAAATCAACTAACTCCCAAGTGTGATTTTTTCAATGGAATATAATTCTTGATCCATGGCATGAACCAGTTTAGGATCACTAAGTGCTTCTTTGACATTAGAAGGTTCAGGTTGGCTAAGGACTTTGGCCATTAGGGCATAATTCACTTGGTGTCTTAGTGTTGAAGGCCTTTTACCTGTATAGGTGGGCAAATGATTTTGGGCTTCATCTATTGTGGCTTGAACCCACTTGGGTAAAGGATTGGATGATGTTACTTGATCATTAGGAGGATGAGATGGAGGACATGGATTATTTGTAGGAAGTTCTTCTTGTGGATGAATTTCTTGATTTATGAGTGAAGGAGAAGGAGTAGATGATATTGTATGCATGAATGGAGCAACTATTTCATTAGTTATTTCTAAATTGGGGGCCTTAGGAGGATTATATGGGGGATAATCATGAAAGGTAACATCCCTAGATAAAATTATTTTCTTGGAAATAGGTTCATATAATTTATATGCATTGGCACTATCACTATAGCCAACAAAGATGTATTTTTGGCTCTTATCATCAAACTTCTTCCATTTCTTATGAGGAATATGAGAATAGGCATCACATCCAAGGATTCTAAAATGGCCCACATAGGGTGTCCTTCCACTCCATGCTTATTCAGGTGTTCTTTCATGTAAGGCCTTTGTGTATGACCTATTAGTCAAGTATGCAGTAGTAACAATAGCTTCTCCCCAAAATGATTTAGGTAATATAGCAACATGTAACATTGATTTTTTCCTATTTGTGATTGTTTTATTCATCCTATCAGCAACTCCATTTTGTTGCGGGGTATAAGGGGTTGTGGATTGCCTCCTTATCCCATGATACTTACAAAAATTAAAGAATTCATTGGAGACATATTCTCCACCATTATCTGATATTAAGGTGGAGATTTGATAGCCACTTTCTCTTTCAACAAGTGCAATGAATTCTTTGAACTTATCAAGGGCTTGCCACTTATATTAAATTAGGTAGATCCATACATTTCTACTATAATAATCAATGAAATTGATGTAGTATTTAGCCCTAGTATAATATTGAACAAAATTTGGCCCACAAATGTCTGAATGAACCAATTACAAAGGTCTATTGGCTCTCCATGCCTTTCCTGTTTCAAATGGTTGCCTATGGTTTTTTGCTATTACACATGGCTCACAAAAACATTTTGACTCCTTAAGATGTGGAAGTCCTTTAACTAATCCTTTTGTAGCCATCATTTGAATATTATTAAAATTTAAATGTCCCAATCTTTCATGCAACATGTACTCCAAAGAGAAAGTTGTATGCAAATATGTTTGTGTTACAGATTTTGTAAGGAGGTAGTAAACACCATCCTTTTTCACTCCCATGGCCTTGAAATTGTCATTGGGTTCCTTAATGTAGCATTTGCCTTTTTGAAAATAGACATTATAGCCCTTATCTGTAAGTTGTCCAATAGAAAGAAGACTCCTTTTAAGACCAGGCACATACAAAAAATCTGTTGCAGAAACATTATTACCATCATGCAAAGTAAGTGGTGCCTCCATAAAACCTTCAATGAGTAGAGCACTTTCATCACCAAAAGTAATGAATTGATTTGATGTAGGTTGAACCTTGGTCAACCAATCTTGCCTTCTTGTCCTGTGCTTTGCTGCTCCAAAATCAATATACCAACATTCTTTATCTTCAACATTAACTTGGTTGGCTACATACAATGTGTTCAGATTATTATTTTGTGGTTCTCCCTATTCTCTTTGCCTTTTGTAGCAATTAGGAACATTATGATTCTATTTTCCACAATATCCACACCCTTGTTGATTGTTGTTTTGACCCCCTTGAGGTCTTGTTTGCCATCTTGGCTGCTGTTGGTATTGCTATTGATGGTACTGTTGATTTTGTTGTTGCTGGTACTATTTCTAACATGGTTGTTGTTGGTACTATGTGTATCTATGATGTTGTCTACCCCTTTGATTCTTATTATGTTGATTTTGAACCTTGTTTTGTTTAGGCTATAAAGTTTCCTTGGTGGCAGAAGTTGCTGATGTGGCTTCAATTTCTTCATATTTGATTAGGGCTTGCTCATGTTTCTTAAGTAGGATCTCAATATCCTCAAGTGTGGAATTCATTGTTTTACCACTCAAGTCTAAAATGGTAGGATAGGAGTGAAAATTTGAAGGAAGACCATGCAACATTATTGGAATTAACTCATTATCATCTAGGGTTTTATTAGTAGTTAAGAAATCATTCTTAATAAACTTCACTTCCATAATATAATCGGTAAGTGAGCCTTTCATATATAGATTATGCAATTTTTGTTTGAGATACAAAATATTATCTTGACTTGGCCTATCAAACAATCTATTGAGAGAATCCCATTCTTGTTTAGGTGTTTTTGCAACCCTTATAGTTTCTTTGCATTGAATTCCTGTAGCTAGCTTGATTAGACTTAAAGCTATATTGGAATTCTTCTCAAATTGTGCTTTTTATTTAAGGTCTGGAGGTGCAGTGAGTAGGTCTTCATTAGCCTACCTATCTTTCATAAAGTCCCACATGTCATTCATCATTAATATTGATTCCATCTCATACTTTCAATTTGTAAAAGTTTGTGCTCCTTCAAGTTTCTTTGTAAGTCCAATTAATAGATTTGTAGTAGCCATGATTTAGAAAAGGATCAAAAGAAAAGGAATCTCAACAAAGGATGAAGTAAGAATGACAAATGCCAAATTAGAACCCTCAAAAAAATCTAGGGTACACCGCTAAAGATCTAGAGGAGGGTTCACCTAGTTTTTCCACTCTAAATCTTCAAAGTGGGAGGGTTAAGTTGAACATAAGTGCCTTTTTCTATCCAAAGAGAGTAAGAATTAGAATTTTTCCAGACCTTTATACCAAAATTTTCAATATACCCGCCCTTACATGAGGGAGACTATAATAATTTGAGTAGTTGATACGTGGAACATAGACGATTCTGAAAGGGAATAACCTACCAAAAATTTATACCAAACTACTCAATATAACCGCCCTTACGTGAAGGAGACTATAAGTATTTGAGTAGTTGATACGTGGAACATAGGCGGTTATAAAAATGTGATGCTTTTTTTTTGTAGAATTGTTACAATAAATGTGCCAATGTATTATTGCTTTATAAGAATTTTCCTGTATGTGTTCACTTGCTTGTATATGGCTTAGTGTTAAGTGTGTATGAAATGAAACTACACTTGATTACAATTATAAAACCCAAAGTCATGCAAGGGTAATAGCAAGCATAAAATGTAGATAAAGCCTAAATAGAAGATGCAAACAACAAACACCTAGTGGCCAAGAGAGTGGCACAAAAGGTCTCCACAAGCAAGAGGCAAGGGGACCTAAATCACCCCTTGAGTTGATGATTGTATTAGGAAATATGGCTCAAGAATAGTCCCAAATATACCTTGAAGTGTGATACAATTTCAATGCCACCAATGATGATAATGCCTCCAATTTTGCCAAATATAATGAATAACTTGGCTTAATGTCCCCCCAATGACTTAAAATTGATATTCCCACAAGTTTTCCAAATATTTTGTCAAGGAGTGTCGGACACTACCGAAAATACACTCCAAATTACAATTTCAACTTCAAACTTCAATTTAGCATATTAAATGATTTCAAAACTAAAAATAAACTACACTAATGGATTCCCCTAAAAAAATCCTTTCCAACAACTATATATAAGGCTATAGTCGGTTACAATTTGACCCTTGATTTTAAGAAAATACAACAAGACTTCTTAGAGGAAAAAAACATGACATATTGCCCTCTACAAATTTGAAATTTGAAATTTTGGCTTGAAACTGTTTCGGCGGGAAAAATTTGAAATGACCATGCAGGAAATTTTGGAGGGAATGACTAAAAATTTTGCAATCTAGCTTATTGTTACCTACTACAGCTGTAGATGTTTCTCAATCCAACAATTGGCAACTGATGTGCCTTAACAAAAATAATAATTTTTTCACAGTCCCAAAACTACTACAAATAGCCAACTTTGAGCAGCTGTAACTTGCTCAATACATTACCAAATTAAGCAAGTGAGTACTTTATGTTGTAGTACTTCTCATAATATATATGATGGTGCAAAAACATCAAGAAAAGGACTGCTAAAAAAAATTAAAAAAAAAAATTGTTTTGAAAAAAATCGCGTAGGAAAAAATAGCTGCAATAGTCCATCTTTAAACAACCATATCTTGCTCATATCTTACTCAATTTTATAGTACTCCTCCTGATATATGTTTTTGTGTACTCAAATTCTGAATATGACTGCTCTAAAATAAATTTACCACTGCAAAATGTGACATTTTTTTTTTAAATGTGCCTTCACCCTGCAAAAAAAATAGCCCCACATTGCTAGAATTGCCAAAAATATTAAAAAATTCTCTTCGTTTCTCATTCACAGGATCAACTTAACAAGTGAAGAGGATACTTCAAAGAAAAAATTCAATCCTAAAAAAAACTCTCAAACCCTAAGGGTCCCCATAGGCGAATTTCACCGCTCTGATACCAGATGTTGGGACTAAAAAATAAGGCACACTTTATTTACAAGTTATCTTACAATATATAAGCATCAAGCTTAGTAGGGAGATATGACAAGTGTCATAAGCTCCACTCCAAGTGTCTTTCAGAAGACACCACTCCAACTCAAGCGAAGACGAGGGACAAGTGGCAGAAGACAAATGTTAACCTATCAATTATAGGCATAGTGCACATTATAACAATAATAATATTCTAGCATTCCCCATTAATGTGCACTATCCTAAAAAGATAAGTCAACATTAGATAACAAATGTTCAATTTTTTTTTTTCATTTCATAAATTAAAGTCCCATACCCTTAATTTACAAAACAAATCATAATTACATTCATTTTAGTTAATGAAAAGACAATAAATATTCTTCTCTGCCATTACTCTAAAATATACACTTTAAGATAATGGAATCTCATTTAAAGCTTCTATACTTTCATTACTGTAAAATCTACAATTTTAGATAACAAAATAACATTTAAAGCTTCTATACTTTCATTACCCTAAAATATACAATTTTAGATAATGAAATAACATTTAAAGCTTCTATACTTTCATTACCCTAAAATATACAATTTTAGATAATGAAATAATATTTAAAGCTTCTATACTTTCATTACCCAAAAATATACAATTTTAGATAATGAAATAACATTTTAAAGATTCTATACTTTCATTACTTTAAAATCAACAATTTTAGATAATTAAATAACATTTTTAAGCTTCTATACTTTCATTACCCTAAAATATACAATTTTAGATAATTAAATTCTATTTAAAGCTTCTATACCCTCAAACATACCCTAAGCTCTCTTATACATAATGATTAGTCTGCCACTACTATAATAATGGGAGGACAGATCATCACAGGGTGGTTTACGAAACAAGGGTGATAAGGTGCAACCAAGGCAGCTTTTGCCCCCAAAAAATATGAGGTGCAAGTGGAGTTTTTAGAGTCTCCATGGTGTCAAATGATAGTCATGACGTGATCAAGTCATCCACGGTATCAAGCGACAACCAAGGTGACTTCTAAGCACGACTACGAACAACAAGAAAAAGGGTTACCTTTGGCACACAAGTAGATGTTCTACTCAAAGGTCCTCCTATTTTCATGATATCTAATCTTACCAACAATGGATTAGTTATTAGGAGAAGCAGTCATGGTGATAGGTAAGGTTGGATTTAAATTGCTAGCCAAAAAAGGGTGCTACTACAACCATCCAACCAACAAATATGCTACTACAACCATACAACCAACAAGGGCTCTACTACGACCATCCAAACAATAAGGGCACTACTACAACCAGGGCAATCAAAAAGAGTATGGCTAGAATACCACCTCACTAGCATTGGCATAAATGCTTAAGGAGTAGGTTGCCATAGTTTTAGGAGTTGATGCAACAGGCGAGAGCTCATAGCTTGAAAACATCTTGAACTAGTGAAATTAAAATATTAAACACATCTAAGTAATACAAGTCCAACCTAGTATGTTCATTGCTGGAAATCCATCTGAGTTACCCAAGAGGATGTTCGTCACCCACTCCTTCCTCTCTACTCTACGCTTTGCTATATTTCCCCCCCTCATTTCCTTATATGATCTTCATTCCCTATTTGTGTCCCTTCTCCTTGGTTTATGTCCCTCGCCTACCCACCATTACTCTCCAACTACATCTATCAGGTGATAGGGCAAACATGCCTCCTTCCTCTTCCCAAGGTGATTGCCATAAAGAAGCCATCTCCTCACGTTAAATGGAGCTTTGCATAGTTGGTCCGATCAAATTTCCAAAGGATGACCTGTCCCATTTCTCATAAGGCATTCTATCACATTTAAACCATATGGTTTGATCATTTTACAATAAGTGAATTCCCATCAATTCAACTAGTTAAGGCCTGCCCTCTATGAGTTCAATGAATTACATTTTTTTTTTCTTATTCAAAATAAGATCTCTTCATTATTTAAATAAATTAACTATTTATTTAAAATGATATTTCTTTACTTATTTAAATAAACCAACTATTTATTTAAATGATATCTTATATAAATTAGCTATTTATTCAAAATAATATCCATTTGCTATTTAAATAAATCAACCATTTATTTAAAATAATATCTATTTGTTATTTAAATAAATCAACCATTTACTTAAAACAATATCCATTTTCTATTTAAATAAATCAACCATTTATTTAAAACAATATCTATTTGCTATTTAAATAAATTAACCATTTTTTAAAAATAATATCTATTTACTATTTAGATAAATCAACCATTTATTTTTTTGATGAAAAGCTAAATTATATTAATAATAAATTTTAACATGAAAAAAAGTGGTGGGTGGCAATGATCACACCCCTAGAAGAGACAAGCCAACCCTAACCATGGGTTGGGAAACCACAAACCAGAGCTCACTACAAACTAGGCAACATCAATCAAACAGGCAGTGAAACTTGCATGCAATCAAAAATTTTGTGGCTGCACGTCTATGTTGGAGTCCCATGGAATGGCCAAGGTATGCTGTAATCCATCTGTGTGTCCCTGATCCTCATGAACATTTGAATCTCCCCAGCCCTGTCCTCGAGATCTATCAAGCTGGCGATTATGTGCACTTATATCCCCTACATTCCAAGCACGATCCTGTGTGCCACCATTAACTTCCACCAGCTCATCCCAGGAACCTTTGGGTGGAGAACATGAAGGTGATTGAATTGGCTGTGCATTCCATCCATCATTGTAGGTAAAAATGTCATGTCCCCAACCTCCCTGTGCATGCACCAGACGTGGCAGTTGATGAGACCTCGAGCGGGAACAGGATGTCTGTTGTGCGTTGTTTGGAAAAACCCTGCTAACTGAGCAAGGTGCATTTTTCTAGTCATCCAAAAGTGCCTTCATGTGCGCCTGCTCAATGTCAAGTTTAGCCTGCTGATTGCAAATCTGGAACCATGTATCTTGAAACACCTCTATTTTGTCAGCTAGAGAAAATTCATCAGAAATATTTTGATGCTGAAAAACTATCTTGTTTCTAGATTTCCACATGTGAAAAACAAGACTAATTCGAAAGATGTGCCACACTTTAGACAAGGGAAGAACAAATAAAATTATATCCCATAACAGAGCTTGCTGTCATGTAAGGGATTCATCCTGGAATTGGGAAAAAAAAGACCATCCCCATTCCCAGGCACTCCTTGCTCTTGTGCAGAACCAAAAAATATGAGGAGAAGATTCATCCTCATTACAGAATGCACATTTAGGTTTTGCAACTCCCAAGTGCCTGAGTCTGTATCCTAAGGGTAAACTTTGAAAGAGAAGGCTCCAAGAAAAAAAAGATTGTTTTGGCTCAAGAAAAGAAGACCAAACTATCTGAAATCGAGCCTTCCAACCAAAAATCGCCACTGGATCTCCCCATTTATCATTAAGTCTAGGGACCATTGGCAACATTGGGGAGAGCCACTTGTAACCCAATTTAGCTGAGTAATTCAACAATGGTATATCCGAAAACCAGGACCAATATTTCCACCATGGCCTCTGAGAGTGCTGCCCACACTTGTGCCACATGGAAAATGGGATAATGTCAATTATTGAGTCATAAGTGAGCTTGTCACCAGTTCTCAACTGAAATTGTTGTTTAAAAAGCAACCAAGGGATCCAATCCCTCGAGGTTTGAGAATAAAAATCAGAAACTGTAGATATATCTTTTTTAAAAAAATTTTGGGCATGAATCCACAGGACCTGAGCAAGAGGAGTTCCCTGAATTTTAATCACCGAAGACCACCCGATGTTTAAAGAATTGATGTACAGTCCTTTATGGCCTCTATTCCCTTTCCACTTAAGCCAAGGAGTGAATTGCTGCCATGATTTCCAAATACTTTTAATCACAAAAGAACCAGAGATTTTCACAAAGACTGGCATTACAATTAGGGAAGGGAGGTCAATTCCTCTCCAGGATTTTTTGTTCAAAGGTAGCCCTGAAGAAATACAATGTCTGATGAGGATTTTCTAGGCCTCCGAGCCTTTAAGGGCTCGTATGATCCATTTGGCACAGAGAGCCATGCCTTGTCTTTTACAGTCAACCATGCCCATTCCTCCTGAAGCTTTAGGTAAACAACACATATCCCAAGAAACTCGGTGAAAACCTTTCTTCTCAGCTGAGTTTTCCCACAAAAAATTCCTCAATAGTCTTTCAAGCTTAAGGTAGCATGCTTGTGAAGGGACCCAACAAGAAGAGTAATACACATGAGTAGAGGCAAGGACCTTAGAACAAATCCGGAATTTTCCTGCCGGAGACATCTTCTTAGTAATCCAATACTCAAGCTTTTTCTCAACTTTCTGTAGAACATAGTTCCATAACTGAACAGGGGAACCATAAAAGGCAAAAGGGATCCCTAGAAATTTGAACACTTCTCCTGGCAAAATCCAATGCCATTGAAACTGTTCTAGCCAAGGAAGGAGCGGGGTAGGGGACTGCCAATAATAAGAAGTTTTTCTCCACTAAATACTAGAACCAGAGGCCTGACAAAAAACTTCTAAACATCTGAGTGCTTCCTTCACTGAGTGTTCCTCCTCTAAAAGAGTGAGAAAAGAGTCATCAACAAAGTGACCATTAATGAGCTGACCTTGGTTATCAGGGAGAGAAATACCCTTAATTTGGCCCAAAGAAGCATGCCTAGCAAGCAAATATCCAAAGGCTTTAGCAGCAAGGATATACAAAGAAGGAGCCAAGGGAAAACCTTGTCGAACAGATCTGAACAAACCGATTGGCCTAGTTTGATGATTATTCAAAGATAAAATAGCCGAAGCATCCTGAAAAAGAATATTGATAGATTGAACAAACACAAGCCCAAACCCTAAATACTGTAACATGGAAAGAATGAAGTTCCATTCAATTCTATCATAGGCCTTTTCAAAATCAATTTTCAAGAAGAGGGCTTACTGACTAGACTGCCTATCCCATTCCATACCTTCCCAAACTACAATGACATTATCCAATATATATCTGCCTTTAATAAATCCTATTTGCTCTGGCCTAACAATAAGAGGCAATATGGGTCGAAGTTTCAGATCCAGGGCTTTGGCAATAATATTATAGCTGACATTGAGCAAGGTAAATGGCCTCCAATTTGTTATACATTTAGGATACCCTTGTTTTGGAATGAACTTGATATTACCTCGGTTCAAAATTGCTCCAAGAGAGCCACTGTGCATGGCTTCAAGGTAGAATTTGTGTAAATCAGAACCAACAAAGTCCCAACATGCCTTGTATAATTCACAAGGAAATCCATCCAAGCATGGGGCATTCTCATTGGCCATTTGATTTAATGCTGAGGCAAGGTCATCAACAGACAAATAATTTTCACACTCCTCTCTTTGAGCTATAGAGAGTTTGTTAGGGACAACATCCATGCAAAGCTTGAGAGCTTCATCCCTCTCTAGAGAAGAAGACTGAGCAGCAAAAACTTGAGTGTAATGCTTAACAAAAATGTCAGCAATACTGGGTAGAGAGGTATGGCGAATACCATTGTCCACAATAGATTTGAATTTAGTGGCATTGTGAGGAGGACATAACTTTTGGAAGAATTCCTTAGAAGCTCTGTCCCTAATTTTAAGCCAATGTAGGCAGGCCTTGATCTGAGCATCTTTAGCTTCATAGAGCTCTGCCATATTGAGCTCATGACGAATCTGAGCAGCACGCTCCTGCAAAACAGGACTGAGAGGGTTGGCTTCAAGCCTACAAGAGGCTTTTGTCAGTTCAGTGCGTAAAGCAAGCAAATATTTTTTTATAAACTGAGCAACTTTCTTGCCCAAACTGTGAATAAGGGCTGTGGTTCGGGATATAGCATCATTCCACCACTCAATCCATCCTTCTTCACCAACAGGTCTGTCCCCCAAATTCCAGACTCTTCGAATATGACACATCATGGAAGAATGCTGAAGAAAGGATGTGTTAAGAAAAAACTGAGACTTAATACCCTGAACAGGTACCACAGAAGATAAAATAGTGAACATAATTGGGGAATGATCAGACCCAATAGTACCAGCAATAACCTCCACAACTGGAGCATCACCATGCTTTCGATGAAAATACAATTGGGTATGGTCTGACAACATAGCTCTATCTAAACGTTTGAGAATCCTTGCCCGCCCAACTTGAAAGTTATTCCAGGTAAACCAAAGGTGCTCATCAAAAGAAGCAGGAGAAAGACAAGAATTAGGGTAAGACAAACATACTTTTTTTTCATAAAAAACTAGGATTCACGCTCACCAAGGGCCCACCTATGGTTTAGACCCCCAATTTTATCAAAAGCATGCTCAACCATATTAAAATCTCCATAGACGATCCAAACTGCAGGAGGCAAAGAAAAGACACACCATTTCCAAAGCAAACAGTGCTTCGGAGCACTATTGGAGGCATATACATTTAAAATTCCAAAGGACATTTCGTCAACTTCAAGAAAAATCCAAACAGCTTGGTTAGAAGGGTCAACCCCCCAATCAACAAAATTCCCATGCCATCTATTGGCCAGGAGAATAACAGCACCACCACGACCGGGAGGGTGCTTGGTGGAAAAAAGTTGACTATTAGGGTAAATGAGCGCACAGGCACACTACAATTGGAACTCAATAATTTTAACTTCTTGCAAGCAAACAATATCTGGGCCCCCATACTTGGTTGCACGGAAAGTAATATCATCGCGAACCATGTATCTTCGAACTGGGTCCGTCAGTCCTCTAAAATTCCATGATAGAAAAATCATTCTGACCTGTCGAGGATCAAACTTCCTCTGACCTCATCAGAGTCACCCAGAATAGCAAGCGACTGAAACGAGTTGCTAGAAAAGCTTCCCAATTGTTGGTTTTTGTCTGCATGCAGACCCTGCACTGGACTACAAGACCTTCGTCTTCGGGCATTCATGCCTTCTTTTTGCTCCATCTGGTGAGCAACCATGGAGACAGAGAGGATACCATCATCTTTAAGAGCCATCGACATATCTTCAGCCACAACTGCTGAATTGGAAAGGATTTGAGTACTTGGGGAAGCATTCTGGGATGGAACTGGGACATGCAAGGGCGGTTTTATCGCTGTGGCTTGAGCATAGGAGCTAGCAGGCTGACCCCCTTGAGGATTATGGACAGAGGACTGGCCTCATTGAGGGCCTTTACCAGGGACATGCTTGCCTTTCTTGGAGACCACCTTCCAGTCATTGTCAGACCCATCTTTGGTTGGCTAGTTTTTCTCATTAGAATCTTGATTAACAGGGGTTGGGTCCTTGGATTTAAAATTATCTGCCATTAAGGGACAATCTTTAATCTTGTGTGTGACAGACTGGCACCTGTAGCAAGTGTTTGGCAAATTGACATACACCACTCTCTGGTGGATATTAGTATCACCTACCTTAATATCAATAAATTCCTTGAGGGAATTGGCCAAATCAATTTTCACACAGAGCTGACGGGTAGGCCGAGCATTATAGAAGTGCTGAGGCTCTTCACATACAAATTCCCCAACTTTCATGGCAACATCATGAATAAATGAGACCAATGCCATTGGCAAACCTGGGAATTCAACCCACACAGGGACAACAAGAGAGACACCATTGGCAACCTGGAAATTCTTGTGCCATGGTTGACAAATAAGCAAAGTGCTATGAACATAATAAGGACCCTTGCTGAGAACTTTTTTGACACACTCTGGATCAGAGAACCGAATATGAAAGAAACCTTTGGTCAATTTTTGCATAGACTCTACAAAGATACCATATGGGTTCCAATAGCTTTGAAACCAGTTTCGTAGAATTGCATCAGATGGAATACTGCCCAAGAAGTAGCCTATGATAGTATTTTGCTCTAGCCAAGTACAAGCTTTATTGAAACTATCGAGGGGAATAGAAATGTCTGGCACATTACCTTGTGGAACACCATGGGAATGAACTTCCGAGGTTGCTTGCCCGCCATCCTTTTCTCCATCGGCTTCACCAGACGATGAACCAGGAGGAACCAAATGTGACATATTAAAAAAAACACAGTAATTTCGCCCAAGGTGGATCAATAATGGAAGTACAAAGCAACAGATCCCATCCACTGGCACATGCAACACTGTGATGAGGCCAAAAATCACATGCAAATGATGAACGCAAAGTCGGCTCGACTCCTCAGGATGAGTTGCAGAGAAAAACCCTAGTCTCCATTTTTGTCTATTTGCTATTTGCTATTTAAAATCAACCATTTATTTAAAATGATGCCTTTTTATTACTCTATTTACCAAGGCATACAAGGAGTTATGAAGATAACCTATTCATTCATAGCTCATAGATTATTAAAGCAAATAGTACTGGAGCAAAGACAATCATGCTTGTGCAATAACAAAGAGGGAGTCTTTCCATCAATCTAGTCACCTATCTCAGCCTCTAGAACTTATGATAGCTACTAGGCCATCAGTTTGGGGCTCAAGGTGGCTAGCTACTGATGATTATCCCTAACCTAATGCATACCTATATGAAGATATCTACCTGTGTTATCTTTGAGTTGCCTTGTCATCACTTTCCCAACATCAAGTACTCTCATATTTAGTGGATGACTCAACTTCTTCCACTTACGAGTGCACATGATCCTACACATTGGCAATTTGTTAGCAGTATCATACTCTTTATGACACTCTAGTTTACAAGTGAATTGTTCCCTAGATCAAGCAAATCACTCCCTAATCTACCGCATAGAATTTTTTTCTTTTCTTCTAAAATTTTAACTTTTCCATCCATAATTTCCATGGATATCTCATTTTCATCTATGATTCCTTCCATATTAAAGGTTAAACCATTGTCTCTTCTCTCCATTATCACTACCCCATTTGCATCCACTCCAATCTCATCAATATCAACATAGCAAAAGAAGTAGTACTGTCTAAAGGGAAGGGTAAGACAAAGTTAGAAAGATAAAATCCTCCATTCCTCCTCAAAGGCTTAAGGATTTTTTTATCCTATATTTCACTACCCAAAATATTCCCTCGCTTTTATTTTTAAATATATACTTATATATATAAATATATCCATATGCTTACCTATACTACTTAAAATTATATTACTCCACTATAACCCTAAGTAATAATCTTAGTTTACATAAAACCTTCTTCAACGATTCACCCATCTATATAACCTTCATAGAAAATAATATTTATTCCATGAGCGGTAATACACATCATTACAATAATGAAATATTAGCTTAAACAAACTTGTTTTTCAATACAAATTATTAGTTACCACATAGATAAACTACTCGTTCCAAATCCAAAATTAATTCCTTGTCATCACATAATTCTTCCACTTCAATTTACATTAGTGGTACTTTATCTCACAATAATTTGGTGAGATCCTCATTCACAGCTCTAAGTAACTACACTCCAAAATATTCTGACATTCATAATGTTGCAAAATTTAAGGTAATTGGTCATTCAACTTAGCTACATCAAATCTCTTAACATCCTTTCCTCAAACACATTGAGATGGGAATGTTTCAAGGATATGGCCAGCTCTTTCCTTCTCTTCAGGATACAATTCTATCTATATGCATGAAGATTGTATAACATAAACAACTAAACTTTACCACATTCCAATATAGCAATTCATTACAAATAAAATAATAGCATACAACCAATTATCCTTTACTGATTGTGCTATTTCAATAACAAAAGTGATTCTTTTTTCTTTCAATAGCCAAATCATCCATATATTTTTACTACTCAATACAATTGGTAGTCAAATTCAATAAAGGAACACTCAATTTAGTTTCAAGTATCCTTCACACACACAACCTTCTTAAATTATTACAATATTCGATCATTAGAATTCATGGCCATTACTTAATTAACAAGAGCCTACATACAACATATACACATGTGGTTTCTATTAACAACAAACGTAAGTACAATCTATTGATACTCAAATATTTTCTTTTAATACAATAAAATATTCATGATGTTAATACTCAGTTATTTTGTACGCTTCAACACAATAATTAATATAAATACACAACATAGATTCATTCTATAGCATTATAATGAAACGATCTCAAGCTAAGCAAATTTTCTATATAAATCTCACATCCAGGAAGGAAGAAATGTAGATCCACCTTGTGCTAGCTACGACACAAAGATTGATAACTTAAACCACTATCTCTCTCGGTTTTAAACCAAAACCATTAGCATATTCAAATGGACATTAGATTTTAGATTTTATGTTAAGATACTAGAAAAAGTCCACCCCTATCATCCTCCTAAGGGTTTTTACCAGGAAAATTTGTGCCCATTGCTATGCTAACAGGAAGATCTAAAATTGAGAAACAGATTCCACCAAAGCCACACTCAAAATAAACTAGTGTTAAATAAACTCTACTTAAATCCACATTAATATTTTTATCTATTGGTGATGCAATGTTCTATCACACTAACGACATTGAATCATATCTCAAGATACGTTAACATCAAAATAGTAAACGTTTTTTCTTTCCTCTAAAAAAAATAGACTTACTCCTCATATTGATGTACTTCTATCTGAATACTGGGTTCACTCGTTAGTCAATCTATGGCCTTAAATTATCAATTCTCTATTTAGAAAGTATTGAATCCTTAAATATTGAAAAGAAAAATACAATCATACAACAATGATCCACACAATTTATTATTTTCAACAAATCAAAGGAGTATTCACATTGGATTTTGCATTCTAGATTCAAAAATCAAATGAATCTACCTGGTTTTACAATAAATTTCCTCCAAACTAGAAGAATATTTTCTCCCTTTCCATTCACACCCCTCAACACTATGAAATTCCCACTCCTTTCCCCAAAATAAAATTAAATATCTTCATATTTTCCTTGGCCATCGACTATCACCCTCACATACGGCTTCTTCAGGTGCATTCAAGAGACCACTCATCACAGAGTCCCTCCCCCCACAACATTCAAAACTCTGGGTAACCATCTAGTTTGGGACTAATGATTCTTTCCAGAAGGCACTCCATTCAAACAAAAATAAACTTTTATTTAATGAAAACAATCCACTAGCTTGGTTAATATTCAAAGCTTGAGTTATATCAAAAATAAATTTATTTCAAACCTTTTAAATTTCAATATTCTTAATTACTTAAGATAATGCTTTATCTTTAAAGAAAAGAATCATAAAAATATGGAAGCCATTTCATGTTTCATCTAAAAAAATCAACAATCATTCATGATGCAAACAGAAAGAATATTTTTAAAAAATATCATTACAAGCATCACACATCAACCCATCGACTCTTTTGTTTTGGCCTCAACAACCTCACTACCGATGGTTCATTCCATGTGCCAATTAATTATGCAACTATATGTGAAGGAAATCTATCCTTCGTGGAGCTATCATCCTTAAGGGCAATCATCATTTCCCATTTAAACATCCCATCTATAGTGGTCGATTCTTTCTTCTACTCATAAGAACGCCTATTATTGTAAACATGTGTTTCTATTAGTAGCATCATATCCTTTCATAAAATAATTTATTGTAGCAATAAATCATTTAATTTTCAAACATCTCTTCAATAAAATATATTTTATTTTCTACAAAATATCCATAATTGCATAAATAAAACATGGCATAATCAATCATTCCATTGAAATATAACTTAGCTAAACATAAATCCACCAAGTAAAAATTTTGTTACTTGAGGGTCATGACATCCTCCCCTCCTTAGGCTCAACATAGTCCTCTGTGTCTTTACTAGTTTTCCATCAACAAAATAAATTAACGACAATTACATATTGTTTTCAAACAGAAAAGGAAAATATTTTTGCATATATGCTACTTTCTCCCAAGTAGTATTTCTTTAAAAAAAAAATGGTCCCACTGGACCTTATAGTGCTTTAGAACCCCTTTCCTCATTGATTTGGAATGGAACTCAAGGATTCTTACTAGTTTAACCTCTATAGCCTTTAGATTCACCATATACAAATTTGAAAATTCTCACACATGTTCAAGATTAGCTATATATTTTCTAAATAAATAAATCTGAAAGGTGTCACGAATATTGGACAGACTAGGTGGTAGGGCAAGTCGATATGCCATAGGACTAATTTTATTTGTAATTTCAAAGGGTCCCACAAAATGTGGATCAAGTTTTATGGACTTGATAACACTCTTCTTTGGTATCACCCTCAAAAACACTCTATCACCTACATCAAACTCTCTTGGTGATATTTTAAGATCAACATAGTTTTTTTGATGATCTACAAATTCTTTAAGCCTTTCCATATTCATTATAAGTTGTTGTTCCATTTCTTTGACCATGTTTGGTCCAAGTACAATCTGATCTTATAGATTATCCCATGATAATGGTGTTCTATATCTCCTACCATACAATGCTTTGAATGGAACCATGCCTATGGTCGAATGGTGACCATTATTATAGGTAAACTCTACTAAATACAAGTAATCCTCCCATTGGGTCTTTTGATCCTTACAATACATGTGTAGCATGTCTTCTAACACCAGATTCACTCTTTTATTTTTTCCATTGGTTTTTGTATGATAAGCAACACTGATGTTCAGTCTAGTTCCAATGGTACAATGTAAGGCTTGTCAAAACTTGTATGTAAATCTCGAGTCCCTATTTGATATAATTACTTTCAAAAAACCATGAAGCTAAAATATTTCTGATGCGTAGTCATTATACCATCATTAATTCTCAAAGAATCTGTCAATCCAGGGCAGTGTACAAGGCTATCTGCGAAAGAAGAAGTGAAACAGCTATAACTTAGGTCAATCTAGGGCAACAAGTATTTATTGGTGGAACCAGTTTTGTAGGGGGTTTTGGAGCATTCCTATCTCTAAATTGCATCAATTAAATCTTAATCTAAGTTGTAGAATTGGAAACTAATCATTAACTACATAAATGAAGTCCTAATTACAATTACAGAATGAGACCTAATTATACTGCAGAATTGAAAGTCTGATCCTAATTGCAGAAAGGAAATCTAATTACTTTTACAGTAAAGAAAGTCTAGATCTAATGTGGAAATAAAACTATCAAAATTCTATAACAGAAGGTTGTCAATCCTCTGTTCAGATTTTGACAGCAAAACACAAAAATGCAGGAAATTGCTAAAAAACAGTAAATTCTGGAAATAACAGTTCTGAAAATAAAGTGAAAGCTTGGATGAAAGTAAGATTGCAACTAAAAAATTAAGCACAAGATTTATTTTAACATTAATGAACTAATACTACAAATATTGTCAACTTATTCACAAGCAATTTACATAACAAGTTCTGCAACTCATTCTGCTACAGCAAAATCAGAATAAAAACTTGTTCTATTAGTCCTCCTCCTAGGTCTGGAAGTGGCCAGCCTCTTTGTCCAGAAGAAGGTGTAAGTCTCTCTCTCTTTCTAAATATTAATCACACTCATTTACAAGTAAATTGAAATAGAACTGGTGCACTTTATTGATCAAAATACATGATTACAATAACTGTTACAGGACTGTAACAGTCAATTTCTAGTTATACTCTGTATTTAGCTTCCTTACTCTATTTTCTATCTATATGCTATTTCTCTACCTCCCTCTATATAGCTCAACCTGAACGGGAGAAATATTTATAGCTATCTTATGATCTGATTACAAACAAAGAATATCTCAAAAGATCTAATCCTAAAATGCTGCAACAAATTCTGGTTTTATCCTAGAAGAGGACTAAAACCTGATCTTTCCCTTAATGATGGCTTTGGTCGGCAATGACGGCAAAAATAGATGGCAGATATTTCTCTTTACTTTTTCCAACCTTTATTTCCCTTTTTCCGTCTTCAAAAATCGGTCAAAAAGGTCAAAATCACATTTTGTTCTTCATTCCGAAGATAAGTGGCTTCATTCCGAAGACAGTGCAGTTTTCATTCCGAAGATCGCTCATTCCGAAGATACTGCATGCTTCATTCCGAAGATCCGCTCATTCCGAAGATGCTACATTCTTCATTCCGAAGATCCGCTCATTCCGAAGATGTTGTGTTTCTTCATTCCGAAGATATCTGTTCATTTCGAAGATGCTGTGTTTCTTCATTTCGAAGATATCTGTTCATTCCGAAGATGCTTCGGAATGAACAAATGTGTGCTTTTCCTTTGATTTCTTCTGCATCTCTCAGGTGGGTTATCTCTTAAGATCAAATTCTAATGGTCTCCATTCCTTTCCTCATGTGAATTCCATGCCTTGCTATTTATGGACAGCTGGCTGGAATTTACATTGGAAAGACCAGTTTTTGCTGCACAGCAACAGTTTGCTTGCACTATTGCCAGATTTAGGTGAAGTAAATTCTTGAAACAAATCAAAATATGATTAGTGAAATGCTGCTATTATTCTAAGCATATCTCATTGTAGCAAATCATAACAAAAAGAACACAAAACTATGCAAAAAGCTATAAAATCAGCATATAATATCTCAAATACATTGATCATGCAAAATGGTTAATATACAGCATATTAAATCAACTTAACTAACATATCAGATAAAACATAAGAGTTTATAGGCATTTTTAGTGTACAAAACATGTTATGATTGAGGCATTTCTAGGCCTCATCATTTTCCCCCCAACTTATATTGATGCATGCCCTCATGCATTCTGTTGGGCTATGGAATCACAGATGTCCATGTTCAGATTCCATGACCCGTAGAATAACTTCTTGCCTATGTAATATCCTCTGTTTTCTTGAATGTTTCTAAGCCAATATTCAAATTGTTCATCAGGCTGTTCATCTTCTTCAAAGTAAAATGGAACTGGAGTAATGATGGTTGGAGGCCTGAACCTGAGACCTATCCAGTTATGTTGCATGACCTGGATCAGTTGGACTACACCTTCTGCTCTTCTTCTGGACCACTCTAGATTGATGGGGGAGATAGGTTCTCTTTTTCTTAAAGACATTGAAAGTTCATTCCATCTGTCTCTGCATATTGACAATGCTGGAAAGAAATTGTGATCACAGAAATTGTTAAATCTGGTCACACAGTCCCTCAAATTGTTCAAGTACATTCTCTTAATATCATCCCTGTTCATCATTGAAAAGTGCTACTGAGTGATATTTAGGTGATTTGGCTGGATTGCTCTGACTAACAACTCAGCCCTTGTTTTAATCACTTTATTCTGCCTTTTCTCATGATCCCAATAAAGCTGATTTTGCAAGGTAGACATAAATGCTCTCAACTGAACATCTCCAATGTAGATTTGAGGATGAGAGTCAACTTCCTCTGGTATGAAGAAACTATGCAAAAACAGTTCACACAGGAGATTTTTCTGCTCAAAAGGACTGTCAAAATATGCCTCCAGAAAATCTTCAATAGTGTCCAATTTGTATGGAAGGTTTGAAGTAATCCTCATGACTTGCCATCTAAGGTATTTATCCTTCAAAATAAGGCTGTAAAATCTGGCTGGCCGTCTAAATTGGACTAAAAACTCAGCAATTTGGCACAGGTCATATACCTTTTCTTTCAATGCCTAAATTTTTGTGTCCTTGGCTTCTAGCTGTTTTGCTTCCAGTTTGAATTTTTCAGTTTTATTGGCAAGCTGTTCATATCTAATCATCCAGCTAGCTATGTCTGCATTGTACTGCTCTAAGGACACAGTATTAGGTGGTCTTACTACAGGGGGGATCCTAGGCACCAGATTTTTCTGAACTCCTTTTTCTGCCACTTCCACTGGCTGTTCATCTGTCAATATCTCTACTTGCACCCCCTTATTTGCTATTTCTATGGGGTTATCATCAAATAGTATTTCTACTTGTACCCCCTTATCTGTTGTTTCTATTGGAAGTGTAACAAGTTGAAATGCAGGGACCTCAGTAGGAGTACTTACTTGAACTTTTTCTTGCTGTTGGGACTGTTCTTGTGCTGGTGGCTCATTTTCAGCATCCTCTTGTAATATTCCTCATCATTTCTGAAGCATCTTTAGAACAAGAAGGCACTGCTTCAGAATGAACAGGCACTTCTTCAGAATGAAGGAGTGTTGTTTTAGGATGAACTTCTATGTCTGCCTCAACAGAATCATCTGCTCTTGATAAACCCAGAAGCAATTGAGCCAAATTATCTTCATCATGGAACACAGCTGGCTGCTTTTCAGATTGTGCCAACAACTTTTTTAGTTCTGCCACTTCCTGCTGGAGTTCTGCAATTTTTCTTTCTTGCATCTCAATGATGCTTTCTTTCTCTGTGATCCATCTGGTCTGTGTCTTGACAACACTCCTTGCTGCCCTCAGCTGCTTAGTGATGTCTTCCACTTATGTTTCTGCTTCAGAAGCTGATGTAGACAAATCAGTTGCAGTTGGCTGTTCAACCAAATTTTCCTCTTCTGCTGCAACATTCTGTTCTTGTTCAGGAGGCTCTGTGAGACTGTCTACAAGGAAATCCACCATATCTATAGCCTGTTGAATTGTAGCCTCTTCCAAACCAACTTGCTCAGTTTCTGCTTCAGCTATCTGTTCAGGGAATTCTGGAAAATTGTCAGATGCTGGTTGTATCTCTGTGACATCTGGGCTACCTGGTCTATCTTCTTCCTCCATGACCTGTTCTGCAGTCTCTTTCAAATGGATTCTTGTAGACCTCCTAGTTCCAGATGCAAAATTCTTCTTTTTGCTCTATTTTCCGGTGACAGCAGGGGTCATGGGGTCAGTTTTTGATGCCTCTGTTTCCCTTATTTCACTTCTCTGTTCTGACAAGTCAGTTGCAGCTTCAGCAAACCGAACTCTCTTTTGTTTTTCTGCTCTGCTGCTAGTTCTAGATCCTCTTTTCTTTTGTCTCTTAGCCTGTGAAGTTGAAGGCTCAGGAGCAAGTTCTGTAACAGCTTCAGGGGCATCTTCTGCAGCAACCTCTGCAACATTTTCTACAGCAACTTCTGCAATATTTTTTGCAGCAACTGTTTCCTCTTCTGCAGCAACATCAGCAGTATTTGACTCCTCTTCTTCTTCACTTTCATCCCCAAAAATGACATCATTTAAATTAGAGTAAAACCTGTCAAAACTCCTAGGGTTTCCTCTAAAATGATGTTGGCAAATTAATTTGATAAGGCCATGATGGAAAAGGCTTCCTTTACCCTCCTGATATCTTTTTGCCATGTTCTTTAACTCTTGGTACAAATACAGGGGAAGATTAACCCTAACTTCTGGTTGTTGTCTACCATGTCTGAGATGGTTTAAAATTCGCAGATGATGCCCTGACAACAACACATACTGCCCTTCACAGGTCAAAAACTTAATCACCCAGGTGGCTACTTCATCCCAGGGTTCTTGCAGGCTAGCCCTTTTTAACCCCTTGCATGTGTTGTTATGGGTTAAATATTCAGGTTCTCTATCATTCTCTTCTACAAACTGATTAACTACATTTGCCAATGTGTTCTTGCCAGATCTAGTAATTGAAATTCCCTCTAATGGCAGCTCTGTAATTTGACTTAAAATTTTAGGGCTTACCTCAATAGACATGTCATTGACATGTGCTCGGTTGTTTCTAAATGTGTGGGCAAACATGCCAGCTAAATCTTCTGAAGACCCATTGAATTTGTCCAGAAATGTCATAAACCCTCCGTCTTCAAAAATCTGCACAACTGCCAGATTTTCTCGGAGGAAATTGGTATCTACAGGTTCTGTTCTGATCTTGCGTCCCATTTTTCTCTGTTTAAAACTTGTACACTGCGGCTGCTGTCCTACTGCAGGATTTTCTGGTTGTTTCCTGTTGCTAATTTGCAGAGTTTAGAACCTTCGCTGCCCTGTTTCTCCTTCTTCTTCGTCTTCTTCGGAATGAGTCGTATTCTATGCACTGTACCTTGCAACACGTCTTCGAAAAGAAGGATGGCACACATATCTACTTTTGCACTGTACACCTGTTCATTGATAATTGCATGGATGTCCTTGCCGTCAGATCCACGTCATCAGTTTTGTAGATTCTCATGTGCATGTTAATTGACATTAAAAACTGGTGGCATATGGTTGCAGATTCTTCGTATTTCCAATGAGTGCAAAAATAGACCATGTGCTGATTGACACGTGTCCCTTCTTCGCATGCAACTAAGAAAAAATCTTAATTTTGTCGTATCTTATTTTCTTGGACGCCACGTGGAAATGCTCTTTTCGAAAATGCAAACGAAATTTCATTCCGAAGATTATGACCTCATTCCGAAGACAAGTCTTCATTCCGAAGACAAATCCTCATTCCGAAGATTATGACCTCATTTCGAAGACAGGTCTTCATTCCGAAGACAAATCCTCTTTGCAGAATTTTCATTCCGAAGATAGATCTTCATTCCGAAGATCAATCCTCATTTCGAAGATTAATCCTCATTCCGAAGATCAAGCTGTATTGTGAAAGTAAATCGTCATTCCGAAGACAGACCTTCATTCCGAAGATAGATCTTCATTCCGAAGACAAATCTTCATTCCGAAGATGATGCAGCAAATCGTCATTCTGAAGACCAAGTTTCATTCTGAAGACAAATTGTCATTCCGAAGACAAAGTTTCTTTCTGAAGATAAAGTGCAACATTCATTTTGCTGTCATTCTGAAGACAATTTCATTCCGAAGATAATACAACAAGTATTGTTTTTGGCATTCTTGTTCCGAAGATTAGGCAGAAATCAATATTATCATTCTTAAAACATGTTTTTAAGTATGCCAACTCTTATGAATACCTTTTATGCTAATGGTTAATTGTCACATACTATATACCAATCATTTTACAATGAAGAAATGTAAGAAATATATACCTGATAAAAATAGTTAATGCCACTTTGAAGAATGATTGCTTTTGTTGATATTCTACTGAGATTTTCTGCAACATTTCAAAACAAGTGCACTAGGTGAATTTGTACAATGATGATTCAAAAATTTCTCAAGGTTATGCATGCCAGAAAACTGGTTTTCATGCATACCAACCCAGTAGTGCCTTAAAAAGGTTTTCACTGCTGAGTTATTCATTTTTCTCTTTTTTTTTTTTTTTGATTTTCCCCATTTTTTTTTTTTTTTACCTCTCCTTTTCTCTTTTTTTTTTTTTTCTTGATCCTGACTATGCCCATGAAGGAATTTCATGATTTCCCCTGAAACCATGCCCATGAAGGAATTCATACTCAGAATTTATTCATCTTTTTGTTTTCTATTTTTTTGATTTTTTTGTATTTTCTATTTTCTTGAAATCCACTGATCATGTTGATTGTTTTGAAGTGGAAGAAGGATTCTCTTCCACCTGCTGTGTATCCAAACTATCAAGTTGTCGCAAGAATTCTTCTTTAGTCAGAGGTGTATGGTATACCCTGAGGCGATGTCCATTCACTACCAACTTTCTTCGTGACCCATCAATGGGGGATAAACGAGTTGCTCCATTGTTGAATACCTCTTCAATCCAGTAAGGTCCCAACCATCTAGTTCTCAGTTTTCCAGGGAAGTCCTCATATTGAGAATCAAACAGTAAAGCCCAATCTCCTTGTTGGAGTTTCCTCTGCTAAATGTGACTGTCATGCCACAGCTTCCTCTGCTCCCGAATTACCTCGCTTTGGTGCAGAGCATCCAATCTAAGTTCATCCAATGCATTCAGCTACAGAATCCTATCTATCTGTGCCTACGATAAGTCAATTCCAATTTCCAGTGCTGTGCGTAATGTTAGTAGCTCAAATTCAATAGGTAAGAGAGGCTTTTTACCAAAGACTAGTTCATAAGGTGTGAATCCAAAGAGTGGACTTCCAAGTAGTATTGTAGGCCCAAACCGCTCGGTAGTTTGTCTAGCCAATTTTTCCTATGAAAAGCTACTATTTTTGTCAAGATACGTTCTAGTTCTCTATTTGTTACTTCAACATGGCCATTTTCTTGTGGGTGGTAAGGTGATGATTTCCTATGTTTGATTTCATACAATTCTCGTAAATACTTTTATGACTTTGGATGCAAATTGGGGTCCTTGGTTCGTGGTGATAGACCGTGGAGCTCCAAATCTCTGAAAAATCTGAGTATACAAGAAATCAGCGACCTTCTCTTCACGAGCATGTTTGAAAGCACGCACCTCTACCCACTTTGTCAAGTAATCAGTGCATACTAGAATATGCACCTTTCCTTGAGAAGGTGGATCAATAGGTCCTACAAAATCAAGCTCCCAACCTCTCAAATGGTTCTAAAACCATTTGAGGCTGCAGTGGCATCTCATTTGTATGAGTGGGTTTCCCCATTCTTTGGCATGCATCACAATGCCTGATGTACTTTTTCACATCCTTGTGAAGAGATGGCCAATAATATCCTATCCCTAAGATTTTTCTAACTGTGCTTTTTATAGAATAGTGTCCACCCGAGGGTTCATCATGACAAGCTCTAAGGATATCATACACTTCATCCTTTCGGATGCACCTACGTAACACATGGTCGGGACTCGCACTTAAAAAGCATACCCTTAATCCACTCAAAAGAAGAACTCTGTTTGATCAATTGTTTTTTCTGTTTTGAGGTGAAATGTGGAGGAACTTTCCCCGTGGCCAAATAATTGGCTATATCTCGCAAACCAAGGTGATTGAACTGATATAGCAAATAGTTTTTCATCAGGAAAAGTGTCATCAACTAATTCCCCTTCATCTGTGTTCTGCAACCTGGACAAAAAATCTGCTACAACATTAGCTTTTCCTGGTTTGTTGATTATGGTAATATCAAATTCTTGCAACAACAACAACCAACGAATAATTCTTGCACTTACCATAGGTTTATTCATCAAATACTTAATGGTTGTATGATCTGTGTGAATAAATATTTGATAACCTGTGATATAATGCCCGAATTTGTTGATGGCATAAATCACCGCTAGGAATTCTTTCTCGCTTGTTGTATAATTTTTCTCTGCTCCTGTCAAGTTTTTGCTAATGTTGTAGATGGTATAATGTTCACCATTATCAATTTGTCCTAATGTTGCTCCAATTGCTGTATTGGAGGCATCAGTTTGAATGTGAAATGGTAATGTCCAATTAGGTCCTCTAAGCACAGGTGGAGTTATCAATTTCTCTTTCAGAGCTTCAAATGCTTCCTGACACTTTGCAGTCCAGGAGAATTCAGAATCTTTAGTCAATAAGGCAAACATAGGACTGGCTATTGTACTAAAGTTGGGAATAAACCTACGATAAAAACCAATGTGTCCTAGGAAACTTCTGACATTAGTCTGAGTTTTAGGAGGAAGGAGGTTCTTGATAATTTCAACCTTCTTTGGATCAACTTGGATCCCTTCAGGAGAGATGTGATGACCAAGAACTATCCCTTCCTTCATCATCATGAAGCATTTATCTGGATTTAAGGATAAGTGGTATGTTTCACAGCGTGTTAAGACTTTGTCAAGATTTTCCAATGTAAAATCAAAAGTTTGTCCACATACTCGTGAAATCATCCATGTAAATTTCAACACTTTTGGTGGTCGGATCAGCAAAAATTGCTAGGACTGCTCACTGAAAATTTGTCGGGGCATTACACAAACCAAAAGGTAAAACCCTATAGGCAAATGTTCCCCATGGACATGTAAAAGTTGTCTTTTCTTGATCTTCAGGTGCAATCTGAATTTGATTATACCCACTGAATCCATCAAGAAAACAAAAGTATCTTTTTCCAAAGCAAGAGTATCTAACACTTGATCTATGAAAGGTAATGGAAAATGGTCTTTGTATGTCACCTTATTCAATTCTCTGTAATCTACACATACTCTCATTTTTCCATTTTTCTTAGGAACTATTACCAATGGAGAAACCCATTGACTATCGGAAATTGGGTAAATGAATCCTACTTCCAGGAGTTTTTCAATTTCTTCCTTCACAATATCTCTTAAGGCAGGATTCAATCTTCTTTGAAATTGTCTGACTGGCTTGACTTCTTCGGTATAGATCTTATGGGTACATATATCAGGATGAACTCCTGACATATCTTTGTAGTTCCAAGCAAAAGCATGAACATGCTTCTGCAAAACAACTATCAATTTTTCTTCCTCTTCCCTAGTAAGCTGGCTGTAGATATTCAAAAATTTGCCTTGGTCGGATTTCTATTTGTTTTGTATTTAGAAGGACTGAATTCACTCCTTCATACTTGGTGATTAAGGGATTAAGAGGACATTGCTGTGATTGGAGAAACGAAGCAGTTTATGTTTCATTGCTGCTTGAGGGAAGCATTTCTTGTATGGAACAAGTGAGAAGGAAAAATCAGATGATGGTGCCATCCATGTGATAGTGAAACAGAGTTTCCTTGTGATAGCACAGATGATTCATCTTCAGATTTTTGATTCTCCTCATTACTTATCAATTGTTGGGTATTTGTTGCTTCCCCTTCTAAACTTTGTTCATGCAGAACATTCATCAGGATTGTTTCATTTTCTAAGTTTTCTGTGTCACTGAGGTCTTCTGTGTGTTCTCTTACTACTAAGGTAGCTAGTGTAGAAATGACCTCTTCTGGTTCTTCATCTGAGTCAGAAAACCATAACTGGCCTAAAAATTTGCTAGATGGTTTTGCAGGAGGATATAAAGAAATTTGTTTCAGCTCAATACCATTTGAAATAGTCATATTTCTAGATCTGCAGTCTATAAAGGCTGCTGCAGTTGCAAGCCAAGGTCTTCCCAAAATAATGGGATATCCATGTGCTGAATTTCTTGGTCGTAAAACCAAAAAATCTGTAGGGAATTCCCAAGAAGAAACTTCTATAGGGACATCTTCAATGATTCCTTCAGGTTTTGCAACTGACCTATCATCCATTTCTAAAACTGTAAATGTGGGGCTGAGATGTTTGAGCTGTAATTGTTCCATTGTATCTTTAGTCATGACATTTATTGCAGCTCCTAGATCCACTAAAACATTTGATATTGGTACCGAACCTATGGTGACTGTGATAACTGGGCTTCCTGGATCACTATACTTTGGAGGTAGTAGTTTTCCATATAAGAGATCAGCTATCTTCCCTTCAACCCACACAGTCTTGGGGAATGCTTTCTTCTTTCTTCCTCGCTCTTTTAATGCACAAATTTCGGACAGTACTGTTGATTTCTGGTATTTCCTTAATGGCTTGCAATAAGGGCAATGAGATAGTCAACTTTTTGAGTTCTTTGACCAATTCTGACTCAGAAATTTCTGGTATTACATTAAGTCTTTCAGGATATGGAACTATCCTTGGTAATTGTTCTGCTTGTGTCTCTTTTTCTATTGTTGGATCCAATTTTTCTATTTCTTTTGTTGGTTGAATTCTCTCTGATTCTGATGATTCTTGCTCTTCATTATCTTTGGTTTCCATTAAAACTGGTTCAGGTACAACTTTTCCTGAACGGAGTTGAATATCACTACAATCAAGAACATTAATTTCAATATTTTCTTCAGCTTCAGCCACATAGATAGGAGGTGTCTGTCTTACACTATTGGGATTAGTGACTGGCTGAGCTGGCAATTGAGGTTGCTTCACTTGTTGTGTTTGCTATTTTTCTTGAAAATTTTGATTAGGTGCAGGCAACAAATGCTGAGTTTGACCTTGATTCCTTTGCTGCCTTGGATAGGACTGGTATTGCTGATTCCATTGTGGTTGGTTTTGCATCCAATGTGGATTAGTCCGATTTTGATTCCATGAGGGTTGGATTGTTTTGATTCCATGAGGGGTTGTTTTGATTCCGATTCCAGTCGGGTTACTCCAATTTGATTGTGGCCATTCTTGGGAATTTGTCCATTGAGGATAATTCCAAGGACGTTGGGGTGGTTCTCATTGTCCCCAAGGCATAGTACCAGGATTATGCCCCCAATTTGTAGGAAAACGAGGGGGATTTTGATATTGAGAGAAATTTCCCCCTTGTTTTGGTCCAATATAGTTGAGTTCCTCGATCCGGTTTTCTAACACAGCTTTGAGTTGTGGTAGCAGGTGGCATTGATCAGTTGAATGCCTTTTTGAATAGATACTACAAATGGCTGAGATGGTTGTTTTATTCAAAGGACATTCCTGCAAAGCATGTTTACTTCTACATCTTGGGCAATAAATTGCCAAAGGTTTTGTATTTTTAGCTTTTGCAGAGATTTCCCCTAAAGTAGTGTTTAGATGCACTAGGATATCAGTTTTGAAATTTGCTAGTTCCTCTATCAGGTCCTTTACATCAGTGCCATTTGTGCGGTTTTTTCTTCTTCTCTGCTTAGTGCGAGAGTAATTCCTGCAGAGATCCATAATCTCCTCATTACTGAGAGTGGTTACATCCCATTTTCCCATTAAATCCAAAACTTCTCTGGATTCATCTTGCAATCCTCTCAAAAAGATAGTTTTACACAATTCTGGTTCTACTAGTCCACATCTCCTTTGAACAAAGGAGAACCTATCAAGGTAATCTTCCAAGGTCTCATCATCTTCCTGCTTGATTCTAAATAACTCATCTTTTCTATTCCTTACACGGCAGTATTCCTGATATTTGTCTAAAAAGACAATCTCCATTTGATCCCAGGTTCTTATGGAATTTGGCTCTAAGCTCATGAACCAACGCAATGTTGAATCTTTGAGAGTTGAGGGAAAAACCTTAAGTTTTTTATTGTCATTTATATAATCATAGGTCTGACACACTACCTTGAATTCAAACAAAAATTGGTCAGGATCTTCAGATACAACACCTTGGAAGGTGGGAAGTACTGAAGGTGAAATGGTCTTCATGGGAGAGTTTTGTGTTGGATTCAGATGAATAGGATATTCAAATGTTCTGGATGGTTGGAGTATATCCTGATCATCCCCTTCATTATGAACATAGCCATGCTGGCCATCTACATTGCCTCCTTCTGCCATAGTTTCTTGTTTCTTAGGAGAAGTTAAAGCTTCCCAAATTGTTCTCTCAAGAGGTCCAAGCTTTTCTGTTGATGAGTTTGATGAATTATCTTCCTTAAGATATTTTGTTGATACAATTGGTGATTTTCCTTTCTCAAAATGTCCTACTGATGGTGAGACAGGTGATTTTTCTATCAGTCTTTCAGGTAGTTCAAACACAGGTGATTCACCCCTTAGGCATGAATATCTCCTTAATGGGACAAGCCAGGGATCCTTTGGGGTCTCCCTAGACTTACTCATTCATGTTTACTCCTAAATGACATAAATTAAGTCAATAGTTGTTATCTTACTCTGCTGTTATATTCAGATTTTAACCTGAATGTTCATAGTTTAGTCTGATTACAGCTATTGGACTATTTGTTTTCTTCTGGAAACACTATATCCCCGACAACGATGCCAAAATGATGCGTAGTCATTATACCATCATTAATTCTCAAAGAATCTATCAATCCAGGGCAGTGTACAAGGCTATCTACGAAAGAAGAAGTGAAACAGCTATAACTTAGGTCAATCTAGGGCAACAAGTCTTTATTGGTGGAACCAGTTTTGTGGGGGGTTTTGGAGCATTCCTATCTCTAAATTGCATGAATTAAATCTTAATCTAAGTTGCAGAATTGGAAACTAATCATTAACTACATAAATGAAGTCCTAATTACAATTGCAGAATGAGACCTAATTATACTGTAGAATTAACAGTTGCAGAATTGAAAGTCTGATCCTAATTGCAGAAAGGAAATCTAATTACTTTTGTAGTAAAGAAAGTCTAGATCTAATGTGGAAATAAAACTATCAAAATTTTGTAACAGAAGGTTGTCAATCCTCTGTTCATATTTTGACAGCAAAACACAAAAATGCAGGAAATTGCTGAAAAACAGTAAATTCTGGAAATAACAGTTCTGAAAATAAAGTGAAAGCTTGGCTGAAAGTAAGATTGCAACTAAAACATTAAGCACAAGATTTATTTTAACATGAATGAACTAATACTGCAAATATTGTCAACTTATTCACAAGCAATTTACATAACAAGTTCTGCAACTCATTCTGCTCCAGCAAAATCAGAATAAAAACCTGTTCTGTTAGTCCTCCTCCTAGGTCTGGAAGTGGCCAGCCTCTTTGTCCAGAAGAAGGTGTAAGTCTCTCTCTCTTTCTAAATCTTAATCACACTCATTTACAAGTAAATTGAAATAGAACTGGTGCACTTTATTGATCAAAAGACATGATTACAAGAATTTTGCTAAAAAACTGTTACAGGACTGTAACAGTCAATTTCTAGTTATACTCTGTATTTAGCTTCCTTACTCTATTTTATATCTATCTTCTATTTCTCTACCTCCCTCTCTATAGCTCAACCTGAACGGGAGCAATATTTATAGCTATCCTATGATCTGATTACAAACAAAGAATATCTCAAAAGATCTAATCCTAAAATGCTGCAACAAATTCTGGTTTTATCCTAGAAGAGGACTAAAACCTGATCTTTCCCTTAATGATGGCTTTGGTCGAAAATGACGGAAAAAACAGATGGCAGATATTTCTCTTTACTTTTTCCAACCTTTATTTCCCTTTTTTCGTCTTCAAAAATCGGTCAAAAAGGTCAAAATCACATTCTGTTCTTCATTCCGAAGATAAGTGGCTTCATTCCGAAGACAGTGCAGTTTTCATTCCGAAGATCGCTCATTCCGAAGATCGCTCATTCCAAAGATACTGCATGCTTCATTTCGAAGATCCGCTCATTCCGAAGATGCTGCATTCTTCATTCCGAAGATCCGCTCATTCCGAAGATGCTGTGTTTCTTCATTCGAAGATATCCGTTCATTCCGAAGATGCTGTGTTTCTTCATTTCGAAGATATCTGTTCATTTCGAAGATGCTTCGGAATGAACAAATGTGTGCTTTTCCTTTGATTTCTTCTGCATCTCTCAGGTGGGTTATCTCTTAAGATCAAATTCTAATGGTCTCCATTCCTTTCCTCATGTGAATTCCATGCCTTGCTATTTATGGACAGCTGGCTGGAATTTACATGGGAAAGACCAGTTTTTGCTGCACAACAGTTTGCTTGCACTGTTGCCAGATTTAGGTGAAGTAAATGCTTGAAACAAATCAAAATATGATTAGTGAAATGCTGCTATTATTCTAAGCATATCTCATTGTAGCAAATCATAACAAAAATAACACAAAACTATGCAAAAAGCTATAAAATCAGCATATAATATCTCAAATACATTGATCATGCAAAATGGTTAATATACAGCATATTAAATCAACTTAACTAACATATCAGATAAAACATAAGAGTTTATAGGCATTTTTAGTGTACAAAACATGTTATGATTGAGGCATTTCTAGGCCTCATCAATTTCTCTAGAAAATCTATTAGCCACAACCATGACATCATGCTTGGTGTTCCCAGGTATAAAATGTGTAACCTTGGTCAGTCTGTTGACCACTACTATAATTGTGTCATGCTAACACCTATTTTTAGGCAATCCTACAATGAAATCCATTGAAGTCACTTTTCATTTTTGCATTGGTACATCATGTGGATACAAAAATATAGTAGGATGTCTATTTTCTACTTTTACTTTCTAGCATTCTAGGCATTGACCAACAAATTTAGTTTTGTATTTCTTCATTCCTAGCCAATAGAAATTTTTCTTCATATTTTCCCTCATTTTTGCTCCACCTGGGTGAGTAAAATATGAACATCTATAAGCCTCATTCATGATAATTTTAATCAAATTTTTAGTCTCATGGATTACTACCCTATCCCTAAAGCATAAGAAACCATATTTTATGCTAAAATATTTATTTTCATCAGGTTTCCTTTCCATATTTTCCCAAATTTGATTATAGTATGCATCCTAATGTTGCATTTCCTTGACTTGTTCTATCAGGTCAACATGTATGTGAGAAAAAATAGCTAAGCATATTCTTCTACTTAGTCCATTAGTAACTTTATTTTCCTTTCCCTTTATATACTCAATACCAAAATCATATTCAAGGATAAATTCCATCCACGTTCTCTATCTAGCATTGAGCAAATGTTGAGTAAATATATATTGCAGACTTTGATGACCTATCCTCAACTCAAAGGATATCCCTACCAAATAATTTTTCCAATACTCAAGATAAAATACTACTATTACCAATTCCAAATCATGGATTGCATAGTTGACCTTACATCATTTTGGCTTCCTTGAACCATAGGCTACTACTGTTCCTTCCTGTGAGAGTACTCCTCCCAAACTTTCCAATGATGCATCTGTACACACAGAAAAACATTTTCAAGAATTAGGTATCTTTAATATAGAAGGTGTAGTAAGTTCTTTGCTTAACCAGATCAAAGGTTGCCTCACATTTATCTATCCAACTAAATTCTTTTACTTTCCTCTGAAGGTTAGTTATTGTAGAGGTAATATTGGCATAATACTTCACATAGCACCTATAATATCTAGTAAACCCCATGAAACTTTGGAATTCTAGCATATTTTTTGGTAATGGCCAATTCAAAATAGCCTCTATTTTCTTAGGATATATCGCAATTCCTTCTATCGATACAACATGCCCTAAGTATTGTACTTTTGGCACATAAAATTCACAATTGGACAAGTTCCCAAATAACTAATTATTACTTAGTAGTTCCAATACAAACCTAATGTGTCTATTATGCTTTGCTTTATATCGATAATATATCAATATATCATCCAAGAATAAGAGAACAAACCTATGCAGATGCTTCTTGAAGATACTACTCATCAAGTTCATAAATGTTGATAGATCATTCATCAGACCAAAAGGTAAGATAGTAAAATCATAATGATCGTATCAATTTTTAAAGGTTATCTTATGTGTATCCTCTTCATGGATTTGCAACTAATTATATCCAAACTTTAGATCAATATTTGAAAATATAGAAGCTTCTTTAAGTTGGTCTAAGAGATCTTTGATTCTAGGTAGAGGATATATGTTCTTGATAGTTGCCTTATTTAGTATTCTATAATCTATGAATAATATCAAGGAACCATCCTTTTTCTTTACAAATAACATAGGTACACCCCATGGTTACACACTTGGTCTAATCAATCCTTTTTCTAGTAACCCTTGTAGTTGCACTTTAAGATATTGCATTTATATGGGATTCGTTCTGTAAGAAGCTCTATGTATAGGATTGATTCCAAGTTGAAGTTTAATTGTGAAGTCAAATTTACATTTAGGTGGTAATCCAAGTAAATCCTATGGAAATACATACCTAAAATCCTAAATAATTGGGTTTTTCCTGAACACCTCTTCCTTCTTTTCTTCCTCAATTTCATTTACTTTAACAACACAAACCATTCCTTCCTTTTTATGGCTTTCTTTAGTTGCATTACCGAGAGGATTTGAGGTTGAAAAACCTCTTGCCGACTATACACCCTTCATACAAATTTACCTTCTTTTGTGTACTTGATCCATATTTCTTGAAAATTGAGTACTACCTTGTGCTTGTAATCAATCCATTCCTAGGATTGCATCAAAGATATGCAATGGCACCACATACAAGCATCCCATTGTCAATCCACTAGATAAGGTAAATTATTCCATAAGATAACATTGATTAACAAAGTAGGTTTATCCTGAACCATACTCGACCTTTCACCCATGTGCCAAGATCCCCATGAAAATGGTGTTCTACATCTCCTACCCTACAATGCTTTGAATTGAACCATGCCTATGGTCAAATGGTGACCATTATTATAGGTAAAATCTACTAAATGCAAGTAATCCTCCCATTGGATCTTTTTATCCTTACAGTACATGTGTAGCATGTCTTCTAACACCTAATTCACTCTTATTATTTCCATTGGTTTTTGGATGATAAGAAGAACTGATGTTCAGTCTAGTTCCAATGGTACAATGTAAGGCTTGTCAAAACTCATATGTAAATCTAATATTCTAGATTATCCCATGATAATGGTGATCTACATCTCCTACCATACAATGCTTTGAATGGAACCATACTTATGGTCGAATGGTGACCATTATTATAGGTAAACTCTACTAAATACAAGTAATCCTCCCATTGGGTCTTTTGATCCTTACAGTACATGTGTAGCATGTATTCTAACACCTAATTCACTCTTTTAGTTTTTCCATTGGTTTTTGGATGATAAGAAGAACTGATGTCCAGTCTAGTTCCAATGGTACAATGTAAGGCTTGTCAAAACTCAGATGTAAATATCGAGTCCCTATTTGATATAATTACTTTCAAAAAACCATGAAGCTAAAATATTTCTTTAGCAAATCCATTATCCACACCCATGACATCATGCTTGGTGTTCCCAGGTATAAAATGTGCAACCTTGGTTAGTCTATTGACAACTACTAAAACTGTGTCATGTTAACACCTAGTTTTAGGCAATCCTACAATGAAATCCATTGAAATCACTTGTCATTTTTGCATGGGTACATCATGTGGATAAAAAAATCTAGTAGGATGTCTATTTTCTACTTTTACTTTCTAGAATTCTAGGTATTGAGCAACAAATTTAGTTATGTATTTCTTCATTCCTAGCCAATAGGTTTTTTTTTCATATTTTACCTCATTTTTGCTCCACATGGGTGAGTAAAATACGAAGATCTATGAGACTCATTCATGATCATTTTTATTCAAATTTTTAGTCTCATGGATTACTACCCTATCCCTAAAGTATAAGACACCATATTTTATGCTAAAATATTTGTTTTCATTAGGTTTCCTTTCCATATTTTTTTCAAATTTGATTACAGTGTGCATCCTGATGTTGCATTTCCTTGACTTTTTCTATCAAGTCAACGTGGATGTGAGAAAAAATAGCTAAGCATATCCTTATACTTAGTCCATTAGTAACTATATTTTCCTTTCTCTTTATATATTCAATACCTAAATCATATTCAATGAGAAATTCCATCCACATTCTCTATCTAGCATTGAGTAAAGGTTGAGTAAATATATATTTTAGACTTTGATGATCTATCCTCAACTCAAAGTATATCCCTACCAAATAATGTTTCCAATACTTGAGATAAAATACTACTATTACCAATTCCAAATCATGGGTTGCATAGTTGACCTTACGCAATTTTGGCTTCCTTGAACTATAGGCTACAACTGCTCCTTCCTGTGAGATTACTCCCAAACTTTCCAATGATGCATTTGTACACACAAAAAAACTTTTTTGAGTATCAGGTATATTTAATATAGGAGGTGTAGTAAGTTTTTTGCTTAACCAAATCAAATTTTACCTCACATTTATCTATCCAACTAAATTATTTTCCTTTCCTCTGAAGGTTAGTTATTGGAGAGGTAATATCGGTATAATCCTTCACATAGCACCTATAATATCTAGTCAACCCCATGAAAATTTGGACTTCTATCACATTTTTTGGTAATGGCCAATTCAAAATAGCCTCTATTTTCTTAGTATCTATCACAATTCCTTCTATAGATACAACATGCCCTAAGTATTGTACTTTTTGCACATAAAATTCATACTTGGACAAGTTCCCAAATAACTAATTATTACTTAGTAGTTCCAATACAAACCTAATGTGTCTATCATGCTTTGCTTTATCTTGATAATATATCAATATATCATCCAAGAATAAGAGAATAAACCTGTGTAGATACTTCCTGAAGATACTATTCATCAAGTTCATAAATGTTGATAGAGCATTCATCATACCAAAAGGTAAGATAGAAACTCATAATGATCATATCAAGTTTTAAAGGTTGTCTTATGTTTGTCGAAGAGATATTTGATTCTAGGTAGAGGATATATGTCCTTGATAGGTTCCTTATGTAGTATTCTATAATCTATGCATAATATCAAGGAACCATCCTTTTTATTTACAAATAACATAGGTACACCCCCATGGTTACACACTTGGTCTAATTAATCCTTTTTATAGTAACCCTTGTAGCTGCACTTTTAGATATTGCATTTCTATAGGATTTGTTATGTAAGGAGCTCTATGTATAGGCTCGATTCCAAGTTGAAGTTTAATTGTGAAGTCAAATTTACATTTGGGTGGTAATCCAAGTAAATCCTATGGAAATACATCCCTAAAATCCTAAATAGTTGGGTGTTTCCTGAAAACCTCTTCCTTTTTTTCTTCCTCAATCACATTTATTTTAACAACAAAGACCATTCCTTATTTTTTTATGCATTTCTTGAGTTGCATTGCCAAGAGGATTTGAGGTTGAAAAACCTCTTGCCGACTATACACCCTTCATACAAATTCACCTTCTTTTGTGTACTTGATCCATATTTCATGAAAATTGAGTACTACCTTGTGCTTGTAATCAATCCATTCCTAGGATTGCATCAAAGATATGCAGTGGCACCACATACAAGCATCCCATTGTCATTCCACTAGGTAAGGTAAATTATTCCATAAGATAACATTGATTAACAAAGTAGGTTTATCCTGAACCATACTCGACCTTCCACCCATGTGCCAAGATTCCCATGACAATGGTGTTCTACATCTCCTACCCTACAATGCTTTGAATTGAACCATACCTATAGTCAAATGGTGACCATTATTATAGGGAAACTCTAATAAATGCAAGTAATCCCCCCATTGGATATTTTTATCCTTACAGTACATGTGTAGCATGTCTTCTAACACCTGATTCACTCTTTTATTATTTCCATTGGTTTTGGATGATAAGGAGAACTGATGTTCAGTCTAGTTTCGATGGTACAATTTAAGGCTTGTCAAAACTCGTATGTAAATATAATATTCTATATTATCCCATGATAATGGTGATCTACATCTCCCACCATACAATACTTTGAATGGAACCATACCTATGGTCGAATGGTGACCATTATTATAGGTAAACTCTACTAAATACAAGTAATCCTCCCATTGGGTCTTTTGATCCTTACAGTACATGTGTAGCATGTCTTCTAACACCTAATTCACTCTTTTATTTTTTCCATTGGTTTTTGGATGATAAGAAGAACTGATGTCCAGTCTAGTTCCAATGGTACAATGTAAGGCTTGTCAACACTTAGATGTAAATATCGAGTCCCTATTTGATATAATTACTTTCAAAAAATCATGAAGCTAAAATATTTCTTTAGAAAATCTATTAGCCACACCCATGAAATCATGCTTGGTGTTCCCAGGTATAAAATTTGCAACCTTGGTCAGTCTATTGACAACTACTAAAACTGTGTCATCCTAACATGTAGTTTTAGGCAATCCTACAATGAAATCCATTGAAATCACTTGTCATTTTTGCATGGATACATCATGTGGATACAAAAATATAGTAGGATGTCTATTTTCTACTTTTACTTTCTAGCATTCTAGGTATTGAGAAACAAATTTAGTTATGTATTTCTTCATTCCTAGTCAATAGATTTTTTTTTTCATATTTTACCTCATTTTTGCTCCACATGGGTGAGTAAAATACGAAGATCTATGAGACTCATTCATGATCATTTTCTTCAAATTTTTAGTCTCATGGATTACTACCCTATCCCTAAAGCATAAGACCATATTTTATGCTAAAATATTTGTTTTCATTAGGTTTCCTTTCCATATTTTTCCAAATTTGATTATAGTGTGCATCCTGATGTTGCATTTCCTTGACTTGTTCTATCAAGTCAACGTGGATGTGAGACAAAATAGCTAAGAATCTCCTTATACTTAGTCCATTATTAACTTTATTTTCCTTTCCCTTTATATACTCAATACCAAAATCATATTCAATGAGAAATTCCATCCACATTCTCTATCTAGCATTGAGTAAAGGTTGAGTAAATATATATTTTAGACTTTGATGATCTATCCTCAACTCAAAGGATCTACCTACCAAATAATGTTTCCAATACTTGAGATAAAATACTACTATTATCAATTCCATATCATGGGTTGCATTGTTGACCTTACACAATTTTGGCTTCCTTGAACTATAGGCTACAACTGCTCCTTCCTGTGAGATTACTCCAAACTTTCCAATGATGCATTTGTACACATAGAAAAACTTTTTTGAGTATCAAGTATCTTTAATATAGGAGGTGTAGTAAGTTTTTTGCTTAACCAGATCAAATTTTACCTCACATTTATCTATCCAACTAAATTATTTTCCTTTCCTCTGAAGGTTATTTATTGGAGAGGTAATCTCGACGTAATCCTTCACATAGCACCTATAATATCTAGTCAACCCCATGAAACTTTGTACTTCTATCACATTTTTTGGTAATGGCCAATTCAAAATAGCCTCTATTTTCTTAGTATCTATCACAATTCCTTCTATAGATACAACATGTCCTAAGTATTATACTTTTTGCACATAAAATTCATACTTGGACAAGTTCACAAATAACTAATTATTACTTAGTAGTTCCAATACAAACCTAATGTGTCTATCATGCTTTGCTTTATCTTGATAATATATAAATATATCATCCAAGAATAAGAGAACAAACCTGTGCAGATACTTATTGAAGATACTATTCATCAAGTTCATAAATGTTGATAGAGCATTCATCAGACCAAAAGGTAAGATAGAAACTCATAATGATCATATCAAGTTTTAAAGGTTGTATTATGATTGTCGAAGAGATATTTGATTCTAGGTAGAGGATATATGTTCTTGATAGGTTCCTTATGTAGTATTCTATAATCTATGCATAATATCAAGGAACCATTCTTTTTATTTACAAATAACATAGGTACACCCCCATGGTTACACCCTTGGTCTAATTAATCCTTTTTATAGTAACCCTTGTAGCTGCACTTTCAGATATTGCATATCTATGCAATTCATTCTATAAGGAGCTCAATGTATAGGCTTCATTCCAAGTTGAAGTTTAATTGTGAAGTCAAATTTACATTTGGGTGGTAATCCAAGTAAATCCTAGGGAAATACATCCCTAAAATCCTAAATAGTTGGGTGTTTCCTAAACACCTCTTCCTTTTTTTCTTCCTTAATTTCATTTATTTTAACAACAAAGACCATTCCTCCTTTTTTAATGCATTTCTTGAGTTGCATTTCCAAGAGGTTTTGAGGTTGAAAAACCTCTTGCCGACTATACACACTTCATACAACTTCACCTTCTTTTGTGTACTTGATCCATATTTCTTGAAAATTGAGTACTACCATGTGCTTTTAATCAATCCATTCCTAGGATTGCATCAAATATATGTAGTGGCACCACTTAAAAGCATCCCATTTTCAATCCACTAGGTAAGGTAAATTATTCCATAATATAACATTGATTAACAAAGTAGGTTTATCCTGAACCATACTCGACCTTCCACCCATGTGCCAAGATTCCCATGACAATGGTGTTCTACATCTCCTACCCTACAATACTTTGAATTGAACCATGCCTATGGTAAAATGGTGACCATTATTATAGGTAAACTCTACTAAATACAAGTAATCCTCCCATTGGATCTTTTGATCCTTACAGTACATATGTAACATGTCTTCTATCACCTGATTCACTCTTTTATTATTTCCATTGGTTTTTGGATGATAAGGAGAACTGATGTTCAGTCTAGTTCCAATGGTACAATGTAAGGCTTGTCAAAAATCGTATGTAAATCTAATATTCTATACTATCCCATGATAATGGTGATCTACATCTCCTACCATACAATACTTTGAATGGAACCATACCTATGGTCGAATGGTGACCATTATTATAGGTAAACTCTACTAAATACAAGTAATCCTCCCATTGGGTCTTTTGATCCTTACAGCACATGTGTAGCATGTCTTCTAACACCTAATTCACTCTTTTAGTTTTTCCATTGGTTTTTGGATGATAAGAAGAACTGATGTCCAGTCTAGTTCCAATGGTACAATGTAAGGCTTGTCAAAACTCAAATGTAAATATTGAGTCCCTATTTGATATAATTACTTTCAAAAAACCATGAAGCTAAAATATTTCTTTAGAAAATATATTAGCCACACCCATGACATCATGCTTGGTGTTCCCAGGTATAAAATGTGTAACCTTGGTCTATCTATTGACAACTACTAAAACTATGTCATGCTAAAACCTAGTTTTAGGCAATCCTACAATGAAATCCATTGAAATCACTTGTCATTTTTGCATGGGCACATCATGTGGATAAAAAAATCTAGTAGGATGTCTATTTTCTACTTTTACTTTCTAGCATTCTAGGTATTGAGCAACAAATTTAGTTATGTATTTCTTCATTCCTAGCCAATAGAATTTTTTTTTCATATTTTACCTCATTTTTGCTCCACATGGGTGAGTAAAATATGAAGATCTATGAGACTCATTCATGATCATTTTATTCAAATTTTAATTCTCATGGATTACTACCCTATCCCTAAAGCATAAGACACCATATTTTATGTTAAAATATTTGTTTTCATTAGGTTTCCTTTCCATATTTTTCCAAATTTGACTAAAGTGTGCATCCTGATGTTGCATTTCCTTGACTTGTTCTATCAAGTCAACGTGGATGTGAGACAAAATAGCTAATAATCTCCTTATACTTAGTCCATTAGTAACTTTATTTTACTTTCCATTTATATACTCAATACCTAAATCATATTCAATGAGAAATTCCATCCACATTCTCTATCTAGCATTGAGAAAAGGTTGAGTAAATATATATTTTAGACTTTGATGATCTATCCTCAACTCAAAGGATATCCCTACCAAATAATGTTTCCAATACTTGAGATAAAATACTACTATTACCAATTCCAAATTATGGGTTGCATAGTTGACCTTATGCAATTTTGGCTTCCTTGAACTATAGGCTACTACTGCTCCTTCCTATGAGATTACTCCCAAACTTTCCAATGATGCATTTTTACTCACAGAAAAACTTTTTCGAGTATCAGGTATCTTTAATATAGGAGGTGTAGTAATTTTTTTGCTTAACCAGATCAAATTTTACCTCACTTTTATCTATCCAACTAAATTATTTTCTTTTCCTCTAAAGGTTAGTTATTGGAGAGGTAATCTCGGCGTAATCCTTCACATAGCACCTATAATATCCAGTCAACCCCATGAAAATTTGGAATTCTATCACATTTTTTGGTAATGGCCAATTCAAAATAGCCTCTATTTTCTTAGTATCTATCACAATTCCTTCTATAGATACAACATGCCCTAAGTATTGTACTTTTTGCACATAAAATTCATACTTGGACAAGTTCCCAAATAACTAATTATTACTTAGTAGTTCCAATACAAACCTAATGTGTCTATCATGCTTTGCTTTATCTTGATAATATATCAATATATCATCCAAGAATAAGAGAACAAACCTATGCAGATACTTCTTGAAGATACTATTCATCAAGTTCATAAATGTTGATAGAGCATTCATCAAACCAAAAGGTAAGATAGAAACTCATAATGATTGTATCAAGTTTTAAAGGTTGTCTTATGATTGTCGAAGAGATATTTGATTCTAGGTAGAGGATATATGTTCTTGATAGGTGCCTTACGTAGTATTCTATAATCTATGCATAATATCAAGGAACCATCCTTTTTATTTACAAATAACATAGGTACACCCCCATGGTTACACACTTGGTCTAATTAATCCTTTTTATAGTAACCCTTGTAGCTGCACTTTCAGATATTGCATATCTATGCAATTCATTCTATAAGGAGCTCAATGTATAGGCTTGATTCCAATTTGAATTTTAATTGTGAAGTAAAATTTACATTTGGGTGGTAATCCAAGTAAATCCTATGGAAATACATCCCTAAAATCCTAAATAGTTGGGTGTTTCCTAAACACCTCTTCCTTTTTTTCTTCCTCAATTTCATTTATTTTAACAAAAAAGACCATTCCTTATTTTTTTATGGATTTCTTTAGTTGCATTGCCAATAGGATTTGAGGTTGGAAAACCTCTTTTCGACTATACACCCTTCATACAACTTCACCTTCTTTTGTGTACTTGATCCATATTTCTTGAAAATTGAGTACTACCTTGTGCTTGCAACCAATCCATTCCTAGGATTGCATCAAAGATATGCAGTGGCACCACATACAGGCACCTCATTATCAATCCACTGGGTAAGGTAATTTTTACCATAAGGTAACATTGATTAACAAAGCAGGTTTATCCTGAACCATACTCGACCTTCCACCCATGTGCCAAGATTCCCATGACAATGGTGTTCTACATCTCCTACCATACAATGCTTTGAATGGAACCATGGCTATGGTTGAATGGTGACCATTTTTATAGGTAGAATCTACTAAATGCAAGTAATCCTCCCATTGGGTATTTTGATCATTACAGTACATGTGTAGCATGTCTTCTAACACCTGATTCACTCTTTTATTTTTTCCATTGGTTTTTGGATGATAAGCAAAATTGATGTTCATCCTAGTTCCAATGATACAATGTAAGGCTTGTCAAAACTCAGATGTAAATCTGATATTCTATATTATCCCATGACAATGGTGTTCTACATCTCCTACCATACAATTCTTTGAATGGAATCATGCCTATAGTCGAATGATGACCATTATTATAGGTAAAATCTACTAAATGCAGGTAATCCTCCCATTGGGTATTTTGATCCTTATAGTACATGTGTAGCATGTCTTCTAGAACTTGATTCACTCTTTTAGTTTTTCCATTGATTTTTGGATTATAAGTAGAACTGATGTTCATTCTAGTTCCAATGGTAAAATGTAAGGCTTGTCAAAACTCGAATGTAAATCTCAAGTCCCTATTTGATATAATTACTTTCAAAAAACCATGAACCTAATATATTTTTCTAGAAAATCTATTAGCCACAACCATGACATCATGCTTGGTGTTCCCAGGTATAAAATGTGTAACCTTGGTCTGTCTGTTGACCACTACTATAACTGTGTCATGCTAACACCTATTTTTAGGCAATCCTACAATGAAATCCATTGAAGTCACTTTTCATTTTTGCATTGGTACATCATGTGGCTACAAAAATATAGTAGGATGTCTATTTTCTACTTTTACTTTCTAGCATTCTAGGCATTGAGCAACAAATTTAGTTATGTATTTCTTCATTCCTAGCCAATAGAAATTTTTCTTCATATTTTCCCTCATTTTTGCTCCACCTGGGTGAGTAAAATATGAATATCTATGAGCCTCATTCATTATCATTTTCTTCAAATTTTTAGTCTCATGGATTACTACTCTATCCCTAAAGCATAAGAAACCATATTTTATGCTAAAATATTTGTTTTCATCAGGTTTCTTTTACATATTTTTCTAAATTTGATTACAGTATGCATCTTGATGTTGCATTTTCTTGACTTGTTCTATAAAGTAAACGTGGGTGTGAGACAAAATATTTAAGCATATCCTTCTACTTAGTCCATTCATAACTTTATTTTCCTTTCCCTTTATATACTCAATACTAAAATCATATTCAATGAGAAATTCCATCCACGTTCTCTATCTAGCATTGAGAAAAGGTTGAGTAAATATATATTGCAGACTCTAATGATTTATACTCAACTCAAAGGATCTCCCTACCAAATAACGTTGCCACTAATTGAGATAAAATACTACTTTTACCAATTCCAAATCATGAGTTGCAAAGTTGACCTTACGTCGTTTTGGCTTCCTTGAACCATAGGCTACTACTGCTCCTTCCTATGAGAGTACTCCTCCCAAAATTTCCAATGATGCATCTGTACAAACATTTTTTTTTTTTGAGGATCAGGTATCTTTAATATAGGAGGTGTAGTAAGTTTTTTACTTAACCATATCAAAGGTTACCTCACATTTATCTATCCAACTAAATTATTTTCCTTTCCTGTGAAGGTTAGTTATTGGAGAGGTAATCTCAGTGTAATCCTTCACATAGCACCTATAATATCTAGTATACCCCATGAAACTTTGGAATTCTATCACCTTTTTTGGTAATGGCCAATTCAAAATAGCCTCTACTTTCTTAGGATCTATCACAATTTCTTTTATTGATACAACATGCCCTAAGTATTGTACTTTTGGCACATAAAATTCACACTTGGACAAGTTCCCAAATAACTAATTATTACTTAGTAGTTCCAATAAAAACCTAATGTGTCTATCATGCTCTAATTTATCTCAATAATATATCAATATATCATACAATAATAAGAGAACAAACCTGTGTAGATGCTTCTTGAAGATACTATTCATCAAGTTCATAAATATTGATAGAGCATTCATCATACCAAAAGGCAAGATAGTAAACTCATAATGATTGTATCAAGTTTTAAAGGTTTTCTTATGCGTATCCTCTTCATGGATCCACAACTGATGATATCCAAACTTTAGATCAATATTTGAAAAGATAGCAACTTCTTTAAGTTGGTCGAATAGATATTTGATTCTAGGTAGAGGATATATGTTCTTGATAGTTTCCTTATTCAATATTCTATAATCTATGCATAATATCTAAGAACCATCCTTTTTATTTAAAAATAACATAGGTACACCCCATGGTTACACACTTGGTATACTTAATCTATTTTCTAGTAATCCTTGTAGCTGCATTGACAAATATTGCATTTCTATGGGTTTCGTTCTGTAAGAAGCTCTATGTATAGGTTTGATTTCAAGTTGAAGTTTAATTGTGAAGTCAAATTTACATTTTGTTGGTAATCCAAGTAAATCCTATGGAAATACATCCCTAAAAGCCTAAATAATTGGGTGTTTCCTAAACACCTCTTCCTTATTTTCTTCCTCAATTTCATTTATCTTAACAACATAGATCATTCCTTCCTTTTTTATGGCTTTCTTGAGTTGCATTACCGAGAGGATTTGAGGTTGAAAAACCTCTTGCCAACTATACAACCGTCATACAAATTCACCTTATTTTTTGTACTTGATCCATAATTATTGAAAATTGAGTACTACCTTGTGCTTGCAACCAATCCATTCCTAGGATTGCATTAAAGATATGCATTGGCACCACATACAGGTATCCCATTGTCAATCCACTGGGTAAGGTAATTTTTGACATAAGGTAACATTGATTAACAAAGTAGGTTTATCCTGAACCATACTCGACCTTCCACCCATGTACCAAGATTCCCATGACAATGATGTTCTACATATCCTACCATACAATGCTTTGAATGGAACCATGCCTATGGTCGAATGGTGATCATTATTATAGGTAAACTCTACTAAATCCAAGTAATCCTCCCATTGTGTCTTTTGATCCTTACAATACATGTGTAGCATGTCTTCTAACACCTGATTCACTCTTTTAGTTTTTCCATTGGTTTTTGGATGATAAGAAGAACTGATGTTCAGTCTAGTTCCAATGGTACAATGTAAGGCTTGTCAAAACTTGGATGTAAATCTGATGTTCAAGATTATCCCATGGCAATGGTGTTCTACATATCCTACCATACAATTCTTTGAATGGAACCATGCCTATGGTCGAATGGTGACCATTATTATAGGTAAACTCTACTAAATGCAAGTAATCCTCCCATTGGGTATTTTGATCCTTACATTACATGTGTAGCATGTCTTTTAACACCTGATTCACTCTTTTAGTTTTTCCATTGGTTTTTGTATGGTAAGCAGAATTGATGTTTAGACTAGTTCCAATGGTACAATGTAAGGCTTGTCAAAACTCGAATGTAAATCTCGAGTCCCTATTTGATATAATTACTTTCAAAAAACCATGAAGCTAAAATACGAAGATCTATGAGTCCCTATTTTTTCTTCATATTTTACCTCATTTTTGCTCCACTTGGTTGAGTAAAATACGAAGATCTATGAGCCTCATTCATTATCATTTTCTTAAAATTTTTAGTCTCATGGATTACTACTCTATCCCTAAAGCATAAGAAACCATATTTTATGCTAAAATATTTGTTTTCATCAGGTTTCCTTTCCATATTTTTCCAAATTTGATTACAGTATGCATCCTAATGTTGCATTTCCTTGACTTGTTCTATCAAGTAAACATGGGTGTGAGACAAAATATCTAAGCATATCCTTTTACTTAGTCCATTAGTAACTTTATTTTCCTTTCCCTTTATATACTTAATACCAAAATCATATTCAATGAGAAATTCCATCCACGTTCTCTATCTAGCATTGAGAAAAGGTTGAGAAAATATATATTGCAGACTCTAATGATTTATATTCAACTCAAAGGATCTCCCTACCAAATAATTTTGCCACTTCTTGAGATAAAATACTACTTTTACCAATTCCAAATCATGGGTTGCACAGTTGACCTTACATCATTTTGACTTCCTTGAACCATAAGCTACTACTGCTCCTTCCTATGAGAGTACTCCTCCAAAAATTTCCAATGATGCATCTGTACACACAATTTTTTTTTTTTTTAGGATTAGGTATCTTTAATATAGGAGGTGTAGTAAGTTTTTTTCTTAACCATATCAAAGGTTGCCTCACATTTATCTATCCAACTAAATTATTTTCCTTTCCTGTAAAGGTTAGTTATTGGAGAGGTAATCTCGGTGTAATCCTTCACATAGAACTTATAATATCCATTCAACCCCATGAAAATTTGGACTTCTATAACATTTTTTTGTAATGGCCAATTCAAAATAGCCTCTATTTTCTTAGGATCTATCGCAATTCCTTATATATATACAACATCCCCTAAGTATTGTACTTTTGGCACATAAAATTCACACTTGAACAAGTTCCCATATAACTAATTATTACTTAGTAGTTCCAATAAAAACCTAATGTGTCTATCATGCTCTACTTTATCTCAATAATATATCAATATATCAATATATCATACAAGAATATGAGAATAAACTTGTGCAGATGCTTCCTGAAGATACTATTCATCAAGTTCATAAATGTTGATAGAGCATTCATCGGACCAAAAGGCAAGATAGTAAACTCATAATGATCGTATCAAGTTTTAAAGGTTTTCTTATGCGTATCCTCTTCATGGATTCACAACTAATGATATCCAAAATTTAGATCAATATTTGAAAAGATAGCAACTTCTTTAATTTTGTCAAATAGATATTTGATTCTAGGTAGAGGATATATGTTCTTGATAGTTGTCTTATTCAGTATTCTATAATCTATGCATAATATCTAGGAACCATTCTTTTTATTTACAAATAACATAGGTACACCCCATGGTTACACACTTGGCATAATTAATATGTTTTCTAGTAATCCTTGTAGCTGCATTGAAAAATATTGCATTTCTATGGGATTCGTTCTATAAGAAGCTCTATGTATAGGCTCGATTCCAAGTTGAAGTTTAATTGTGAATTCAAATTTACATTTGGGTGGTAATCCAAGTAAATCCTATGGAAATACATCCCTAAAATCCTAAATAATTGGGTGTTTCCTAAACACCTCTTCCTTCTTTTCTTCCTCAATTTCATTTATCTTAAAAACATAGATCATTCCTTCCTTTTTATGGCTTTCTTGAGTTGAATTACCGAGAGGATTTGAGGTTGAAAAACCTCTTGCCAACTATACAACCTTCATACACATTCACCTTTTTTTGTGTACTTGATCCATAATTCTTAAAAATTGAGTACTACCTTGTTCTTGCAACCAATCCATTCCTAGGATTGCATCAAAGATATGCATTGGCACCACATATAGGTATCCCATTGTCAATCCACTAGGTAAGGTAATTTTTGACATAAGGTAACATTGATTAACAAAGTAGGTTTATCCTAAACAATACTCGACCTTCCACCCATGTTCCAAGATTCCCATGATGATGGTGTTCTACATCTCCTACCATACAATTCTTTGAATGGAACCATACCTATGGTCGAATGGTGATCATTATTATAGGTAAACTCTACTAAATATAAGTAATCCTCCCATTGGGTCTTTTGATCCTTACAATACATGTGTAGCATGTCTTCTAAAACCTGATTCACTCTTTTAGTTTTTCCATTGGTTTTTGGATGATAAGAAGAACTGATGTTTAGTCTAGTTCCAATGGTACAATGTAAGGCTTGTCAAAACTTGGATGTAAATATTATGTTCAATATTATTCCATGGAAATGGTGTTCTACATCTCCTACCATTAAATGTTTTGAATGGAACCATGCCTATGATCTAATGATGACCATTATTATAGGTAAACTCTACTAAATGCAAGTAATCCTCCCATTGGGTATTTTGATCCTTACAGTACATGCATAGCATATCTTTTAACACTTGATTCACTCTTTTAGTTTTTCCATTGGTTTTTGGATGATAAGTAGAATTGATGTTTAGTCTAGTTCCAATGGTACAATGTAAGGCTTGTCAAAACATGAATGTAAATCTCGAGTCCCTATTTGATATAATTACTTTCAAAAAACCATGAAGCTAAAATATTTCTTTAGCAAATATATTAGCCACAACCATGACATCATGCTTGGTGTTCCCAAGTATAAAATATGCAACCTTGGTCATTCTGTTGACCACTACTAGAACTGTGTCATGCTAACACCTATTTTTAGGCAATCCTACAATGAAATCCATTGAAATAACTTGTCATTTTTGCATAGGTACATCATGTGGATACAAAAATCTAGTAGGATGTCTATTTTCTACTTTACTTTCTAGCATTCTAGGCATTGAAAAAAAATATATTTATGTATTTCTTCATTCCTAGTAAATAGAAAATTTTCTTCATATTTTCCCTCATTTTTACTCCACCTAGGTGAGTAAAATACGAAGATCTATAAGCCTCATTCATGATAATTTTATTCAAATTTTTAGTCTCATGGATTACTACCCTATCCCTAAAGCATAAGAAACCATATTTTATGCTAAAATATTTGTTTTCATCAGGTTTCCTTTCCATATTTTCCCAAATTTGATTATAGTATGCATCCTGATGTTGCATTTTCTTGACTTGTTCTATGAAGTCAACGTGTATGTGAGAAAAAATAGCTAGGCATCCCCCTCTACTTAGTCCATTAGTAAATTTATTTTCCTTTCCCTTTATATACACAATACCAAAATAATATTCAACGAGAAATTCCATCCACGTTCTCTATCTAGCATTGAGAAAAGGTTTTGTAAATATATATTGTAGACTCTAATGATCTGTCCTCAACTCAAAGGATCTCCCTACCAAATAATATTTCTAATACTTGAGATAAAATACTACTATTACCAATTCCAAATCATGGGTTGCATAGTTTAACATACGTCGTTTTGGCTTCCTTGAACCATAGGCTACTACTGCTCCTTACTGTGAGAGTACTCCTCCAAAACTTTCCAATTATGCATCTATACACACATACTTTTTTTTTTAGGATCATGTATCTTTAATATAGGAGGTGTAGTAAGTTTTTTGCTTCACCAAATCAAAGGTTGCCTCACATTTATCTATCCAACTAAATTATTTCTCTTTCCTCTGAAGGTTAGTTATTGGAGAGGTAATATTGACGTAATCCTTGACATAGAACTTATAATATCTAGTCAACCCCATGAAAATTTGGACTTCTATAACATTTTTTGGTAATGGCCAATTCAAAATAGCCTCTATTTTCTTAGGATCTATCGCAATTCCTTCTATATATACAACATCCCCTAAGCATTGTACTTTTGGCACATAAAATTCACACTTGAACAAGTTCCAAAATAACTAATTATTACTTAGTAGTTCCAATACAAACCTAATGTGTCTATCATGCTCTACTTTATCTCAATAATATATCAATATATCATCCAAGAATATGAGAATAAACTTGTGCAGATGCTTCCTGAAGATACTATTCATCAAGTTCATAAATGTTCATAGAGCATTCATCAGACCAAAAGGCAAGATAGCAAACTCATAATGATCGTATCAAGTTTTAAGGGTTTTATTATGTGTATCCTCTTCATGGATTCACAACTAATGATATCCAAAATTTAGATCAATATTTGAAAAGATAGCAACTTCTTTAATTTTGTCGAATAGATATTTGATTCTAGGTAGAGGATATATGTTCTTGATAGTTGTCTTATTCAGTATTCTATAATCTATGCATAATATCTAGGAACCATCCTTTTTATTTAAAAATAACATAGGTACACCCCATGGTTACACACTTGGCCTAATTAATCCTTTTTATAGTAACCCTTGTAGCTGCACTTTCAGATATTGCATTTCTATAGGATTTTTTATGTAAGGAGCTCTATGTATAGGCTCGATTCCAAGTTGAAGTTTAATTGTGAAGTCAAATTTACATTTGGGTGGTAATCCAAGTAAATCCTATGGAAATACATCCATATAATCCTAAATAATTGGGTGTTTCCTGAACAACTCTTCCTTATTTTATTTCTCAATTTCATTTATTTTAACAACATATACCATTCCTTCCTTTTTTATTTTACCAAGAGGATTTGACGTCGAAAAACCTCTTTTCGACTATACACCCATCATACAACTTCACCTTCTTTTGTGTACTTGATCCATATTTATTGAAAATTGAGTACTACCTTGTGATTGCAACCAATCCATTCCTAGGATTGCATCAAAGATATGCAGTGGCACCACATACATACATCCCATTATCAATCCACTGGGTAAGGTAATTTTTTCCATAAGGTAATATTGATTAAAAAAGTAGGTTTATCCTGAACCATCCTCAACCTTCCACCCATGTGCCAAGCTTCCCATGATGATGGTGTTCTACATCTCCTACCATACAATACTTTGAATGGAACCATGCCTATGGTCGAATGGTGACCATTATTATAGTTAAACTCTACTAAATGCAAGTAATCCTCCCATTGTATCTTTTGATCCTTAAAGTACATGTGTAGCATTTCTTCTAACACCTGATTCACTCTTTTAGTTTTTCCATTGGTTTTTGGATGATAAGAAGAACTAATGTTTAGTCTAGTTCCAATGGTACAATGTAAGGCTTGTCAAAACTCGGATGTAAATCTGATCTTCTAGATTATCCCATGACAATGGTGTTCTACATATCCTACCATACAATTCTTTGAATGGAACCATGCCTATGGTCAAATGGTGACCATTATTATAGGTAAACTCTACTAAATGCAGGTAATCCTCCCATTGGGTATTTTTATCCTTACAGTATATGTGTAGCATGTCTTTTAACACTTGATTCACTCTTTTAGTTTTTCCATTGGTTTTTGGATGATAAGCAAAACTGATGTTCAATCTAGTTCCAATGGTACAATGTAAGGCTTGTCAAAACTCGGATGTAAATCTCGAGTCCCTATTTGATATAATTACTTTCAAAAAGCCATGAAGCTAAAATATTTATTTAGAAAATTTATTAGCCACAAACATGACATCATTCTTGGTGTTCCTAGGTATAAAATATGCAACCTTGGTTAGTCTCTTGACCACTACTAGAATTGTGTCGTGCTAACACATATTTTTAGGCAATCCTGCAATGAAATCCATTGAAATCACTTGTCATTTTTGCATGGGTACATCATGTGGATGCAAAAATATAGTAGGATGTATATTTTCTACTTTTACTTTCTAGTATTCTAGGAATTGAGCAACAAATTTAGTTATGTATTTCTTCATTCCTAGCTAATAGAAAATTTTCTTCATATTTTCCCTCATTTTTGCTCCACCTGGGTGAGTAAATTACAAAGATATATGAGCCTCATTCATGATAAATTTCTTCAAATATTTAGTCTCATGGATTACTACTCTATACCTAAAGCATAAGAAACCATATTTTATGCTATAATATTTGTTTTCATCAGGTTTCCTTTCCATATTTTTCCAAATTTAATTACAATATGCTTCTTGATATTGGATTTCCTTTACTTGTTCTATCAAGTCAACATGGATGTGAGAAAAAATAGCTAAGCATATCCATATATTTAGTCCATTAGTAACTTTATTTTCCTTTCCCTTTATATACTCAATACCAAAATCATATTCAACGAGAAATTCCATCCACGTTCTCTATATAGCAAACTCTAATGATCTATCCTCAACTCAAAAGATCTCCCTAAAAAATAATGTTTCCACTACTTGAGATAAAATACTACTATTACCAATTCCAAATCATGGGTTGCATATTTGACATTGCGTCATTTTGACTCCCTTGAACCATAGGCTACTACTGCTCCTTCCTGTGAGAGTACTCCTCCCAAAATTTCCAATGATGCATCTGTACACACAATTTTTTTTTTTGAGGATCAAGTATATTTAATATAGGAGGTGTAGTAAGTTTTTTGCTTAACCAGATCAAATGTTGCCTCACATTTATCTATCCAACTAAATTCTTTTCCTTTACTCTGAAGGTTAGTTACTGGAGAGGTAATATTGGCATAATACTTCACATAGCACCTTTAATATCTAGTCAACCCCATGAAACTTTGGACTTCTATCATATTTTTTGGTAATGGCCAATTCAAAATAGCCTCTATTTTCTTAGGATCTATTGCAATTCCTTCTATAAATACAACATGCCCTAAGTATTGTACTTTTGGCACATAAAATTCACACTTAGACAAGTTCCAAAATAACTAATTATTACTTAGTAGTTCCAATACAAACCTGATGTGCCTATCATGCTCTGCTTTATCTCGATAATATATCAATAAATCATCCAAGAATAAGAGAACAAACTTGTGCAGATGCTTCATGAAGATACTATTCATCAAGTTCATAAATGTTGATAGAGCATTCATCAAACCAAAAGGCAAGATAGTAAACTCATAATGATCATATCAAGTTTTAAAGGTTGTCTTATGTGTATCCTCTTCATGGATTCACAACTAATGATATCCAAACTTTAGATAAATCTTTGAAAAAATAGCAGCTTCTTTAAGTTGGTCAAAGAGATATTTTATTCTAGGTAGAGGATATATGTTCTTTATAGTTACTTTATTTAGTATTCTATAATATATGCATAATATCAAGGAACCATCCTTTTTATTTACAAATAACATAGGTACACCCCATGGTGACACACTTGGTCTAATTAATCCTTTTTCTAGTAACCCTTGTAGTTGCACTTTCAGCTCTTGCATTTCTATGGGATTCATTTTGTAAGGAGCTCTATGTATAGGCTCGATTCCAGGTTGAAGTTTAATTGTGAAGTCAAATTCACATTTGGGTGGTAATCCAAGTAAATCCTCTGGAAATACATCCCTAAAATCCTAAATAATGGGGTGTTTCCTAAACACCTCTTCCTTATTTTCTTCCTCAATTTCATTTATCTTAACAACATAGACCATTCCTTCCTTTTTTATGGCTTTCTTGAGTTGCATTACAGAGAGGTTTTGAGGTTGAAAAACCTCTTGCCGACTATACACCCTTCATATAGCTTCACCTTATTTTGTGTACTTGATCCATATTTCTTGAAAATTGAGTACTACCTTGTGCTTGCAACCAATCCATTCCTAGGATTGTGTCAAAGATATGCAGTGGCACCACATAAAGGCATCCCATTATCAATCCACTGGGTAAGGTAATTTTTGCCATAAGGTAACATTGATTAACAAAGTAGGTTTATCTTGAACCATACTCGACCTTCCACCCATGTGCTAAGATTCCTAGACTTTATGACATATATTTAGTTGAACTAGTAGAAATAAAGCTATCTGTAGCACCAGTATAAAATAAGATTTTAATATTATTAAAAAAAATATTACCCTTAATCAATAGTGGTGTGGCTTGACCTTCTAGATTTTGATTCCCTATTGCAGCATAAATCTTGTGCGTGGGTTCCTTAGGTGTAGGTTCTTTGTACATTGGTTCCTTTCCCTTTGAACTTGTTCCTACTCTGTATGGACAATTATTGGCATAATGTGGTCCACTACAAAGATAGCATCCATATTTTGGTCTTGGGTGTGCTTTACGCTTTTGTCCCTCTTCTACTTTTTTTTCTAGTGGAGAATTAGCCTATCCCTATGGTGATTTGTTGCTACTATTATTGTGATTATTAGAATAATGGTTCTTTCCTCGGAATATTTTTCTAAACTTTCCTTGCTTTTTGTCATTCCTTTTGTCTTGTTTAGGGGTAGTTTTATTTACCTGTTCTTTTCCCTACTTTACAAAGCTTGCACTATTTATTTTCCTTAGTGCTTCTCTGCCCTATTCATCTAAACCTTCATAATCAAAATATGGTTTGAGATATATTTTAGCTTTTCTGGCCAAATCATAGGCCTTCTATAAAGTATTATATCCTCGCATATCTACATATTACCCTATTCTGGTATTTTATCCTAATATGAACTAATGAATCTTTATTTTATCATTGTATGCAGACACATATTTTAGCAGCTTGAAAAATATCTGATAATATTTTTCCACTATCTTAGTTTCCTACCTAATTTTAGTGAAATATTCAAATTTCTAGGAATAAAAGTATTCTTTAATGAATCTCTCTTTAAAAGCTACTATGAATTATTCCCATTTTAAGTCAATTGTTGTTGCAAGTTTTTGATCCTCACTATAGGTTTCCCACCAATCCAAACCATCACCTTGCAAATGCAGTGTGGTATAGGATGTTCGAGTGCTAGAGGAAAAATTTTTCATATTATAGTAGGTTTCTATCTCTTTCAACCAAGCTTTGACTTTATCACCATATTCCTCTCCATTAAAATTGGAAGACTTTAAATGTTTCATTTCCTTGCCCAACTTAGCCTCAAGTCACACCCTTGTTTGTTTTACCTAAAAAATGGGTTCATTTATCTATCCCATTCTAGAGATTCCATAATGTACTTCCTGATTCAATACAACATCCAACAACTACTTTTGTGTTTGTACCTGCTCATGAAGTAGATCTACTATAACACTGATATTATCTCCTTTATTTCTAGGGTTCTCTAAACCTACATTTGGGTTTCTACATTGGTTTTTCATGTCTACCTTGTCAATAGGGCAACACTTCCTCTTCTTCTCTTCGATGGCATTATCCCTGAAAACATAGAGAAGAGACAATAGGAATTAGTTTAGCAATTACATCTTCAAAATTGCTTCACCTACTAATAATTTTTCATCCAATCATCTCAAATAATCATATGGACTTACTTCGAACTGTTATTTCGATTGGCAAGTTTAAACCCTACATAAGTATGATTTCTATCACACACTAAAACTAGTTTTGTGTAGTGAGCCTATTCCACTATGAACCATGCTCTAAAACAAAATTTCACTACCCAAAATATTCCCTCACTTTTTATTTTTTTTTAATATATACTTATATATATAAATATATCCCTATGCTTACCTATACTACAGAAATATATATTACTCCACTATCACCCTGAGTAATAATCTTAGTTCACATAAAACCTTCTTCAATGATTTACCCATCTCTACAACCTTCATTTTTCTTTTTTTAAAATGTACTAGATTAACCCAAGCTATGTATCTCATTTCTTTCAAGGTTATCTCATTTTCGTGCCCTCCTTTTAGTTCATAAAAAGGGTAGCTTGGCTTCATGCCCATGCAAGTCTATCTACGTAGATGCACTAAGCCTAAGGAGCACTAGACTATCTTTCTCATCTAACATGATGAGTTAGTCCAACTATTGTATGGTCTCTCCTTTGACCATATTGAGAGTAAGGTTTTTCTTTGTAGCTAATTCCTTCAGTTACACAACACCCAATTAGCTATTCTATCGCATGATCTCTCCTTTGACCATAACAAGAGTAAAGATTATTTATTCAAACCATTCCTTTGGCTATACAACCCCAATACTCTTATGATAATTATGCTCTAGCTTTAGAACTCAATTATTTTCTCTCTAAAAAATATTATTTTTATTTTACTCTAAAAAATATCTCCATGGAAATCTATTATTCAATATAATTAATAACATATTAACATAGAGCTTACTAAAATTACTTCGAAGAGATGTAGACCCACCTTGTGCTAGCTATGACATGAATATTGATAACTTAAACCATTCTCTATCTATATACTAAAATAGAACCACTAGCATATTCAAATGGACATCAAAGTTTAGATTTTAAGTTAAGATAATAGAAACGGTCCACCTCTATCATTGTGAGAACTGCTATGGTAACAAGTAGATCTAAAATTGGGAATAAATTCCACCAAAGCCACACTCAAAATTAGTTGGTGTTAAATGAACTCTACTTAAATCCACATTAAGGCTTTTATATATTGGTGAACCACTATTTTATCATACTAATGGCACTAAATTGTATCTCAAGACACACAAATATCAAAATAGAAAATGTATTTTATTTCCTCTAAAAAAATAGACTTACTCCTCTTATTGACATACTTCTATCTAAAGACTGGATTCACTCATTGGTCAATATATGGTCTTACATTACCAATTATCTATTTACAAAGCATTGAATCCTTAAATATTGAAAATAAAAATACAAAAAATTGTACAACAATGATCCACACAATTTATCTTTAGTGGTTGGGGGGAGAAGAACGGGAGATTTGGAAGAGAAAAATAGGGCATCAGTTGGGTAGCCAAAGAATTTCTAGTTGTTGTGGAATTGAAGATAATATTGTTACCCTAGTAGGGCCTAATAGGGACACCTCTAGATCCTCTTTTAGAGAGACATAGATCTTATGCAGATTTGTTAAAGGATAAATCTCTAACTGAGACTGAAGAAGCACAAAAAAATGCATTAAAATTACTTGTTACAACTACTAGAAATAAATCAACATCTCAACGAGTTAATGGATGCTTTCCACAGTCAGATTCAAGTCCAAATATTATCATTGAGAAAATGATGGTAGAAGAAATAGTTTTATATAGAGCTAATCATGATTTTATTTACCCTAAATTTTTTGTATTACTAGGTTTGGTAAAATTAGGAGCCTCTTGGTGATTATTCTTTGTGGTTTATTAGCAATGGATATTTTATTATTATTTTATCTTCTCTTGCCTATAGAAATAGGGATTTCAATTTAGAAAAGAGGAATCATGGTCTGGTAGGATTATTTGTTCATCCCTAGAGAGTGGTATTTGATCTCGAATTGAACCCACTATTGTCTTAGTTTGGATATTTTTATATGCACTTCTAGTGGAGTTTTGGAGTGAGTAGGTATTGGAAATTATTGACAATTCCCTTGGAACACATTTAGGTTTATACAAACACACAATGGAAGGAAACACAACCATTATACTATATTATGCATGGAAATGGATCTTAGCTAGCCTTTACCAATAGAGGTTGAACTCAAACTTGTAAGAATATCTTGGATTTAACAACTGGATTATGATGCATTGCCCTTCAGGTGTAGAGGTTACCACAAATATGGGTATTTTGCCTGATCTTGCCCAAAAAATATGAACATAAAAATGGAGGCTCCTCTAGAAATGACAAATCTTCCTACGGAGGGTAATTCAACAATCAATAAAGAAACAACCAAAATTTCTTAGGTTAAAGAAGAACAGGGAGATGGTTTTGAACAGCCCAAAAGAATGATAAGGCAAAGGAAAAAATATGGTAAAAAGAAAACCCAAATCAAGCCCTCCAATAGGTATGAAATATTCAAGACACTAGTGGACCAGGAAGAAGAACAATTTATGGGAGTGGATGACAATAATAAAAATAATAATAGCCATGTTCAAGCACCTCTTTCACCTCCTCCCATACTATATAAGGTAATTGAGTGTAGTGAGTTACCTCAATCAAATATTGCAGGGGCATTGATAGTGCATAACCAAGAGCAACCAATCATTAAGTATGTCATCAATGGTATAGCAAAAAAATAGAGAAATTCCAGCTCTAGGGATAACTTAGGTGGAAAAGAGATCAAAAAATATCATCTCTCAAGAAGTGGGTAGAAAATAAAATAAGGAATTGATAGCAGTTTAAGGAGATAAACTTATCACTAGAGGATCAGTGAGGCCAATATAATTTTACTGCTCCCAAGGTAACCAATGATTATACAATCATGGAATGTTAGGGGTTTAAATAGTAGAACCCATAAATATGTTGTTCAAAGACTCTTAGAAAAATTTAAAATAGTTTTTTTTATTATCTAGGAGACAAAAATATCATTGGATCTTATGTGTAAAACAATAAATAGACTTTGGAGGTGTGCTGATCATATGGAAGTGGCTTCCCAAGGGGCCTTAGGGGGAATAGTTACTTTGTGGAACTCTCTTGAATGGATGACAATAGAATATATGTCTTGGAGGGCTATCCTCACATCACATTTTAGGAACAATGTGATAGTTGAGAAGGTTTTAATGACTAATTTTTATGGGGCTCAAAACCTAGATGATCAGATGTATCAATGGAAATCTATGCATAATATGAGATTTTCAATGGAGAAGTCTAGGTATTTTAATGCTAAATTATCCTCTATATATCAATAAGGGAGAACCCCAATTTTGAACCCAAGGGATCGACTTGTGATTGCCCAAGTCTATGCATTACACTTGATAGATATTAAATGCCCTGGAACCAACTACACTTGGACTAATAAGAGGAGAGAGCCAAATAGTAGGAAGGTAAAGTTAGATCACTTTTCAATTTTAGAGGACGCATTTGTGAAATAGAATATAAAATTTTAAATTTTGGAAGATCCAGTTTCATATCACTTTCCCATTTTGTTAAAATGGGGGATAAAAAAAGTATAGTATCACAAATTATTTAAATTTGAAAAAAATTGTTACAAAAAGAGGAACTTCAAAAGAAAATTCCACAATGGTGGAAAGAGGATCATCCAACTTATGGGAAAATAATGTTTCGAATACACAAGTAACTTCATTATGTCAAGGATAAACTAAAACAATGGAGGTGATCTAACAAGATAGACTTCCAAGTCCAAAGAGCTCCATTGGTGGCCAGATGGTATGAGGTTCAAAAACACTTCAGGGAAGGAACAATTACAAAGTAGCTCAAAGAAGAGGATGATGCATTGTGTAAAGTGGTTGAGGACATTAACGAGCAAGAGGAGACCTACTGGAAATAAAGAGCAAGAACCACTTGGTTATTATAAGGTAATAAAAATACCAAATTTTTCATCAGGATGCTTGTGCTAGGAGACATATGAACAACATGGAAACTCTTCAAGATGAGAATGAATGCTCCTTTAATACAATTCCAGGTGTGCATTTCCATTCAATGGATTGTTTTTATAAACTATTTAAGGAAAATATGGTGCAATATGAAGAGGCTCAAAGATAAATTATTGCTATCATACCCTCTATTATCTCTAAGGAAGAAAATTAGGCCCTACTTAAACCCATTGACAGAGAGGAACTGAAGAAAGTAGTCTTTAGAATGAGCATCGAAAAAACACCAAGCCCAAATGGATTTCCAATTGAGTTTTTTTCTAGGACAAATTTGAGGAGGATGTAATGGTTGTTATATAGGAGTCCAAAGGTAGTAAAATAATGCTTATAGCATTAAATCATACGTTTATTGCCTTAATTCTAAAAGGGGAGAAGGGGGTGCACATTTCAAATTATAGACCTATTTCCTTATGCAATGTCATTTATAAAATAATCACAAAGGTAATGGTTGAGTGGCTAAAACATCTTCTACATAGCATTATATCCTCAAAGCAAAGGGGTTTTATAGAGGGTAGGCAGATCTTGGATGGTGTGATTCTAGCTTGAGAGGTAATCCATTCAATGCAAAAATCTAGTAATAGGGTAATGTTCATAAAATTGAATATGTCAAAGGCTTATGATAGGGTGGATTGGATCTTCTTGTCAAATATGATGGCAGCCTTTGGTTTCTCTTGATATTGGATAGAATGGGTCATGATCTATGTTTCTACTCTGAGATACTCAGTGTTAATCAAGGGTCTTCCCTCACAACCGTTTAGAGATACTCGAGGCCTTCATCAAGGATTTCCTTATTACCCATATTTTTTTCTCATATTGGTTGAAGGTTTGGGTAGACTCATATTGATGAGAAGACAACAAGGTTTGCTAACTAGTGTTGAGGTGGATGAGGAAGTTTTGAATCACCTACAGTTTGTGGATGACATAGGATTGGTGGGAGTGGCCAACTTCAAGGAAGCAATAATGATTAGAGATTGGCAAGGGGGCGCGATTTCGTGACATGTCGCAAAATCGCGACAGATTTCGAAAGTGAGTGAAGAAGCGGAAAGGTGTAGCGAAATCGTGATGTCGCGATTTCACGACGTCGCGAAATCGTGACGTCAAGGCAAGGAGGAAGAAGATGCAACAGAAGGGGGCACGATTTCATGACATGTCACGAAATCATGATAGGTTTCGAAGCGGAGGACGGAGCGGCAGAATGGTCGCGATATCATGACAAGTTTCAAAGCAAGGGACACAGAGGCAAAATGGTCGCGATATCGCGACATGTCACGATATCGCGACCAAATTGGGAAAACAGCGCAGGGAGTCAGAAACATCGCGATATCGCAACATGTCGCGATATCGCGATGGAGAGAGAAAATGCCGCAGGAAGAAAAAGAGGTGGCAGGAAACCACGGAGGTGGAATTTTCAAAAGCGGATACGGATGACACGTGGCACCCAGAGAGCAGTCAGGGCAGACAGGACCAGGAAGCGCGAGGAACGAAGAGGATGGGCTCGCACAGAATTTTTCTGACAGGATCTGCAGAGACAGATACCGTGCGGGAATTTAATCGGGTTGGTGTCCCAATTTTTGAAGTTGTAATTATTTGGGTTGGTGAACCCGTTTAGGTGGGAAGTTGTTGCGTGAGAGGGTCGGGGCCTCTATAAAAACCCATTTTATTGTATTAGTCGGGACGGTGGATCGGGATTGCACGCAGAGGGTAGAAGGGTGAAGCTAAGCCGGGAGCTAGCTAATGTAAGCCTGCGGGCTGTTCTTCTGATGTATATTTTTTAGCAGATTTTAATGAAAAAGTAGGGTTTGTGTGAAGCGTGCATTCCCGATGCCCCATCAGTGGGGCTCTGATACCATTGACGGTGGATCGGGATTGCATGCAGAGGGTAGAAGGGTGAAGCTAAGCCGAGAGCTAGCTAATGTAAGCCTACGGGCTGTTCTTCTGATGTATTTTTTTTTTAGCAGATTTTAAATGAAAAAGTAGGGTTTGTGTGAAGCGTGCATTCCCGGTGCCCCGTCACTTCTTCTACAAGAGTGAGCTACCACTACAGGTGAACCACCACCTTAATTCAATTAAGCAACTTCATAAGCCAACTTGTAACATATGTACAAAAAATAAAAATAGTGGTTTTCACCACTACCAAAAAAAATCAAAAATCAATCAAAAAATCAAAAACATGTTTTCTTTTTCAGCATTGCATGTCTATATCATTTAGTAAAATGCATTTTATGTTGATTTTTGTTGTTCAAGTTAACCAAACCCATAGAATCAGTTCTTAGGTTCCATCCATTCTATCCAACCTTATACCCTTACCCATAAGTCAACATGAACCCTATTGATTTATTCAACCTGCTTTGTAATCCATACGATTTGGCTAAGACAATTCCAATTGACATAAGTCTTATTGATATGGATCAAATTTCAGCACCTCCATCCTTTTTTGAATTTGTCTTGCTTGAGTAATTGTTAAGGGCTTCCACCAACTACATTCTTCCATATCCTCCATCTTAGCCTTCACCTTTGGATCCTAAGGTTTTCTAGGAAAAAATGGATGAGGGCAAGCTAGAAGAGTTTGATGATATCTTAGATGACATTAACCTAATCCCTACACCACATCAACTTGATAAATATTCCCACATGTCTATTGAAGATACCATCAATGTGGACCTTAGTTCATACAAAGAAAATCCCTAAATTGTCAAGCTTGGAAAAAATTTATTACCTGATGAACAAGAGTAATTAATTACTCTCCTCAAGAGGAAGAAGGGCATATTTGCATGGTCATACAAGGACATGCCTGATCTTGACCCTATTTTGGTTGTCCACAATCTCACCTTACAGCCCGACACTAAGAAGATCAAACAAAAACTTAGGAGAATGCATCCTACCATGACCCTTGTGGTAAAAATAGAGCTTCAAAAAATCTTAGATGTGAAATTCATAGTTTATATCAACTATCCTAAGTGGCTCTCAAATGTGGTACCCATTCGTAAGCCTAACAAGGTGATACATGTCTACACTGAATTTTGAGATCTTAACAAAGTGTATCCTAAGGATGACTTCCCTCTACCAAACATTGATACTCTTGTTGACACCTACACTGGCCATGAAATTCTTTCACTCTTGGATGATTTCTCAAGATACAACCAAATTTGAATAAATATCGATGACCAACACAAAACAACATTCACTACACCTTGGAAAACCTTTTGTTACAAGGTGATACCATTTGGCCTCAAAAATGTAGGTGCTACTTATCAACATGTCATGACATACATTTTCCATGACTACATGCATAATATTATCAAAGACTATGTAGATGATCTCTTAGCTAAATTCAAAACTCAACAAGAACATATTGGTGTATTGGAGAAAGTTTTTAACCAACTCCTAGAGCATAATGTAAGTTTGAACCCTAAGAAATGTGTATTCAGTGTTACCTTGGGTAAATTTCTAGGGTTCATTATCTCCAAAAGAGGCATTGAGATGGACCCTAACAAGGTCAAGGCCATAATGGAAATGAATACCCCAACTAACTTAAAGGAATTACATAGTTTAAAATGAAATATCCAATCAATCCATCGTTTTACTGTGCAACTTTCTGATAAATATAGGTCATTCAATCACCTACTACAAAAGGGGGTGCCATTATCTTGGATGGATGAATTTCAAAAATCCTTCAATGACATTAAGTAATACTTAGCTTCTCTGCTAATCTTAGCTCCTCCTCATTCAAGGGTTCTATTTTATCTTTATATCTCAGCAATAGACTTTGCATTAGGGATAATGCTTGCACAACATAATGAAAAAAATCAAGAGCAAGTTGTCTACTACATTAGTTGAACATTGGTAAGCTATAAAACCCGATACGCTTATGTAGAGAAATTGTGCTTGGCAGTGGTTTTTTCCACTAAAAAACTTCAACATTACATGCTTAGCCACACAACTTATGTCATAGCTAGAAAAAATTCTCCATGTTATATGATGTCCTACACTTACAATAACACCCGCATAGCTAAATGGATAATGCTCCTTACTGAGTTTGACATGGAATTCATTAGCCAAAACTCCATTAAAGGTCAGGTAATAGTTGATAACTTGCAGAAGCTCCATTGCCTAGTGATCATCCTTTGATTATTGATCTCCTAAATGATTCGGTATTTGCTATCACTGAGAAATAAGAATATATTATTTTGGAGGAAGATGTCGATATCACACTATTCTTTGATGGCTCTAAGTGCATGAAAGATCAAGGTATTGGAGTCGTGTTTCATACACCATAGGGGGTACCTATACCTTTATCATTCAAACTTGACTTCTAATGCACAAACAACACTACAAATTATGAAGCCCTAATATTAGGTCTTCAATTTACTATAGCTATGAGCATTAAGCACATCTAAATATTTCATGATTCTCACTTGTCATCAAGAAAATCAACAAAGAATACAAATGCAAAGAACCTGCCATTAAGATTTATCACGAAGTAACAAAAAAAATACTCTCTAAGTTTGATCAGTATGAAATCAATATTTTGCCACATTTAACTTATAGATTTACAAATGCAATGGCCTCCATTGGATCATTGATTTCAAAATACTCCTTTGGAGAGGTACAACCCCTCATAATTTCAATGATATCTAAATTTGCAATTAATCATGATGAGTCTAAATATGAAAAGGATGTTTGCTTTGTCTAGTTGAATTCATATGAGCCTTGGTCAAGCCAAATAGTATAATTTCTCAAGTTTGGAACACTCCCATATGACATGTCTCGAACTACCAAACACACATTCAAGAAAAAGGTAGATTGTTTCATTCTTTTGGAAGGTGTGTTGTATAAAAATGGTTATGATGGAGTCCTCATTTATTGTATAAATTCTAGTGAGGCACAAAGAGCCATAGAAAAAATATCATGATGGTACTTGTGGTGGTCATTTTAGTGGAATGGCCATTGCTAAGAATTTTCCATGCATGGGTTATTATTGGTCCACAATGGAATGTGATTGTTGCACACATGTTAAACATAGAAAAAAATAATTTAAAACATGCTAATTTAACTCATGTACCATCACAAGCCTTACATCCTTTTAAAATACTTTGGCCATTTTCAAAATGGGACCTAGATCTAATTGCCAAAATTTAACCTCCTTCCTCAGGGTGACGTACTTTCATCATCATAACCACTTAATACTTCCCAAAGTGGGTTGAGAAAATTCCTCTAACCAGTAAAATAGGGCCTAGAATTGTGGAGTTTACACTCTATCATATCATTTGTCATTTTGGTATCCCCTTGAAAATCATTTCATACAATGGTAAGTCTTTCAATAACAAGGATGCTTGAGCACCTTGCAAAAAATATAACACTCAACATAGTTTCTCGACTCCTTATTACCCACAAGAAAATGGACAATCTGAAGCTTATAACAAGAACTTAATTGATATTCTCAAGAAACTTGTCAAAGAAAATCATAGAGATTGGCATACACAAATACCCTTGGAATTATGGGCTTATTGAACAAGCATCCATATGCATATAGGAGAAACACCATTTTCATTGGTCTATGGAGCCAAAGCAATCATGCCCCTTGAGCTCGAGATCCCTTTCTTATGAATCTCTTTGCAATAATTCATAGATGATGACACCGCTAGAGGTGATTCAATGCTTTAGAGCATTTACAAGTTTATCAAGACTACTTCAAACGTGCTTACAACACAAAAGTTCATCTACGTTAATTACAAGGATCTTGTACTTAAAAAGAACCAGCAAAATACCAATGCATTACTACATCTTCATGATAAATTTGTGGCCAACTGGTTAGGTCCATACATTTTTACACAAAGAGTGGGTAACGGTACTTATAGGCTTGCCAGTCTAGAGGGAGAGGAAGAACATGATCCACTTAATGTTATACACTTGATAGCATCCTATGCATGATATTATTATTATATATGTATATATATACATGGATAATACACAAAAATATTTGCATACACTTCATTCAAAATATTGGATTTCACTTGCATATACATTACAAAAAAATCAATGCATTCACCCACATTTCATATTGCATTCCATATTTCACAAAATTGCATGTCATACATTGCATTCACATCCATATTTTGCATTTCATATAGGAATCATTTATTAAGTTTAAGGTCTTAATTGGTCCAACAAAAAGTTATGTTACCTTAATTAGGGGCACCTTCACAATGTCATCCACATAATTCCACTAAGCCCAATTGTCATTAGCACAAACCACACATTTAAAAATCCTAGGTAATTTCGGTCACTTAGCCACTCCTAGTGTTTTAAGCAACATCCAAAATACATATCAAGTTATTTTTAGGACCATTGTACATATGCATTAAGAAAATCTTGAGTTTTGGGAATTGACTCCAAAATATTCTTGAACCAAACATAATTTCACATATTAAAAACATCTTGTGTCAAATAGGGATAACACCATACTTGGTAAGAACCTCCAAGTGACAAGGGTCACCATTGATAGTCCCATAATGCAACATATTCCATAAAAATATTGGTTTTAACCACTACCACAATTCTAAAAATAAAATAAAGAGTAGGGAAAAATCCCTAAGAAAAACTCTAAATATTTTACATCACACATCAACGCTCAATTGGGTTGTAAGGATCGTACTAAATTTCTAGTTAGACATTAGGTAGTCATCCCCAAAACTTAAGAGAACAACAACAAAAGTCATGGACTATGGATTTAGCCTCCATTAAAGCTATAGATGCTTGACTGGTAGTGGAGTACGCTCATGCATGGTGACATGTCTCTTTTAAAAGAGATCTATGATCATTCATACGGATAAGCTAGCTTCTTGGTTTTATCCATAATAGGTTTACCCAATTTGATCAATATGAGTTAATGAACTCACTTGCACACACACTAGTTCTTTATTTACTTGAGTAATTACCATGCTCTTGATTTGGTAAATGAATCCACTACACACACATTTGATCCTAGAGGAATTAGGTAGTTTTAGTGAGTTTGTTTGTTATCACTAGTATGTCTGAGTCTCCAAAAAATAGATAATTTTCCATATCAACATCCATATCTTCTTCCATATCAACATCCATATCTTCTTCCATGTCAACATCCATGTCACATCAAAAAGCCATTCATATCATATGCCACCAAGTCTGGTGCCCCTGATGAAACAACAATACTAGCAAATGGCCAAGCAAATATTTAAACTATAAATGATCATCCATACATACCATCTTGTATTAATCATCCATACATGCCACCTTGCATTAATCATACATAACATATCATATGCATTAATCATCCATATAAACATGCATTACACAAAAGCATTCCATAAAAAGCATACACACAAAAACACATATAACACAAAAGGTAAAATCATATATATATATATATATATATATATATATATATATATATATATATATATATATATATATATATATATGCATAAATATCTCATGTACAATGAATACCAAATGGCTACATACAATAGAGCACCAATTCTCATATACAAAAGTGCATCTAAGCACTAGCTATACTCTCCAAGAGGACCCTTATGACCTAGTAGGAGCCTTCGACCTAGGAGGAGCCCTAGACCTAGAGCTATACCTAGACTCGCTATGCCTAGTAGCCCTAGACATAGATGAGGTTGGAGGATCAGAAAGTGGAATATGATGTTCCATCAACCTATCCTCCAATACCTTGATATATCTATATGAATATTGAAGGCATGCTATGTCAATATTATATCGACTCTATCTCTCTACTAGCTCTACTTGGAGCCTCACAATCCTCAAATCCTACTCTACCAACTACTATTCCATCTGCATCTAGTCCTCCTTGCTCTAACCTAGAGGTCCATCCAGAACCTCCTTTGAATCCTCCCCATATCCACCATCTACACCAATATCGATATTTTGTTGCACTACACCCTTAGTCCTTCACCTTCGACTATCATATCAAAGATGCCACTACTACTTGGGGGCCTCTTGGATCCCCTCATCCTTGGCCTCCTAAGTACCCTCATCCCTAGCCTCTCCACCTCCATCCTTATAGGCCACTCCTCAAGGTGGTACTCATGGTGGTTGAGCCATGAACCATGTGTCATACTCTGTGGTAGCCCTTGTATACTCCACATCTAGGAGATCTATCTCATCATCATCCTCCAAGACCACTCTCCATGGCTCCATGTATGGTATCCATGTCTCCTCTCGATGTCTCCAATAGCACACTAGCTCATCAAGTATATCTTACCTTAGGCCAAACCGGTAGAGCACTCATGATAATTGGAAGTACTCCACCTTACTCTGATGTCTCCCAACCACCCATCAAGCCTATTACACATGTTGCAAGAGCTCTCCATACTCGATCTACCTGCAATCCCACCATGGCCTCTATATCACTTGAGCAGATGTTATTCCAATATATAACTCTAGGTACCATTGGCTCATCCTCACTGGCAAACTTGGCTATACCTCATCAACCAATGCCTATCATCTAGCATAGGTTTACTCCTTATACAAGCCTACCATAGGTAAACCCTTTGACCAAGCCACACTAAAGTGCTCCCATGCCCAGCACTGTAGTAGCAGGCTGCACCCCATCCCCTTCCTCCCTCACCTTGTCATATAATATAGCTCCCAATACACCTACACCAACAAGGTGGGAGCCCATGTGTATACCTACCTCCTAGTGAGCATGTCGCTCACCACTCCTATCAAGTTCCACAAAAACCTATTTCTAGTGCTATTTAGGATCATGATGTTGGTCAACATGAACATAACAAAAGCACAAAAGTAATACAAATTATTTTACATGTACATGGACAAATAAGGAATACCCCCACACTCCACCTTCACCCCTACCATGCATCACAAAATATCTACATCATCTCCATATTTCGGTTGAGCTCGACCTCAAACTAGATCCCCTCTCCTGGCACCTTGGGAATGTGATATACATCCTCCAAGGTAACAGTCACCTCACCCATGGTGTCATGGCCCATCCCCATGGATCCTTTCCAAAAGGCTACTAGTTAATTAGTGGGATGAGTTATTGACCAACAAAAGGGGTATAGACCCTAAAGAATACTACAAAATTCCAACTAGGGAATTTTGTAAAATTTAGAGAAGGATTTATTATCTTTCAAAATAGATAATTTAAAGTAATTTAATCAAGGGATAAATAAAGCCTTGGTGAAATATGAAATAGAAAATAACCTTTTACCAAAATTTACTACAATATAGTAAATTGGGTGTAAATAACCTAATTATGTTACAATTAGGTACTCACCAAGCTTGTCCAATTTTAATTGGACTAAAAAGGATTCTAGAATTTTTAAACAAAATATGAATTATCCTATTGTTTGAAAATCTATCCTTATTTTATACATGGCCTATTTTCATTAATAGAAAATAGGTGGAGATTATTTTCTTTGTCACTATTAGTCCTAATTCTACAACTAACCTAATCTCTAATAATAGTGTTAGTTGGTAATGGTCTCTAGAAAACAAGGCCACCTACTCTTTGTGGACTCTTTTCTACTCTTTGAATTTCCCTCCACAAGAAATGTCTTATTTGAATAAAGGTATCTTTCAACAAAACCACTATTTGGCTCATGTGAGGAGAAGTTTTTCCTATAAATTAAGTACATCTTAGAAGAAATGAAGGGAGGAAGTCTGAGAAGCCTAAGGAGTATGCTCTCCTTCTTGGTAGATCAGAAAAAAAAAGGTTTGTAAAGACTTCCTAAATTGTAGAAGAGGATATCCAGCTAGAGAAGGGGAAGAAGAACAAGAAGCAAAAATCTTAGGAGTTAAGAAGTATGCCTAGAAAAAAAATTGGGTTAGATTCTAATTTGCATAGAGTAAGCATGGCTTAAATTAAATCATGTTGTAACTAGTTCAAGAACTATTGTTCCACTACTTATTGTTAGAAGGATCAAGACGACATTTTATTAGATAAAAATGATGTCTTAATGATCGATCCTAGTTTTATTGATTTGTATTACTTCTTGTTGGGGTGAATAACAACTATAATCAGCCTAACCTTATCCTTCATTACAAAAACCTCCCCTACATATATTTGAACATGCTTTGGAAAGAGTTATGAATTATAGTCTATAAATCATCCTATAGATATTACTTGTTTTGGAATTGACCTAAACCTACATGTCAAGTTAACCTTGACTATTATGGTATTTGGCCTTGATATCTAAATTCAGCATTACCTATATTGTATCTGAAGACTTTCATCTTGTTTGCATAGATGGTAGTATCCTCTTTTCATGGTGAGCACTATTATAACCTTGGAAACTCACCTAAGATTCCCATCTCTAGTTGAATGATGCCTCTCAGTTAGTCAAATTAATAAATGTTATTGCACAACAATGGCATGATCAGTGTTACTTTTGGACCTTTTAGGCCAAGAGTTTAACTACCCATGGATCACCTATAAGATCACAATAGTGAACCTTATGCCTATCCCAACCTACAACAGGGATTTGACTACATTATGCTTTTGAAATTCATCTATCTACATGATGTTGTACACTATAGCTTCATTTCGCATTGGGGGAAAAGGATGATATTATGGCAAATACGTGAATGAATTCTTTGTAGCTGCCATATATGAATTGTCTATGTCTGAAGTAAGACCTTACTAGAATAAAGGTCGTATGTATAAACCTAGGCTTATAACTATAACAAGATGTAAGGTTTGAATGCTTGTCACAGTGCTTGGTATTGTTGAAATAGTGATTAGAGTTGCAGAAAACCTACCCATTCTTAGGGCTATGTTGCCTTTATTCCACACTCCATGCATGGTAAACATGGAATACCTTGAACTAAAGAACCACCATATGTAAATTAATTATCACAATCAGTGAGAGGTACACCACGTGGCTAATTTATAGTTTACTCATTGTTAACCCAGTCATATTCTTTCTCCTTCATCTCCTGGTCGCTTCATGTTGGGCCACCAAGTATATATATACCTCTAAAATTAATAGCGCCATAGAAATTGGCTCGACCCTCTAATTTTGGTAGTCAACTATTGTCTATGGTCTCACTATGAGCCTATGGATGGTAAGATCGCTATACCAGTATATTGGGTCGATGACACAATGATTGATTAGGATGTAAATCAATAGGCTATTTGATTAAAGTGATCCTTTGATCATTTTGAGATGACATGCACTAAAATTGTTATGCAGATTAATGTTTGTTAATCAAATTTACCCGATCGACCTTAGAACTAAGATAAACTTTGGCAATATTTTGGACCATTATTCGTTGGGTCAAAAAGGATCGATGTTAGTAGAGATTCTATTTTTAGAAGGGATTTATTAAGTTTTATCTATAGAGAGGTTCATAGATATTCACTTATATTACCACTATACTATAGTGATGTGTGAGCAATAACTTAATTAAAGTGTTTTGATAAGCTTTATCATAACTAAACTAAACATTTAGAATTATTTAAGCCTTGGGTAATTGATAGGTGCAAAAAATGCACTCGTTGTTGGTTTAATGACCATTGAAGGTCACTATGTACCATAGTCAATGGTTTAATTTATGATTATAAGGTACACTAAAATAAATGGTTTAGTTTTATACCTACATAGTAAATGGTTTAACGGTATGGTTGATGATTTGAAGGTCATTATATATGGTAAACATAAGAAAAACAACAAAAAGGATGGTGACTTGGGTTGTTTCAATTATTTTATAAGTAGATGACCAAGAAAGGAAATTACTTATAGAGTTCTCTTAATAAAAGAAATAATATTTAAAGACTTATAAAAGACTTTAGTATATTCTTTGTGAAAGGTAAATTGGGGTTAGATGGTTTAATTCAAATAGGGAATAATTATGTTTAGTTTTTATTTCTAAATGAAAATAATGATTATTAATGAATTAAAGGTATGGGAATTTAATTCATTGGTTGATTTTGTATCAATCATGGAGGATGAAAAAGAGGAATTCATTCTTGAGAGAATTATGGGATTCTCTCCTTGCTAATTTAATAAAGATTCTCCTTAATATGCATCCAATGATCATTCATAGAAAAGTGTAGCTAACTAAGATTCTATGAAATTCTTATGTAATTCCATAGATGGCTTAGAGAAAGGGAATTGGTATTTCCTTATTTGCATCATGGATTGTCAAGAGACCCATTGTTTCTCTAAACATGTATAGTAATAAATCAAAGGATTCAGGAGATGCCTTTCTAAATTGTAAATATCACATTCTTGGTTTATGAATAAGAGGAGTAAGACATATTTTGGAGGCTAGGTTTATTCCCCATGAGGGTTCCTAGGATAAATATGTGTCACTACATTTGTGGTTTAATTTTTCTTGTGAATGCCACATTTACCTTCAATATGTTATTGATTACATTATAAATTGATATTAGTAAGATGCTATTTTCTTGATGAATATGCAATATTTTAGATCAATATGACAATGCTTATCATTTATTAATTACTATTCAATATGAAGTCAAGTTATGATGCAAGGAATGTATGCTTTTCTCTAATATGTTGTTGATTTAATGGATTATGAATATGACATTTACTTTCTAAAATATTATTGATTAAATAAATTGTGAATGATGTAATCAGCTAGATTTACCTTTCAATGAGTAGTATTTGATATATTCAATTGTTGGGTAGATTCAAAAAGTATGATGTAATGAAATATATGCCTTGCTCAAATGGTTATCTCATGTTATTTACCTTTCAATGAGATGTTTATTTTTTAAATAATCTCAAGGATTTTAATGTAATGGGTTCTATACTTTAATGGTTAATTGAAATGTGTTATGCTAATCACTTCATAAACCAGGGTTTTGCATAGTGGTGAATTTCACAATTTAGCGTGAATATTCGGATTTTCAAAATGTTAATTTTGCAAATTTTGGGACCATAGAGGTCGGCCCGTTCGCCCAAAAATTTTGGGATCTAATTTTTTTAAGGGTAAATTCGCCCTATTTTCATAAGGTTTCCCACCTAATTTTTGCCCTAAATTTATTAAAAATAAGAAATATCCCACCCAAATCACCCCTTGTACCCCTATATATATAGCTAACCCTGACAACGACTCCCATACAATTACAACATTTTTTTGGATAGCGAGCGATACAAAGTAGAATGCGATTGGCAGAAGGTGACCGACATAAGGTGAGTGGCATAAGGTGAGTGGCATAAGGTGAGTGGCATAAGGTGAATGGCATAAGGTGAGTGGCATAAGGTGACTAGCAGAAGGCGACTGGCAAAAGGCGACTGGCAGAAGGTGGTTGGCATAAGGCAACTAGCAAAAGGCGACTGGAAAAGGTGATCGACATAAGGTGAGTGGCATGAGGTGAGTGGCATAAGGCGACTAGCAGAAGGTGACTGGCATAAGGCGACTAGCATAAGGCGACTGATATAAGGCAACTGGTAGAAGGTGACCGACATAAGGCGACCGACATAAGGTGACCGGCATAAGGTGACTAACATAAGGTGAGTGGTATAAGGTGAGTGTCATAAGGTGAGTGGTAGAAGGTGACTGGCATAAGGTGAGTGTCATAAGGTGAGTGGTAGAAGGCGACTGGTTGAAGGCGAGTGGCATAAGGTGAGTGGCATAAGGCGACTAGCATAAGACAAGTGGTAGAAGGTGAGTGGTAGAAGGTGAGTGGCATAAGGCGACTAGCATAAGGTGACTACTAGAAGGTGAGTGGTATAAGGCGACTAGCATAAGGTGAGTGGCAGAAGGTGAGTGGCATAAGGTGACTCAATTTATTGGTATGTTTCTTTTACCATTAAATTTCATTTAACATTTTATTCATGGACACTCAATAAGGAGGTTTATTCTGCTTGCGAACGATATTCTTGGGACATATATTCTACTGTCTCTAGCAGTAGTTCTCTTTTATACCAATTATTTTCATTTTTAAAAATGATGTTCTTTGTTCATGTTATTCTTCTGTTCATACAAGTAAAATGTCAACTACAGGTAGTGGAAAGAAGGGAGGCCAATCTTCCAATAAAAGGAGTATCCTCAAATACTTTCATAATATTTCTAAACCCGGTCAGCCATCAACATCTGCACAAACTGAAGGTATGAACACCTTTACTCACCAGTTAATTTTTTTACTTTGTTAATTTTAAATATAATGTCTTCATTCATAAAGAAGTGTGCTTTTTGGTTGATGGCTTTGTCCATTTTTATCTGTAGAAGGTATGCTTTTAAATGCCATAGTGATAATGAACCTACTATTGACACTAGTATTATCTCTACAGAAAACACTGTTAACCCTGGTATGCCTCCACTTCCACATATCCACGTTAATGAATAGTCCACAGATGAAAATATTCTCAATAAAATCGAACAAAAACATGAAGAGATTCCTGAATCTAACATGCCAAGTGGAAAAGAAACTAATAGTTCTTATGCAGTCCCTACTTTCGGAGAATCTTCATCAAAAAAAAATAAACGTGCAAGGTTATCTAGGTGGACAATTAACAGATCATTTTAGCCTGATTGGATATCAAAATTTCCATTTATTGAGCTAGTTCTGCTAGAGAATAGTAGTGATGCTATAATAGAATTGAGATGCGTAATTTGTAGTTGGAAACACGGAAAGGAGCATAGATTACAACTTAAGAAAGATACAGTAGAAAAACATTGTGGAAAGGTTTATATCAAAATAAAAGAAGGTGATCGACCAACACCAAAAACTTATAGGTGGAAGGATGCATCAGAGTGCACACATATAAGAAATGCGCAAGAATATGATAAAGAAATGAAACAAAAGCAAACATTGGTTGAGAAAGGTGCAACGATTCAAGCCCAATTTTGAAAAATGAATAAGTTAACTTTAGCTTCAAAAAGTTTGCAGTTTGTTGTTGTATTCTCTATTCTTAAGAAGGGTAGACCTATGTCTGATTTCATGGATTATAAATCTCTATTTTGACTAGCTGATGTGCAAAACTTACCCAACGCCCATTGGTCAGATCGAAGTGGTTGGGAAATGGTAAAATGTCTCTCATTGGTTGAGCAGGATGACCTCAGAGAGAAAGTAAAAAAGGTAAAATTCATTTCACTTTCAATTGATGAGGTGACTGTTGTTGACAATACATCTTGGATTTGCATGCATGTTTACACATTGGAAAATCATTTAAGGCAACCTCATTTACTTGGAATACGCAAAATGGTGGAAAATTGTAATGCAGAAAACATTTACAATGTTGTTGTAACTAGTTTAAAAGAAGAAGCAGGAATGAATGAAATTGAAATAGCCACTAAGTTAATATGTGTAGGAGTTGATGGTGCTGCTACAATGCAAGGACATAGGAATGGTCTTTGTGTTAGACTACAAATATCGGTTGCCCCATATTTGATCCCTATTCATTGCATGGCTCATAGAATGAATCTTGCATACAAAATTGTGGATACATTTACAAATGTTGTGAGAGTGGAAGAGCTTGTCCATGAAATTCATGAATATTTTTCACGTAGTCCAAAAATATTTTTAGAGTTTCAACAGTTTGCACTAGGAGTTACCGAAGGTAAAAAACTGTTGAAAGATGTGGATACTAGGTGGATTTCGATGTATCAACCGACATTAAGAGTTTTCAAAGAATATCAATCCTTGATAGGGTTTATGTATGCAAATCGTAGGGCAGTTGATAAGGCTAAAGATTTACTTTTTTGAATGAGTGACTTTGAAACTCTTCTCACATTGTGTGGAATTCTTCCAATGTTGGAAAAAATGAATACTTTGATCAAAATTGCACAAGAAAGATCAATTTATATTGTGGATTTCATCAGGGCGAGAATACAAATTTGCATGCATATTGATATGATGTACGCATCTGGTCAAAATTTTATGGATCCCATGTTTGAGAGTTGGAGAGCATTAACAAATGTGAATGGTCCTCAGAGTTTTCTGAAGTTCAATATAAACGATCATCTATGTATTAATGTCCGTGGAAAGGAAATACCTTTATATTGTTATGGTGTGCGAATGGATATAGCTACAAATGAAGTTGAGAAAATACCCATAACCTACAACAGATTTCATGTAGTTGTAGACGATACAAAACTTAAACTGAAACAAATAGCAGAATCATTGACAAAAGAAATAAGAGACCATTTTCAAAGAGATGAATTGCTAGAGGCTATGGGTGTGGTTAATCCGATGTTTTGGGATCCTTGTAATGAATACCAGAATATAAATTCTTTGTTTCTCAAATACATGGGCAGTCTTGCTGGCCATTTCAGTAAAAGTGTTGTAGTCAATGGTATTGAAATCAATGGCATTCTCAACAGAGATATTTTGACGAAACAATCAAACTATTTTGGAACAACAATGTCTACTCAAGTTTCACAGCTCTCTAACCATCATGAAGCAGGTTCTATTTCACATTTGTGGAGAATATTACAACCAAGTACTATCTTACAACATACTATGAGTGAATATTTTCATTTATATGAATTATGTCAAACGATGATTTTGGGATCCGTGGAAGATGAAAGGGTGTTCAGTGCACTATCATATGTAAAATCTAAAGTTTGGAATAGGTTGGACAAAAATTTGAAGAATTGTTTGAGATTATATGTGTCGACCTATGAGGTGGAGGAGTTTCCTTATGAAAGAGCAATGTCACATTGGAATTCTTTGGCAGAGAGAAGAGGTGTAACAAATATTGATGATGATGAGGATGATAGTAACACTGGTCAGATTGTGACGACAAAAATTTTGGGAATGAGTGCAGAACATTTTGTACAATATGAAAAGAGTTTGTTCCAGCTTCCAACACTATGATGCAAGGATGCATTCATTTGATTTGATTACACATATTATCATTTGATTTGATTTCAAATATCAGAATGAAAGGATGCTTTCATTTGATTTGATTTGAGTTCACATATTATCATTTGATTTGATTTCACATATTATCATTTGATTTGATTTCACATATCAGAATGAAAGGATGCTTTCATTTGATTTGATTTGAGTTCACATATTATTATTTGATTTGATTTCACATATTATCATTTGATTTGATTTCACATATTATCATTTGATTTGATTTCACATATCAGAATGAATGGATGCCATTGGATACTCTATATAGCATAGCCCTCTGATTTGATTATGTATTATTTGATTACACATGTGTTACACATATTATTTGATTACACATGATTTGATTATTGGATTATCTGAAATGTGTTACTTGGATATTTTGTATATCATTTTACAATAGCCTTGTTATTGAAGTATTAGTCTAAAGTTTCTATTTTTCTTGTAGATTTGTAATGTATAAATCGTTATAGGCAACTTGTGAAAGTAAATGTCTATATTGCATTTTCTGTCATTTCAAATTAATTCATATAACATAAAAGAACATCTTACTGCATCCACATACTTCAAAATTACTTAATATATCAACAAAAACAATCAAAACATAACAACATTCAAAACAAAGTTTCCTAGAGATAACACATTTTTTTGGAAATGTTCTCTTTCATTGATTTCAATTTTCAAAAAAATTACCATTCATTCACAATTTACAAAACATATCAAACATTATTTCTTCCACTTCAAATTAAAAACAACAAACTTCTACATCATCATAAATAATCAAAACATAGTAATAATTAAAACAAAATTTCCAAGAGATAATACATATTTTTTTGCAAATAGTCTCTTTCATTGAATTCAATTTTTAAAGAAGATACCATTCGTTCACAATTTACAAAACATATCAAACATTATTTCTTCCACTTCAAATTACTTAATACATTAAAACATATAATAATAACATAACAACATTCAAAACAAAATTTCCAATAGATAACACATTTTTCGGAAATAGTCTCATTCATTGATTTCAATTTTCAAAAAGGATACCATTCATTCGCAATTTACAAAACATATCAAACATTATTTCTTCCACTTCAAATTAAAACATAACAATAATTAAAAACAAAATTTCAAAATGATAATACAAATTTTTCAGAAATTGCCTCTATCATTGATTTCAATTTTAAAAAAAATACCAGTCTTAATAATTTATAAAAATATAAAGAGTTTTTGTTTCACTTCAAATGCAACACAACAAACTTCTATTCTTTTTCAATGTTTCCTGAAGGTCCACCCACATCTACCTCAATATCCTTTTCTTCTAATGCCCCAGCCCTAACCAAACTTTCTGTTGTAGTGTTGATCCCCGATAACAAGGCACCCTCTTCCTTCACTGGATCTTCTTTGAAAGGTGCATTCAACTCCTCATTTTCTTTCAGTTTAGCCTCGACATCCAGGCCCCCATCTCTGATAATCCTCTTCAAGAAATTATTTTCTCTATCTTTTGTAACCTCTTCTTCAATTCAATAGCATTATTAATGCTAATTTTGGCAATCTTGATCAAAATTTTCATGGCACCAACTTGTTGCTTTAGGTGCTGGAAATTAGACTACAAAACAGAAATTAAAAAAGGTTAATATTTATAAACAAAACATATTTAACAAAAAAAAATTAGTTAGATGTAAAACTTACATCAGCTGTAAGTCGTGTTATTTCTGCAACTGCTACTTTATTCTGATCTAGTGCCCATTCATTGAAATATGCTTGGGCTTCTGCATTGAGGTTTTCCAAACGATTCAAAACAATGGCCAAAATTTCATCTTTGTATGTAGACTCGGCCTCCATAGTGCCAGATTCAGATTTATGTAGCAAAGCATCAAGCTTTTGGGGCTCATTCTCAACCTTTAAAAACAACTCTTTTCTCTTTGAAAAATTCTTATATCGGCCATTGATTGCTTTAATCAAAACCTTGGCCCGATATTCCCATTCTTTCAATTTATCAATATCCGAAAGAAGAGTATTATGAACTACAACTTTACATCTATCGACTAATAACACATTTTCAAAAAAGTTTAGGATATCATCATCTATTACACTACGGGTGGTGACTTGTTGTGGGGCAGAGGGGGAAACTTTGGTGGCACCTACATTGACATCCTCTTCTCCATAAATGCCCTCTTCATCCTCAAGAATATCACTTGCCTTTAAAGGGTAATTTTTAGGATTCATACCCTGATAAAGAAAGTCACATTCTAGAGTTCTCGAGGGCATTTGAGATGCACTCTCAACATTTGAAAAATTCTCTAAGGTTAATATCGATAAAATAGAAACATTAGATGATGACACATTTTGTGTCTCTATAGCACTTCTTGCATGATGAGGTGGCAGTGTGAGGAACATTTTACCACACATGCATGATTGGTTCCTCACAGGTGGAACCTGCTGTGGATGGACAGGAACTTGCTTTGAATGGATAGACGGTGGAACTTGTTGTGGCTATGGCTGTGGCTATGGCTATTGCTGTTGATGTGGTTGTGGTTGTGGCTATTGCTGTGACTATTGCTGTGGCTGGCCAGATGGTGGAGCCATATGTTTTTTAGCCTTTTGAATCTAGCAGGTCCCTCTGTTAAATTTCACACAAAAAGATAAATTTAATCTTGTGTAAATAACAATAGCATTTAAAAAATATTTATTTTTAAACCATACATACCATACTCAGACTCTGCAACCATTGATGATTCAACCATTTTCCCTTTATCTAAAAAATATTTAAAACACATTAAAAAACATAATTTTAAGTCATTAAAATAAATCATTTAAAATAGTATTTTTGAAGAGTAAGGTTACCTTGTGGGCTAGAGGTAACCTCTTCCATGTCGACATTAACAATTTTAGAAGTAAAAGGTATGCAGGTGTATGCTGAATCCGATCACCATGAGACCTTGCACGTTTGGTGGGAGTTATTGGTGATGACTGTGAATGCGTATCAGAATCAGCAGATACTTCTTGAACCCTAAATGCGACATCCATTTTACTTGAATACTAAGATGCTCTTCTCTATTTTCAAAACAAAATTAGAGAATAACAAGATAGAATGGAAAAAAAAAAACAAAGATATTCCAACAAATATGTTTACCTATATCTCATCATCAGACATGCCAATAGACAACAAACTAGGGTGCAATGCAGTGGGAGGACTGCTTTGTTGAAGGTTGAAATAAGCTTCCTAAAATAAACAAAGAATAAAATTTCTGGTAGTCACTGTATAAGCAGATTGAATTTTCTGGGCACTCAAAAGGTCATGTTTCAGGCGGTTGGAAATGTGCATGGACCAATCAAATCTATCGCCACCAATACAACGAATCAATAAAGAAAGTGCCCAAAAAGGCATTTCTGTAGGTAGCCCCTATAGAATAAGCCTTGCCTAAAAAAATTCAATGCAAGCATATAGAAATTTGTCTCCAACATTGCAAATGTTTAACCCCCTTTTGGACTTAGAAGAATTAATTGAAAAAAGAGACAACATTATTAGAAAACAAAAAGTACAAGGAGAACATTATTAGAGAAATGAAACTACAACACAACAATATTTAATGTTAAATAAAAAATAAATTTTCAAATTATACCTTTCAAATTTTCAGAATGAACATCGTAAATGGTTCCAAGGGTGGATTTATCATCGTCGGTTAAGGCGTACTAGTTGTTCACCAGTACACCATCCAAAAATGGTAGTCCTTTTAGTCACTGCACATCAGAGGGTTTAACAGAAAAAATAATGTCCTTGTTATCCAGTCACATCAAAATAGTGGACATGTCATGGTTGTAACAAGAAATGATATGTTGCATCAACTGAATGTTAATGTTCAATTGTGGCATCTTCAACACACCAAAAGCCAGGGGTAAACCCATTGGGAATATTTTCAGTGTTGAAAATGCTCTTTAGGTTGGGGCACAAGATTTTCTTGAAATACACTTTAGAGGGAAGAGGAGAGGAAGAGCTAGCCATATCTAAAAAGATGCAGGAAAATGGTTTGAGAAACCAAGAAAACACTCAGAAATGCCCTAGAAAACACTGCCAAAACCTTCTAGAAACACTGCAAAAACCTTCTCAAAATGCTACCAAAACACTCTGAAAATACTGCCAAAATGGTGCCAAAATGCTCTAAAAATGCTACCAAAATGCTCTAAAAATGCTGCCAAAATGCTCTGAAAATGTTTGGAAACCGTTGTGGAAAACGCCTTGAAAATGCTAGAAAAAAGTTTAAAATTGCTCTGGAAAATGTTGTGGAAGAGGCAAAAAATGACCCTGCAAATGAATTTATAGAATTCTGCACGGTGGAAGTTAATAGATGCATGACATGTGGTAGAAGAGAGGACACGTGGTGTCATATTATTAATGAATTACAGCAATTGCCTTGTGCCACTCACCATCTACCAGTCACCTTATGCCACTCGCCATATGCCAATTGCCTTGTGCCACTTGCCATCTTCTAGTCATATTGTTCCACTCACCATCTACAAATCACCTTATACCACTCACCATTTTCCAATCTCCTTATGCCACTCACCATCTGCCAGTAGCCTTATGCCACTCGCCATCTACCACTCGCTTTATTCCACTCGCCATATTCCAGTCATCTTGTGCCACTCACCATCTTCCAGTCACCTTGTGCCACTCGCCATCTGCTAGTCACCTTGTGCCACTCGCCTTGTACAAGTCGCCTTGTGCCAGTCACCTTGTGCCACTCACCTTATGCCACTTGCCTTGTGCCACTCACCTTGTGCCACTCACCTTGTGTCACTCACCTTGTGCCACTCACCTTGTGCCACTCACCTTGTGCCACTCACCTTGTGTCACTCACCTTGTGCCACTTGCATTATGCCACTCGCCCCATGCAAGTCACCTTCTTCCAGTACCTATAAAATTTTATTGATAATTTCAGTGGAAAAAAAGAAAAAATTGCCATGTTTTGAAAAATTTTCTTCGAAAATTTAAAAAATTTGCCCCAAAGTTTATACACTTTTCACAATGATTCACCCCAATTTGATAAATACTTTTTCGGTACTACCCTATATGCATAACCATATCATAAACACTCATGGATGGTTTAACCAGAAACACTATAATAATAAAATGATAACTAATTTTGGAGTAATCCGAGTTGGAGCTTGGAGTGGGTTGGAGCCCACAAATAGAAATTTGGATTTGAATTATAAATCAAGCTAGGCCTTACATTCTGAGTTGGTGCTTGAATGTACATGTGGAGTAGGTGCTCCCATGATGGTGAAAGAATACATTTTTATAATGAACTTAATTGATTCGTTTATATAACAAAAGTGATGCCCTAAATTAAAAGGGTGATCATATAAATCTTGAGAGGTATAAGGGAAAATAATTCTTCTTAAGATGTCTATTCCAAGGATTGTGTAAGTTTGATCACGTGTAGTGATTTTGTTATCTTAGTGGCCCCATCAAGGAGATGTGGGTAGGAACTAAGATTGATGATTAACCATTGGTGTGGTTATTTCATCTATGATGGTTTTCCATTGGTGTGGTTCTCCATCTTCAAGGAATTTATCTACATACTAGTCTTGGTGGATAGTATGGTGAAGGGTGATTCCCTTTGGTGAGGGATAAAAACCTAACGCTTTGGTGAGCATTCTCATACCTGAGTGGTATGAGGATTTTTGTAGAAGTTGGTCACTTCTACTCAAGAGTGACTCTGACCAAGTCTTAATATCTCTTGATGATGATTGCCTTGGAAAATTACAGTCCAGTTGGAATAACTTTGTCTTAGATCATGATTATGTCCCTTACTCTTTGGAAGATAAATGATGAAAAAAAAATTAAAGAGGATGAGTAGTAACAATTGGGGTTGTTATAGTTGGTATCAAATCCTAGACTAACTAATGGATTCTAGTTAGATCTAGGTTAGCAAAATATTTGGGCAAGAAGAACCATAAGTCAGTTCAGATCCACTGAAGGATCACTTGAACTATGATTGTCAAACTATTATGGACAACTTAAATGAATATAGCCATGTATATAAATGAAACCTTATGGGATACAAGTGTAAAGTAAACCATGTAAGTTAATTGAAAACTAAATATTGGAAATTTAAGATCAAGATATAAAAGAAACAATGTTTTCTTTATTTTTATTCTTGATCAATTTTATGATACACTCTAGATTTTCCAACCAAAAGCTATGGTGTAACAGCAGAGAAAGTCATCCAACAACACCAGAACCTGAAAACCTCGGTATGTTGAAGGAGAACAAGGATGGTGAAACTTCACATCTAAGCATGGAAATCTTCCAAATCTCACTAGACATGTTTCAAACATGAGAATTAGGGAAATCCACCAAGTAAGCTCTAGAATCCCAAGTATCACCACCACCTGTAGCTTTTTCAACCTCCCAAGTATTCTGAATTCGTAAAAAAATATGCCACTCGATCACCCGGGTGGTGGTTGAATGTAATAAGGTGTGTTATGCTATTTAAAATGGGAACTAACCACTATGTCATGTATGTGGTATTATTTTCATAAGAAAACTAGAATATAAACCTACAATAGTTGGTTGAAGCATAGAAAAACCTATGTTAAGAAATTCTAGTAGCAGTGTGATAGTGAATGATCACAAGTATATCAAACCTAATCAGTGATGAGCTGAGTTGATGACTAGATAAATAATATCTAAAAATAGATAAAAGCATATTTTATATTATTGATTAAAGAGATGAAGCAGTTTCTGGATACAAATATGGTCATTGGCCAGAAGAAGGAATTGAACATATTGGAAATGGTGAGAGGAGGCAAGATAAAAGAAAAACCACCATACTTGAACCCATGGTCATGGTCGCAATATTACCACCTAAAATATCACCAAACATATTTGAAGCTTTTGAATTGATACCAACACCACCGCCATCATAGAGTAATAAGCCACCCAACCACCTAGGTGGTAGTCAGGTTTAATTGTGTGCTGAACATTATTTAAATATAGAATAGTCTCCCTACCCAATGCATGTGGTAAAAAAAAGGAGTTTGCATATATTAAACCATTGTTAAATCGAACATCAAAGATATAATTAAGTTAGTCCAAGATGATACAAGATTAACTATAAATACTTAAAAACTCTACCATGTGATAATAAAGTCAATGTTGGTATACTATACGGTAATGACATCATGTGATAGGTGCACATTGTCAACAAAATAATAAAGTATAAATTTGAAGATAGTTCTTGCATAAGTATGTACAAAAACATCCGATGGAGTCATTGAAGGGTCGATGATGGGACATTATGCAAGCTATAAATTGTAATGGAATGGCATGTGTGTCATGATTATGTATTCTAAGGAACATCATAGGAGGTTACATCCTTGGAAACTAGACAAGAATCAAATAACTCAAGATGATTGATTCGTGAATCTACAAAAGTGAATAGACCTAAAAACACTATCAAGCAAATAAAATCAAGGTAATAACTTCAACATCACATAATGGATAAAATGATGTAGAGTTTTTTTTTTTTATTTACATGGTGGAATCGATAGCCGCCATGAATCCGGGCAGGTTGTCCAGCTTTTATGGCCACCACAGTATTCTGTGTTGTCCACCATGGAATCCGCCACACAGATCTTCATGTAGTCTGCCCCTATAACCACCATGCCACAATCATTTTAAACCTTTTACGCCACTGAAAGCACCAGGAAAGGTACAATCGTTCAGTCCAAAAAATGATGTAGATTTGTAACTAAGAAATTTATGTTATATTCGGTTAAATAATTAACCTATCCATTATTCATGGTAGTGAATACCATATTGCTCATATTAGGGTTTACCCTAATAATACTGATGATCTCAAGAATGAACACCATAGTGTGTCTTGTAATCCTCTTACTTCTGGTAGTCGATCTATTGGTACACACTTTTTGAGTGATGGCTTCTAATAATGCTAGAACTGATAGCGATGACCATGCATAGGCAAAAGAAATCTAGTCATTAAAGATCATTAGGGCATGACATACACTAAGAATGATCTATCATAATGCCAGCGATAAACTGAATGTAAGTGATTGGCAATGGCTAAAAGAAGTTGGATTGGAAGGAGTAGCTCAACTAGAGCCAGTACGTGTGGACAGGTGTTATCTGTTAGCACTAGTTGAAATATGGGATCCTAGTAGAGGGACATTCTAGTTATCCACTAGAGAAATGACTATTACATTAGAATATGTGTACCAGATATATCGTATACCACTAGAGGGCTACACAGTGATCATTGCTAATAAAGAAAAAAGGGGCATATTTTGGAAAGAATATTCAAAATAGAATTGAGAAGCGTGAACTTTGATAAGGGTGGTATAGCATATGAACTGCACTATGTGAAGGGTAGTTTGACACATAGGTATGCTATAATAATTGAGCTCTTATAAGGTGTCATTTTTCTTGAATCAAGAGGTGCATGATTTTCCTAGAATTTGTTGGGAATAGTGAAAGATTTAGTTGAGGACTCAGTTGTATATGCATAGGCACCAACATTGTTGGCTTAAACCTAGAGAGAGTTGTTTGAATTATGAATGAAAATGAAAACCATATTGAGTTGTAGTACTCCACTACAAATCTTGGCATGAGAACACATAGTAGTTGCAAGACCTCAAGGTCTACCTTATGATGCACAATTTATGGGGCTAGAGATGCCATATATATTAAGGTGATAAAGGGAAAAGGAGTGTGCTAATCACATACCACTTGGTAATAGAGAATGATTCTGATCTATTTTGGAGAATTTACAATCTTGAGATGTTATTTGGAGACCTTGGAGAGATGGCCCACTTTGGGCAGAATATGGATTATAACTTGCTCATGTAAGACAAGCAAGGTGGTTAATCGAACATACAAGTATGCAATATGAGTATTTTTAGTATACTCGGGTATTGCAATAGTTTAGTATTATGCAAAAGATATTGGACCCATCCATGGTTTATATAAGGAAGGGATGAACAATAGTGATACCTCCACCAATGGAACCGTTTGCCTTAGAACTCGATGAGGCTATATGGAAACTAGAAGAGGATGATGCTGACATAACCCCTGACTATGATATTTGGTGGGCTACAAAATGGTAACACCAAGAGGAATATTTTGGTGATGAGGAAGAAGACAATAGAGAAATAGCCAAGGCAATTGAGGAGAATCATTCATATAGAAATGGAAATGAGGAAGAAACTACTAGAATATGTGTACATCAATGGGTGGATACATAAGCAGGACCATCCAACATAGGAGGATATGAACCTGTGAGAAAAGTGCAACATGAAGTGGAAGCACTGAAGGAACGAATTTGATTGTTAGATACCCAACAGTTGAAGTTAGTAGACAAATGGACACAATAAAAGTTTAGGTTAGAGACTGATAGATAAGTTTCCATTTTAGAGTAGGAGAGGCTTTGACTAGATTTAGCATAAATGCACTACTAGAGGGATACAACAGTAGCAGCATTGCATGCAAATAATGCACAGTTACGACAAGCAAGGGATGACTACAGAGGTGCATTCTTGAATTTCTATTTTGATGCACTCATAAGCCATGTTTTACTCTTCCCATATCAATCAGTTGTTGGTGTATAGTGTGAACATGGGAGTACAACTTGAGCAACTCAAACAACAACCTAGAATAGAACTCAGATCACTTCTCAAGAAATTTCTCCAACTTCTCAAACTAATAATGCTATGCAAAATAGATGTTTTTTTGCTTTAAGTATATGGTACTACTGATATTTTATATTTTATAGGTCTAGGTTCTCTCATGGATGGAAGACATTCCTTACCATCAATAATGAGATGCTGAAAGTAAAAGAAAAATATAATGACTCAGGTTGTAAAATAGAGGGATTAATACTAGTTTTGTAAGGTTTATGTACTCACTAAGGTAATTGTTCAAAACACAGAGGACTGTGTTTAATCCAAGGGGGTGTATGTCATAGCCTGTCCCCATGGATCCTTTCCAAAATGCTACTAGTTAATTAGGGGGATGATTTATTGACCAAAAAAAGGGGTATAGAACCTAAATAATACTATAAATTCCAACTAGGGAATTTTGTAAAATTTAGAGAAGGATTTATTATCTTTTAAAATAGATAATTTAAAGTAATTTAATCAAGGGATAAATAAAGCCTTGGTGAAATATGAAATAGAAAATAACATTTTACCAAAATTTACTACAATATAGTAAATTGGGGGTAAATAACCTAATTATGTTACAATTAGGTACTCACCAAGCTTGTCCAATTTTAATTGGACTAAAAAGGATTCTAGAATTTTTAAACAAAATATGAATTATCCTATTGTTTGAAAATCTATCCTTATTTTCTACATGGCCTATTTTCATTAATGGAAAATAGGTGGAGATTCTTTTCTTTGTCACTATTAGTCCTAATTCTACAACTAACCTAATCTCTAATAATAGTGTTAGTTGGTAATTATCTCTAGAAAACAAGGCCACCTACTCTTGGTGGACTCTTTTCTACTCTTTGAATTTTTCCTCCACAAGAAATGTCTTATTTGAATAAAGGCATATTTCAAAAAAACCACTATTTGGCTCATGTGAGGAGAATTTTTTCCTATAAATTAAGTACATCTTGGAATAAATGGATGGAGGAAGTCTAGGAAGCCTAGGGAGTATGCTCTCCACCTTGGTGGATCAAAAACCATAAGGTTTGGAAAGACTTCCTAAATTGTAGAAGAGGATAGCAAACTGGAGAAGGGGAAGAAGAATGAGAAGCAAGAATATTATGAGTTAGTAAGTATGCCTAGAAAAATTTTTGGGCTAGATTCTACTTTGCTTAAACTATACTTTCAATAGAATTTGCATAGAGTAAGGATAGCTTAAATTAAATCATGTTGTAACTAGTTCAAGAACTATTTTTCCACTGCTTATTGTTAGAAGGATCAAGAGGACATTTGCTTAGATCAAAATAATATCTTAATGATTGATCCTAGTTTTATTGATTGGTATTACTTCTTTTTGGGGTGAATAACGACTATAATCAACCTACCCTTATCCTTCATTACAAAAACCTCCCCTACATATATCTGGCCTTGATATCCAAATTTGGCACTGCCTATACCATATCTTAAGACTTTCATCTTATTCACATAGATGGTAGTATCCTCTTTTCATGGCGGGCACTATTTTAACCTCAAAAACTCACCTAATATTCCCATCCCTAGTTGAACAATGCCTCTAAGCTAGTCAAATTAATAAATGTTACAACATGGCAATGGCATGATTAGTGTTACTTTCAAACCTTTAATACCAAGAGTTTATTTACCCCTAGATAACCTATAAGATCACAGTGGTGAACCTTATGCCTATCCCAACTAGCAACAGAGATTTAACGGTATTCTACTTTTGAAAGTCATCTATCTACATGACATTGTACACTGTAGCTTTGATCCAAATTTGGAAAAAAAGATGATATTATGGGAAATACATGAATGAATTCTTTGTAGATACAATATATGAATAATATATGTATAAAGCAAGACCTTACCATAATAAAGGTAGTATGTATAAATTTATAACTATAACCAAATGAGAGGTTTGAATGTTCATCACAATGCTTGCCATTGTTGAACAAGTGATTAGATTTGAGGAAAACCTACCCATTCTCGGGGCTATTTTGCCTTTATTCCACACTCCACGTATTGTAAAAATGAAATACCTTGAATTGAAGAACCACTATATGCATATCAATTATCACAATCAGTGAGAGATGTGCCACATAGCTAATTCATAGTTTACTCATTGTTAACCCGACCATATTCTTTCTCCTTCATATCCTGGTCACTTCAGGTTGGGCCACCAAGTATATATATACCTCTAAAATTAATAGTGCCATGGAAATTAGGATTGACCCTCTAATTTTGGTAGCCAATTGTTTTATGTGGTCTCGCTATGATCCTATGGATGGTAATATCACTATGTGGCGAAAGAGGAATCAGTTGTGGATCAATATATACTGATATATTGGGTCAATGACACAATGATTTATTATGATGTAAACCAATAGGTTGTATAATTAAAGTTATCCTTTGATCATTTCAAGATGATGTGCACTACAATAATTAGGAAGATTAATGTTTGTTAATAAAATTAACTCGATCGACCTTCAAACAAAGAAAAACTTTGGTAATTTTTTTTACCATTGTTTTTTGGGTCAAAAAGGATCGATGTTAGTAGAGCTTCTCTTTTAAGAAGGGATTTATTAAGTTTCATCTACAAAGATATTCATAGATATTCACTTATATTACCACTATACTATAGTGATGTGTGAGCAATAAATTAACGAAATTGTTTTGATAAGCTTTATCATAACTAAACTAAACTTTTAGAATTATTTAAACCTTGGGTAATTGACCGATGCAAAAAACACACTCATTTTTGGTTGAATTACCATTTAAGGTCACTATGTATCATGGTCAATGGTTTAATTTATGATTATAAGGTATACTAAAATAAATGGTTTAGTTTTATACCTACATAGTAAATGGTTTAATGGTATGGTTGGTTTGAATGTTATTACATATGGTAGACATAAGAAAAGCGACAAAAAGGAGGGTGACTTGGGTTTTTTCAATTATGTTATAAGTAGATGACCAAGAAATAAAATTACTTATAGAGTTCTCTTAATAAATGAAAGAATATTTAAAGACTTATAAGATACTTTAATATATTCTGTGTGAAAGGCAAATAGGGATTAGATGGTTTAATTCAAATAGGGAATAATTATGTTTAGTTTTTATTTCTAAATGAAAATAATGATTATTAATGAATTAAAGGTATGGGACTTTAATTCATTGGTTGATTTTGTATCAATCATGGAGGATGAATAAGAGGAATTCATTCTTGAGAGAATTATGGGATTCTTTCCTTGCTAATTTAATAAATATTCTTCTTAATATGTGTCCAATGATCATTCATATACAAGTGTAGCTAACTAAGATTCTATGAAATTCTTATGTAATTCCATAGATGGCTTAGATAAAGGGAATTGGTATTTCCTTATTTGCATCATGGATTGTGAAGAGACCCATTGTTTCTCTAAACATGTATAGTAATACAACAAAAGATTCAGGAGATGCCTTTCTAAATTGTAACTATCACATTATTGGTTTATGAATAAGAGGAGTAAGACATATTTTGGAGGCTAGGTTTATCCCCCATAAGGGTTCCCAGGATAAATATGTGTCACTACATTTGTGGTTTGATGTTTCTTGTGAATGCCACATTTACCTTCAATATGTCATTGATTACATTATAAATTGATATTAGTAAGATGTTATTTGCTTGATGAATATGCAATCTTTTAGATCAATATGACAATGCTTATAATTTGTTAATTACTATTCAATCTAAAGTCAAGTTATGATGCAAGGAATGTATGCTTTTCTCTAATATTTTTTTGATTTTAAGAATTATGAATATGAAATTTATTTTCTAAAATATTATTGATTAAATGAATTGTGAATTATGTAATAAGCTAGATTTACCTTTCAATGAGTAGTATTTGATATATTCAATTGTTGGGTAGATTCAAAAAGTATGATGTAATGAAATATATGCCTTGCTCAAATGGTTATCTCATGTTATTTACCTTTCAATGAGATATTTATTTTGTAAATAATCTCAAGGATTATAATGTAATGGGTTCTATACTTTAATGGTTAATTGAAATATGTTGTGCTAATCACTTCATAAACACTCATGGATGGTTTAACCAGAAACACTATAATAATAAAATGATAACTAATTTTATAGTAATATGAGTTGGAGCTCAGAGTGGGTTGGAGCCCACAAATAACAATTTGGACTTGAATTGTAGCTCAAGCTAGGCCTTACATTCTGATTTGGTGCTCGAATGTACATGTGGAGTAGGTGCTCCCATGATGGTGAAAGAATACCTTTTTGTAATGAACTTAATTGATTAATTTATATAAAAAAAGGGATGCCCTAAATGAAAAGGGTGATCAAATAAATCCCAAGAGGTATAAGGGAATATAATCATGCTTAAGATATCTATTCCAAGGATTGTGTAAGTTTGATCATATGTAGTGATTCTGTTATCTTAGTGGCCCCATCAAGGAGATGTGGGTAGGAACTAAGATTGATGATTAACCATTGGTGTGGTTATTTCATATATGATGGTTTTCCATTGGTGTGGTTATCCATCTTCAAGGTATTCACCTACATACTAGTCTTGGTGGATAGTATGGTGAAGGGCGATTCCATTTGGTAAGGGATAAAAACCTAACACTTTGGTGAGTGTCCTCATACCTAAGTGGTATGAGGGTCTTTGTAGAAGTTGGTCACTTATACTCAAAAGTGACTCTGAAAAAGTCTCAATATCTCTTGATGATTATTACCTTGGAAACTTATAGTCCATTTGGAATAACTTTGTCTTAGATCATGATTATGTCCCTTACTCTTTGGAAGATAAATAAATGATGAAAAAAATAAAAATAAACTTGGAGAGGATGAGTAGTAACAATTGGGGGTGTTACATGTGGGGAGTTAAAAATTCCCCCTATCTACATCTCACATCTCTACCAAGGTAGATAGGTAACCCTCATTGGTCTTCACTACATCCAATCAGGCTACCTCCACTAGCCCCACATCCTCTAACAACTCCCACTCCTCATTTAAAACTACCTTCCTCATCTCAGGGATGTAAAGTGAGAATTGATGCTAAGCCTCCAAAATCCTAAGCTGCAGCACAACACAAAATGTTTGTTAATAATTTTACAAAAAAAACAATAAAACTTTGCACAATACAAAAGCATAATAAACAAGGTGTTACCTTAGCAACTCATGCCCTAGTTGTAGCCCCAGCCTTTGCACCATCTTCCTCCACCACCATAGCTTTCATGCTCCAAACACCTCACCTCACTTCACTCCACTCTCCCATATGTAGCTTCTCAAACTTCCAAATGCATAAATGAGCTTGGTTTCTCTTCCTGACAGTTATTTATAATTGTTTCAGGCACCTTGAGATGCCCATGGAAATTTGCATAGTTCCCAAACATTGGCAGACATTTCTGTAGACTAGAAGCGCCAATGGCCGTTTGGTGTCAAATTGCACAAAAGATCAAATTTTTACAAAACAATGGCTTCTCCCAACCAAATCACTCCAAATTTCATCCATGCATTCATTTCATCATTTTATCAGGTTTTGTGAATATTTCAACTAATCTAGAGGTATAATTTTTATTTTGATCACATATTGCAAATTTGCCAAGTTACAAAAGCACCCCAAAATGGTCCAAATATTCACAAAAAAATAATTATCATCATTTTAATCATTCATACATCATCACATTATTATTTTCACATTTGCCAAGTTCCAAATGACATTCAAGTGAATCTCGTATATAGTGGGTTTTTCTATATACTTGGTGATTGTAGTGATTTGCATCCATGCAATTTGATAAGATGAAAGATCTACCATAAGAACACTTGGTCATTTTCATCATCACATATCTCCTTTCTCAAAAGCATAATCATATTTGGTACTTCACATTTTGCATGAAACCTTTCCAAGAACAATTTGCACAAAAGTTGTCATTGATGGCCTAGTTCATGGGGCTAAAACATGGACAAAATCAAATTTTATCATTACAAATTTCCTTGACAGTCATCATAGCAACTAGCTTTATCTAGGGTGATTGGTTTTGATCCTATAAATTATCTAACAATCACTAGCTGGCCCTCCAAAGTTGACTACTTTTACTCTTTACATTTTTCATATTTGCATATCAATGACGTCGAAAGGAAAAATGTTTCAACAACATCAAATCACCCCAAATTTGGGGTAACCACATTTAGTTTTGACTTTCCCATAATGGGATACATCTTACATAATCATGGTATCCGCACTTGGCAAAAATTCCTTCATATGTTGGGGCAAAAATAGACACATTTTGCATCTCATATCACACAAATCCCTTCATTTGTTGGGGTAAAAATAGATACATTTTGCATCTCATATCATACAAATACCTTCATCTATTGGGGAAAAAATAGATGCATCATACTAACACTCCCCTTCCCACCATTGGAGCAAAAACGGTATCATGTTTTCATCATTCATTTGCACATATTTTTCAATTGGCTCGTGAGATTCATCCCCAAACTCATTCACCAATTGAGGGGGTAAGCTATGAAAATTCAAATTATTTCATTATTTTGTCTTCAAGCTCATGTTCCACACCCCAAGATAATATGCTTATGCACCTATCCAAAACATGTGTCTCATATTTTTGCACTCCATTGTGTTTCACGCAATGCAGTACAAAAAGGGGCATCTGTAGACACGAAAACCTAGCCACTTGTCCTCCATCCATGCTTGCCCACCATTTTAACCTACTATTCACATATATGTATTTTATATAGATTTAATATTAATACTTTATAGATTATATTTTATATAAATTTAATTAATATATATTTACATAAGTGAATTAATCCCAACTATCCGATTTTATTTAATCTTGTCCACCCATTCACATCAATCCATGCCACACCCTAAATTTAATATCCACCCTCTGATGTGTTTTTATCTTAGCCACATAATTAGTGTCATTGAAACCCTAGCATGCCCTATCTTGGATTATAAATAGAAGCTATTTTGATGGCTTAATCTCTAAGTTTTCTAAGTTTTCATTGCCTAAATTCCTAAGTAATTCACATCCTAAAATTCCTTGAGTTTCATCTTCCCTTAGAGTTTCCAAGCACTTCTACCTCCCTCCTCAGTCATCGTAACCCTCATATCCCTAGCCACTCATTTCTCCTCACTAGATCTGCTTTTGTAGAATCTTTCCTCATCCATCGAACACCTTCGAGTGCTTTCTATCATCACCAAGAACCTCTGGGCACCTCCCTATTAGTCTTGAGTGCCCATGGGCATTTCTTGTAGGTTCCAGGAACCCATGGTAATTTTACATAAGCATTCTAAAGACCTCATAGCATTCGAGTAATGTTAGGGCATCAAATTGCCTACCACCTACAATAAAATTTCATAAATCAAAAGATAGCAAGCAAAGTAAGGTAAAGCTACTGGTTATTGATTTCATTTTATGCATTTTCATACCATTTGCAGTATTTAGTTAGGGTTTTATCATTTCTTATAGAGGGCCTCACATTATGGAGCCCTCACAGGTATTACTAACTATTTTTTTGTGTCATTGTGTGCAGAGCTAAAGGTACTACATCAACATTGGATAACTGTTTAATATGGAGTGGCCCGACATCGGATATCAAGAAGCCCACTCAATTCTATTGGGAGAAAGACACACCTAAAGACACCACAACCTTGTTTGTTAGGGTTTCGAAGAACCCTAACCCCTGTAAAATTGTATAAAAAAGGATTCAAGGATCCACATTGTAACAATGGAGTTTTTAGGCTTCCCCTGTTAATATAAGAATATCTATTGTGCAATTCTAGTTTCCTTGTGTTTTATTTATATAGCATTATTTGGTGTTGCATTTTTAGCTCCTACAATACCATTGACCAAATGAATAACCAGCTTAGTAAATTCAATGAGTAAATAAAGTTTGCTTACACCTATCTAGTATTTTTTATTCTATACTAGAAGGGATAGTTTCCAATTCTTCAAATAAAAGAGATAAGATTATATGGGAACCCTATTTTAGCAATAAAATGCACTAATGTACCTTTCCAAGAAGTGGTTACAACATCATACTACTTCTATGATGAAGTGTAGAATATTGAGGGTGGTCAATGACCTAGCGATGTGGGTCACCTTAAATCCTAAGATATATGACCTTAATTACAAATGAAATACAAGTATTGGTAGAATTTATTTAACCCTCATCTAAAAATCCAAAAAAGGCAATCTACTTCAACATCATGTTGGAGTTATATCTATTCAAATATGATATCCAGATGATTCTATTAAGAATTGTAGCTATGCTTAGAGAGAGATTAGAAACTTATGTATATGAAGAACACATTACCCTCATCCATGTAGTTGATACATACCTAGGATACTCCCATAGGATTTATTATACACAATAATTCATCAACTAAATGGATAATTAGCATAGGTAATTTAGAGAAGGAAAAAGTTTACTTACTTCTATCTAGTCTAGCTGATTTTATAATAGAAGGACTAGTTCCCAATGCTTCAACTAAATCAAATAGGATCATATAGGTAACCTCTTCTAGTGGTGGAGTGTATTGACATACCTTTCCAAGAAGTGGATAAAACATCATACTACTTATTTGATGAAGTGTATAATGTAATAATGGAAAATATGAAGGGGAAGGCTCCAAGGATATCAAAAAAGGTTAGAAAGCTATTGAAGTCAAACAAATGGATAAATGAGGACTTCTACATGGAAAATTCATGTTCCTTCACTAAAATCTATGGATTTTTATCCATTCCTTTTAATTTTCCAATGTTTATGCTATATTGCATGTTCAAAATTGAATATGCTAGTTAATTTGATTACATGGTGTAGACACCAAAATCTAGCCACTTGTCATCCACATGCATTATCCAATCACAACCATAAATTATTTATTTATATATAAATATAAATATTTTATATATTTCAACTTGATCTTTGTAACACATCAAAGTTATAATCTTAGCCATTCATCATGTTTTAATCTTGGTCACTCGTTGGTGTCATAAAAATCGTGACGTGTTGAAGGAAAGTTATAAAATATTATTCACTTTTGTGAATGAGGATTAAGTATTTCATTAAATGATAAAGTTATTAATCAATTAGAGGTTTAATCATAGAACATCATAGTCTTTCATTCTTCCCTGTCCAAACCCTAGCATTCTGCTATCGCATCCCCTCCTCTTTGTCATTGTATATTCCCTTACTATCACCATAAACCCTTGCAAAATAGATCTAAGGTTCTGTAGCACTCCACCATCACCTTAAAATGCCTCTCAGCATCCCATTAATATTTTTGAGCATTCCAAGAACACTGCAGGGCATTCACAACCCTTCTAGAATGCTCCAGGGTGATTTTCTAGCCTTCGATTTGCTATCAACAAATCTTCAAACACTCATAGTTGTTTGCATGACTACATATCATAGAAAAAAAAGTGTGAACTAGATAAATTTGATATTATTTGATAATTTAAAAGGTATTCTTGCATTTACAACTTACATTTCCTATGTTTCACTTGCATTTCATGATTTTTGCACCTAGGGTTTTAGTAGATTTGATTTTATAGAGGGTCTCACATAGTGGAGCCCTTGCATATGCTATTGACATTTTATGGTGTTTTTGATCTCATTTTTATTTTATAGGATATATATTATTGAAGGTTGTTGCATCTAGGGTGGTCCTGTATGGATACTCAAGCCCACCCACAACTTGTTTGGATTAAAAGTCGATCAAGATACACCATTATTTATTGTAACGAGGGGTTTCAAACCCTCACATCTGTAATATTGTATCAGAATCAATAAAGTGAATTGTAACCCAATTATTTAGGGCATACATGTTGTACAATATGGATATTCAAGCTCCAAAAGTTCCATTATAATAATATCTTTCATTTTGTGCAATACTATGTCCTTTGCTTTTATATATTGCTTTGTAGGTGTTAGTCAATTTTTGCTTTACACATGGATGGTATTCTAGGGGGCAGAATGAGACCACCTTATTCTTGCTTAAGTAGTTGACCATGTAAATCTAATGTATCTTATAAGGGTTCCATAAGATATTAGAGGAAAAGTTAAGATAATTGCGGTTGGACTAATTCTAGGATGTGCGATCTTATGACCCAATCAAGTACAATAGAAAGAAATTGAAGGCTAAGTATTTGAACACCTTCTTACACACATGAGAAGATATATTGCATATAGAAACCCTAGAAATGAATTAGCACTATCCACCTTGGGAATTGCATCAACATATAAAGATAAATTATGAGAATGGTACTATAACCCTTTAGATTAGTACACCTATATCAAGGTAAAGGGAAACTTTAATTCCAACTTCAAAATAAATCACCAAACACTAGGACCCTTGTAGAAATTTGTTTACTTTGATTAAAACACATACTCATATAGAAGAGGAAGATGTATGAAATAAGGACATCAAAGTGGACAATATAGGATGGCATATTTGACAAATAAGTTTCTACCATTTGGGATACGAGAATCTTGAGGAGTGTAAAGAGAACTACGATAATAGGAGAAATACTAGAATTCACTTCAACCCACCAATATCATCTCATGCCTTTACTTCTAATATTTTTATATTTTTGTACCATCTACACTACCAATTATTAGCTCTATGGTGCAAAATAAAATAGAGAGAAAATAGAATTTAAAGGGTAATGCCTATGGGTCTATATTTTATAATATAGTAGTAGCATAACAACAAAAATGGTAGACACATTAGATAATGGATGGGGAAATCCCCTAAGGAGGAGCTCCTCCTAGTTTGGAAAATATTAAAATAGTAATCACCTCTATGTTCACTTCTACTTCCTTCCACTCACCATCATTTTTGCTTCTTTCTCTTCTCCTATCCCTTGTTTAATATTTCTCTCACCATCCATGAGTGCATTCTATAGTTCTATTGGATCCACCCTATATCCAGATGGAACATTTACTCTTGGAACTAATTTTATCACATCATTATATAACTATCATTTCAATTTTTCATCACATGACCATTAGTGTCATACTCATCAACTTTATCATTAGTATCCTTCCTAGTAGAATCTCTAGCATTGTTGGTATCAAAAGTAGCCCTCTCTATATAATCATAATTTACTTCCATATCTATGTAACTCACTCCACCCATTATCTCATCTCACTTATGTCATCCCCCATACCAAATAAAACTACTACTACAAGTAGTGATGTTTGCCATTCCAACTTCTATGACGAAGTTTAAAAAACAACTCCAAAAGCCAATGAAATAATAGTATATAGCAAGGATTTCATATAGAATATTGCATGTGAGCCTAAGGGCATAGACATATAAACTAAATTTTAATTTCTTATAATTAAATAGAGGTTGAAAATAATAATTGAGAGACAAAAATTCTTAGAATATAATATTAATGTAATTATAGTGAGCATCTAGAGGAAATAAAATCCTCATTATTGATGTAGCAAATAACTCTTCCAATACTACTACATCTCCTACCGGATTTATTGCTAGGGTATATAAGCTAGATATAATACAAATATATCTATATCAAATGATTCAAATCATAAAGCATTGAAGAAGAATAATGTAAAGCTTGAAGCCAAGTTATCCCATTAAATATTTAGGAGTAACTCTAGCTAGAAATGAGGCTTTAAAGAAATACACTATTGAGAAAAAATAGTTTAAGAAGTGATTTGAGGACCTTAAATCCTATCTTGACATGGCTAGTAATAAAATCCAATAGTTGGAAGATCTTTCATAATAGCTTACATAGGGGTAAGACTAGTTGAGAAAGTAGAGTGAACAAGAAAAACCCCAACTAGAAGGTCAAATGATACAAATACAAGAGGTCCAACAAGTGAGTGATCATAATATTGATGATCTCCAAAAATAAATAACGATGCTTGAATAGGGAGAAATAACTATCGACTTAATAAAATCCTTCGATGTTCATAGGGTGAAGGCCCTTTAGGACAACATTAAAATAGAAGTTATGAATACAAAAGGGTACTTCTATTTTATATCATACATAAAGTATAGTCTAAATCAAGTGATAAATACCATAAAAATACTAAATAGCAATTGGCTATGAAGGATAGATTCCCAAATATAGCTAGGAATAAACTAAAAGGGCATGATCAAGAAACTTAATAATATCCTCGACACTCAAAAAGACCTATATTACTATAAAGACACATTAGCCTCTTTAAAATTTCCAATGCAAAAAATAAAGAACACATTTTCTTCTCCATGTATTTGATATATACTTAGGACACTCCTAGTTGATTAATCATCTCCAATACATCATTGAAAATATGGATAATAAAAACAAGAAATTCAAGGAGGAAATAAAACTTACATACACCTCTTGTCTAGACTAGTTGATTCTATACCATTTACTATAGGAGATACCTAAGGAGTGCAAATAGGGCTAGGGCAATAGGATAAGTACTATAAATACCTTCAATCCTAACAATTATACCTTGTACCTATAAATCTAATATTGTTTTATCTATTACACCATATGTGTATAAATTATTAGCCATATTGTTCAAGATATAACAAGAGAGAGGTAGTAGTAGTTAAAGGGTGATGCTCGTAGGTCTATGTTTGAGAAGGTCATGGTAGCACAACAATAATATTGGTAGACACCTTAGATCATAGAGGAGGACATTATCTGAGGAACCCTTACTATATTGAGAACTATTAGAGTAGTGTCCACCATTAATTTTACTTTTTCCTCCCTTTCACTCTCTATTACTCTTGTTTTTTTCTCTTCCCCCATCCATTATTTTTTTGCACTTCCCTCACCATATACCAATGTAACCCATGGTTTTCCTAGATGAATATTATCTCTAACTACCACATTTTATCTTAAAACCACTTTGATCATCTCATTTACATCACCCTTCATACAAGTTTCCATCACATGACCATTATTGTCATACTCATTAACTTCTTTGTTACTTGTCTCCCTACTAGTAGAATAACTAGCATTGTTTATGTTAGGAGAAACCCCCTCCATATCCACACAAATTAATCCCATATCCATGCAACATGATCCATCCATTATCACATATCCCTCTCATCATCCCCCATACCAAGATAGATTAATCCTATTGTAGGTAACAATATCACCCATTTAAACTTCTATGACCAAGTTTAAAAAGGTAGCTCTAGAAAACAATGTATCCATAGGACCAAGCAAGGCCTTTATATGGAGTGTTGCATGTGATACCAAGTACATAGATGTAGAAAATGCATTTGAATTTCTTGTAATAAAATAGAGGAGGTTAAAATTAAACAATTGAAATATAAAGCCTCTAAAACTCTAGTGTTAATGTAGTCATAGTTGGCATCTAAAGAAAATAAAATATTCATTATAAAAGTAGCAAAGGATGATCCTTCCAACACTATTGCATTCCTTTTTTAATTTACTAATAGGGTGTAAAAGCCATATATAATCCAAATAAATCCATTATAAAATGATTTAGTTTTCTAAGCATTGAAGAGAAGAATTAAGATCTTAAAGTAAAAGTGTTTGAGTTGAAGATTGAGAAGGAGCAAGTCTGGATTGAAAATGGGGCCTTAAGAAAAATACTATTGAAAAATATTAGTTGAAGAAGAAAGTTTTGAATCTCAAATCCTAGGTTGAAATACCTAAAAAATAAAATTAAATACTATAAGATCTCTCATAATAACTTGCATAGGTGCAATACAGAGGAAGTAGAATGAATAATAAAATCCCAAGTAAGAGGCCAAATAAAATAGCTATAAGAGTAACAAAAAGCATGGGGTTAGAATATTAATGAGCTCTAGAAATAAATAGCAATGCTTGAAGAGGGAGAAAAACTATAGATTCAATAAAATACTTTGATGTTCAAATGGTCAAGTTCCTTTAGGATAATATTAAAGTATAAGTGATGAATGTCAAAATGTACTTCTATTTTATAGCATAACCAAACATAGCCTAAATCAAGTGATAGAAATCAATTAAATGAAAGAGCAATTGGATATGAATGAAACATTCTAGGAGGTGCTCAAACATATATCCATGATGTCACCATGATAAGAATGAGAGTCATGGATGGATTGAAAGGATATGGTCAAGAAACTAATGAATATCCCTATCACTCAAAGAGACTTATAAGCCTACAAAGAAACATAAGCCTCTTTAAAATCCCCAATGTAATAAGTAACAAAAAAATTAATTGCTTATCATTACTATACTATTGGATATCTTCAACCCTTAAATAAAACACCTTTATGATGGAATCATTGATGTGATGTTCAAATATGAGAAGGACTAGGCTAAATCTAAAGATGCAATCGAGCAATACAAAAAATTGGATCCACTTTTTTCCAAGTTGCAAGAGTTAATAAAGAAGCAACATTAGTTATCAAAAAACTTCTAAAAGGAGATAAGTAGATGAATTGACACCATTCAACTACTAGGATATAAAGAAAGGTATAAGCTATTAGAGATACCTCCATGAAAGTAGAATAGTGATAACCCCAATTTTAAATTTTTATGGTAGGGATTTCAATTTTAAAGACTATGCCCAAGGTCAAAGGTAATATTATGAATATTTCAATAATTGAGCTTGTCTCTTTGTGAAGTGGATATAAATATAGTTACTAATAACTATATTAGAATTCATGACTTTGAAAGGTTACAAGACATTGAAAACAATCAACTAATACCTTCTAAACCACTCAAAATTTGGCTAAAGCAGAGTTTAGTCTTAATTCAATCCATAGGTATTGATTTGTTCCAAGAGTTATCTATTAGTAGAAAGAAGTAGATGAGTTGCAAGAGCAAAGCACTAGGTAATGCTGGTGAATTTCTAGAAAAGTGGAGTGATTTATTCATCTCTTGGACCAAATCACTCATAGAACAAAAAAGGGTTAAAAGTATAAGTGTGAATATTGAGAAAGTATTTGGTAACAACATGTTGGCATGTAATGGTACTATAACTCTTTTTTAAATACTTTTAAACCTTTCTAAGGCATGTAATATTTTGGAGGTGCACCACTGTGTTGGAGATATCTCCAAATTATTAATTTTACTATAATTAATAGTTTATCATTCCATGTAACTTAGAGGTAAAATATTCCTCTAAATAAGAATTAAGATCCATGGGATCCATTTTTAACATCTTTGGTCCACGAGGAATTCATATCTATACTATGTTAAACACACATCGTGATCTTGTAACTCATAAATTTGGTGGGAAAATTTCCTTTTCCTCTCCATTAGCTATACTACTCTTCTAGATTATGTAATGCATGTTAGTGAGGCATAGGCATTTTTCTAATTTGTTGTCCCTCTCACAATTTCATATTAATTGAATAAGATATTTATTTTTATTTAGATTCTTCATGTGTGTATTGATTGTACACTTTTATTAATATGACTATGGTCATATTTACTTTTAATTCCTCGCATTCTATAATTACAGATTTTGTTTTCATGCACTTTAATTTCAATATTTATTTATTTATTTAATTAGATAAGAGAATGGGTTTTGAAAGGTACCCCAAAAATTTTAACAAAAGGAGCTAAAAAATATCTGGACCAAGCCCTAAGGCTAAATCAAGAACACTAAATAAAAATATAAAACTACCTAACACCAACAACATAAAGAGGGAGCACAAAACCTCGTAGGACAAGGACTAGAAAATAAACCAAATAAAATAGAACCTAAATATCAAACCACAAAGTACCATTCAAAAAAATCCATATAAATAGGTCCCCATAGACTACATGGGATCTGACACATCCTTCTAATGCTACACCATTCCTCAAATATCATTGATGAAAGAGATCAAAATATTGAGAGAACCTAGAAATGTCTAATGTTTTTCATATAATTCACTCAATAAAGGCTGGATGCCAAGGGATTCAGATCTTGGATAGGGAAACATATCTTTGGCATCCTTTGAATCCCCTAAGCACTTTGATATTTTCTTCACTAGTAGACTATTTTCTAAATCAGTGACCTCCATCAAAATACGAGAGGTTTCAAACTTCAAAGCATTTAAAGAGAGGCATTTTGAATGACATGTCTGGCCCCCTGATGCCACCAAGGGATACCACCACCTTACTCATAACCTTGGCTTTATCTTTCAAATAGGGGAAGGGAGTCTTCAAACCATCTGAATCAGAATTAAAAGTCACTTTATGACCCATAAGGCATCAAAGGTGGTTCTAAGGGTAGGGGAATTTTTTTGGAATTAAATCTGTCTTAGTGCCTCTTCCATTGAAATACCTCTAGACTTAGCCATGTGTTCAAAATTTAGCAATAATAGGCCTTTATGGATTGGTTCCAACCCTTTCCCTCCCCTCACATCCATCAAATATTTAGCCAAAGAGTGGTAAATAAATGAGGGGATATTCATGAGTCTTTTCCTCTTAAGCTGGTTTAGAAACATCATATGATAGCTATGAATCACCTCCCTATTCATATCCAAGGTAAAATAGTCCATTATCACCAAAATGACATGATTCCAGGGAGCCTTGAGAGCCTTGGCATCATAGCCATTCTGCAACTTTAGTAGATATTCCCCATTATCTAGGAAAAAACTATATTTCCTCTTTAGATAATATTTTAGATGATTGTGGAAGCCACCATGGACTAGCAAACTAGTCACCTCACCCATTAGAACAAAAAAAATAAACTCAAGCCCGTTGGCTTGAACCTAGTTCTTTATCCAAGAGTGTGATAGAATTTTATAAATTCTTTTGTGATGCCCATGAAAGGACTGAAGGCAATCCAAGAGGCCATATTTATGCAAATTTTTCTTCACATCATTGTCTACCACTAATGCATTTGGCTCTAATGGGCTTTTTATATCCTTCTATGCATATATTTGGCCCATTACACACCATCACACACTTAGATAATAGGAATATGAAACCACACTCCCACACCACCTAGAACTGAGGATTGTATCTTTAAAAGGAAATAGCACCCTAGAGAAACCATATATTCTAAGCAGTGAACTTCAATGAGAGTTTGAAGATAATGCCAAGGGCCATTGTGCCACAAAATAAGAGAAAATTTCAAGAAAACACTGTGGAAAGGGTTTGCACTAGAACTCCTAATTAAATAAAAATATTTCAAGCTTGACATCATTTCTGACTAACTAAGTAATATTAAGGTGTTATTTTCCACATGATTTCCATGGGTGGAGATGATAGTTTCCAAACCAAGCTAGGGCCACATAGTTATGATTGAGTCTCTAGGAAAAAACATCCTTGAAATTTTATGAGAAGGATGTTAATGTCAAGAGTAAAACTTATGCTACACCTTTGAATGATTAATAAGAATGCAATTAAGATGGCTAGTGTGGTGACTCAATGTCACCCAAATGACCCAATCATAAGGGAACCACAAAAACTAGTTGTTCCAACCAAACTGCTCCACATTTACATTGGGGTCCCACCAACACAGAAGGAAGAGGTAGTTAGATCTAGACCATACCTATTTAGTAAAACTCCAACCAATCTATAAACCAAGACTAGGGTAACAACAACCAACTCAAGAAAATAAGGTGACTAGGATGATCATCCACTTGAAATATACCTAACCGTAAGACCATCTAGTCCAATCAAGTCTGTAAACCCCTTTACAAATCACAAAATTGATATAGAGGAGGTGGTAACAAAAAGCAACAATGGAAATTCAAATATAAATAATTATTTGAAATGACCAAACCACCTAAGAACACTTGAGCATAAAATTCCCATATCTAAGTGATAACAAAATGGGTAGAGGAGAAGGAAAAATGAAACACATCTCCCATTAGCTTCTTTGACCCACCAACACCAAATCTCAACCCTTATCATCATATATCAATCTATGAAGGTTCTAAGTGAAATTGGAGTTCCAAACCATGTCATTCCTAAGAAAGGCTAATATTTACCATTAGGTCCACCCCTTTATTCCCTTCTCTATAAATGTGTTGAATTTAAACTTCTTCTCTAGAATGCAAAATTCTAATGGCCTCAGAAATCATATTAGCGATCATCCAATTTGGAGGGCTAGAGGAATTGATTAAATTGATAACATTAAGTGAATTTCCTTTGACTATGAATATTTGGAGGCCCATAGATTCAATCAACAATATACCTCAGATCAAGGCTCTAGCCTCTACAAAATGGGAAGATTAGACTAAAAATAATTTAGCATAAACCCCAATTAAATATCCTCTTTCATTTATAATTACTCCACCAGCTCTAGCAAGGCTAGGGTTCCCTTTTTAGGCTCCATAAAATTTAATATTAAACCATCCAATGGGGGGTAGGGGCCATCTCATAAATCTTCTCTAGGTTGAATCAAGGGATCCAACAAGATCAAAATTTGAGGGAAAACTTAACAAGTGCTTCAAATTTTCTTCTTCAAACAAACCACCATCCAAATATGGCATACAAGTAGCCACATTTTCCATCGTGCTCAAGATAATCTTCAAGATCATTTATATTGGGTCTCTTTTGGAATTTTTAAATGCTCTCTGGTTTCTTTCCCACAAAATACCCCAAAAGATATGAGGAAGCAAGAAATTCTAGAACCAAACAAGGTATGAGGACTTAAAAGGAGGTGACCACTATGAATAAAAGTCTAGAAATAGGTTCGGGTAGACCCAATGGATCCCCAAGAAGTGGATAATATGATCCAAAATAGAGGTAGAGAAAGAGCATTGGAAGAAAAGTTACAAACACATTTCCTCTATGGATTCACATAGGTAACATCTTTTGGGGAGGATCATCCTGCTCTTGCAATTATTCTCTAAAGAGAGACATTTATTCTAAATAGCCAACCAATAAAAGATATTAACTTTTATATTCATATGCTTAAACCAAAACTTACAAGGAGGGGTCCAAAGGGGAGGATTAGAATCAAGTAGGATGTATATTGATTTGACTAAAAAGGAGCAATCACTCTCTCCTTTCCAAATTAAAGTATCCTTTAACTCTTGCATATTTAAAACTTTAAGTTTAAGCAAATTAGAAATAGAACTCCAAGCAAGTTCTTCTTCTCTACTATAGTTGGTAGTAGACACTGACTTCCACACTCTCCTACCCTTAATGTGAGTAATGAAATCCACCACCTTAGACCAACCAAGTCTCCTAGTAAGAGGTTCATCTAGCACCATGTTTGGATCTTGTCTCAAGGGATAATCAAGAAGCCAAGGATAATTTTAGAAGTTAGTAGAACTCCCATTTCCCATAATCCATCAAGATCCTTTAGCTAAATCTTCTTTAATTTTTCACACATTCTACTCAAAAATAGAACCCTCCATAGGGAGTGGATCACCCAACAAGCTTCCAAACTGATTCATGTATTCGAGAACAACTTTGTACCACTCTAAATCCCATTTTTTTAGAATTTTCTAGCCCTATTTCATAACCAGTGCTTCATTCATCAGCCGTAGATTTTGGAGACCCAGACCTCCACTAGCCTTTCTAGCACAAACTTGGTTCCAAGAAACAAGATGAAATTTCCTATGGTCCTAAGACCCAGCCCAAAGAAAGGCCTTCTAAATTTGCTCCAATTTGGATAAAACCTTTATGAGGAGTTTGAATATGGACATAAAATAAATGGAAATACTCTAGAGAATAGTTTTGACCATGAGAATATTTCTTGCTTGACTTAACAAAGCAATTTCTAGCTAGTCAACCTCCTCTATAGTCTCTCCACCATTGGGTCCCAAAAATTTCTTGTATTCTTCTAGTAAATAGAGGTAGGCCCAAGTAGGTAGCAAGAAATTCTACTATACTACAACCAAGAATTTTGATGATATTCCTCTATCTAGCTTGAGGAGTGTTTAAAAAATACATCACACTTTTAAGATAATTAATCTTTTGACTAACCGCTTTCTCAAAAGAAATTAGAATTTTCTTCACTACTCTAGCCTGCACCACAAAAGCTAAGAAGGAAAGCAAAGTGTCTTTATCAAATTGGTGGTGAGAGATGGGGTTGACAGAGAGAGCTAGTTTGATGCCTTCAATAGCAGATTCTAATAGAATAGACCTACCTAGGGCTTCAACCATTAGGATGAATAGATAAGGTGATAATGGGTCTCCTTGATGAAGATATTTGAGGCTCTAAAAATAACTAGTAGGGGACTCATTCACTAAAACTAAAAACTCCATAGAGAAAAAACAAGCTCTAATCAATTTGATCCAGTTTTGGTTGAATCTAAATTTAACCAAGACTTTAATCAAAAAATCCCAGGATACTCTATCATATACTTTATTCATATCCAAATTGAGAAATAGACCATGTCTACCACTTTTTTGTATTGAGTGCAATATTTTATGGACCACAATAACTCCATCTAGAATTTTTCTTCTAGCCACAAATCCAATCTAGGTTTTATCAATCAAAAGGGGCATGAGCGGTTTTAGCCTGTTAGTCAAAGTTTTGGAAAGGATCTTATAAATAGTGTTGCATAGGCTAATCAACAAAAACTCACTAAATTTGTTGGCCCTTGTATATTTAGGTAGAAGCACAAGAAATGTGGATTTCACCCCATAAGGAATCAAGTTGTAATTTTGCACAACTCTCACCACCTCATATACCTCATTCCCCACTATGTGCTATAATTTCTAAAAAATAAAGGGTAAAGCCATCTAGGCCGGATGATTTTAAATATCCCATTTCAAAATTAGTAGACTTGATATCTTCATCCTATAATGGAGCTTCAAGGCTCAGATTTATATATCTCAAGACCAGTGTGGGAATAGCTCTTAGAAAAAAAATGGGTTATTTATCCCTGCAATCTCTTGAGCTTAACAAGGAATCAAATAAGGAGACTATATCAGCTCTAATATCTTTAATATCCTCTAAACTAGAGCCATACTATATAATAATTTCACAAATTCAGTTGAAGATCCTATGCCTCAACATTGAAGTGTAAAAATACTTAGTATTTCTATCACCTTAATTTAGCCAAAGGGCCTTAGATTTTTGCTTCCACGATATTTTTTCCCTAGTTAAGGAATTGTGTATGCCAGAAAAAATCTTTCCTTACACCTAGATTCAATTGAGAGACCTTTATATTTCAATTCAAAATCTAGGTCTTTTAGTTGGCTTTTAGTAACATCTTTCTTCTTAAGAATATCACCAAAGACATCTTTATTCCAAAGTTTTAGCTTGCCTTTTACCAATTTAAGCTTGTTGGAAATTTTAGACATACCTACCCCTAAAACTACCTCTGAAGACCATTCCCTAATATTTGCTTCCAACTCGAGATGATAACACTACATAGCCTCAAATTAGAATGACCTAGGAAATAATTCTTATTTTAGGGGAGTTTCAAGCCAAAGCAACTTAGGGTATGATCCCACTTTAGGAAAGGAACTTAAAGAAGCATCACCAAAAAGGGGGATAATTTGCTTGGAGATGAACACCCTATCCAAATTGATAATAATGAGTTGATCCTCTAAATTTTTGTTACTACAAGTGAACCCAGAACCTTTTAGATCCAAGTCCATAAGCTCACATTGGCTAACAAAATTAGAAAAATGTTCTAGGCTTCTTTCACAAGGATAGTTACTACTTTTTATATAAGGGGTATAGATGGGATTTAAAATATCTATCTAAAACCCAAGCTTCATCCTTGAAAATTTCCCTCATCTTGAGTAGTAAGGACCAAAAAGATCTTCTAAAAAGGCCTAAATTCAGGGCATATACATTTGATGTGATCCATATACAATTAAATTTTTACAAAAAAATAATATATTAATAACTCTATTTGAGGAGGAAATAATGTACCCATTTGTTAGCTTTTGATGTAGTATGCAATGGGAGACAACAATCACAATATGTAAAAATAATATGAAAGAAAGTAAATCTACGAGATGACTGAAATATGCTATAAATAGAAATGATGAAAATAAATACAATGTAGCTATGGAGGAAATGAACACTCCATGAATAATGCTACTAGACTACATTGCACTCATCTCCAATATGGATGATTGTATTTGTGCTATGATATTCTATGATTATGATCAATTATTATTATCAATGATATGTTTATGCTATTACATTGAAGCCATTATATAGTAAGATAAGTTCCTTGGCCAACACTCTATCCAGCTATGCAAGGGACAACTTGCACATTGACACTGGTGCATTTATTACATTGCATGAAGCAACTAGGTAACTTCCCCCTAAAGTAATATAATTTCCTAAGTATGTACCTTGGTAGGTACATTTACATTATCCAAATGATGTAATATAATATTATTTATAACGCCCCCTTGTATTACATTATTTGGGTATTGAAGACTTTAGTATTCAATGTGGATCTTCTTCCAATGGATAGCTTTGAATTGGTTCTTCATATTCAGCTACTTCAATATTCATGTCATGGTTTTTAATCTTTTCCAAATATTTATCTCTTGATGTTAGGCATATTTTATGAATTATTATTCTCATGATTTTACATGTCATGAGTGGATCTGAATAGGTTCTTCTCCTTTCATATGTACCTATGTGAGACTTGTTTCTCTATCCTTCATAAGTGTCAACCTTGAGCTCAATGTTAGTTGATCCATATGAAATAAGTTCATGTAGATAGTAGTTTATTCTTTGTATTAATCTCCTTTCATAGCCCTTATAGTACCTATATTTATAGGAAAAAGATGACTGATTTGTCCCATTATAATATTTGCATGGATGGAAACTCCAAAAATTGGTGTTTTCATGACCATATTGATTGCAATAGGTGTACAACAGAGATGATCTAAAAATTTTGAAGTCTATTTTAGGAATTTCATGCTTTTATATCTCCTTGATAAGACCTTCTAACCATATGTGCACAATTGAAGCTATTCCATGTTTTCCTTTTTGTATAAGGTTCTGTTGATCAATTTTTTCCGTTTTGAGTCTCCTTTGGTACAATTGTTATGAGACTCACTGGATGAATCTACCTTTTCATAGCTATTAATTTCAAATTTTATTTCACATTGTATTGGTTCTTCCTTTTCTTTTCCCTTTTCATCATTGTAATACATCAGGTTTTAATCCATATTGGTATTTTTCTAATTCCACTTCTAAGAGTGTTGCTTAGAATGCTAGTGGTCTTTTGTACTACTTGAATTATTTTAGGACAGAGTAGTCCACCTTATGACTCCCTTAAATTAGGATATATAATTCCTAATTGAAGTATATAAGCTTGATATAATAAAACCTTTATTAATCCTTAGGTTTGTAGGCTTCCATATGTCTCCCTAGTTATGAGAGTATATATACCTAATGGAATTTTTGATTTTGTAAAAAAATTATATTTTTCCAATGGATTTGCAACTTGATAATATATGATAAATGTTAATATTACCAAGTTTTGTAGAATCCCTTATGACTTCCTAGCGATATAATATAGTGATCTTAAAAATGTAGTTCAATTGTTTGTTGATTTTGTAAAGTTTTGTAAATATCAAAACCAACTTTTATTATCCCTTATTGCTCCTATTGAACTAAGCACTTTTTACAAATTTTAAGGAGGTTTAATGTTATATCTCTTTTTTCCCTTTTTTAAAAAATTTTGAGACAAGTAAATTGCTCAATTCCAACCTTTGAAAATCTTTAATAAACCCCTTATGATATTCCTTGAAATTTGATTGTAATTTTTCTAATTTCCAATAAATTAACTTGATGTAGTAACCCTTATGGCTCCCAAATTTGGAAAATTAGGAAATTAATAATATTTGTAAAATATTAAAGAATTTAATCCAACTAGAATTCCTTATTTCTCCTAGTTTAAATTTCAAATATTATTTCAATTTGATAAGTTATCCCTTATGGATTTTGCTTTCAAAATCTAATATTTTAACCTTAGCTTATAACCCTTATATCTCCAAAAAATGAAAGCAATAATAAAATGGGAGTAAACATTACCTTTGGATGATAAATCTCCTCACTGTTCAAAACTTTTTTTGATTGGATATAATAACAATATTAAGGTTACCTTTGGTGCTAGAATCAATGGAGTGAAGAACACAAGCTTATACTGAGGGAGGGTGAACATTATAAGATCAAATTTTACTTTTATTTTTCCAAAAAATATTATCAAAAATTATCAATGGCAATATCAATAGCAGTAATCAAAGCAATGTATAAATAATCACACACATGAGAGACACAAATTTAACATGGTTCACCCAATGTGGTTTACATCAATGGAGAAAATATTTCTTTAAAATTTTCTCAACAAATATCTTGGGAATCAATTACCTATTACAATGTTTATGGACCTCTATCCAAAGGAGACACCAATCCCCTATGATCTAATTTATTGATATCTCTCCATAGGATAACTCTTTCCATTTTTCTCTAGTTTGTGAATATTTCTCCATAGGAGAACTCTTTTCCCTTTGCTTTGGTTTGTGGATCTCTCTCGATAGGATAAATCTTTCCCCTTTGATTTGGTTTGTGGATTTCTCTCCATAGGAGAACCCTTTGCTTTGGTTTGTGGAACTTGGTACAGGAGAACTCTATATCCTAAATTGGTTCATGGATCTCTATCCATATAAAAACTCTATATCCCTAGCTAGTTCATTTATCTCTTTCCATAGGGGAATTCTATCCCCTCTCTAATCTGGTTTGTGGATCTCTCTCCATAGGAGAACACTTTCCCCTTTACTCTGTATGGTGAGCTTCTAAAATAATTCTATCCCTATTGCTATAGATTATGGATATCTCTCCATAGGAGACCTCTATCCCCACTACACTGGTTGATGGACATCTATCCATTGGAGACCTCTATTCTCTACTCTTATCATCTCCAAAGTTTTCTCTTAACTCTATCTCAAATTTGGCCCAAGCCTTAACACAAAGCTTGATCAAATTAGAAACCAAAAATGTTCTTAATCTATCTCAAATATACCCCTAGCATTAATACAAATCCTAATAAAATAAGTAACCAAATATATTCTTAATTCTATCTCAAATCTGCCCCAAGCCTTAACACAAATATTTATAAAATTAACAACCAAAATTGTCCCAAGTCTTCTCTCAAGACTTGCTCAAATCTACCTTCAAGCCTTCTCAAAATACTTACTCAAATCTACCTTCAAGACTTATCAAAATAATTTCTCAAATCTACCTTCATGTCTTCTCAAAAGACTTGCTCAAATCTACCTTCAAGACTTCTCAAAAGACTTGCTCAAATCTGCCTCAATGTTGCTCCAAATATTCTCACAATACTTGCTCAAATCTACCTCAAAGCTGCTCCAAGTCTTCTCACAAGACTTGATCAAATTTACCTCAAATCTATTCCAAGTCTTCTCACAAGACTTGCTCAAATATGTCTCAAGGTTGCTCACTGAACCTACTCAAATATTTCCAAATATTGCATACAAACAAATGCTTATATCTCTTTTAGAAGTACTTTCTTCAACTAGGTAATTCAAACATATTCTACCTAGAATTTGTTTAACCTATGGAACATATAGAGGATGATATGCACTATCAAAATCCCAATATGTTCTTCACACTCACAAATATTGTACTCAATTAACCAATCTCTATTTCTTGCAAAATCCCTTTCAAATCAAATCAAAACAATGTATAACTTGTTTCACAAAATTGGTCTATCTTTCTTGCAAATTTTCTCTCAAATATCAATCATGTTAATGCACAATTTCCCTCACAAAATTAATCTCAAAAACTTTCACAATTGTTATCAATATCTCTCAAAACAATATTCAAAAGGTTTCACAATGATGCACTAACTTGTCTTCAACCCTAGCACAAGTAGTTCACAATCTCTAGCACAAATATCTCAATCTCTTTCAACAATGAAATCTCAATCTTATTTTCAAAATCTAATGCAATTGTTTCAACTTTCTCTCAAAAATTCATGCACATGTAGGTCTCAAACCCTAACTCAAATATTTTTAACAATGCTTACCAAACAACCCCTTTATATCCACCTTATGTTACAAAAAAATCACTTCAACAAAACACTTTTGAACAAGGAATGATGTTCCCATACCTCTTAATTTTCTCTTATGAATATATTTCTTCAAAAACTATCTCACAAACAACTAATTTTTCTACTTCCACTTCAAGGGTTAGATTGCAAGATACTTTCTCAAAACATCCACATGAACTTTATTCTCAAAAATATATGCTTAATGAAATATGAAATTGAAGTTCAATCACTCTACTTTTGTTCTAAAAAATAAAGCATTAATACCCAACTAAACTTTTTATATCTTCCTTTCACCATACAAGGGTTATAATAAAATGTCAAGCAACTTATCACACCTTATTACTCCTAATATTGCAAAATAATATTCAACCCAACAAAAACACAAATTACACACATGAAATTTCTTTATACACCTTATACCTCCTACTTAAAATAAAATATTTCAATGCACCTCAATTCTTCAACAAGACCATAACATTATTTATTTAATACACCACACATAGAACTTATCAAAACTCCACACTATTCCCTTTTAATTCAAAAATAATAACTCCACACTGTCCTTTTAATCCAAACACCAAAAATAAAATAATCACCTTATGACTCCCTAAGCAAGTGCATACCTTAGCCTTAGTAAATATTATTTCACCAAAAATTATTTTCCCCTTGTTGTCACCATTGTGATCCGAACCTGCGCTACTTGTTGGCCCGCACCCTAGCTTTAGCTAGGCCAATGCATGGGCTAGCCACCCAAACAAAATCAAACTTCCATGTCCTATGCTTTATTCCTTGTATTCGGTTCAAAACTTTAACTCTCTGCCATCGTCGTGTCTCGAACTTAAGATATTTCCTTTGCTACAACCTACACAAGTCCTATCTACCACTTATGCTAACCATTCACTTGAAACCTTTTTGTGCACCATTCTCCTTTTCATGATGCCTTCTCTTCCCTAACCTTTTGTGCTCATATTTTCTTCCTTCTACCTCCACGAAAGGTGTGATCATGTATATGCCTTAGATCCCAATAAAATGATTTTTTTCCCCTTTAAATATGCATACCTTCATTTAAATGATGTTGACCACCCTTTTTAATATTGCTATAATTTGAAATTAAATCTTGGCACCTTTCAAACATTTGAATATTATAATATTTAAACTTGGGTTTAAATATTATAATTATATTTTTACCTTTGGGCCCTTTTACTCATTTAATTTTTAATTATTATAATATTTTAAATCTTCATAGATTTAAATATTATAATTACTTTTTCTCCTTTGGGCCTTTTCTTTGGATAAAGACTTTGCCACCATAAAACATCTTCCTTTTTCTTTTTCAAGTACCACCATGGTAAAACCATTAAACCTTTATTTTCCTTGACATAAATGACAACTAATGTCAACTTATGACATTAATCTCGTTGGAAATTTGAGTGATTTTATGTTGTCATTGATGTCACATGGATCATTGATGTCACATTGAGTTTTGGTGGCCAAAGCATTTCATAAATAAGCATTTATGATATTTTGGAGAGCATGGATATATACAGGGTTTTTGTGAAAACCAAGGCAGGCAAAATAAAAGGTTTTATTTAAAACCATGGATGGCAGATTTGAAATGGGTTTTTCTTAAAACCTAGGTTGGATTTTTGTTTCATCGAAAAAGGTGCCCCGGTGATGGAGATATTTAATTTTAAATATTTAAGTTTAAATTTTAAATTATTTAAAATTAAAATTTAAAATTAAAATTAAAATTTAATTTATAGCGTCGACGTCAAAGAAAGGAAAAGGCATAAAACTAATATTTAAATTATAGCACCGACGTCAAAGGAAAGGAGGAGGACTTTATATATATATATATATGCCCAAAGTTTTGATTTATTTCTCTAAGCGCTCGATTTGATATTTGGATTCGAATGGTAAAAGAGCCTGCGCATCGTGTGTCGAAGTGTGTGTGAAAAGGGTTTTAAAAGGCTTACGATTTTCATGTTCATTGAAGAGACTATTGTGGAGTAAAGCCAAATGTATAGGCCTCCTTGGCCTAGTGGTTCATGCACTGTGTGTGAAGCAGGAGGTCCTACGTTCGATTCTTGTCGGAGGTGTTTTGTTGTGTTGAAACGCGTGAAGCACGTTTTGTTTTCGAAGGGCGCAGATATTCATGGCATAAGGTTTTGTTGTGTGCTCCTTTTGAGCACGTGAGGGCGTGTGGCCCAATGGTAGGTTGGTTATGGTTAAGGCGCTGAGCAAGGAAGGTCACGAGATCGAATCCCATTAGCGATAGAGGCAAGTTAATAATTTTTAATATATTTTATTTTTCTAAAGTTGCCCTAGGAGGAATAAGGGTTGTGATGCATGTTTAGAAAAGGAGAGATTTTTGATGATTTAATTTTTGAAAGTATATCATATTATATATCATTGGAAAGCTTATTCCGAGGGATATTTTATTAACTTGCTTAGAGGGAGAAATAAGGTGTGTGTAAAGAGATATTTCTGATTTTGTAAAGAGGTTCAAAAGTGAAGGTTGCTTTGTTCTTTTTCAAAAGAGATTAATTCATTTATGAAGTGACATGGTGTATGTTATTGAGTAGGAGTAATAAGGTGTTATTTGGATGTTATTGTTGTGTTATTAATCAAGATCTCTAACCCTTGTTGAAAGTTGAAAAAGAAAGTGTGTTGAGTGAGACAGATTTTGTGGACAACCAAAAGGCTTCTTCATCTTCATAAAAGGTATGGGCACATTCTCCTATTGATTGTTTATGGTGGTTGATTTCTGAAATATCATTGGAGAGAAAAGGATTAATTGTGGTTTCCTTTTCGAAAGTAGTTGGTTGAATGTTTCAAGGTTTTCTGGGTTGAGAGTTGCTATTAAACCTTGTTTTATAAGCATTGTTGTTGAAGCCATTAGTAGTGTGAAAAACTTGAGATAGGGTTTGAGAAGAACATGAGTATCATTGTTATGTGAAGAATGTTTTATTAGCATTGTTGTTGAAGCCCATTGGTTATGCAAAAAAAAATTATGCAAAGAACTTGAACTTGAAAGGAACATGAGTATCATTGTTATGTGAGATTTGTGGTTGAGCATTGTTGGAAACATTTGAGTTGGTTGATACATGCTTGGACTAGGGTTTGTAAGAAAGAGTTGTTCCTTGTGGTAGTTGGTTGAGAAGAGTTGTTTGAGCCTAGTCAAGTGATTGTGTGAAGTGGTTGTTCAAGTTCCATGAAACAAACTATTCTATATTCTGGATTTGAGTTGAGATTGAGATTTGAGGATAGAACATATTGAGTCTCTAACAATTCTCTTTATGCTTCTATAAGATTGATTTGAGTTGAGATTGAGATTTGAGGATAGAACATATTGAGTCTCTAACAATTCTCTTTATGCTTCTATAAGATTGATTTGAGTTGAGATTGAGATTTGAGTATAGAACATATTGAGTCTCTAACAATTCTTTTTATGCTTCTATAAGATTAATTAAAATCTAAAATTCTCTTTATGCTTCTATGAGATTGAATTATTGAGCAAGTTCTTGGTGAGCTTGCTAGAGTAGATTTGAGCAAGTTCTTGGTGAGCTTGCTAGTGCATATTTGGGCAAGTTCTTGGTGAGCTTGCTAGTGTAGATTTGGACAAGTTCTTGGTGAGCTTGCTTGAGCATATTTGGACAAGTTCTATGTGAGCTTGTTGAGCAGATTTGGACAAGTTCTATGTGAGCTTGTTGAGCAGATTTGGACAAGTTTTATGTGAGCTTGTTGAGCATATTTGGACAAGTTTTATGTGAGCTTGTTGAGAGTTTTTATTTTGAGTGAGCCTATTGAGTAGGTTCTGAGTGAGCCTATTGATAGAGCTTTGGAGGTGATAGAGTACAGAGGATAGAGTCTCAGTGGATAGAGATCCAACAACCAGCATAATTGAAGATAGATCTGAGTGAGGAGTCTTCAAGTGGAGAGAGATCCACCAGTCAAGTGTAGTAGAGAGACAGAGTCTTCTAGAAGATCACTAGCCAGAGTAGAAGGGGAAAGAGTTCTCCTATGGAAGAGATCCATGAACTTGAGATTAGGGGATCAACATCTCCTTTGGACAGAGATCCATAAACATTGTAATTGGGAAGGATTCCCAAAGAGATTGATTGAGAAAGTTTTAGTAAAATATTTTCTCCATGGAGTAGCCCACATTGGGTGAACCATGTAAACTATGGTGTCTCTATTGTGTATGGTGTTTTGTGCATTGCTTGATTACTACTATTGATATTATTGTCTATACACTGCATAATATTGAATTGAAAAGAAAAGTAAAAAGTGGTCTTATACTATTCACCCCCCTCTCAGTATAAGCTTGTGTTCTTCAATTGGTATCAGAGTGGGTTCCTTCGGAAAGGCTAACAGCTTGAGGGTAGATTCTACAAGAACACAGATGGCTTCATAGAATGGATCATCTACAAATAAGGCTCCACTATTTGATGGTAACAATTATGCTTTCTAGAGCATGAGAATGAAGAACTACTTGATATCACAAGGATATGAGGTATGGCAGATGGTTGCAAAAGAGTATAAGGTTGAAGGTGATCCCGAGGTAGATAAGACTATCAAGAAATTGGTTGAGATCAATGCAAGGGCAATGAATTGTATTCTGAGTGGGCTACGTGAGACAAATTTTGCAAAGGTCATGGTATGTAATTCAGAAAATGAAATGTGGACCAAGTTGTGGAATACCTATGAAGGAGATTCCAAGGTAAAGTTGGCAAAACTACAAACTCATAGAAAAATATTTGAGGAATTGAAAATGGAAGATTCTGAAGATATTGCATAGTTTTTACTTTGAGTTGATGAGATTGCTAACACCATGAGAGGTCTAGGATTTGAGATGAAAGAATCAGATGTTACTCAAAAGGTTTTGAGATCACTTCCCATGAAGTATGATGCAAAGGTTTCAGCAATAGAAGAAACAATGGATATCAACAAGCTAACAATGGAAGAACTACAAGGAACACTCACAACTTATGAGATGAGGAGAAGTAAGCATCAAGTTCCAATAAAAGAAATTGCATTCAAGGCTTCAGAGAAAAATAAAGGGAAAGTTCCAGAGACACATAGAGATTCAGATAATGATGAGGAAGCTAACTTCATCAAAAGGAAAAAGGACTTAAGAAATTATAGGGATATGAAGAAAGTCAGATGCTACAAGTGTGGTGATTTTGGTCACTATGCATACAAGTGTCCACATGAAGAAAATAGTGATGATGAAAAATAGGGTCACAGAAGAAAAGAAGATGGAAAGCATAAACATGACAAAGATGACAGATACAAGCAAAACAGGTATGAGAAGAAGAAAAGTTTTCGTAAGACAAAGAAAACTTTCTACATTGAAGAAGCAAGTGATGGTTCAGTTCACAACAATGAAGACCAGTCAGATGAAGAAGAATGTACATTCTTTGGAATAAGTGAAGAAAGGCAAGAACACCTATTCCTAGGTATTGAAGTTAAAGAAGAGGATACATCTATCGAAGAAAGACATGAAGAGCTTGCTATAGCCATTGAGCAAGAAAATAGGTACAAGAAGGGTCTAAGAATACTAAAATGCTTCATATGCAGATATTTTGGGCATTTAGATGATGATTGCACGTACTACAACAATTGCAACAAGGAAAGTTTATTTATTGAAAAAGGAAGCAGTAGTTCCAGTAATAGTTCTAGCAGTAGTTCTAGTGACAATTCTAGCAACAGTGATGATGAAGAAGAGGAATCCACAAAACAAGAAAATAAAATCAGGAGATTGAAAAGGAAAATCAAAAGGTTTGAAAATAAGGTTCATGAAAATGAAAAGGTCAACATAATGCTTAACCAACACATTCAAGATTTGGAAAAAGAGCTTCAAGAAACAAAAGAGCTTGGCATCACTATTTCTGAGCAATTGAAGAAGAAGAAAGAAATATGTAATCAGTTAGAAGAAGAAGATCAAAAATGTTTGGGGACCTACATAAATGAGTTAGCACGATTTCAAAGGAATTCAAAAACTCTGGATAATTTTTTGAGTTTACAACGAGATCCATTTATAAAGACAGGGCTTGGTTATGAAGAAGGGAAATAAAAAACAAACACACAGGGACCTCTATTTATATCAGGAGGCTTTGTTTCAGAAATCTATAAGGAAGAACCGGTCCCCAAAGAAAAGGAAGCAACAGAAATGGATACTTGTATTTCAGAGGCTATAGAGATGTGTGCCAATTTACTATTTGACACAAATGAAGAGAAAGAAGAGGAAGGTTCCAAAGCACCAAAGGTCTCATATTTCAGGTTTGGGGAATCACACTCAAAGGGAAAGGAAGTTCTAAAATATGAAAGCAAGGAAGCACCTAAGATTTATGAAGAAAGTTCCAAAGTTCCTATGGCTCCAAACATCCAGTTTGGATCTTGTTTTGAGATAGGTGAATCAAGTTCAAAAGGAAAAGAAATTCTTGAAGAGGAAAGCAAGGAAGAAATTAAGGAAGAGGATTTAGATGCTACAAAGAACATTCAAGGATACAATGCACAAGTCAAAGATGATTACAAGGATAATGATCAAGAAAGGTATGAGGAACCAAGGCATGAACAAAGGGCTTTTCAAGGACATTGTTTTTCTTGTAATGGATTTGGACACAGGGCTATACACTGTAGGATCCATGGATCAAAGAAGTTTGATTTTTCTAGAAGAAACTTCAAAGGAAGAAGGTATGGTTTTCAGGGACATTGCTTCTTATGCAACAGGATTGGTCATAGAGCTTCTCAGTGCAAAGAAAATGAGCAACATGGTTTTGGTTTTAGAGCTACACAAATCAGAAGTCATGGTCATAATGGTCATGAAAACAGAACTTCACAATACAGGGTTCAAGAAAGGAATGGATATGGAAATTATTTCAAGAAAGAATTCAGGATATGGGCACCATCCAAAGGCTACAATATCAAGTGTTTTAATTGCAATAACTTTGGACATATTGCAAAATGGTGTAGGACTCAATTCCAAACAAGTTCAAGACAAGAAGGTCAAGCAGTTTCAAGGCAAGAAGGTCAAACAGGTTCAAGACAAGAAGATCAAGTAATTCATCAAGAGAAGGATATCAAAAAAATATGGAAGGAAGTTGATAGAGGAAAGAAACAATGTAATATGGGAGTAAATGTACTCCCACCCCAAAATTAATCACCTCAATAGAGAAGGTGGTGAGGGGGCTAAGCTTAAGAGTCATATCTTTTAGCCCCATAGGTGTCCCTTTTGCCATTGATGTCAAAGGGGGAGAGATTTGAGTAAGGGGGAGAGCATTGAGTTAGGGGGAGCAGCCTCCAAAGAGAGCATTGAGTTAGGGGGAGCAGCCTCCATAGAGAGTATTGAGTTAGGGGGAGCAACTTTGATTCTCAGAGATGGTTTTTGCAGTGATTGTGGTGATTTACAATAGAGGTGTTGCCATCAATGACAAAGGGGGAGATTGTTGGAAATTTGAGTGATTTTATGTTGTCATTGATGTCACATGGATCACATTGAGTTTTGGTGGCCAAAGCATTTCATAAATAAGCATTTATGATATTTTGGAGAGCATGGATATATACAAGGTTTTTGTGAAAACCAAGGTAGGCAAAATAAAAGGTTTTATTTAAAACCATGGATGGCAGATTTGAAATGGGTTTTTCTTAAAACCCAGGTTGGCTTTTCGTTTCATCGAAAAATGTGCCCCGGTGATGGAGATATTTAATTTTAAATATTTAAGTTTAAATTTTAAATTATTTAAAATTAAAATTAAAATTTAATTTATAGCGCCGACGTCAAAGAAAGGAAAAGGCATAAAACTAATATTTAAATTATAGCACCGACGTCAAAGGAAAGGAGGAGGACATATATATATATATATATATATATATATATATATATATATATATATATATATATATGCCCAAAGTTTTGATTTATTTCTCTAAGCACTCGATTTGATATTTGGATTCGAATGGTAAAAGAGCCTGCGCATCGTGTGTCGAAGTGTGTGTGAAAAGGGTTTTAAAAGGCTTACGATTTTTATGTTCGTTGAAGAGACTATTGTGGAGTAAAGCCAAATGTATAGGCCTCCTTGGCCTAGTGGTTCATGCATTGTGTGTGAAGCAGGAGGTCCTACATTCGATTCTTGTCGGAGGTGTTTTGTTGTGTTGAAACGCGTGAAGCGCGTTTTGTTTTCGAAGGGCGCAGATATTCGCGGCATAAGGTTTTGTTGTGTGCTCCTTTTGAGCACGTGAGGGCATGTGGCCCAATGGAAGGTTGGCTATGGTTAAGGCACTGAGCAAGGAAGGTCACGAGATCGAATCCCATCAATGACAGAGGCAAGTTAATAATTTTTAATATATTTTATTTTTCTAAAGTTGCCCTAGGAGGAATAAGGGTTGTGATGCATGTTTAGAAAAGGAGAGATTTCTGATGATTTAATTTTTGAAAGTATATCATATTATATATCATTGGAAAGCTTATTCCGAGGGCTATTTGATTAACTTGCTTAGAGGGAGAAATAAGGTGTGTGTAAAGAGATATTTCTGATTTTGTAAAGAGGTTCAAAAGTGAAGGTTGCTTTGTTCTTTTTCAAAAGAGATTAATTCATTTATGAAGTGACATGGTGTATGTTATTGAGTAGGAGTAATAAGGTGTTATTTGGATGTTATTGTTGTGTTATTAATCAAGATCTCTAACCCTTGTTGAAAGTTGAAAAAGAAAGTGTGTTGAGTGAGACAGATTTTATGGACAACCAAAAGGCTTCTTCATATTCATAAAAGGTATGGGCACATTCTCCTATTGATTGTTTATGGTGGTTGATTTCTGAAATATCATTGGAGAGAAAAGGATTAATTGTGGTTTCCTTTTCGAAAGTAGTTGGTTGAATGTTTCAAGGTTTTATGGGTTGAGAGTTGCTATTAAACCTTGTTTTATAAGCATTGTTGTTGAAGCCATTAGTAGTGTGAAAAACCTGAGATAGTTTAGAAAAATAGTATCATTGTTATGTGAAGAATTTTATTATTATTTTTGTTGAAGCCCATTGGTTATGCAAAGAACTTGAACTTGAGAAGAACATGAGTATCATTGTTATGTGAGATTTGTGGTTGAGCATTGTTGGAAACATTTGAGTTGGTTGATACATGCTTGGACTAGGGTTTGTAAGAAAGAGTTGTTCCTTGTGGTAGTTGGTTGAGAAGAGTTGTTTGAGCCTAGTCAAGTGATTGTGTGAAGTGGTTGTTCAAGTTCCATGAAACAAACTATTCTATATTCTAGATTTGAGTTGAGATTGAGATTTGAGGATAGAACATATTGAGTCTCTAACAATTCTCTTTATGCTTCTATAAGATTGATTTGAGTTGAGATTGAGATTTGAGGATAGAACATATTGAGTCTCTAACAATTCTCTTTATGCTTCTATAATATTGATTTGAGTTGAGATTGGATTTGAGTATAGAACATATTGAGTCTCTAACAATTCTCTTTATGCTTCTATGAGATTGAATTATTGAGCAAGTTCTTGGTGAGCTTGCTAGAGCATATTTGAGCAAGTTCTTGGTGAGCTTGCTAGTGCAGATTTGGGCAAGTTCTTGGTGAGCTTGCTAGTGCATATTTGGGCAAGTTCTTGGTGAGCTTGCTTGAGCAGATTTGGACAAGTTCTATGTGAGCTTGTTGAGAAGATTTGGACAAGTTATGTGTGAGCTTGTTGAGCAGATTTGGACAAGTTTTGTGTGAGCTTGTTGAGCAGATTTGGACAAGTTCTATGTGAGCTTGTTGAGTAGGTTTTGAGTGAGCCTATTGAGTAGGTTCTGAGTGAGCCTATTGATAGATCTTTGGAGGTGATAGAGTACAGAGGATAGAGTCTCAGTGGATAGAGATCCAACAACCAACATAATTGAAGACAGATCTGAGTGAGGAGTCTTCAAGTGGAGAGAGATCCACCAATCAATATAGCAGAGAGACAGAGTCTTCTAGAAGATCACTAGCTAGAGCAGAAGGGGAAAGAGTTCTCCTATGGAAGAGATCCATGAACTTGAGATTAGGGGATCAACATCTCCTTTGGACAGAGATCCATAAACATTGTAATTGGGAAGGATTCCCAAAGAAATTGATTGAGAAAGTTTTAGTAAAATATTTTCTCCGTGGAGTAGCCCACATTGGGTGAACCACGTAAACTATGGTGTCTCTATTGTGTATGGTGTTTTGTGCATTGCTTGATTACTGCTATTGATATTACTGTCTATACACTGCATAATATTGAATTGAAAAGAAAAGTAAAAAGTGGTCTTATACTATTCACCCCCCTCTCAGTATAAGCTTGTGTTCTTCAAATACTTTGACATCAATGACAACAATATACTCAAAATTTCCAACAATCTCCCCCTTTTTCATTGATGGAAACCCTTTCTAAAAAACTTTTTTAACCACTAGATTCCAAATTTACTCCCCTTGAGAAACTGCTCTCCCAAATTTAATGATCTCCCCCTTACTCAAATATCTCCCCATTTGAAATCAATGGCAAAGGGACTCCTTTAGGTCTAAATATAATACTCTTAGCTCAATCCCCTCCCCAACTCATCTCCTTGAGGTGATTAATTTTAGGGTGGGAGTATCTTTACTCCCAGCATACAATGCTCTTTTTCTTTGTCAACCTTATTTTTCAACATACCATTTTGATCCTTTTGAGTGTCCCTATTCTTGCTTGTCTCTGGAAGTTCTAGAAACTCTATTCTACACCACTTGGCCTTATTCCCAAGATTATTGCACTTGTAACACTTAATGTTATAGTTCTTGGAAGGTGCAAATATCTTGAAGTTCCTCTTGGTGAAGCCATAATCATTTCTATTATGAACCCTATAGTGGATTTCTTTATGACCAAAATGCTTACAAGAGTAGCAATACCCTTGAAATAAATGTCCATATTTGAATGAATTGAAATTCATTTTAGTGAGACCATACTCTTTCTTTCCATGACCCCTGTAATGTATAGCCTTGTGACCAAATCGATTACATGCAAAATAACGTCCTTTGAAGAAATCTTGTCTTGAATCCTCTGCTCTCTTAGTCCTTTCTTTTCCTTATCTATGATGATCCATGTTTCTTGTTTATGAAATTTTTCCTTTCTTAGTGAAGCTTCTATTCTTCAACTTATCCTCATAATTCTCAATTTATTCTTCACTCTCTTCCTCTAAAACTTCCTCTTATTTTGATATTGAGCTTGACCCTTCTTCTTGTTTCCCTTATCCTTCTTTAAAACCAAGTATTTTTTTGATATATGAAGATCTTTGTGCATTGATAATCTTATCCAAAGTATTTTAACTTTTTCCAAACCTTTGTAGTTTATCCTTAGAATATTTCACTTCCATACTTAGTGAAACTACCTCATGTTCTAATATTTCACATTCTAACTCTTTTGCCTCTAACTTTTCACTCATGACCTCTTTAATTCTCCTTGACTTAGCTTTTGAGTTTTTCAGGTCTTGTAGAAGCTTTTACTTTTCTTCCTCACATTCTTGAAATTGAGTCTTTAGTCTTGAATTCTACTTTCTAACCTTTTTTAATTCTCTGATAGAAACAATAAGTTTTGCTTCTATACCTATTGTGCCTTCTTCATTTTTGAATCTTTCTCTACTTCTTGGTCTCCAAGAGCATCTTCATACTATTCAACTTTATCTTCAACATAAGCATTTTCTTCCTCTTCTATTGCCAAAAATAGGATCTCTTCTTCTTCACTATGTGAGAGTATTTCATCACTATCACTTGAAGCCTTGCTTACCTTGTTAACATTGAAATTTTTATTTTACCTTTGAAATAACTTCTTTCCGTGCTTGTCTTGACCATAACTATTTTTATTTTCATACTTGTATTTTCCTCCTTCCTTTTTCTTATGATCTTGTTTCTATTCACTGCTACTGCTTCCATATTTTGGACAATTAGATGCATAGTGACCAAAATTACCATAATTAAAACATTTCACTACTTTCATACCTTTGTTCTTTCTTGAGTCCTTGTTTCTTCTCCCATAGTTAGCTTCTTCATCACTACTTGACTCACCACTTGATTCTGGTTTTTTATCTTTTGTCTTCTTTGATGCTTTGAAAGATGCCTCTTTCTTGGAGTTGGTATCCTTTACTATTCTCATCTCATAAGTTGTGAGAATTCCATGTAACTCATCCATAGTCAACTTTTCAATATCTCTCATCTCTTCTATAGATGAAACATTTCCATCATACCTCATAGGAAGTGAACTTAATACTTTCTAAGAAACACTAGAGTCTTCAATTTCAAATCCAAGTACACTCATGGTATTGTAATAACCCCAAATTACCCAACCAAAACTAACCATCATTTTTTTTAAAAACTTACATACGTATGAGAGTCTTTTATATAGTTTTCCATTGAATAAGTAGTCACATGAGTTTCCAAGGCTATGCACCACACAAGAATCAACTTGATCAGAGTTTATCCATGTGTATGGGAGTGGCCAGTGTCCCATAATGATCAGCGAGAATTTTCTAGTCTGTTTCAACCAGAACGCTCATTTCCCTTTTTAAGTTTAACCCCAAGTTAAACTAGTTCCAACCATAGGTATCTTTTCAACCTAACCATAGGTATCATTCAACTTAACCATAGGTATCTTTCAACCTAACCATAGGTATCTTTCAACCTAACTTTAAGCGTATGCCTTGATGACTACTCATTGTTTTCCAATGATATAATATTTTTAGGTGCAGTGCTTAACCAACCAACCATACCCCATATGGTTTGTTAAGGGAATCATCCAACCGATTCTCGTAGGCATATGTTGTCTACCACTTTATCTCATTGACTATTAACCATTTAGATCTCTCATTTGTATAATATTTGATATGTTTATGTTCATCCTGTGTTTCCACATTTGTACTTACAAAATTATAAAGATCTAATTTAACCATTCATACTCAAAGCATCCACTTGAGAATTCAAGTAATATATATTAGATCAGGTAAACAATTTGTTTTTAGAACATAATACTTCAAAGAGATTTACACTGATTATAGCCTATACAATCAGATATTCGGAAGTTACATTATGAAACCTTTTTCAATGAATCATAAATTCCTACAAGCTATTACATCATTTCTTTTGCAGAAAGCTCTTAATGTTACAACAATAGCCTCATTGAGTTGAATACAATATCAACTTCTTCTGGTCTTCAACTCTCTTTCAGGTTCATCAGGTACTTCAGGAATAGTTGCCTCAGTCCAACCAGTACTAGGTGATAGGTTACTCGGGATCAGGACAATCCAAATTATGAACATGCATATCTAATCTACAAAATGCCATGCAATAGTAATCCATAGAATGCAAACAATTTTTCAGCAACCAAGCATTCAACACAATTCAAGAGTAGGAAATCCCATACTTTCCTAAGAATGAAACTTTTCCCATTCCTTTCATCCCATATTTCATCACACAGGAAACATGCTCTTAAATCTATACTAACTGCATCCATTGACATGGCTACGGAGAACCCCCATATGTTCCCGAGAAATGCAACCCAGTTACCCTTTCTCCCATATTAGACTATGCCATCACAATATTCCATTTCTTAATTTAGCATGCATGATTGCATATACATGATTCTATTTGTACAATGCATTGGAATCACAGTATGGTAAAATGTGCCATTATACATTTTTGTTACCAAGACTCAAGAGACATAAGCACCCAGAAATAACATTTAAACAATCTTGTTCATAACATAAAATCACAATGTCAAAAGAATCCACTACTAGCATCTTTGCTAGATTTGGCCAAAAACATCCATCATAATCAATCAAAATCTCTAAGAGTAGACCAAACTATGTTTACCACATATTTTCAAAAAGGATTATTCCCTTTAATGTAAGTCACTCTAAGTTTCAACCTAGAATTAACTTCTTATATTATGACATATACATATATATGTAGCATTGGATTTCATCAAACAATTTTGTGTCATATTAATATTGTTCATGACTAGAGATATTCATAGACTCATGAACATTTCAAAACTTTATACCATAAATGGACAAGGTACCCATATAAATTTTCCTTGGGTGAACTTAAACTTCTTTTTTTATTATTTAATAACAAATCCAAGACCCAAAGTGATAATCACAAAACTTAGGTCTATGATTCCTATCCACAAACCTTGTTACACCTCCTTGTTTCATTTCACCACCCATACTCTAACTGAACTCTTATCATACTTCCTTAAAGCATTACTATTGATAGGAAAATTCTTCCCATCGATTTTAATTTTTACAAGGGAAGGCCTACGTTAGGCGCTAGCGCTTTAGCCTAACGGCTAAGCGCTTAGCGCGCTACTCGAGGTGGTAGCCTCCCTGAAGCCTTTCGATGACATGGCCCCTAGCTCTTGCTCGAAGCCTCATGCCTACATGTGTTTCATTCATGCATGGGGAGCTCAAACCCTAAGCAACCAACCGGGTAGTGACAAGTGGCGCAAAATGAGTCATAGATGGGTTTCATCATCGACGGTTATGGTTTGTCATTGTTAGAATTATTATTATTTTCATAAGACCTTTAGGGAAATAACCCTAAGTTTTAATTTACCAAAAATCAATGTCGTTTCAGGCTTTCACAAGACAACGACTATGTTTCTTCCGAACACGATCTGCATCGCGTAAACTCTCTCTAAAACCCAACCCAAGTCAAATTGGAAGTCCCTTGCACTCGCCGAATAGGACCAGGGTTTCAACGTTCATCCAGAGGATGCATTGCATCCCATCCGAAAGACGTCATCCAAGAATTCCTATCGAAGGCGTCGGCCATAGCATCTATATTTTTTTATGACATACCCCCTCTAGATGGCAAACAAATCTAAACATCACCAATGACCTTCATATCTACAAGTAGAGTGATTCTTGTCCCTCATCCCGCAACTAGATCGCTCGATTTATGATATGGCTACCCAAAACGTACTACACAGGGCATGAGAGTCCTATAATGGAGCTTGAGCACTCTTACCGAAGGTAAACCTACGCTCAAGATCGTAGAACAGGGCTTCTTCAATATAAAACTTGAGATCACTCTGTCTTTAACACATTCAAGAGGCACTCTTTTTTTTTACCATAAAGCCTAGACTTAGCCCTTGTGCCTACTATACGTAAGCTTCTACCTTACCCATGCATGCTCACATCAAGTCATATTCATTTTTGTAAGTTTCTTTATAAAATGGTCCATTAAACTTGAATCCTCTAAATTATTTAGAAGAACATTTTTTTATAAAGCTAATGCAAACCATGTTTTCAGACAAGAACCCTCATAAATTGCAGAACAACAAACTTCTTAAACTCAAAGATTTTCTTTATACTCCATTAAACCCTTTATCCCTTACAATAGTAAGGCTACTTCTATATTATCTCTTCATTCCTTAATCAAGCATACTCATTATCTATATGGTATCTGGAATTCATAATCCTGACCTGGATCTTTCGTTGACTTCCTTTGACCCAAGCTCTGGCAAGTCTCCCAGTTCTTTGTCCCACACGTGCTTATTTTTTTTTTCAACAAAGTAACGAGGCGAGGAAAACTAAGGTAAATCACGAGGCCCTTCTAGTTTTTGATCCGAGTAAAACCCGGAGAGCATACTCCCTAGGAACCTCTAGATTTCCAAAACCAATTTGTGAAAAATGCGAGACTTTTGGTTTTTGATCCAATTCTATTGGAGAGCATACTCCCTGATCTCACTCCACAAATATCGCTTCCCTCATGCCTTCCCAAATGCCTCTATTTATAATGGAACTCACCCTCCCCCCATAACCATTTTTTTATTATTAAAAATTGTTGAAGATGAGCCCATCATAAATGTTATCTAGAAATTGGAGTTATTTTGACTTTGAAAACGAGGTGGTCCAATCACAACCCAACACATACCAATTCTTCAACTAATATTTTCTTCATTGCTAAGCAACTAATTAATTAACTTAATTAATCACAATTAACTTGTAACTAATCTAGGGACAAAATAGCACTAGATTTAATGCTTCTTTAATGTTGTCCACTAATCAAGCTTAACACAAATTAAAGATCTTGATTAACCAAGTAAACCAATCTTAGCAATTAATTTCTCAACTAACTAAGGAGACAAAGAAACATTCCAAGTAAATGCCTTAAATGCCACTAACAATTTATATTTAGCAACAAATTCTCCTAGTTTAGCCAAGCATACTTTATCTATTTTTATTTCATAATTACCTCTATGAAATCAAACCTTAAGCTATATAATGCAAACACAAAGTAGGGTAAAAATTGGGATGTTACATACTCCCCCCATAGGCTAAACACAATCCTCTATGTTTCGTTCCCAAGGTTAGTCAATTGCATTTCATTCATCACAAAGAACAAATCAAGCATTGAGCTAATATATCTTTTTGCAACCACATTCAAATCATGCAATATTTTATGCAAGCTAATCATGCAAACCCCATTTCCACACTATTTTTTTTCCTATGGTTGGCATTTTTAAGATAGTCAACTATCACCATTCCACTAGGAGACTAGTCTAGGACATCATGGTCCAATAGTGTAGTCATGGTGATGTGAGGGCAAATTTTTTTTAATACCCTCTGGATTGTCTTTGTCATCCTTTCCCTTTTTCCAGTTCCCCATTCCTGGTGGTTGAGCAACTCCTTCTTTCAAATGAGAAGAACAACCTCTCCCACCTGATGAGTGTAGCTGGACCTGAAATGCAGTAAACATACATTAGCAGTATCATGTTCTAAAAATATAAAGTACTTATACTGCATAATCATGTTTAAGTTTTACATAGTAACATCAAGCATCATCAAAATTTAGTCAATCCATACATAGCATAATAAAATCCATCAGTCTACTTAATTTGCATAAGTGTCCATCATGCTATCACAAAGTCTCAACTAAAATTAGGCACTACGCAGTGTCCTCAAATAAGTACGAAAAGTATTTTTTCATGTCTTCCACCTTTTCCCAGGTGGTATTTTTCTCAGAGTAAAGATCCCATTGGACCTTACATTGCTCCAGGTTTTGTTTCCTCATATTTTTAGTGTGGAACTCAAGAATCTTCATGGGCTTGACCTCGATGTATGTTGGATCCATCATCTACAACTTAGAAACATCCACAACATGAGTAGGATCAAATATATATTTCCTAAGCAGGGACACATGGAAAGAATTGTGAATATTTGCCAAGTTAGGTGGCAAGTCGAGTCTGTAAGCAACAGGACTGATCTTTTCCAGTATGGTAAATGGTCCTACATATCTGGGATCCAACTTAGTGGACTTAATTGCACTTTTCATAGATTTGACTCTCAGGAACACCTTATCTCCTATGGAAAATTCCAAAGGAGTCCTTCTCAAGTCTGCATATTTCTTCTGGTGGTCTGAAGCTTCCCTGAGCCTCTAATGGATTATCTTTAGTTGCTCCTCCATTTCCTTCAAATATTCTGGTCCAAAAGTGACCCGATCTTCAGGATTATCCCATGATAATGGAGTTCTGCACCTGCGGCCATACAAAGCCTCAAAAGGAGCCATCTTTAGAGAGGCATGGTACCCATTATTATAGGTAAACTCAACTAGATGCAAGAAGTCTTCCCAACGAGACTTCTGGTCCATGTAGTACATGCGTAGCATGTCCTCTAATACCTGATTGACTCTCTCAATATGTCCATCCATCTCAGGATGATATGCAAAACTTATATTCAATGAAGTACCAATTTCTCGATGGAGAGCTTGCCAAAATTCTGACGTAAACCTTGAGTCCCTATCTGAGATGATCATTTTGGGAAATCCATATAATCTGAAGATGTCCTTAGTGAACCTATTAGCAACAACTACTACATCATCAGTAGTACTACCAAGAATGAAGTGTGCGACTTTGGTCAATTTGTCAACTATTACCATTATGGCATCATGTTGATACCTCATTTTTGGTAGTCCCACAATAAATTCCATAGATATCACTTGCCATTTTTCTGTGGGCACATCATGAGGATATAGTAGACCAGTAGGATGCTTATGCTCTGCTTTCACCTTCTGACATTCTAGACACTTAGCCACAAAGTTAGTAATATCCTTCTTCATCCCTGACCAATAAAATATTTTCTTCATATTCTCCCTCATCTTAGCTCCTCCAGGATGAGCAGAATAAGGGGATCTATGAGCTTCTCTCATGATAATATTATGCAAATCCTTTATTTTTGGAATAAAAATCCATTCCTTGAAACATAAGAATCCATATTTGAAGCCAAAATCTTGGGCTATCTTTGGGTCCTTCCTTATTTTCTCTTGCACTTCCCTACAATAAGGGTCCTGAAGTTGAGCTCTCTTAACCTGATCCATCAGGTCCACATGACTTCTAGTTAAAGCAGTGATATGCCTTCTTCTGCTTAGTGTGTCTACCACCTTATTCTCTTTACCTTTTATGTATTCAATCCCAAAGTCATACTCTACTAAAAATTCAATCCACCTTCTTTGACGTGCATTTAGCAATGGTTGAGTGAAAATATACTTCAGAATTTGGTGATCTATTCTTAATTTGAAGGGTCTTCCTAGCAGGTAATGCCACAAAAATTTCAAGGCATGCACTACTATGACCAATTCTAAGTCATGTGTGGCATAGTTTACTTCATGTCTCTTTAGTTTCCTAGACTCATAAGCCACCACTGCTCCATATTGTGATAGAACACCTCCCAAACCTTCTAAGGAAGCATCGATACAGACTAAAAAGTCACCTTGAGGATCTGGAATCCTTAACACAGGAGCGGTAGTCAATAATTGTTTTAGCAGTTGGAACGTTGTTTCACATTTGTCCATCCATTGGAATGACTTCCCTTTTCTTTGAATATTGGTTATAGGATAGGCTATTTTGGCATAATATTTCATGAACCTCCTATAATACCTAGATAGGCCCATAAAACTTCGAACCTCTATTACATTTGTAGGGGTTGGCCAATCTAAAATAGCTTCTATCTTCTTAGGATCAACTGCAATTCCATCTGTAGATATGACATGTCCCAAGTAATGTACTTGTGACACATAAAATTCGCATTTGGACAAATTTCCATATAGCTAATTTCCCTCAACACCCTTAGTACTATCCTCAAATGCTTGTCATGCTCCTCCTTGCTGTGAGAATAGACCAAGATGTCATCTAAAAATACCAAGACAAACTTGTCCAACTATTTCTTGAACACACTATTCATTAAATTCATGAAGGCTATGGGTGCATTTGTTAACCCAAATGGTAAAACTATGAACTCATAGTGTCCATATCAAGTTTTGAATGTTGTCTTATGTGTATCTTCTTCTTTGATTCTCAACTGGTGGTAACCAGACTTCAAGTCTATCTTTGAGAAGATAGTAGCCCCTTTTAGTTGATCAAACAAATCCTCTATCCATGGTAAAGGATATCTATTTTTAACTGTTGCTTTATTCAACATCCTATAATCGATGCATAATCTCAAGGATCCATCCTTCTTCTTGACAAACAAAACTGGTGCACCCTAGGGAGACACACTTGGCTTAATTAGTCCTTTATCCAACAACTCTTGTAGTTGCACTTTCAGCTCTTGCATATCTATAGAGTTCATCCTGTATGGTGCTCTATGTATAGGTTCTATACCGGGTATTAGATCGATAGTAAAGTCAAATTCTCTCTTAGGGGGCATCTCAGGTATTTCAGATGTAAAGACATCCTTAAACTCTTGAAGGATGGGGAATTTCTCAAATATTTCCTCCTTTTTAACCTCCTTTACCTTGACCACGTAAACCAACCCTTTCTTTCTAATCACCTTCTTAAGTTGCATAGCAGAGATTAATATAGGTTCGAATGTCCCTTGTTCACTATACAACCTAATCCTCTTCTCATTCTCATCAGTGAATTCGACCCATCTCTCCTGAAATTTGACCAAGGCCTTGCGGTCCTTCAACCAATCAACCCCTAAAATTATGTCAAAGGCATGTAATGGAGCTACATAGAATTTCCAAGTGATAGAATTTGTGGGTAGGGATATTTCTATCAAGGGATAATATTGGTCTACAGAGTAGGTCTATCTAGAACCATACTCGACTTTCCACCCTTTTTCCAAAGACTTTGGATTCTCTGGCATGTCCCTGATAAAACTACTAGAGATAAAACTATCTATAGCACCACTGTCTATCAAAAATCTAATATTTTTGTCAAAAACCTTACCCTGTAAGAGCATAGGGGTCACTTGTCCATCAAGATTTTGATTTCTAGTAGTAGCATAAATCCGGTGTCCTTTATCACTTGCCTTCTGGTTAGTTCTTGTACATCGTGGATAATTTCTGGCATAGTGAGGTCCCCCACACTCATAGCATCCAACCTTTGAATTCTGAGTCGAACCTTGAACTAATTTTTCCTTACCTTTAGTAGGAGATGGTTCTACCTGATTCACGAGTTTGGCCTTCTTCACATTGGTAAAGTTTCTATCCTTAGACTAAAACTTCTTAAATATTTTTTTCGACCCATCATTTCTTTTACCAAAATTAAACCCTTCTTTACTCTTTTTATTTGGCTCATTATTCCACTTTCTTTTCTATGGGTTTTGGTAGTTCTTCTTGAATCCTTGGATGGGATTGTTGTTCTTTTTGTGATTGTACTCTGCTTGACAAGCTAGATCATATGCAATTTCTAAATTGGTGGGTTTGAACATGTTGATAGAGATCCTAAGCTGATGATCTAATCCTAAAAGGAATTGATGCACCTTCATTTTATCATCATTTTCATAAGCCGAAATGTACTTAAGGAGTCTAGTGAAGTTCCTATAGTATACATCCACTGACTGCTCCCTTTGCTTTAGCTGAGTAAACTCATCTAGCTTCCTAGCGTAGTATTGCTCAATAAGGAATATCTTTCTAAATGAATTTTCAAACACGTCCCACTCACAATGAATTATGTTTATATTTTTATCCTTGTAGTAAGTTTCCCACCATTCCAACCCATCTTCTATCAAAAATCCTATGACAAAGACTATCTTTGTGGTTGAGGAGTAATTTCTCATAGAGAAGTAAATTGCTAGTTCATTTAACCATGACTCGATAGAATCTCCACTTTCCTTTCCTAAAAATTTTCTAACCTTAACATGCTTTAGGTATTTCTCTAATTTGGCATTAATATGAGTTTTAACTACCTGATCAAGGTCATTTGGTTCTTCCATAACTACTTTAGCAGGAGCTTCGGGTGCCCTATTGTTATTTCTCTGAATTTCCTCCCTAATAACTTCCAACAAATTGTTTTGTTGTGTCAACTGCTCTCTGTAGGTTGACATCTCACCTTGCATATTTTGAACCAGATTTGTGAGATTCTCCATCCCCTTAGGGTTTCCTAAACTCTCTCCCACATGACCCTCTCCAAAATTATCAAGACTAGCTAGCCGAGATCTCCAAGGAGGCATCTTTGCTCCACTACCAAGTTTTTGTGGCATAATCCCTAGTTAAATAAATGTGTTAGTTCTCAATATTATATCGAAGGCTTATACTAACTAAAGTTTTTCATTAGCTCTACTAGCTTTACTAAAGTATTTATCCTTTCTATATGATGACTTAAGTTGAATATCAACATCTTGACTAAGTAAGGAAGAATTTTGGTTTAGAGCTTCAAATGGCAAGTACGATCCCCAAAAGAGCATCAAGTACACCGCTTAAGACCCATGTGGCAAGTGGTGCAAACTGAGTCATAGATGGGTTTCATCATCAGTGGTTATGGTTTTTCATTTTTAGAATTACTATATTTTTTTTATTTCATAAGACCTTTAGGGAAATAACCCTAAGTTTTAATTTACCAAAAATCAATACCGTTTTAGGCTTTCACAAGACATCGACTGTGTTTATTTTGAACATGATCTACATCACATAAAATCTCTATAAAACCCAACCCAAGTCAAATTGGAAGTCCTTTGTACTTGTTGAATAGGACCAAGGTTTCAACATTCGTCTAAAGGATGCATTGCATCCCATTCGAAAGATGTCATCCAAGAATTCCTATCAAAGGAACCGATCATAGCATCTATATTTTTATGGCATACTCCCTCTATATGAAAAACAAATCTAAACATCACCAATGACATTCATATCTACAAGTAGAGTGATTCTTGTCCCTCATCCTATAACCAGATCGCTCGATTTATGATATGGCTACCCAAAAATTACTACATAGGACATGAGAGTCCTATAATGGAGCTTGAGCACTCTCACAGAAGGTAAATCTTCACTCATGATCATAGAACATGGCTTCTTCAATATTAAACTTGAGATCACTCTGTCTTTAACACATTCAAGAGACTCTCTTTTCTCTTTTTTTTACCATAAATCCTAGAATTAGCCCTTGTGCCTACTATACGTAAGCTTCAACCTTACCCATGCATGCTCATGTCAAGTCATATTCATATTTGTGAGTTTATTTATAAAATGATCCATTAAACTTGAATCCTCTAAATTATTTAGAAGAACATTTTTTTATAAAAATAATGTAAACATGTTTCATACAAGAACCCTCATATATTGTAGAACAACAACTTCTTAAACTCAAATATTTTCTTTATACTCCATTAAACCCTTTATCTCTTACAATAGTAAGGATACTTCTATACTATCACTTCATTCCTTAATCAAGCATACTTATTATCTATATGGTATTTGGAATTCATAATCCTGACCTGGATCTTTCGATGACTTCCTTTGACCCAAGCTCTAGCAAGTCTCCCATTTCTTTGTCCCACACGTGATTTTTTTTTCAAAAAAGTAATGAGGCGAGGAAAACTAAGCTAAATCATGAGGCCCTTCTAGTTTCTAATTCGAGTAAAACCTGGAGAGCATACTCCCTACGAACCTCTAGATTTCCAAAACCAATTTGCAAAAAAAATAAGACTTTTGGTTTTTGATCCAATTCTATTGGAGAGCATACTCTTGATCTCACTCTACAAATATCGCTTCCCTCGTGCCTTCCCAAATGCCTCTATTTATAATGGAAATCACCCTCCCTCCATAACCATTTTTTTATTATTAAAACTTATTTTAGATGAGCCCATCATAAATGTTATCTAGAAATTGGAGTTATTTTGACTTTGAAAACAAGGTGGTCCAATCACAATTCAACACATACCAATTCTTCAACAAATATTTTCTTTATTTCTAAGCAACTAATTAATTAACTTACTTAATCACAATTAAGTTGTAGCTAATCTAGGGATAAAATAGCACTAGATTTAATGCTTCTTTAATGTTGTCCACTAATCAAGCTTAACACAAATTAAAGATATTTACTAACTAAGTAAACCAATCTTAGCAATTAATATCTCAACTAACTAAGGAGACAAAGAAACATTCCAAGTAAATACCGTAAATGCCACTAATAATTTATATTTAGCAACAAATTCTCCTAGCTTAGCCAAGCATACTTTATCTATTTTAATTTCATAATTACCTCTATGAAATCAAACCTTAAGCTATATAATGCAAACACAAAGTAGGGTAAAAATTGATATTTTACAAGAATTAACAATATCATCCACACGAATCAAGTATGTAGCAATATCTTCCTCATATTCTATCTTCAAATATTTAAACCTTTTCTTGTGGTTTTGTAGTTTTGCCATCTTGACCTTTTTATCTCCCTCATATGTTTATTTCAATTTTTTCCATATCTCTTTTGCTAATTTGTAGTGCATAAATTTCACAAATTCTGCTTCACATAATCCACTTAAGATTACATTCATAGCCTTGGTATTATTCACATGTAACATATTACCATCTTTATCTGTGGGAGGATTATATGCATGTATGAACCCATCCTCAATGAATTGCCATGTCTCATATCCTTGTGCCATCAAGTAAGTCTTCATTCTTAAAATATATAAGGCATAATTGTTCCCATCAAACAATGTAGCCTTATTTGATGAAGATACAGTCTTAGATGCCATTTATGTTCTTGTAATATAATCCTTCAAGTTGTTAGACTTTTTTGAAGGAACCTGCTCTGATACAAATTGAAGAACACAGGCTTATACTGAGGGGGTGAAAAGTATAAGATCAAATTTTATTTTCCCAAATAATATTATCCAATATTATCAATGGCAATATCAATAGTAGTAATTAAAGCAATGCATAAATCATCACACACATGAGAGACATAAATTTAATTTTGTTCACCTGATGTGGGTTATATCCATAGAGAAAATATTTCTTCTAAATTTTCTCAACAAATCTCTTGGAAATAAATTTCCTATTATAATTTTTATGGATCTATATCCAAAGAAGACACCAATTCCCTATGCTCTGACTTATGGATCTCTCTCTATAGGAGAATTCTTTCTATTTTGCTCTATTTCATGGATCTCTCTCCATAGGATAACTCTTTCCCCTTTGCTCTAGTTCATGGATCTCTCTCCATAGGAGAATCCTTTGCTTTGGATTGTGGTACTTGATCTAGGAGAAATCTATCTCCTTAACTAATTCGTGGATATCTATCCACAAAATAACTCTATCTCCCCAACTAGTTCATGGATCTCTTTCCATAGGGGAATTAAATCCCCTCTATGATCTAGTTTGTGGATCTCTCTCTATAGGATAATTCTTTCCCCTTTGCTCTATATGGTGAAATTATAGAATACTTATATCCCCACTACTCTAGCTTGTGGATATCTCTCCACAGGAGACCTTTATCCCCAATGTACTACCTGATGGACATCTATCCATTGGAGACCTTTGTCCTCTTTGCTCTTGTCACCTTCAAATTTTACTCTCAAATCTATCTCAAATCTACCCCAAGCCTTAACATAAAGCTTGATCAAATCAGAAACCAAACATATTCTCAATTCTATATCAAATATACCCCAAGCCTTAACACAAATCTTGATCAAATCAGTATCAAAACATATTCTCAAATCTATCTCAAATATGCCCCAAGCCTTAACACAAAGCTTGATCAAATCAACAAAAAAAACTATCCCAAGTCTTCTCTCAATACTTTCTCAAATATAACTTCAAACCTTCTCAAAATACTTGCTCAAATCTACCTTCAAGCCTTCTCAAAAGACTTGCTCAAATCTACCTTCAAGCCTTCTCAAAAGACTTGCTCAAATATACCTTCAAGCCTTCTTAAAATATGCTCAAATATCCCTCAATGTTGCTCCAAATATTCTTACAAGACTAGCTCAAATTTACCTCAAATCTGCTCCAAGTCTTCTCACAAGACTTACTCAAATCTACCTCAAAGCTGCTCCAAGTCTTCTCACAAGACTTGCTCAAATCTGCCTCAAAGATGCTCATTGAACCCGCTCAAATATTTCCAAATCTTGCATACAAATAAATGCTTATATCTCTTTCAGAAGTACTTTCTTCAACTAGGTAATTTAGACATATTCTACCTAGAATTTGCTTAACCTCTGGAACATATAGAGGATGATATGCACTATTAAAATTCCAATATGTTCTTCACACTCATAAATCTTGTACTCAATTAACCAATCTCTATTTCTTGCAAAATCCCTTTCAAATCAAATCAAAATGCTGTATAACTTGTTTCACAAAACTGGTCTATCTTTCTTGCAAATTTTATCTCAAATATAAATCATACTAATGCACAATTTTCCTCACAAAATTGATCTAAAAAAATTTCAATTTCCTATCAATATCTCTCAAACTAGTTTTTTAAAGGTTTCACAATGATGCACTAACTTGTCTTCAAACCTAGCACAAGCAGTTCACAATATCTATCACAAATGTCTCAATCTCTTTCAACAATGAAATCTCAATCTTTTTTTCAAACTCTAATGCAATTGTTTCAACTTTCTTTCAACAATTCATGCACATGTATGTCTCAAACCCTAACTCAAATATTTTCAACAATGCTTACCAAACAACCCTTTTATCTCCACCTTATGTTCCAAAAAATTCACTTCAATAAAACACTTTTGAACAAGGAATGATGTGCCCATACCTCTTAATTTTCTCTTATGGAGATATATCTTCAAAACCTGTCTCACAAACAAAACAAAATTCTAGTTCCACTTCAAGGGTTAGATTGCAAGATACTTTCTCAAAACATCCACATGGACTTTCTTCTCAAAAAGATATGCTCAATGAAATATGAAATTGAAGTTCAATCACTCTACTTTTTTTCTAAAAAATAAAGCATTAATACCCAACTAAACTTTTCATATCTTCCTTTCACCATGCAAGGGTTATAATAAAATTTCAAGCAACTTATCACACCTTATTACTCCTAATCTTGCAAAATAATATTCAACCCAATAAAAGCACAAATTACACACATAAAATTTATTTATACACCTTATACCTCCTACTTAAAATAAAATATTTCAATGCACCTCAATTCTTCAACAATACCATAACATTATTTATTGAATACACCACACATAGCACTTATCAAAACTCCACTCTATTCCCTTTTAATCTAAAAATAATAACTCCATGTTGTCATTTTAATACAAATACAAAAAATAAAATAATCACCTTATGACTCCCTAAGCAAGAGCGTACCTTAGCCTTAGGTAAAATCATTTCACCAAAAATTATTTTCCCCTTGTTGTCACCACCATGATTCGAACCTGCGCTGCTTTTTGGACCACGCCCTAGCTTCGATTAGGCCACCGTGTGGGCTAGCCGCCCACACAAAATTAAACTTCCACATCCTATGCTTTATTCCCTATCTCTGATGCAAAAATATTTTTTAAAACTTTAACTCTCTGCCACTGTTGTGTCTCGAACTCGAGACCTTTCCTCTACTACAACCTATGCAATTCTTGTCTGCCAATTGCACTAATTGTCCGCTTGAAATCTTTTCGTGCGTCATTCTCCTTTTCACGACATATTCTCTTCCCTAACATTTTGCACTCGTCTTTTCTTCCTTCTACCTCCACAAAAGGTGTGATCGTGTATATGCCTTAGACTCAATAAAATGATTTTTGTTCCCCTTTAAATATGCATACCTTCATTTAAATGACGTCGGCCACCCTTTTTAATATTGCTATAATTTGAAATTAAATCTTGGCACCTTTCAAATATTTTATATTATAATATTTAAACTTGGATTTAAATATTATAACTTATATTTTTACCTTTGGGCCCTTTTACTCATTTAATTTTTAATTATTATAATATTTTAAATATTCATAGATTTAAATATTATAATTAATTTTTCTCCTTTGGGCCTTTTCATTGGATAAAGAATTTGCCACCATAAAAAAAAATCCTTTTTCTTTTGCAAGTACCACCATGGTAAAACCATTAAACCTTTATTTTTCTTGACATAAATGACAACTAATGTCATCAAATTATGACATTAATACTTTGACATCAATGACAATAATATACTCAAATTTTTCAACATGGAGATGCTTTGGAATTTATTGTCTTCAATGCTGAAATGTAGGTGCTACAAAAATAGGAAGGTTTGACCTTCAAGACTAGGAGCCTTTAATGCTCCTTCTTCCTTCCTTCCACACTGCACTTTAATGTCTTTGACTACGCTTTGATTTACCTTTGAACTTTGCAATTTGGGCATATTTAATGGAGGAATAATCTTGATCTTTGTGACAAGTGTCACACCAGTTAAATATGAGCGCTCCTTCATTTATTTAACATACCAATTCCTTACTCAACACTTCTTAGATATTTTGTAATGTATAGGCACTTGTGTGAATCTTGTAAATGATAACAAGTGTCACCACTTCCTTGATATTCCCTATAACTCCTACATGATGTTTCTTCAGTGTTGAGAGATAAAATGGTGCCTTAGAAAATTTATGCCAAGTGGCATTCAAGCTCTTTGTATGAAGTCCTTTGTTGTAACACCTTACAAGGAGAATATTATAACTCCTTAAGTCATTTTGTATATCATTCCTTTACTTTTCTATGTTTCTTAGGCAGCAAGCAATATTTTATTTTGCAGGTGGATTGATGAGGTGTTATGGAGCTTTGAATGGTGATTTTTGTGCTTCCTTTGGTGGACGATATTCTCCAAGTTTAAGACCTTGAATGTAGCACCTTTGCTCTTGTCTTCTATGCTTTCAATGTGCTGACTCTTGTGTAGATTTTGACACCTTATATTTTCTATATTTGCACTCATTTTATCTACGTAAATGCAGCTTGATGATAGCCTCATGTGGGTTTTTATTTTGCAGGTTTTGCCATCCAAGATGAGCCCTTTGAGTGTCTCCTTTTGCTTGGGAAGAAGAGTGTTGACGTTCAACTTTATTTGGCTGATTTACCCTATAGACATTGTGCCTTTTGAGGCACTTTAAAATCACCTCTTTTGCTATAAAAACCAAATTAGAATAGTGCAATAAAGGATACCATAAAACTCCTTTAATGCACCTTCTTTTGCACTCTTTTTTTTCATATCTAAAATTCTGGTTTTTTGGCTGTATTATAAGGGTTTTGAGGTTGTCTTTTATGAGTAGAAACCTTCCCCATTTTTCTTGGATACTTTGATAAAAAATCCAAGCTTAGATAACAGTACATAGAAGCTCTTTAATTGATGCAATTTTCTGAACTTTATTTTCTTGCGTATAACCTTGTAATGCTTTGGATTTGAGATTCACTAAGTCTCAATATTTGAAGCTTCTATTTTTATTTTTGGTTAGTTGTGTTCTTCTCCAAGTTTTGAAGGATTCTAACCTATTTTTATGGCTTCACTTGACCACAATGTTTTATAGATTTATGTGCTTTAATAGTGTCTTTAGATACTTGTTTCAAATCAGATTTTGTGCCCTTCTCAAAAACACAAAACTAATTTCTTTTGAGAGTAGTATAATAGTGCAAATGAATCTAACAATATTTCACTTTTAATGCACTAATAATTACACCTTCTCACTCCAATAAACTCTCAAGATAATGCATTTAATCAATTTATTGCAACTAATAAAGAATAATTTGAAATGAACCTTCAATAATCATTCTTCAATTTTCTTACAAATAAAGTTGTAGGGACTAGTCTTCTTTTTCTTTCCAAAGTATATTATAGGTAAATGATAGATAGGTGTAATGCATAAATATAATCAAATCCTAATCTGAAAATGAACCTTAAAAGGAATTATTCTTTTTTTTCACTTTTGAAGACTGTAATAGAATTTTTCTTATTGCAAATTTTATCTAAAGTAAGGTGCTTTAATAAATCTAATAAGTAATTCAGTTAATGAATCTACTTGCACCAATAGTTGCATATCTTTTTTGAAAGATTTTGTAGCTCTTTTTCTGCTTCCATGGAGGATGTAGATTTTACCACTTTCTGTAGACTGTCCTAAACAACTTCTTCTTCACCAAAAGATGGTCTCAAACTTTTCTTCATGAGCCTAGAATTTTGTGGCTTGTTATCCTTTTGTAGTCTTCTCCTTTTGTTGTAGCTTTGAAGAAGTTTTTATATCTAAAATGTTGTATTTTTGCTGCTAGAGTTAATCTTCAATTCTCTTGGATCTTGCGGGATTATCTCGTCTTCAAGTCTTCTTATCGAATTATGTCTTCAAGTAGGATATTCTTCTCAATATTTTTAATATCTTGAGGTCTTCACTGGATTCTTCTTCTGGGATTTGGCACTCCTTGTAAAATTCTTCTTATCTTGTGGTTGTTGTTGGATGGTGACAATTGTCCCAAGTCCTTCACTATCAGGATATTCTTCTTGGTAGTGGATTTCTCCAATGAGTTCTTTTATGATTTCTTCAATAAGGTTCTCCAAGCCTTTTATAGGATGCTCGTTGAGACCTCCCCAAGGTCTTTGATATTACAAATTCTTCTAGTCTTCCTTGAGATATTTTCTTCAAAATTCTACGCCTGTAAGTGTTGGTGGTGAGATCTTCCTCTGGATCTTCGATTTTGCTACTTCTACATTCGAGCAGGACTCTCATAGTCCTTCTTCTGTTAGGACTGAAACTGAAGGGGTTGATTTTATTGATACAAATGGTTACAATATATAGGCATAAGCCTATATTCAACACATGACACTTGTCAAGAGAAACTGACAAGTGTCAAGGTGAAGGCATAGTGCACTTTAACTCTAACATTCCCCCTTAAAGTGCACTATCCTAACTAAAGAAGAAATAAAACAAGTCAACATTAGGTAACATTCCCCCTTAATGTTGACTTCTCTAAAACAACCTATCATCCTCTCTTATTGCTTATTTTGTCTAAGCTCTTGCTCTTTGCGCTTGGCTCTCCAACTATGAATAATGCTAGATTCACTATGTATACATCTTGGTCTGTTGCCTCAGGGTCAGCCACTTCCATGGGTTTGTTGCCACTAGGTCAGTCGTCTAAGTGCCTCAGGGTCATCATGGGTGCCTCAAGGTCAACCACTTCTAGGTATTTTTCCTCTATAGGTCATCCTCAGAGGATGTTGCCTCTCATAGGTCACTAACTAGATTCACCATGAATATCAAATCCCTCCTCATGGTGAACTCAATCTAGAAGGTGTCGGTCTCTGCCAAAAATGCACCTAATACAAAGGAAAAACAAGCCATATAAGAGTGTCGGTCTCTACCGAAAATGCACTCAATACAATAAAATGAGCCATAGATGCCAAATATGGAGGAGAAGAAGAGAATATTCTGAAGTGTCTTCGTCTGTAGTCTTCAGAAGTAGATCCAAAAAAACCTTGGATAGAGTCTAGGGTGTCTATGTCTGTAGTCCCTAGAATAAGTGTCCTTATGGTGACCATGTCATCCCACCGAAATGCATGGGTAACCAACCGCTGCATTCACCAAGTGTATAGAAAATATCACTAGGTACAAGGATCACATATAAAATTACCTTGGGAGTGTCGGGTTCAACCGAGAGTGCACTCCAAGGTAGAAAAAATTTGAGGCTAAAAAACTGAATTGAAACAGCCTCAAAATTACAATATGACACCACCATTGTGTCCGTCACGGAAAAACGTTTCCAACGACTATAAATACCCCTATACTTGGGTTTGAATGGGGCCTTCAACTTGCTAAAAAAACAATAGCATGCCTCTCTAGGCAGCAAAATAAACAACATCGCTCAATGGCGGCATCGCTCTCAGGCAGAATAAAAAAATAGTCTTAAAAATTTCCCTCGTAGGGGAAATTACAATGGCCATGTGGCCCCATCATCAATGATATAAAAAAAATATGTGTAAATTTGAAGTGAGCTTCTCCTTCCACTTTATAAAGGGATATGGCCAACAATTTATTCCATACCACCTGGTGCCCTCACATAGAGTACAAAAAAAATAGCCTTTGCCTTCGCCTTTGCCACCAGCCTTTTCCTGTGGCCGCCTGCAAACAATTACCATACTTCGATCTCAAACTACCAACATTCACAACACCTTCGTCAAACTCTCCATCAACTATCGCAAACCTATTTGGTAGAACACAACACACACTAAACATCCTTTGCCAATTCTTCGTCAAATAACTCAAAACACTACACAACACTGCCTGTCAAATAACGCAAAGCTATCTATACAGAACACAGTATTTTTTGCAACATCTCTGTCAAATAACTCAAAGCAATTTAAATAGAACACAGCATACAAGACATCCTCCATAAATCATCTGACAAATAACGTGAAGTTGCCAAGTGGCCACTACACACGTACTCCCTCACTAGGTACTCATGTTCGACACTTGCCACTGTCGGCCTGCAGTATGTGGCTACCCTTGTAATACTCGTCAATTGGTAGGTTCCTACCCACGGTCTTGGATACTCCGTAGCCACCCATCATGGAACTGTTGTACTCCTGATAATCTCCACAAAATCTTCGAGATTTAAACAAGCACTTGCAGTTCAAAGTGTCAATGAGATTTGTTGCATCCTAACAGTAACTTTGGTATCCACTATATGTTGTGGAGTGGTATCCTCATTTCATGCTTTCACATTGACATCGACTGGCAGAATCAACACTCAGCAATTGTTTGCACAAAAAATTTGATGTGCTTTCTCTAGTTATACATCAACACTGCAACAGATTACAGATTTGAATACCAAAATAGCACAAGGTGACAAAATGATTTCCACCATGGATACAGGCAAAAAATTAGGTCATAAACATCTATCGAGGTTGCAGGTGCTCAGATTTGAGCGCTCCTTATTGCATTTTCTATCAAGCGTCCTTTACGTGCCTGAAGCTATTGTATTACTGATTGTTGCTTGCTAAGAGATGCATCATTAGTTGCAATAACAATGATTGGAAGTGTCTCATCAACTAGTGCCAAAGGACCATGTTTCATTTCACCAGCAAGAATTCCTTCACTATGCATAAGTGCTACTTCTTTGACTTTCAGAGCACCCTCCAATGCTGTAGCATAGTTGTAGCCCCGGCCAAACATCAGCAGAGACTGCTCTCTCATCAAGAGCTTTGCTAGTTCCTTCATTTCACCATCCAGGTTCAATACTTCTCTGACTTTGTTTGGAAATTCAAAAAGACCATCTAAAATTGTCTCCCTCCGTCCTTGAATTGAAATTGAATCCCCTCCAATAGCTAAAGCCAACATTGTCATTACTGCTATCTGAATTGTATATGCCTTGGTACTAGCAACACCAATTTCACACCCTGCATTGATATGAAGACCGTAGTGTGTCTTCCTTGCTATGGCACTGACCACAGTATTTGTTATACCTACACATAATGCTCCTTTTCGCAAAGCATATTCTAGTGACATTAATGTATCTGATGTTTCTCCAGACTGGCTGACAAATATTATAGTATCATCTCTATAAATTGGTCCTTGTCTATCTAGTAAATGACTCACAAGCTCCATGGTGACAGGGACACCTGAAAGCTCTTCCACAATTGCTCTAGATGCCAAAGCAACATTATAACTTGTACCACAGCCAATGAAAATGATTCGTCTGTAATGCTTTTCTCTGTAAAAATCAAACTTAAATACAGAAACATCTCCATCCTTAATATGAGCGACATCATTATCCTCAAGGATCATCACTTGTCTTGTGTGTTCAAATAATACACTGAGATCACTTGCAAAGTAAAATTCCTTGGGTCTCGGTATGCCCCTCACGATCCCATGCTTTCGCAATCATGGAGAGCACTTGTGGATGGGAGTACTAGATATTTGTATTATTGGAATCCTAAGAGTAATGTAACGCAGTATGAGAAACCAGTGCCAATCGTGCAAGTGCCACCTCCCCTTTTGTCGGGGCCTCCCTCGACCATCATAACACCCAACATGACTCCTGCAACAACCCTAACTGCAACTTCAATAGTCACAGGGCCTGTGCCTATGGTTGTGCATTCTATGCAACATCAAAAATAGGTAACCTTCCTCCATTCCAAGTTTTTTTTTAATGGGGCAACACATGCTTTATGATCTAGCCACAAGGACTGCTAGTTTTAGAGCATCTGCAAGGCAAACATTAAAAAAAATTTGGAGGACGCCAAGCCAAACTCAAATTCAGATCTTGGAGAGATTGTTTGAGCAGGGAACCCAATAATGTAGAATCAGAGCACTTCTAAAGATGAAACAAAGCCTTATGTCTGGTGTGTCGCATCGAACATTAAAAAAAATGATAAACTGGCTCCCTTCTACGAGACTGCACTTGCATCAGCTCGGTGGCCTGCGCCCATGGGGAGCTCCACTTCTTCGAATTGACAGATCGTCTTAGCCTTGTAGTACTGCACCAGAACCTGAAACTAAAAAAAAATTCTAAAATTTTTTCCTAAATTTTAAATTCTTACCATCTGGTTTCTAATCCATCAAATTATGGAGAGCATACTCCCTCGGTAAATTTTTTTAAAATAATAGGGAAAAAAAATCGGGGGGAGGGAGGATTTCCATGAGGGAAATCCCCCCTCAAGGGTTTTCACAGGGCAAGGAAAGCCTGCTCTGATACCAAATGTTAGGACTGAAACTAAAGGGGTTAATTTTATTGATACAAATGGTTACAATATATAGGCATAAGCCTATATTCAACACATGACACTTGTCAAGAGAAACTGACAAGTGTCAAGGTGAAGGCATAGTGCACTTTAACTCTAACATATTCCAATACCAAAAGTTCTTGAATGACATCTCCTCATGTTCTCTTCACATTTGCTTCAGGTGTTGGATTTATTCTAAAGAATATACTCTTCCTAAATTTATTGTAGGAAGTTTCCTGACTCACTGAATATCCTTTCCCTACAATAAAGTATTAGTACTAAAATCTTAATCTTATTTTAAATTAGATACTCACTTTTGGATTCTTCTTTAGGATCAAGGCTTCTATGGCCTTTTTTTAGTATCAAGGAATCAGTGGCCTTTTCTTCAATATCAATGCTTCTATGGCTTTTTTAGTATCAAGGCTACTATGACCTTTTTCTTCTAGATTTAGGCTTCTATGGCCTTTCCTTCTATATCAAGGCTACTATGGCATTTTCTTCTTGATTTAGGATTCTATGGCATTTTCTTCTGGATCAAGGCTACTATGGCTTTTTATTCTTGTGTGAAGTTCTCAATTTAGTAATGGAGATATCCAATCTCCTAACTTCACCACAAATCATTTCCAAAAATCTTCTTTTGCAGTATTATTTTCTTGGATAAGGAACTAATATCTACACTATGAAGGCATGCTGACCTTCGAGCAATGAAGTTGAAGTCTCCTAGCTTTCTATTGTAGGATGAGTCCCAATATTCAAAAGAAACTTTGGGAAATAGTTAAGAAATTCTAGATGTCCTAAATTATCATCACTAGCTGATTTTTTAATCTAGTGGATTGAATGTTGAGTCCTAGTCTTCACGAGTTTTTTTACAAATCTGTGGAAATACTCTAGCCATATGCAATCTCAGTATTTTTGAAACTGATATTTCTTTTAGTCCTCACATGTGGCTCTCCCTAATTCTACCACCTAGACTCTTCTAATATTTTTTGATAGTGATTGGTCCAATGGTGCATCAAATTGAAAAAACATTAAGGATCAATGATAATGGTGGTTTTCCTGTGGCTAGATCTACCATAGCTCTGATACCACTATTAGATTTTGATGCAGTATGTAATGGGATAAAACAATCACAAGATGTGAAAATAATATGAAAGAAAGTAAATCTATGAGATGACTAAAATATTCTATAAATAGAATTGATGAAAATGAATATAATGTAGCTATGGAGAAAATGAGCACTCCATGAATAATGCTACCAGACTACATTGCACCCATCTCCAATATGGGTGACTGTTTATAGACTATGCTCTTCTAAAATTATGATCAATTATGATTATCAATGATATGTCTATGCTATTACAATGAGGTCATTATATAGGAAGATCATTTCCTTGTCCAACACTCTATATAGTTGTGCAAGAGACAACTTGCACATTGACACTTGTGCATTTATTACATTGCATGAAGTAACTAGGTAACTTCCCCCTAAAATAATTTAATGTCCTAAGTATGTACCTTGGTAGGTACATTTACATGACCTAAATGATGTCATATAATCTATATATAACAACATACACCTTTTATAGGTCCTAAAAGAAAAACAACCCCCCAAAATATCCATTAGCATAGCTAGCAAAAAACCCAACATTCTTCCATATAGAATTTTTAATAGCTTCAATATTATTGACCTTAATTTTGGATTCCTGAATAAAAATAATATCTAGATAAGCATTATTCCTAAAAGAGGAAATTAAATACCTTTTGAAGGATCCATTCAATAGTCTAGTATTCCAATATAGGAATTTAATTTATAAATTATTGGACAAGGTTTCTTTTCATCCGCCATCGGCTAGGAAGAGTGTTTGAAGGTTTCTAGTTTCAATTGTTTACCATCTACTTCTATGCTATTTTCCACCTTCAAAAGGGCCTAGTATCAATTTGTAATATCAAATTTAGCTTCCTTATTTCTCAAAGTTTTGTTTATGGTTTTACCCACCTTTTTTCCTACTCCCACATTTATACGTCCCTTATGATGACTTCTAGTTTTAGGATCAGGAGTGCCTTTTTCCATCATAGGTTTGGAGGGAGTAGACTGCTTGGTTACTAATTACAAGTTTTGTTGGACCACTGGTTCCCAAAAATCAAGACCTTAAAAGGAATTGAATAATATTAGGTCTTTTAGACTTACCTCATTTATTAAAGGACCTTAAAGATAACTAGTTTTTGGCTTTGGGGTCCTTGTGATATCCTCTTGGATAAGCTCCTACTCAGACCTCTTCTGTCCACTATCATATTATACCATTGGTCAAATTTTATCAAGTGGTTGAGGAAGAGGAAGGTTCTCCCCTTCTTTCAATGGTACAAGGACCTTCTTAGTGGATGAGACTGAAGGAGACGGATTTTTCCCAGAGCTTGGGACCTCAATCTCTCAAATGAGGATAATTTTTCCTTTCTCTGACCTAGATTGTATTTGGACCCACATTTTTATTTTTCCTTTTGATTTTAAGGTCGTAAGTTCACTTTGATCAAATATTAATCTGAGGTATGATTATATTTACCATAAAGTTAGCACAACATAGGTTTGTTCTCATATTCCACTAGCTGCATATAAGAGCCTAATTAAAAAATGAACTCAATGGAGTCAGGAAGGTCAGTCTTAATATTATTCATGATACACATATTGGTAAATACTATTTGATTTTTTATCATTGTTGTTGCATCGATGGATACCATATCATCTATATATCTTGCAATACCTATGAGAATATCATAGTACTAGTAATGCATAGGCAATATAGGTACACTAACCTAAAGTGGAACTAGATTAACCTTCTAGGTGTAGGGATTAAATTTTTTTCCCCATTTATGTAGGAATAGACCCCTCTTACTAAAAAACTAGGGCCTCCCTTCTATAATATGTCTAGAGTCCTCTTCACAACCGAGCTTGATAAGAAAAAAGGACTCGGGGACCACCATGATATCAATGGAACCTAGCGGCTTCCATCTAACCATGGCCCATTTTTTAATAGAGTCCATATCTGGTCTACTACCCTAAAATTTTCTAATTAGGTTCCAAGAACACTCTTTATAATATTTATTTTCAACACTTTACTTTCACGTAATTAGAGTATATTAGAATTTATCAAGAATAATGATAATTCTACCTAAATACAAAGGTTGGAAGAGGCCATAAACTTTTCCATCAAACTATTACTAAAATCAAAATTGTGGGTGCTTAAGAAGTTATACTTTCCCATAATTGAACACTAGGATTTAAAAAAACACCAATAAAATGGAGTCATACAATGCTTCTTGAAGTAATTTTTGTACATGCCTCTTCATGGATAAAAATAGTAGATGAAAACTTTCATTACCTAAACCCATACAATAAAGAATATGTGCATTCCAAAAAAAACATATAATAACGAGTTCAATATTCTACTATGAGGATGTTTAGGTCCATCCTTAGTCAAACCTGAGCTTGCATCCATATTATTATGTTAAACAAAAATGAATACAAATAACTAAAGAAAATTTAAATAAATTATCTTCTTTTATTTATAACTCCTTATGATGATAAATGATGGAGTATAAAATCTTTCCTTTTTGATTTATCCTAAGATAAATTCTAAAGTGACATACTAATTCATCTATGTAATCTAAAAAATAATAAAAGAGTTTGAGTGATGTCTCTCTCCAAAAAAGAAACAATAATCCATACCTACTCTAATATTATATTAGATTTTACAATACTTTGTTAAAAAATGAAGCAACACATCAACTCAAAACATATAGCAAGATATTTAGAGAGAAGGAAAGAGATAAATTATAATATATGAAGGATTTCATTACATACCCATATTATATATTAGGTAATATCATATTGATACTATAGTTTAGGTAGATGACACGTACAATGCTTTAATAAGTAATTACCAATTATATAGCCTTTGCATTAAATCATAATTTTTGGAGTATATCACATTATTTGGTACATGATAATGCAACCCCATGGTACTTTAATGGTACATTTGTAAATAATATGTTAGGTTTGAGTCATAGTTTAGAGTGTGAGTAATATTTCCCTTTATGTAAGTATGAATGTTCATAATATGCACAAGTATCATGTAAAGTTGTAATGTGCAAGAAATGCACAAGTGTCATGTGAGTTAGTGTGCAAGTGTAAGTTGAGTCTATGTGCACAAGTATATTATATGTAAGTCTGTAAATCTATAATATAAATATGTAGACAAGTGTCTTAGAGTGTGCAAGTTATGGAAGTATAAGAGTCATGTTAAGTGTGCATTCACTATAGAGTCATGTGTTCATTAAGTGTGTAAGTGTCAAGTAGAGAAGCCAAGAGTCATGAGACTTGGCATATGGAAAAGAATAGTCAAGTATCCAAAGATTCATTCTACTATGGCTATATAGTACTTCATAGAGAGAGAATCTCATATCATCTCATAACTGATTATCAATATCATTATCATATTTGTAAGAGAAAGAGGAGAAAATAAGTTTGCATACATTTTGAGTAATTAATATTATAAGTTGTTGTTCATGCATAGTACATGAATGATTAAGTATATTACATTCATATTTTTGTTTATTATTGAATTTTATTTGATATATTATAAGCCTTACTCTATATATTAATTTGCTCATATTATTCTACTCATATCATTATCTTTACCTTATTGTATTGTGGCTATATTATATTTGATCCTATGAGATTTGTGGTAGTATTAAGGCTTAAAAATTCATTAGTGGTATTAGAGCTACCATCAAATTCTATCCATGTTGATAGAATTAATTTAGCTACTTACAAAAATCAAATTTTTCCAGTTTGATAAATTTGTTTTAGAGCTTGTCTACTTTAAAGGTAGTGAGACTTGGACTCTATTTTAAGGCCATAGTGAGCATATTGGTTTAGATTCTTTCCATAGTTGGAGAATAACCAGTGAAGACTAGGACTCAACTATATTGAAGGTGTATCAAATTTAAGATAGTTGATCATTCAAGGACATAGCCAACCCTTGACATTATTTTTAGAGATATTTGAAGGAATTAGGGATATTCAAGTCACCTTGACATTTATAAAGGAATTCGAAACATCCAAGTCACCCTGAAATTAGATATTTGAGTTCTTAGGTGTGACCTAAGATATTATAGAGAAATAGTTGCAATAAATATTAGTCTTCAAAAGTGCGAGAAGCTTCCTAAAATAATTAGAGAAAAATTCTAGCTTCTAAGTGCAAGAGAAAGTAGAACAAAAGAAGGATATATCAAGTCTTGATATAGATATATTAGTATTAAAGTAAGATTTCATAAAGCAACATATTAATAAGTTGCAAGATAAGGAAAGTTTCAGGTCTTAGAGATAGACCTTGATATAAAAGAAAGAAGATTCAGGTTATAGAGAAATTCACCTTGATATTGGTCCAAGAAGAAAATATAGTAGTAGTGGATTGAGAAGCATTCAAAGCTTCCTAAGAGAATATAGATTAAGTAGTAGATAAATAAGAAAGGTATATCAATTCTTGAGTTACATTAGTCTTGAGATAGATATATCATTTAAGAAGCAAGATATATCAGGTCTTGAGATATATCAATCTTGAGATAGATATATCGAGAAAAGGTAAGCATTGAATATTTAGTGGATAAGAGCTAAGAGAAGATTTAGATATTTCAAGAAAAATATCCATATAGAAAAGATATTTAAGAATAGAAGAAGATTTCTATGCAAATAATAAAGTAAAGAGGCCTTATAGAGAAAAGAAAAGCCTTTTTAAATAAATAAAAAGAGGCTTGATAGGAGCAACCATATAGATATTAAGATATTAAATGTTATACAATTAGGGAGATATTTGGTATAAGGGATTAAAAAAAGGTTCTATATTACAATCAATACAACCATAATAATCAAGCCAAAATAGTTGTTGGAAATATGAGAAGGTTTTATTGTCATTGATGTCAAGAAGTCAGGATCAGTGAGCATCAGTTTTAGTGAGCATCATCAATTTTAGGTTCCATAATTAGTGCAAAAGAAAGATTGATTTCAAGTGGTCAGATGAGGTTTAAAGGGAAAAAGAAAGGCCCAAGCAAAATAATATTATAATATTTTATTATAATATTAAAAGGACAAGACCCAAAGATTTAATTAATTATAATAGTTTCATTATAAATTAATTTAATTAACTCTTAGAGTAATTAATTTAATTATAAATTAATTTATAGATTAATTTAACTAACCCTCAAGGTTAGGATTATAAAGTTTAAATTAATTTGAAATATTTGAATTAATCGAAATCGTCAATGTTGTCGAATATATGACATTGTGCATATAAAGGAAGGCAAAAACCATGGCATTTAATTCATGTGCAATCTATGTGTTATAAGTGATTTTTGTGTGCATTGCAAGGGATAAGATCATATTCTTTCAAATGTTTTGTGAGATAGAAGATAGGACAAAGCAGAGGGGATTTTGCTTCATGTTCCAAGGCATTATGTAGCACATATGGTAGCCAAGGGCGATGCTAAGACTTTGCAAGGCATGAGTTTGAGGGATCGAGTCCTGTGATCTGCATTTTGGTGAGCAAGGAAGGTATTTTATTGGCATTTGTGCAAGAGGAAAATGACAAAGGGAAGGTGCTAGCCTTTTCCCTTTATGTGGGAGCATGTAGCCCATGTGGTGGGTGCACACTTTGCAAAGGCGCTCGGTAGGGAGAGGTTGCACGTTCAAAACTCGTAGAGGCATTTTGGTGAAGTGTATAAGGTATGCACTTTTATTGCAAGGTTTAAATTACTGCATCCAAAATTGCTAAGGCAAAAGTTGAAATTACTAAGATGGAAATTAATTTTTAATTTCCTAAAATCTTAATGATTGGATATTGCATTACATTAAAAAGGATTTTGTGAGTTAAGTAATGAATATAAAAGGGTATGCATAATTTATTTTTTGTGATTTGATTTTTGAGTGCTTTGAATTTATAAGACGAGTAATAAGGTGTGCCAAGGGTGTTAGATATTTTTTTTGAAAACTAAGTTAATAAAAATTGTATTGAAAGGATAAATAAGGTTGAGTAAGTTTTGATATCTTGAATTAATGAAATATTTTTGTGAGAAATTATTAAGGATAAATATTTGCTATCTAACTCTAGTGTTGGTAAAAAGAGTGGTTGTGATTGAAACATGTGTTTAAGTTCAAATCATCTTCAAACAAGAGGTAAGGACACATTGTCCTTGAGAGTGACTGTTGGATGTTATGAATGTCAAGTTGGAGTGAAAAGGATTGTTTGATAAGCATTGTCAAGTTTGGTTTTCTGGAAAGAAAGTTGATACTGAAAATCTTGTTTGATAAGCATTGTTGGATATATTAATATTTCATATACTTGACTAGTGTTTGTGAAATTACATGAGTATAATTATTATGTGAAGTTGAGATCTATCTTGAACTAGGGTTTGTGCAAAGAACATGAGTATCATTGTTATGTGAGATTGTTTGATAAGCATTGTTGAAAATAAATGAGTGAGTGTTCATATGCTTGGACTAGGGTTTGTAAGCAAGGAGTGCTTCATTGAGTGATTGGTTGAGTGGAGTTGTTTGAGCTTAGTTGATTGGAAGTGTTGAAGTGATAGTTCAAGTTCTGTGAAACAAATTGTTCCATATTCTGATTTGATTTTGAAAAGAGATTGAAAGTGATTGAGTGTTGTGCAAGAGTGAAACATATTGAGTCTCTAACCATTCTCTATATGTTTTTATGGTTAAGCAAGATATTTTGAAAGTGATTGAGCATTGTGATGAATGTGAAGCATATTGAGTATCTAACAATTCTCTATATGTTTCTATGATATTGGATAAGTTCTAGTGAGGACTTGTTAAGAAGATTTAAGGTAAGTCTTGGTGAAGACTTGATCATATTGGACAAGTTCTAGTGAGGACTTGTTGAATAGATTGTACAAGTTCTAGCGAGGACTTGTTGAGAAAATTTGACGTAAGTCATGGTGAAGACTTGTTGAGCAATTGGAAAATTTCTAGAGAGGGCTTATGTATAAACTAGTGTGAGATTTTGTGAAAGCTTACAATGTAGATTTGATATAAGTCTTTGAGAAGACTTGTGAGTAGATTTGATTGATTTATTTTTTCAAAACTTGGGTTAAGGTTTGGGGTAGATCTAGCAGATTTGATTTATGATTGAGTCAAGCTTTGTGTTAAGGCTTGAGGATAGAGATTGAGCAGATTTGTGCTAGATCGAAGTACTGTGTTTAGTATAGATTTGAGGATAGATATTGAGTATATTTTTGCTAGACTAAAGGACTATGTTTAGTGAATATTTGAGGATAGAGTTTGACCAGATTTGTGCTAGACCGAAGGATTGTGTTTAGTGTAGATTTAAGATAGAGCTAAGAGAAATCTTTGGAGGTGATAGAGTATAAAGGATGATAGTCTCCAGTGGATAGAGATCCATTAGCCAAGGTAGTGAAGATAGGTATTATGAGTGAGGGCAGGAGTCTTCAGTGTATAAAGATCCATTAGCTAGTGCAGTGAAGGAAGTAGTTCTTCTAGAATATAACCATCCAAAGTAGAGGAGAAAGGAGTTATCCTATGGATAGATATCCACAAACTAGATTAGGGGATTGGTGTCTCTTGTGGATAGAGATCCACAAAATTTATTAGGGGATTGGTTTCTCCTTTGGACAAAATTCCATAAACATTATAATAGGGAAGGATTCCAAAAGATATTTGTTAATAAAATACTAGTGAAATATTTTCTCCGTGGAGTAGCCCACATTGGGTGAACCATGTTATAATCACAATGAAACTGAGAGGGGGGGTGAATCAGTGTGTTATTTAAAAACTTAAAACAATTTAGACTTTTAAATAAACTGCAATAGATTAAAACATAAATAATAAAAGTACTAAGAGCATCACACATAACACGACATTTTAACGAGGTTCACCGATGTGGCTACTCCTCAAAAATACTGCTTGGACTACCATCCAAATCCAATCAAATGCAAAGCTCCAACTTTACATAATCATTCACCAAAGACTAACCGGTAAGAGGCACCAACCCCTAAGTTTTATCTGATACAACAGAATGGAGCACCAACTCTAATTTTTCCAGCACCAACTAGAAAGAGGCACCAACCCCTCTTTCAAGCTACAACTTGAAGATAATAATAAAAATTGCAGAATGTAAACTTTCACCTTAATTATCACGATCTGCTATTTTTCTACGATCCGTCGCTTGTCGGCATTCGATCGTCATCGTGAAAAATGATTCGCACTTTTTCAACCACTCCTCTATATCTCTCCGCGTTCTCTGTTGCAACTTCACAAAAATATCACTTCTACAGCCAACACACTGTCATTTCACACTCGAAACACGACTTCTACATACCGCGTTCTTATCTTCTCTTCGCACCTCTCTCTCTGCTGCACCCGAACTTCATTCACATATATCGCATCACGCCATACTTTAAACTCGAAGAACCCTTGCTTTTATAGAAGAAATTTTAGATGCAAACCCTAGAAGAATGTCGACTGAGAAACCCTAGAATTTTTTAGCTGCCAAACCCTAAAATCCATCGACTGTAACCCTAAGAATGTCGGCTGCAAAACCCTAAAATCCGTCGGCCCAGATTTAACTTTTTCGACGTCATTCTCCACCTTCGTTACCTTCCTGTAGCTTATTATCGTGAAATAGTAACACGTCAGCCCTTTTAATTTAATTTAATATTCTAATTTAAATAAAATAGAAATTTAAACTAAATATTTAAAATTAAATATCTTCATCACCGGGGCATCTTTTTCAACAAAACGAAGAGCAAACTTGGGTTTTAAGAAAAACCCATTTCAAGTCTGTTATCCACTCGCATCCTTGGACCTAACTGCTCGCATATTTGGATCTAACTTCTTGTGTTGACAATAATGACAACCTTCTCGCAACATCTTGCTCAACAATCTCCCCCTTTGGAATTGTTGGCAACACCTGTATACCTTCCTGTAACTCTTCTCCCCCTTTGTCAATAATACCAAAGGGCTACTGCAGACTCTACTTCTGACCATTCTCACACTTTTTAGGCACAATTTGACTCCCCCTGAGTCCATCCTCACACTTATCAAGCACAATTTGACTCCCCCTGAGTCCATCCTCAAACACTCAAGTTCTCCCCCTGAGAAGGTGATCCCTGTAGCTAGTCACTTCTTAGGAAGTGTGACTACTCCTAATTTGCTTCGAAGATACTCAAATACTTCTTTGGGCAAAGGTTTTGTAAAAATGTCTGCTACCTGTTCTATAGTTGGGACATAGTCCAATCTGACTTCTCCTTCTGCAACTTTGTCTTTCAAGAAATGATACCTTATAGCAATATGCTTTGTCCGTGAGTGCATTATCGGATTCTTAGAAATGTTGATTGCACCGGTGTTGTCACACTTTACCGATATTGGTTCACTATAATTAATACCAAGATCTTTCAAGGTCTGTTTCATCCACAAAACATGTGTGCAACATGTTGCTGCTGCAATATACTCTGCTTCGGCTGTAGATAAAGACACTGACTCTTGCTTCTTACTGTGCCATGCAACCAATCTGTCCCCCAAATAGAATGCTCCTCCACTAGTACTCTTCCTGTCATCAACACATCCAGCCCAATCTGCATCTGAATATGATATAATAGTGAAATATTTGCCCCTTGGATACCACAATCCATACTCCATGGTGCCTTTGAGATACCGAAAAATCCTTTTAACTGTTGTTACATGAGTCTCTTTAGGACTGGCCTAAAATCTGGCTACCATGCACACTGCATGCAAAATATCAGGTCTGGTTGCGCTTAAATATAGTAAGCTTCCTATCATTGATCTATACATGGTTTGATCTACAGGTGGAGATTTGTCTTCTTTACTTAACTTACAGCCTGTTTTCATGGGAGTACTGACTGGCTTACTATCCTCCATAGTGAACTTCTTTAACATCTATTTCACATATTTGATTTGGGAAATGAATATACCTTTCTCATTCTGATTAACCTGTAACCCCAGAAAGTAAGATAGTTCACCAATCATTGACATTTCAAATTCAGTCTGCATCTTGTTTGCTAAGTCTTTACATGATTCATATTTATTACTGCTGAATATGATATCATCCACATAGACAACAAGAACAATGAGGTGCCCATATTCTGTTTTCACATACAGATTATTGTCCACTAAACCTTTCTTGAATCCCTGTTGAGAAATATAATTATCTAGCCTAGCATACCAGGCCCGTGGTGCTTGTTTTAATCCATACAATGCTTTCTTTAATTTACAGACAAGGTTGGGATCTTCACTGATTTGAAAGCCATTTGGTTGTTCAATATAGACCTCTTATTCAAGTTTCCCATTTAAAAATGCAGATTTCACATCCATCTGATAAACTCGAAGTTCTTGTGAACTCGCTAGTGCCGTAAACATTCTAATAGCTTCTAGTCTGGCCACTGGTGCGAAAGTCTCTTCAAAGTCAATGCCTTCGACTCGTGCATAGCCTTTGCAAACCAGTCTTGTTTTATTTCTAATAACCTGACCGTCTTCATTTAATTTATTACGAAATATCCATTTGGTGCCGATTACATTCTTATTTGTAGGTCTAGGTACTAACTCCCAAGTTTTGTTCTTTTCAATCTGATCTAACTCTTCATTTATTGCCTTCATCCAGCTATCATCTTTGCTTGCTTCATCTATGTTTTTGGGCTCAATGCTGGATAAAAGAGAGTAATTATTTATTACTTTCTTTCTTATTTGAATGCCAGCTGTGGGATCTCCAATTATTTTGTTTCTAGGATGATTTTTTTGCCAATTGCCCATTATGAATTTTTTGTTTTCTTGTACCTTTGAGTCATCCGATAAGTTATCTGCATCAGCCGTATCTGTATTTTATGTGTCATGTACTTCATCTCCTTCAATGACTTCTTCATAGATTGGATAGTTTTCTTGAAAATTAACTATTTGTTTCCTCCCTTCATCGAATTTAACATCTGCACTGTCCACAATTTTCTTAAGCCTCTTGTTGTAGCATTTGTAAGCTTTGCTATGTGGAGAATAACCAACAAACACACCTTCATCTACTCTATCTTCAAACTTTCCAAGATTGTCATCAGCTTTTTCTCGATGTAGCACTTACGACCAAATACTTTGAGATGTTTAGTCTGTTGCTTTTCTACCAAACCACAACTCATACGGTGTTTTGCATTCACGAGTTCTTAACATATACCCGTTTTGAATATATATCGCTATGTGAATCGCTTCTTTCCGAATCTATCTCGCTATTTTGCTTTCTCGCAAGATAGTGCATGCCATTTCCTGAATTGTTCTGTTCTTCCTCTCAACTACACCATTCTGTTGCGGAGTTCTGGCTGCTGAATATTGTCTCCTGATTCCATGTTTTTCATAGTATTCTAAAAAATCATTCGAAATGAATTCTCCTCCTCTATCTGATCGCAAGCATTTAATTCTTTTCCCTGTTTCATTCTCTACCAGCTGTTTGAAAGTTCTAAACATTTCAAAGGCTTCTGATTTACATTTTAAGAAGAATATCCAAGTCATTCTGGAAAAATCATCAATACACAACATGAAGTATTTGTCGCCATTTATGCTTTGAGTCCTCATTGGTCCGCATAAGTCAGTATGAATGAGTTCCAAAGGCCTGCTAGTGTGATGTTCTTTTGTTTTAAATGAAACTCTGGTCTGTTTTCCCTTCTGACATGAAGCACACATACTATTTGTAGGTTTTTTAATGATTGGAATATCTCTCACTGCTTGTTTAGCGCTAATTCTTACCAAATTATCAAAACTTATGTGTCCAAGCCTCTTATGCCACAACCAGTTCTCTTCTTCTTGTCCCATGAAGCACATACCTTCTAAAAATTCTGATAATGTGTACAGATTTCCAGACGTCCTTGAGCCGGTTGCTATTAATTTCACGTTCTTTGTTTTTCTGACTTCACAACCCTGCTTCTTGAACAACACTTCATGTCCTTTGTCACATATCTGACTCACACTTAACAGGTTATGTTTCAGACCATCCACATATAGAACTTCTTCTGACTTGATTTTCCCTTCACTTATTTTGACCGATCCTTTACCTATTATTTTGGCTCCATCGTTATTGCCGAACTTCACGTAACCACCCTCATATTTCTGAAGATTTTCAAATTTTTGTCTATCACCTGTCATATGACTTGAGTAGCCACTATCAAGAATCCATGGTACATATTTATTCTGAGCTCTAAAATTAGTCTGCACTATTAAGGATTCCTGTTCTTTCCTGAGATGTTCCTTTTGTTTCCATTTTGTCTTAACTATGTTGTTGGGTTCTAGCTGTGACTTCCCCTTTTTAGAATTTTGCACATATCCTTCAGTATAAATTCTATTTTGTTTTTCTCTATACGGTTGAAATCTGATTTCCTGAGGTTGATATGAAATAGACATACTACGACAATTTTTGGCAATATGCCCAAAGTTGTGACACTTAAAACACTCTACTGCATATCTCATTAAAGGAGCAAACACATTTTTACTAGTGAAACTTCTTGGACCTACGTTGTATTTGCAGTCAGCAATTTTATGCCCATAAACATTACACTTGAAACAAAAACCATAGAAATAATGAGTAAACCTGAAAGATGGTCTTGGCCAGGTTGTTGCTGGAGCCTTGGATCTTCTATTCTTTTGATGTGTGACCTTAGTAAAGCCTTCATTGTCAGCTGTCATTTCAGGTCTAGCATTATATCTTTCTTTTGCCTGATTCGTTTTACTTTCCACAACCTGTTTCTTGTCTTTGTTCTTTTCACTTTCAACATTGCTTGTTTTTGGTTCAGTTGATGATTCTCCTTTAGTAAATCCGAGACCAAATTTGATGCCTGTGGATCTTTGATTGCTCAGAATTTTGTCCAGTTTCATCGAGATTTCTTCATGTTTTAGATGACAGTTGATTTTTCGATCCAGATCTTGTATTTGTATTCGGAGACTCACATTTTCTTCTTCCAATTTGCTCATAGTGGTCTATCTTCATGGATACCTGTATTTCCAGATCTTCAGACATTTTTTTGTATTTTTCAGTCTGTATTTTTAAATTGGCAATAATGTTTTTTGCATCCTTAAGTTTCCTTGACAGTTTTTCATTCTTCTTTTTTTTTTATTCCCATTTCGTAAGAGCAGACACTAGCTCACCCTCTAAATCAACTTCAACCTCAACATCTTCAACTTCAGAGTTCATCCCCTCTATGTTTTCTGATTCGTCTATCTCAAATGCCATAAAGAGAGCCTCACCTGTTCCTTCTTCGAGTCTTCACTAGAACTCGTCCTCTCAAGATTCTCGCATTTTGAGAGATAAAGCTTTTCTTATTGAACTTACATTTTCTGAAATTTGGTTTCTTCCTCCATTCTTCTCTTTCTTGATGTTGAGTTTCTTCACCTTTGTTTTTGTCATTGAAAGGACATTTGGTAGCAAAGTGTCCAATGCCTCCACATATGAAACACTTAAGAGGTAGCATTCCTTTGTACTTTCCTTTTCCTTTCTTCAGATTTCTTACAAAATTTGCTTCCATTATATCTGAATCATTTTCTTCTTCAGATTCTTGTTTTGTGCTTTTGTATTTTTGAGCTTTGAATGCTGCTTCTCTATCCCGTGGGATTAGACTTTCCTATTCTCATTTCAAAAGCAAGTCAAGGACCCATGCATCTCATCCATACTAAAATGATTTAAATCTTTGGCTTCTTCTATGGCAAAGACTTTAGAATCAAATCTAGAAGGAAGTGATCTCAATACCTTTTTCACAATAGCAGCATCGGTTAATTCTTCGCCAAGACCTCTGATTGAATTTGTGATCCCATTGACTCTTTGCATGAAGGTCTCTATGCTCTCATCATTGTCCATATTTAAAGATTCGTATTGAGCTCAGTGTGCTTGAAGTTTGGCCTCCTTGATCCTATCATCTCCTTCATGAATTTTCTCTAGTTTATCCCAGATATCTTTTGCTGCAGTGTCTTTTGGAGCGATGGCAGGAGCTTTGTAACCATTGACTACCGCACCCCAGATGTCAAATCCCAAAGCACTGAGATAAGTCTGCATTCTAATTTTCTAGAACGCATAATTTGTCCCATCAAACAATGGTGCTTTGTTCGAAGAGAATCCTTCACCACTTGCCATTGCTTGATTTCCAAGATCACCTTAGTTGTTTAAGCCTCTTCAGGTACTTGGCTCTGATACCAATTGTTATAATCACAATGACACTAAGAGGGGGGTGAATCAGTGTGTTCTTTAAAAACTTAAAACAATTTAGACTTTTAAATAAACTGCAATAGATTAAAACATAAATAATAAAAGTACTAAGAGCATCACACATAACATGACATTTTAACGAGGTTCATCGATGTGGCTACTCCTCAAAAATACTGCTTGGACTACCATCCAAATCCAGTCAAATGCAAAGCTCCAACTTTACATAATCATTCACCAACGACCAATTGGTAAGAGGCACCAACCCCTAAGTTTTATCTGCTACAACAGAATGGAGCACCAACTCCAATTTTTCCAGCACCAACTGGAAAGAGGCACCAACCCCTTTTTCAAGCTATAACTTGAAGATAATAATAAAAATTGCAGAATGTAAACTTTCACCTCAATTATCACGATTTGTTGTTTTTCTGCGATCTGTTGCTTGTCGGAATTCGATCATCATCGTGGAAAATGATTGGCACTTTTTCAACCACTCCTCTATATCTCTCCACGTTCTCTGCTGCAACTTCATAGAAATATCACTTCTACAGCCAGCACACTGTCATTTCACACTCGAAACACGACTTCTGTATACCGCGTTCTTATCTTCTCTTCGCACCTCTCTCTCTGCTACACCCGAAATTCATTCACATATATCGCATCACGCCATACTTTAAACTCGAAGAACCCTTGCTTTTATAGAAGAAATTTTAGATGCAAACCCTAGAAGAACGTCGACTGAGAAACCCTAGAATTTGTCAGCTGCCAAACCCTAAAATCGTCGATCGTAACCCTAAGAATGTCTGCCGCAAAACCCTAATCCGTCAGCCCAGATTTAACTTTTTCGGCGTCATTCTCCACCTTCGTTACCTTCCTGTAGCTTATTGCCGCGAAATAGTAACACGTCGGCCCTTTTAATTTAATTTAATATTCTAATTTAAATAAAATAGAAATTTAAACTAAATATTTAAAATTAAATATCTTCATCACCGGGGCATCTTTTTCAAAAAAACGAAGAGCAAACTTGGGTTTTAAGAAAAACCCATTTCAAGTCTATTATCCACTGCATCCTTGGACCTAACTGCCTACATCTTTGGATCTAACTGCCTGTGTTGACAACAATGACAACCTTCTGGAAACATCTTGCTCAACAAACCACATTGAATTGATGTATCTATTGTATGTGGTTATTTATGCATTGCTTTGATTATTGTTTTTGATATTTCCACTGATATATTGCATAGTATTTTTTGGTAAAGAAAAGTAAAAAGTGGTATTATATTGTTCACCCTCCCTCTTAGTATAATATTGTGTTATTCAATTGATATAAGAGCAAGTTCCTTCAAAAGAGTTTAACATATTGAAGTAAAATCTCATAATAACATATATGGATTCTAAGAGTGGATCCTTAGATAATTCAGCACCAGTTTTTGATGGGAATGATTATGTATTTTGGAGTATGAGAATGAAGATTCACCTAATGGTACTTGGCAATGAAATATGGAAAGCAATTGAAAATGGATACGCACCACCAGCTACTCCACCTAAAGATAAATATGGTAAGCTTCTACATCATTACAATTCAAAAGCAATGAATGCAATTTTGAGAGGTTTGCATAAAACATAGTTTATAAAGGTTATGCACTACAAAGCAGCAAAGGAAATTTGGGATAAATTGCAAGGTATATATGAAGAGGATAAAAAGGTCAAAAAGGTAAAGTTGCAAAATCTCAAGGGAATAATTGAAGACCTAAAAATGAAGGATGAGGATAAAATTAGTGCTTATATACTTCGTGTAGATGAGGTTGTTAACTCCATGCAAGGACTTGAACTTGAAGTTCAAGAATCTAATGTTTGTGATAAGATTTTAAGGTCACTTCCAAAAAGGTTTAGTGAAAATATTTCAGCTATAAAGGATTCAAAAGATAGTGATATTTTGACAAGAGATGAATTACATAGCATTCTTACAGCTTTTGAGATTAGAACAAAAGAGGAACCTAATCCCTATAAATAAGCAACCTTCAAAGCTTCTAAGAATACAAAGGGTAAGAATTCAAATTCAAACAATGAGTTATCCAGTGATGAAGAAGTAAACTATGGCAGAAGGAACAAGGATCCAAGAAAGTTTAAAGGTACAAAATTTTTTATATGTTTCAATCACTATGCATCTGATTGTCAATAAGCTAGAAATATCAATGATGAAGAAAAATAGGATCATAAGAACAAGGAAACAAAAAAATACAAGTACCAAAATAAAAGTAGGGATGGATAAGTCAAGCAAGGGAAGAAGTTCTTCCAAAGATAGAAGAAGAGTCTCTATGCAGAAAAAGCAAGTAAGTATTCAAGTGATAGTGATGATAGTTCCTTAGATAATGATAAAGATGAAGTTCTATTTCTAGAAAAAGAAAAGGAAGTGGTTAAGAAAAGATCACCAATAATTCTCAAGTGTTTTAGATGTGGAAATTTTGGTCATATTGAAGATAGTTGTACAAGGAGTGGTTTCAGTTTCAGTGATGATGAATATGAAGATACACTTGAAGGACCAGAAGAGAATCTACTTATGGCATTAGAAGAAGGAGGTGATCCTATAGAAAATAAGTTAGAAAAGAATGAAGATGTTTTCAAATATGAACAAATAGAGGAAGAATCAGAGAATGGAGAAGTTGATCTTGAGGGTGAGCATATTCATGTCCTTGATACATTAAGGGAGGTAAGAAAGTAAAACTCACAACTCAAGCTTAAATTTCAAGAATGTGATGAAGAGAAAAGAAAGCTTATAGAGGATCTAAATAAGTCAATAGCTAAAACAAGAATATTCAAAGAGAATTTAGAAGCAAAGGTTTTATAATGTGAAAGGTTAGAGCAAGAAGTAGCTTCACTAAGGAAGGAAGTAAAAGAGTCTAAATATAATATTGTGTTCTTCAATTGGTATTAGAGCTCAAAATTGTAGATAAGATGATCAAGTTTGAAAAGAGCTCAAAAATTGTAGATAAAATGATCAAGGTACAAATATGGTCAACAAACAAGACAGGTCTTGGTTTTGAATAGGTACAAAATAAATAAGGAGAGGAGTCAACCTCAAGTTCTAAAGAAGAAGAAACTTCATAATAAGAGAGTGTAAGAGAGAGTGAGAATTCTAAGGATGAGGGACAATAGAGAGTTCAACAAGGACAAGAACAATGCACAAAAGAGGAACAGATGGAATAGGAACCAGCACAAGGTAAAAGAGACTAAAAGACCCATGAAGTCAAGACAAGGTAGTTTCAATGGAATATGTTTCTCATGTCACATATTTGGGTACAAGGCTTCACAGTGCAGGACACATGAAATACAAGAATATGGGAACTTCAAAAATAGATAGTTTTTTCAAGGGTATTGCTACTCTTGTAATCAATTTTATCACAAGGCAGTGAATTGTAGGGTTCATGACAGGAATAGATATGACTTCACCAGGAGAAAATTCAAGACATTTGCACCTCCAAGGAATAATAATATTAAGTGTTATAAGTGTAATAATTATGGGCATACAACAATATGGTGTAGACCAAAAATTCTAGAGACAATTAGGAACAAGAACAGTCAGAGGAATTAGAAATATCATCCAAGGAAGAAAGTGGAAAAAGGTAAATATCAATGCTTAATGGGAGTAGAAATATTCCCACCCCAAAATTAACCACCTCAAGAAGAGGTGGGGGAGGGGCTAAGCTAAGAGACTCATTCTTAGCCTCAAGCCCCAAAGGTAAGCCTTTTCCATTGATGTCAAAGGGGGAGATATTTGAGTAAGGGGGAGAGATTTTAGTTAGGAGGAGAGCATTCAGTCAGGGAGAGAATTTTCTCAGGTGGAGCATAATAGAAAAAGGTTAAGGAAAGGTAAAAGGTAATTGGGTTGCCATCAATGATAAAGGGGGATTATTGTTTTAAATATGAGAAGGTTTTGTTGTCATTAATGTCAAAAAGTTAGGATCAGTGAGCATCAATTTCAGGTTTCGTAATTAGTGCAAAAGAAATATTGCTTCCAAGTGATCAGATGAGGTTTAAAGGGTAAAAGGAAGGCCCAAGCAAATAATATTATAATATTAAAAAGACAAGACCCAAATATTTAATTAATTAAAAATTAATTATAATAGTTTCATTATAAATTAATTTATAAATTAATTTAATAACTCTTTGAGTAATTAAGTTAATTATAAATTAATTTAACTAACCCTAAAGGTTAGGATTATAAAGTTTAAATTAATTTGAAATATTCGGATTAATCAAAATTATCGAAGTCATCAAATATATGGCATTGTGCATATAAAGGAAGGCAAAAACCATGGCATTTAATTCATCCATGATCTATGTGTTATAAGTGATTTTTGTGCGCATTGCAAGGGAGAAGATCATGTGCTTTCAAAGGTTTTGTGAGGCAGAAGATAGGACAAAGTAGAGGGGATTTTACTTTATGTTCCAAGGCACTGTGTAGCACGTCTGGTAGCCAAGTGTGATGCTAATACTTTGATAGGTGTGAGGTTGAGGGATCAAGTCCCATGGTCTGTATTTTGATGATCAAGGAAGGTCTTTTATTGGAAATCATGCAAGAGGCAAATGACAAAGGGAAGTTACTAGCATTTCCCTTTGCATGGGAGCACATGGCCCATGTGGTGGGTGTGCAGTTTGTAAAGGCACTCGACAGGGAGAGGTTGCATGTTCAAAATCCGCTGAGGCCCTTTTGGTGAAGTGTATAAGGTATGCACTTTTATTGCAAGGTTTAAATTACTGCATCCAAAATTGCTAAGGTGGAAGTTGAAATTACTAAGGTGGAAATTAATTTTTAATTTCCTAAGGTCTTATTTGATTGGATATTGCATTATTTAAAAAAGAATTTTGTGAGTTACGTAAGGGAGATAAAAGGGTATGCATAATTTGTTTTTTGTGATTTGATTTTCGAGTGCTTTGAATTTATAAGAGGAGTAATAAGGTGTGCCAAGGGTGTTATATATTTTTGTTGAAACAAAGTTAATAAAAAATGTATTGAAAGGAGAAATAAGGTTGAGTAAGTCTTTGATATTTTGACATGGTGAAATATGTTTGTGATAAAATAATGATAGATATTTGCTATCTAACCCTAGTATTGGTAAAAAGAGTGATTGTGATTGAGACAGGTGTTTGAGTTAAAATCATCTTCAAACAAGAGGTAAGGTCACATTATCCTTGAGAGTAATTTTTGGATGTTATGAATTCCAATTTGGAGTGAAAAGGATTGTTTGATAAGCATTGTTGAGTTTGGTTTTTTGGAAAGAAATTTGATACTAGAAACCTTATTTGATAAGCATTGTTGGAAATATTGAGTAATATTTCATATACTTGACTAGGGTTTGTGAAATAACATGAGTATCATTGTTATGTGAATTTGAGAGCTATCTTGAACTAGGGTTTGTGCAAAGAACATGAGTATCATTGTTATGTGATATTGTTTGATAAGCATTGTTGAAAATAAATGAGTGAGTGTTCATATGCTTGGACTAGGGTTTGTAAGCAAGGAGTGCTTCATTGAGTGATTGGTTGAGTGGAGTTGTTTGAGCTTAGTTGATTGGAAGTGTTGAAGTGATAGTTCAAGTTTTGTGAAACAAATATTTCCATATTCTGATTTGATTTTGAAAGGAGATTGAAAGTGATTGAGTGTTGTGCAAGAGTGTAACATATTGAGTCTCTAACCATTATCTATATGTTTTTGTGGTTAAGCAAGAGATTTTGAAAGTGATTGAGCATTGTGATAAATGTGAAGCATATTGAGTATCTAAAAATTCTCTATATGTTTCTATGAGATTAGATAAGATCTAGTGAGGACTTGTTAAGCAAATATGAGGTAAGTCTTGGTGAAGACTTGTTGAGTAGATTGGACAAGTTCTAGTGAGGACTTTTTGAGCAGATTGGACAAGTTCTAGTGAGGACTTATTAAGCATATTGGAAAAGTTCTAGTGAGGACTTATTGAGAAAATTTGAGGTAAGTCTTGTTGAATACTTGTTGAGTAGATTGGACAAGTTATAGAGAGGACTTGTGGATAAACTAGTGTGAGCTTTTGTGAAAGCTTACAATGTAGATTTGATATAAGTCTTTGAGAAGACTTGGAGCAGAGTTGATTGATTTATTTTTTCAAAACTTGGGTTAAGGTTTGGGGTAGATCTAGCAGATTTGATTTGTGATTAAGTCAAGCTTTGTGTTAAGGCTTGAGGATAGAGATTGAGCAGATTTGTGCTAGATCGAAGTACTGTGTTTAGTATAGATTTGAGGACAGATATTAAGTATATTTTATGGAAACTTAAAATGTAGATTTGAGACAATTCTTTGAGAAGACTTGTGAGTAGAGTTGATTGATTGATTTGTTCAAAAATTAGATTAAGGTTTGGGGTAGATCTAGAAGAGTTGATTTGTTATTGAGTCAAGCTTTGTGATAAGGCTTGAGGATAGATATTGAGCATATTTGTGCTATACCGAAGGATTGTGTTTAGTATATATTTGAGGACACAGATTGAGTAGATTTATGCTAGACTGAAAGACTATGTTTAGTGAATATTTGAGGATAAATTTTGAGAATATTTGTGCTATATCGAAGGACTGTTTTTAGTGAAAATTTAAGATAGATCTAAGAGTAATATTTGGAGGTGATAGAGTATAGAGGATGACATTCTCTAGTGGATAGATATCCATTAGCCAATGTAGTGAATATAGGTCTTCTGAGTGAGGGTAGGAGTCTTTAGTGGATAGAGATCCATTAGCTAGTGCAGTGGAGGTAGTTCTTCTAGAAGATCACCATCCAAGGCAGAGGAGAAATGAGCTCCCCTATGGATAGATATCCACAAACCATATTAGGGGATTGGTGTCTCCTATGGATAGAGATCCATAAACTTGATTTGGGTATTGGTATCTCCTTTGGATAGAGGTCCATAAATATTGTAATAGGTAAGGATTCCCAAAGATATTTGTTGAGAAAATATTAGTGAAATATTTTCTCCATGGAGTATCCCACATTAGGTGAACCAAATTGAATTGATGTCTCTATTGTATGTGGTGATTTATGCATTGCTTTGATTACTACTATTGATTTTACCATTGATATATTGCATAATATAGTTTGGGAAAGAAAAGTAAAAAGTGGTCTTATACTATTCACCCCCCCTCTCAGTATAAGCTTGTTTTCTTCAATAGTAATATGCTCAAGGTTTGAGGACACTTGAAGTCTGACATGTAGTTTTAAAACATCAAAAAATCTAGGTAGAGTTAAAAAGGATAAAGCCATTTAGCTCAAATTAAAGCTGAAAAAGATAGAGCCATTCAGCTTAAGTTGGAGTAGGAAAAAGAGTAAGCCATTTGGCTCATTGAACATAGAATGTCAACCAATTGCACATTGAGCTAGCCGAGAGGAAGGGTCAACTAGAAGATCCACCTACCAAATATGGAAGTAGCACAAATATAAGAGTCATTTGACCTATAAAAATGAGCAATTAACATTTTAGGTAAAGTGACAACAATATGTAAATTTAAACCAATGCAATAAGGTGAAATATAGTGCAATAAGGTAGAATAGACACGTTGAAATTTAGTGTAATATTGGATTATCTACATTAAGAGTAGTGTGCATCACTGAAAGTGAAAACACAGTGTAACACTAAGGAAAGTGAGTAGTTAATCTCTAAGCACTTTATTGGAACACCAAGAGTTGGGTGCTTAATTGGAAGGATGAACTTAATTTTAGAAGGGAAACCTAATCATCTAAGAGAATCAATTTAGTGTAGTGTAACGCCTAAGAAGAGCTAGAGCATTGAATATAGCCATAGGGAAAATTTTGAGCATGTAGTAATTCCCAAGAGGATCCAAAGCATTTAAGACTACCATAGGATAAATTTTAAGCATGTTGTAACACTCAAGAGAAGCCCAAATATTGTAGAGCGAGTAGTGTAATATGTAACATCCAATGAGAGGCCTAATCATTGAAGAGTGTCATATGTAATATTTGAGGAAGGTGAAGCACCTTCATGCATGTGGTAGATCAGTTTCTAACATCCAATGCACTTATGAAAGCATATTGAAGGTCTTACATGAGCGAACATAAATAATGAGTGGCGAGGATAACATGCATTTAGGATGGTGAGTAGCAACATCGTGTGATAACCTCTAGTGAGAGGTTAATTTAAATTTAAGGTTTAATTTGATTTTATTATAGGAGAGATAAGTTGATTAAAGTTTTAAATTTTATAAAGGAGAGATAAGGTAGTTGATTAATTAAAAGTTTTAAGGTTTGTATTTTAGTTTTTTGAAATAGGAGAAATAAGGATTGTTCATTTAATTCTTAGAAAAATTTTTTAAAGCTTTATTAAGTTTTTCTAATTTAGGAGTAATAAGGTTTTATAAAAGTTTTTGGAGTGATAAGAATTTTAAAATATTAAAAGCTTTATTAAAGCCTTATCAAGTTCATAATATTTTAGGATTTTTTGGGAGTGATAAGTTATTATTAGTGAGTTTTTGAAGTTTTTAAATTTTAATTTTTCTAGTTTGATTTGGTTTTATATTTTTGAAGAAAAAAATTAATTTGAAATTAAAATGTTTTGAATCTCTGCAAATTTATATATTTGGGGACAAAATGATTTCAACATCAAAACTTAGAAAAGCAAACACTTGTCAAATTCATTTTAGTTTTTAAAACTAGGGAGGCATTGGTGAGTAGAAATTCACGTCCTAAAAAATATTCATTTCTCTTCCATAAATTATCAATCCGGTAAGTCCGTAAACTTATGAGTGTCACGCACAGTATATGCCTGTAGTGTTAGGGAAAAAATCTGGTTGTACCTTATTTAGTTTGGTGGGGAGGTTTGTGTAATTGGATTCCAACCAAACAAAATAAACTAAGTGCGGGAAATAAAATAAATAAATTATAAACAAAAAGTAAAGTGCTGGAAATAAAATGTGGAAATAAAATGCGAGGAAATAAACACACACAACTGAAATTAAATAAAGTAGTAAACTAATCTACAAAAATCAAATGCACAAATTAAACAGGGGAGGACTACTGCAGGGAGTGGGCCTAAGCTCCCGTAGATAGTCCGCCCGACTAGCTATGTAGAGCTTGCTCGAATATGAGGAGTTGCACTCTTAATTAATTAAAAAATAAAATAAAATAAGTTGTGTAAAATTAATCATTCCTCCCCCTTGTTCATCTGGTCTGCATCTTTATATAAAATACAACCAGATCTCATTCCAATAACAAATCAGTCTATTTTAATCACATGATGTGATTTAGTTACAATTGATTCTACACATATTTTATTCTTCTATTTTAAAGTATGTTCATTCACCAGAAGGATAAATATAAATATCCTTAGGTGTACGTAACAACAAATCCTAAACTAATGCATCCTAAAAATAATAATATGCTTTAAGAGCTTTGCAAGGTCAACCGACCAATTGGTTGATAATAATAACAAATACTTTATTCAATTTAATAAATGCATGATTAAAATAGATCTCCTTTGTCTTCACGTGCAACCTCCTCCATAGTCCTTGGTCAACCAGTCAAAGTTGACTTGGTAAATCTTGCAAAGTATGAAGGCATGGAGGTGCCTTTCGTATGAGGAAGGCGCCTACTTTTGTTGGGCAACTTCCTTATAAGGAAGGCACCTACTTCTGTTGGGAGCACCTTCATTATAAGGAAGGTGCTTACTTCTTTTGGGGGTGCCTTCCTTATAAGGAAGGTGCCTACTTCTGTTGGGTGCCTTCCTTTAAGAGGAAGGCGCCTACTTCTGCTTGGTACTGTTGAGAAGCAACACACCCCCCACTAAAAAATGAGAGTCCATCCTTAGAAAACCTCAAGCTTCCCATTTTGCAGCAGGGACCCTCTTGATTGTTTTCAGGTTCAAATCCAAATTTGCTTGCCTCCTTGATTAAGTTGTCCTTTTCCTTGCATTCTCGGTTTTTTTGCCTTCGGATTTCATTTTGTGCATGCTAGAGTCCTTCATGGGCAAAGAAAACCTTGCACCGATGCAAAAGAATGCAGAAAACAGATAGAAAATTTCATGAAAATCCAAAACTTTCCCTTTTCGGCAAAGCCGCGAAATCGCAACACTTCCATTTATGGAAATGTCATGAAATCGCGACAGGGAAATAGAAAACCTGCCAAGTCAGTTTTGCGTAGCGAAATCGTGACACTTTCCATTTTTGGAAATGTCGTGATATCATGAAATTTCCATTTTTGGAAAGCGTCGCAAAATCGCTACCGGCCAGAGGAGAGAGAAGAAAGTTGTACGGAAAGGAGCGATTTCACGACATGTCATGAAATCGTGACAAATTTGGAGAGAAAATGCAGTCTGGAAAACGTCGCGAAATCGCGACATGTCGCATTTTCGCGACAGGAGAGAGAAAGTGGGCTGCAGAATGAAAATCGGCTAAGTCGCAAATGTGTCGCAAAATCACGGTCAACGCGGTCAACGCATGCAGCTACGGGAACTGTCGCGATATCGCGACGTGTTCTATTTTTGCGGGTTGTTGATGGAAAAACGCTTAAGTACAAAAAGTGCAGCGCGTCGCTAACATGTTTCAAAATCGCGCTGCAGGTTGGCCGAAGGGGAGCCTGAGTTTAAAAGTTGCAGCAATTCGTTGCATATTGGTCAAGAAGGCACTCCAAAGTAAAACTTGCAGCAATGCGCTACACGTCACATTTTCACGACGCGGGCGGTTCAAAGGCTTGAGGGTTAAAGGGTTGCAGCGACGCGCTACAAGTTTTAAAGTTGCAAAGGCGCAAGACATTGATTGAGGAGAAGGTAAAGCGTCTAAGTGTTCAAAGTGGCAGCGATGCGCTGCAATGTTGCAAAGTCACGGGTGTTGGTTGCAAAAAAGGACTAAATACAAATGTTGCAGCGATGTGCTGCATGGCTAGTGCAAATAAAGTCTAAGGGGCAAAAACTGCAGCGATGCGCTGCACCTTTTGAAAGGGTCTTCCAAAGCAAAGGAATGTGGCATCTTCGCGATAAAAGTCGGCGATTGGTACGGAGAAGAGAGAAGGTAGCGAAATCGCTACCTATAGCAAAATCGCGGTCATTTTGATTTAAAAGACAAAGACATGAAAGTTGCAGCGACTCGCTGCACTTTCAATGATAGAACTTCAAAGGGAGCCACCATGTCGCGATTTCGCGACATGATGAGAAGAAAGTTGCCAAATTGAAAGACATAATGGAAAATCGACCAAGGGCCAGAAGGAAGCAAAGGGGAGAAATCAAATTTGCATGAAATCGACTAAGGCAAGATGCATGTCGTGAAATCGCGACATGCTTGAAAAAGAGTTGTACGGCAGCTAGCAAGAGGCACGATTTCGCGACATGTCATGAAATCGCGACATGTCACGAAATCGCGACATGTCACGAAATCGCGACATGTCACGAAATCGTGACATGTCACATTTTCACGACGAAAGAAAGGAGAGAGAAACATGTTGGCGAGGATGTCGTGATTTCGCGACATGTCACGAAATCGCGACATGTCCAATTTTTGCGACCTGCACAGAAAGTTGACCAGAATGCTTGCAGTTGTAAACAGACACATGTCACGATTCTGTGACACGTATCAAGACACGTATCAGATGAAACAGAGGTCGACATGCAAGAAAGATTAGGATTTTAATCTGTTTTAATGTTAAAGTGTTGATTTAATGTTTATTAAATTGCTAATATAATCTTTTTGTCTTTCATGCAGGAATCCATCTGTCACTTGCGGGATAGCGGGAAAATGGCCATAAAGACAAATTCAAATGCAATTTAATTAAAGGCGGCCATGTTGAAAAGGAAGGTGCCGAGAGTTGATGTTTCATTCCAGTATTTACAGATCTGTCCACAAATGACTAAGCAGCTACCAGATTTTATCGGTGAAGGCATTCAATGAGGATTTATGGCAGAGTTAATAGCAAACAGATATTTTCAACTCTGGGATAGATTTGCAGAGATGGAATAGCGAAGAAGTGGTGACTCATCCGGGTCACCAACAAAAATTAATGAAGGCATTTATTTGCAGTTGCGGGTGAATGCAAGCTGCATTTGATTCTATCTTCTCCATTTATGACAGCTGATCGCCCCGATTTGCGGAAGGGTTAGGTTTTATCCAATCTTTGTTTTAAAATGGCTTTTATTGTAAAACCTGGTCCTAGGGTTTAAGATGATAAGATTTGCAGTTAAGAAAATATATTTTCTATAAAGATCAGGATCTGTACTGAGTCTATAAATACAACTGCAAAATGTAATCGCAAGAGGCGGAAAACTTAGAAATAAAAGGCTTATAAGCAATTTCTTGCAAATTTTGTGAAATCCTTTGTTTTCTAGACTGGGAGTTGTGTGCTTTTGCTGTTTTCTGTGGTAGCATGGCTAGGAGCCTAATATTTTACAGATCTGTGATAAGTGTATCTTCTTCTGTTATCCGTTCCATTAAAGTTTGTTAGATATATGCTGTAAATCTGCCATTATCAAGTTTAAATATGCTGTTAGGCTTCAGTTGTTCCATTGTTTTCTTGGGAAATTATAGATTTCAGGTGTAAGCTTGTTCTAATTGCTCTGTATTCACTATGTGAGCTAGGCTACCGGTGAAAGATATCAGTTTTAACCAGCTTCTCTTCGGTTTATAATTTTCTGTTAGACCTGTTCCATTTTGCCTTGTGCTCTTGGTTGAAAGTGATCTTAGAAATCTGGACACTTTCCTCTTTGATTTGTTCTGTTGTGAAGCTGATAGTATAGATGAAATTGACAGTTTAAGTTTTACAGTTTAAAGTTTGATAAACTTCCCTTTCTGCCTTACCCTACCCTCTCTTTTCTTACCGTGAATGATCCATTTTTACTTTCTTTATTTGTCTTTTATTTGAATCTGCTGACCCATGAGAGCTAGATCAAGAATCAAGTTAAATCTGATTGTTAACAAGTAACAACTTTTGCAACTACTGAACAAGTTCAAGAACCCCCTGTAAGGTAACAGACAGTCCATATTGAAATCTATTCCAAAAGCGAAAAAGAGTGAATAGACATTCGACCCGACTCTATAACTCACACCTTGGATAACCAGCTAGATCCTAAAGTGAGTGGGATTCATCCCATGGGTGTTACCGATGTTTATGCTCATTCTTCACGGGGTGTGTATGAAAGCCGAACCAACATTTAATTGGTGCTAGAATGCGAGGGCCCGAGAACATCTGTTCTTAGTGCACTTGAGTTGGGAAATCCGACTGTATGTGGTGCTTGACAAATACTGTATTTTATCCAGAGTCTGGCATTTTAACATTTAAAAGTGGCTCAGTTTTATAAATTGTCAGTACAATTTTTGTAAGTTGTCAGTGCAGTGTTTTAAATTGCCAGAGGAGACCTCAGTACAGTGTTGTCAGTACAGTTGTCAGTGCAGTGTTTTAAATTGCCAAATACAGAACCTATTGAGAACTGCAAAGTTATAAGTGCTTGTGAAAACTGGATTCTACATACAGGGTAACAAGGTACCACCCTAGAGCTGGAGAGCTCCTTGTTCCTAAATTAGAAACTTCGAGAAGAAGTAGCCACAGAAGGGCCACATCTCTATCACAGATAGTTTTATCACCATTGATAGTCACTCCAACCAGAGCTCAGAATATTCCTGTCAATCCATTAGCTATGGCAAATTGGTTGGGCTCCACAGCTTTGAACATTTTGGGTATAGCCCATGACCTGCCCAGAAATCCAGAAAGATATCTCCCCAGGTACAAACATGATGGGACAAGAACCGCAGAAGAACACTTGGTTGCATTCAAGAATGCACTGAAGTTATTAAATGTACAGCATGAAGATGTTGCCTGTAGACTCTTCCCGTTCACTCTCCAGGAGGGAGCATATGACTGGTTTTTAAACCTCACCAATGATTCTATCACCAGCTAGAATGATTTAGAGAAAGTTTTTGTGTCATAGTTCGGGGAAGTGATAGACCCCAGTATTTTATATCAGCAATTTTCTAGCATCAAAAGGGAATTAAGTGAATCTATCAGATCCTATAATGTCAGATTCCAGAAAGCCTATGGTAGACTTACTGGGTATTATGTACCTAATGCTGACTTGGCATTAGAGATTTTTAGAAATTCCTTGGATCCCATGACCTCTGTCTTCTTGAAGAGAGATGCCATTGTTACCAATTTGACAGAAGCCTACAAAGAAGCTTTGATTCTGGAAAGACAGTTGGGACCCCAACCTTTAAATGCTCAAACAAGTTCCTCTGATCACACAAGCTGCTCCTGTGTTTAATCCCATTCCACATCAGATGATGCTGCCAGTCTGTCAGACTCTACCATCAGCAAGTCCATCAATCTGCTGCACTGTTGAGAATGTACGAACCCAGTGAAAGAGGCTGACAATGCAAGGAGTGAAGAAGTCTCAAAGATTGTTCAAAAGCTGGCCAATGATTTTTTGAGTTTTAAAAGGCAAACTTCTACTGGTGACAATCCCAATAGATACTCATATCAGCCAAACAAATTTAACAGGCCCCCATATGAACCTAATAAATATTACAAGGGTAAAACTCATGATGTGAACATCTATGATTTAGCTCTGCCCAACTGGTGCAGAATACATGCCACTTCTCAGCATGGGGAGTTGGACTGTCTGGAATTTTGCAATGCATTTGAAGCCTTGTCTGGTGATCTGATCTCCCTTGAAAATCAAAGAACTGCTGATGGCCCAAGTTCATCTGGCCACAGTGCAGCCATGGTCCTGGATTCCTTTTCTTTCCCGGATGAATCTGAGAATGTAGTTGAAATGCCTATAGATGAAGTACAGGCTTTCCAGCAGTACAGAAGAGATAACTACAACCTGAGAAATAGGAATCCGGAGCCCAACACTACATCAACTCCTCCGGATAACTCTCACAATGTTCCTCCGGACCCCTCTCCAAGCAATAATCCACCTCCACCAAAGGGAGGGGCTCAAAGAGTACCGAGATGTTGTTGTTCCTCCACTTAACAAAGGATATAACATAGTGGAGGATATGAAAAATATTAAGGCCAACATTACTCTGCATGAGTTGGCATAGATTTCAGAGTAGAGAGACAACCTGATAAAGACATACTCTGGCCTTGCTGCTAAACCTGTAGACAAGGGAAAGAAAATAGCAAATGCCAATCTAGCCATGTACAAAGAAAAAACTGAAGTTCCCCCCTTTTTACTGACTGTCAAAATTTTTGGGAAGAACTTACATAATTGTTTGGTAGATTCAGGTGCATCTGCTAATGTTATGCCACTGGCCATTTGTCAGTAGTTGGGACTGACCCCAATGAAGTCTGAAAGGAGAGTTGTCCAATTGGACAAGTCAGAAGTTAAAGTTGTTGGAGAGCTTCAAAATATTCACATACAATTAGCATCTGAGCCAAGGGCTCAACATAAAATTGAAATCCAGGTTGTGGATATCCCAGTGGGATATGGGATGCTGTTGAGTAGGGATTGGTCTAGGTCCTTGAATGGATATCTGGCAACAAATTTTTCACACATGTGGTTTCCATGGAAAGGAGTGGCAAATCAATTGCGGGTTGACAGAGAACCCAGGTACAAGCACACCATTACAGAGTACAATGCAGCAAATGAGACTGTCAATGTTGCAGAGGTAGACATTGGAGTCTACAATTTAACAACTGGGCAGAGTAACAAGTTTAATAAAGCTCATCCTGTACATACTAATGAAGTTTGGACACTTCATGTGGATGGAGCGAGATGTAAGCAGGGTTCTGGAATAGGGGCAGTCCTCAAAGGGCCTCAAAGTCAGACATTTTTTATGTCTTACCGCCTGTAGTTCCCATGTACTAATAATTTAGCAGAGTATGAAGCTCGATTTTAGGTTTAAAGTTTGCTTTGGATAAAAATGCAAAAAACATTCAAGTTTTCACCGATTCGGGAATTAGTGGCAAGTCAAGTCAGGGGTAAATTCCAGTGTAAAGCCTCCTATTTGAAGGGATACAAACACAGGGCCTAGGATCTTGTAGAAGGCTTTGATGCATTCAATCTGACACACATACCCATGGAACAAAATTCACATGCTGATGTCCTGGCATCTTCAACTGCAAGTTTAAAGCCATTGGAAGATTTTAAGTGGGATAAGTTCTCAATTGAGTTAGTCCCCTGTCCTTCAGTTCCAAACAATATAGACAGCTTTCAAGTTTTCTCAGATGATCAACAGATTGTAAACTTTTTGCAGAGTACTAACACCTTTGAGAATGCTATAATTGATGAAGGCCAAAGAGACACCCTGTTGGAATAGTTGGATGATGACAGAGGAATAATGAGGTTGAAGGACAACAGGATCCCAAAAGGAATGGTGGAGCTAGAAAGTCTATTTGATGTTGACAAGATCAGGCAAAGGGTGAATTCTGATGATTTTGTAGCTGCCACAGACAATGGGACTGAAGACTTGAACATAGGCACTGAGGAGGATCCAAAGAACATCAAGTTGGCAAAGGACTGTGATCCAAAAATAAAGAAAAGTCTGGTTGATTTTCTGCACAGGTCCAAGGATGTAATGGCTTGGTCATACAAATATTTAAAGGTATTTGACCCAAAATTTTACACTCACATCATACCTTTGAAAGAATTTTGCAAGCCTTTCAGACAGAAACAGAGGCATGTTAATGCTCTGTTAGAACCCCTAATCCAAACGGAAGTGGAAAATCTCTTGAGTGCAGCAATTATTTTTCCCATCAAGCATTCTACCTGGGTGGCCAATCTGGTGCCAGTCATGAAGAAAAATGGGGAGATCTGCCTGTGTGTGGATTTTAGGAATTTAAACAAGGCTTCTGAAAAGGACAACTAGCAGGGAAAATGAAGAACACAATCTTACATTGAGAGGGAGGGTGAAGAGTATAAGAGCACTTTTTACTTTTATTTCCAAACCAATATTATGCAATGTATAGATAGAAATATCAATAACAATAATCAAAGCAATGCAAAAATTACCACACACAATAGAGACACCAATTTAATGTGGTTCACCCAAAGATGGCTACCTCCACGGAGAAAATATTTCTTATAAATTTTTCTCAAATAATATCTTGGGAATACTTTACCTATAATGTTTATGGATCTATGTCCAAAGGAGATGTTGATACCCTAAATCTGGTTTGTGGATCTCTATCCACATGAGAACTCCTTCTCCTCTGCTCTAACTGGTGATCCTCTAGAAGACTAATGCCTCCACTGCACTGGCTTGTGGATCTCTCTCCAATGAAGACTCTTATCCCCACTCATAAGACCTATCCTCACTACCCTAGCTGATGTATCTCTATCCACTGGAGACTACTATCTTCTCTACTTTGTCACCTCCAAAGCTCTATCTCAAATCTACACTAAACATAGTTCTTAGGTCTAGCACAAATTTTCTCAATAGGTCCACTCAGAACTTGATCAAATATGCTCAACAAGTTCACTCGAAACTTGCTCAAATATGCTCAACAGGTCCACTCAAAACCTACTCAAATCTACTCAATGGGTCCACTCAGAACCTGCTCAAATATGCTCAACAAGTCCACTCATAACTTGCTCAAATATGCTCAACATGTCCACTAAAAACCTGCTCAAATATGCTCAAAAAGTCCACACAAAACTAGTCCAATCTCATAGAAACATAAAGAGAATTGTTAGAGACTCAATATGTTCTATACTAAATGCTCAATCACTTTCTCAACTCAAATCAGAAAATAGAATAGTTTATTTTATGGAACTTGAAAAATCACTTCATACAACTACTTGCCTGGGCTCAACCAACTCTACTCAACCAATATCTCAATGAAACACCCTTTTTTATCACAAACCCTAGTCCAAGCATATTTCTACTCAAAATGTTTCCAACAATGCTCGATAATAAATCTCACATAACAATGATACTCATATTCTTTTCAAACCCTAGTTCAAGTTCTTTGCACAACAACTAACTTCAACAACAATGCTCATAAAATAATCTTCACATAACAATGATACTCATGTTATTTTCAAATCCCTAACTCAAATTCTTTACACAATCAATGGCTTCAACAAAAATGCTTATCAAACAAGGTTTTAACCACAACTCTTTATTCCAAAAAACCTTGAAGCATTAACTCAAACACTCTTGAAAAGGAAACCCTAATCAAATCCTTTTCACTCCAAACTTATTTTCAAAAAACCAATCAATCAACTCAACCAAGGAAGAATTTTCCCATACCTTTTTCTTGACAAGGAGTAGACCATACAAATCTGCCACACTCAAAATAACTTCTTTGCCAATCTCAACAAGGGTTGGAAGATAATAATTTTCTTAATGAATCACAATACAAAAAGATATCAAACAAGATACACCTTATCACTCAAAATTTAAAATAATATCCAACACCCTCATAATAATATCTTTGGAAAAAATCCCTTTAAAAATAAAATCAACACTCTTAAAGTCTTACTCCTACATTATGCAAATATAAAAATTTAAGACTTTAAAATAAAATCAAACTCCTTATAACTCCAAAAACAATTTCCAACAAACACAAATTTCCAACTAGCAATCCCTTTTAACTCCCAACTTTATTAAAAAATAAATTTCAAACTAACATACCCTTTCAACAACCTTTTAGCTCCAAACCTTAGGCAATACCAAAAATTAATTATCAAAAATATTAACTTGCCTTGAAAGGGATTCAAACCCTCAACGCAGCCCATGACTAGTACCTTAGCCATGAATCAACCTTCGTGCAAGCTAAGCACTCGCTTGGGAGTGGAGAGCACCACGTGCTCTAAGAACCTCCCTTCTCTTCCAAGCAAAACATGCATCGTTCCCTTGGTGCTTCCAACACCAATGCAAATGCTATTGCCACATTTTGAATGCAAGCTACTCAACGCCTCAACACTCTAACCAATGCCTCCTTGCCACTAGGCCACGCTACCTAGCTTGCTCATAAAATTTTGATGCTTTGAATTATTCTCAATCGTTGTCACATTAAACATAAATTTTTCTATCTTTTCTCACGAGCTCCACTTAAATCAATTTGCATGCAATAATAGCTCAAGCAAGGATTATTTGAATGCCTTTAAGGCATGGTATATATATCCTTTCCACATTTATGCAAACACGTCGGCGCTCCTCCAACTTTATTCGATGTTGGTGCTCAAATTAATTTATAATTGATTTAAATTTAAATATTATAAATTAATTTAATAAAACCTTTGGTTTTATTAGGGCCTTCTCTTATTGCACAACTTGGTATTAATGATATTTATTAATAAAATTTAAATTCCTTTTGAATTTAAATATTTTATAAAATAAATATTAGACCTCCTTTTAACTTTGCAATAGGCCTCCTTGGGTTTTTATGAAAACCCTTTTAACTTATGCCCCCATATAATATTAAAATACTATGGAGCCCTTTTACCTTTAACTTCCGCACTGTTGAAGCTTCTTCCTAGATATCAGTGACAACTTTGATGACTTTATTTCTTTCCGAATTAATGATGAATTCATCCGGTGACATCAATGACAACTTTGACTTAGGGACTCAAAATGTCCAACAATCTCCCCCTTTGGCATTGATGGTAACCCAAATTATTTTTACTAAAAACTTGACCTTTCCTTTGTTCTACTCCCCCTGGGACATTGCTCTCTCAAATATAAAATCTCTCCCTATTACTCAAATCTTTCTCATTTTGAAATCAATGGCAAAGGGTCACCTTTGGGGATTGGGGCTAATAATGAGCCTCTTAGCTTAGCCCCTCCCCCACCTCCTTTTGAGGTGGGTTAATTCTAGGGTGGGAGTATTTCTACTCCCAAAAAGCATTGTTCTTTACCTTTATCCTCTTCTCTTATTTTCTATTTTTTTTAAATATTTGATTGTTTCTATCCATATCCTTATTTTTTTCCATGTCTATGTTCCTATTTCTATTCATATCCGTGTTCCTGTTCCCGTTCCTATTCATGTTCCTGTTCATAGTTATTTTTGGAATGTTTGCTCTACACCACTTTTGTTGAGGATACTTAGGCATGCACTTTTAGCCTAAGTTTATTATTGCATATTCATGCATTATTGTAATACATGAGGAATAGTATTCCTCACGCATCTTGCACTTTGTTAGTTCAAACTGTTAGATTATTCTTCTAATAGTTCTTTTGTTTTGTGCACTTAGATAGGATGAGTGTTACTCCTTATTTGGCACACGGTTGCAGATTGTTGTAATGCTCTCACCAGTTGCATTATATATATTACCTATTATGAATAATAAAAATCAGCTTCATTTTGGGTTCCCTTGGACTTGCCATATCACTAGTATTCAGATATAGAAAGGATCCTATAGATGATCGCGTGAAATTGGCTTCATTGTCAACCGCATAAATTTTTTTATGGAGCTCAGGGTGATAGAGGATAGAAATTTCTTGGACCCATCTTCCTGATGAAGACGTCAGAGGGTTAACCCAAAGAGGTAACCTCCCTTGCCTCATTTGCAGGCAAAAAAAAAAAACCCAGATCCAACTCGTAACCAGAAGAGTCACGAGCCTCAAAGTTTTCTGACGTAAACTCATGTTGCATCGAGGTGAAACCTTAAGTTCATTAAGGTTTTAATTTTTAATTTTTATTGCCATGTTAAGATCTTTGGCGACCTTGAGTATTCCCAACAACCACTCTGGTTTCAAGGCATGCATATCAATTGATGTGAACGCATGGAGGAAATTCAAACCACCACCAATGTTGGGCCAATTCTAAAATACTATGCACGGAGACCACGTCCTCGTTGAACCAGTATTTTATAGATATTGAAAGGTTTTAAAACCCCTCAGTTATGGAAATAGTGATTTAAGTCCTCAACAATGCAAATATAAGCACAATTGAGAAAAGCCATTATGTGTTGAAGCTCTACTGAGCACGTGGAACAACGCACGAGGATTACGACAAGATATTTTGACCACCTGAAGAGTAGCAATAATGTGGAGAAAGTGTTCGACGAAATTTCGATATACGATGGAGCAATGAAATAAAAAAACCTCTAAGGTTTTAATTTAATATTTCTTTTGATGTTCTTTTACGACATCAAGAAATTGTCTAGTGTCATGACTATTCAGTCGTGTTAACAAGTGTGGAAAATATTGAGGCAGCCAATTATCGGCCATAGTAAAGTGAAAAAGCATCATGGGGCAAACATATTAAAGGACACATATGAATTACAAAGATCCTTGTGTGATTAGATCTGCTTGATATCATGTGAGCCAAAATGGTGAAAAACTGCAATTAGATAGCGTAGTCTTTTTATCAACAAGATCAATGAAAAAAAAATTGATGCCTTGTGACGTAGTTGATGCTCGACGACGACGATTTGAAACTCGAAGGTATGATTTGACGTCCAATGACACGATTTGATGCTCGAAAATGTGATTTGACCCCTGGTTATGGCCATTTGATGCCCGATGATGACCATTTGATGCCCTACAACATGATTTGATGCCCTACGATGTGGTTTGATGCCCTGCAATGTGGCTTGATGCCCCGTGATGGTGTTTTATGCCTGTGATGGTATTTTAACATCGATGATGACCTTGTTGATGCCCATGATGCCTATTTGATGCCTATATTGATGCTTTGCTGCAACAATTGGAGGTGAACATTTTTTGCACATAGAGTTAAAAATTTGAGTTTTAGAGTGCAAATTTTTTTTGAAAGTTGGAAAAAGGAGTTGATTTTTTAGCACTTAAAAATAACCCCTAGATTGCAAAATTGGAAAGAAGACAATTGTGTTTTAGTTATTTTTGGAAACCCTCATATACTGGCATACACTAGAAAACAAATGGCCAATGACCTTGCAAAACAAGTGGCAAACATCGCCACTATAGTAGGAGATTTGATGGACAGGGTGAAAGACATTACTATAAAAAATGATGTCACAATCTACAACAACAAATACTCCAAAAAAGCAAAGTGTGATGTAAAACCTTATGATTTATCCAAGAATCTTGATGTATTATCCACTTGGATCCTAGATATGGAAACTTGGTTTGAGTATGTCGAGGTTCCTGAAGATGAAAGAGTACCTTTTTCCATGATAAAACTCATAGGGTTAGCAAAGATGCTAGTTTCAGATGAGAAAGCTAAAGTAAAAAATTGGAAAGAGTTAGTCACACTTTTGAAGGATACTTTTTTTCCACCTAACTACCAGGCCGATCTAAGGATCAAATGGTATAGGTTAAAGCAAGGTTTCAATATGCCAGTTTTTGATTACATTTTTCAGTTCAATAAGCTTAGAGTTCTTTTTGGTATCACTTCTTCTAATGAAGAGCTTATTGAAAAATTTGTTAAGTGGGTTGCATGATCCTATAATGAGGGAGTTGAAATTCATTCCATTTGTCACATTATCATCAGCATTCAAGAATGCTAGCTTGGCGGAGGAGAAAGTTGGTGGTTCCTACAAAGTACGACAAGCACAAGAAAGCTCATCCAAGGGTTCAAATCATCACCAAAAAAAGGTGAAGAACTCCTCTTCCCCTAATTCTTCTACTCCTCCCCATTCATCTAAATCCCATTCTTCCTCTTCTGGCTCTAAAAATTCTTCTTCTTCATTATTTTGTAATTATTGTAAAAAGAATGGTCATACCAAAGAAAATTGTTTTGTACTTGGGAGAATGAAGAAGAAATCCCTTGTTGTAAAGTCAAATGAGGGCACACAAGATGGCCCCATTATGGCTACAAGGAGAGAGGAAGAATATCCTGCCTTGAAGGGAAAACTCAATAAGGTTACCCTTATGACAAATATTTTTGCTCATGGGGGTCGTGACCATTTGTTTGTCACTAAGGCCCACCTTACACACAATATTTATGTTGATTGTATCATAGACAACGGCTCACAGAAAAATTTGATTGCGAGATCCGTTGTAAATAAGTTGAAGCTCCCCACCAAACCACATCCTCAACCCTATGCACTTGGGTGGAAGGATGTTGACTCTACTTTAGACATCACACACACTTGCATCGTGTCCTTTGCCTTTGGTGACAAATTTGTGGATAAGGTTAAGTGTGATGTCACAGATATGGATTTTTGTGGAATGTTGTTGGGTAAACCCTATCAATATGATAGGAATGCCATCTACCATGCTAAAAAGAACACCTACACATTGAAATTGGATAATAAACAATATCTGGTGGAATGCACTAAGGACACATCTAATCTAGTGCTAAGTTGTAGGCAAGCTCACAAAGCAGTAAATCAAGCACAAGAGTTGGCACTCATATTCATAAGACCCACACAGAAAGAAGGTCAAGCAAAAACTTCTAAGTTCCACACAAAGAATGCTTCACTTCAAAATATTTTGCAATCACATCAAGTTGTGTTTAATGAACCCACCACTCTACCACCAGAGAGAGATATCAATCACAACATTGACATAATTCCAGGAGTTTCACTTCCAAATGCACCTATGTATAGGCAATCAATAATACAAATGGATGAAATCAAACATCAAATTGAGGACTTGTTGGCAAAAGGATTCATTCATCCTAGCACTTCCCCTTGTGCTTCCCCCATTCTTTTGGTGCTTAAGAAATATGGCTCATGGAGACTTTGTATTGATTTTCATGCATTGAAAAAAATCACAATAAAAAACAAATATCCTCTCCCTCGCATTGATGATTTGTTAGATCAGCTTCAAGGGGCAAATTTTTTCTCTAAAATTGATCTTAAGAGTGGTTATCATCAAGTAAGGGTTCAAGTAGAAGACACTTGGAAAACAACATTTAAGACTAAATTTGGGCTATTTGAGTGGCTGGCGATGCCCTTTGGTCTTACAAATGCACCTGCAACCTTCATGAGATTGATGAATGAAGTGTTTAGGGATTGCCTAGACAAATTTGTGATCATATACTTGGATGATATCCTTGTATATTCTACTACTTGGAAGGAACACTTGCAGCACCTAGATCAGGTTCTACACACTCTTGAGAAGAACCAAATTTTTGCTAACCTTCCTAAGTGTTCATTTGCTCAAACTTCAATCTCCTATCTTGGATTTATAATAAATCAACAAGGAATCAATGTTGATCCCACAAAGGTAGAAGTACTCCAAAATTGGCCAACCCCCTCCTCTGTCACTGATCTTAGGAGTTTTCTTGGACTTGCAAATTTCTATCGTAAGTTCATACCTGGCTACTCTACAATTGCTCATCCTTTAATTATCTCATGAAAGCCAAAGTTAGATTTCATTGGCTCAAGGAACATGATCAAGCCTTTGAGACTTTGAAACACAAGTTGTGCACTGCCCCTGTTCTTGTCCCCCCTAACCTTTCTCATCCATTTGAGATAGAGATAGATGCCTCACAGTTTGCTATGGGAGCAGTTTTGAAGCAATATGGACACCCTATGGCATATCATTTCGAGACCTTTTCAGCTGCCAAAAGAAACTACTCCACATATGACAAAGAGTTGTATGCTTTGGTCCAAGCCATAAAATATTGGAGACACTATCTTCTGGGGAAAGAAACATTTTTTCACATAGATCACATGCCACTCAAGTTTCTTTAGTCACAAACCAAGATTGAAGAGGCTAGACACATGAAGTGGGCCACTTACTTGTAGCAGTTCCACTTGGTCATCAAGTACAAGAAAAGAAAAACTAATACAGTGGTTTATTGTTTGAGCCATCCACCCATGGCTCAATCCTTGACAACAATTGTGACTACCTCCCATATTGGATTTCAGACTTTGCCACCTCTTTATGCTCTTGATTCATATTTTAGCAAGGTACACCATCATCTTGTACACCCTTCATCTTCCAACCTCACTCCTTTTCAGGACTATCACATGAAGGATGGACTTTTGTACAAGTTAGAAAAACTTTGTGTACCACAAGAGCATAGGGTTTATATCATCAAAGAACCCCACTCAACTCTTTATGGAGGTCATTTTGGGAAACAGAAAACACTCCACCACTTACAACGGTTCTTCTATTGGCCTCACATGTAGAGAGATGTCCTACGATTTTTGAGACAGTGTGTTGTATGTTGTTGCTCCAAATCAGAAAATAGGAGGTTGGGCTTGAGTGTTCCTTTGCCCATTCCTTCACGTCCTTGGGAGAGCATATCCATGGACTTGGTGATTGGGTTTCCCATGATAGTGAGGCATCATGACATTGTTTTTGTGATTGTGGACCGATTCAGTAAGATGGCCAAATTCATTCCATGCAGGAAGACTAGTACAACACCTAATTTGGCACAGTTGTTCTTTGAGATAGTGTGGCGATCCTTTGGTCTTCCCACTAGAATTGTTTCTGACAGAGATACATATTTTGTGGATCACTTTTGGAGATCCTTGTGGAAAATTTTGGGAGTTTCCCTTAATTTTTCCATGACTTTCCACCCTCAGTCATATGGGCAAACTGAAGTTGTGAATCGCACACTAGTATAGAGTTTGAAGATCTACCACCACACCTCACCAGCTAAGTGGGATATGAGCCTTAATCACATTGAGCATTCATATAATAGAGCAGTTCATAGCTCCACAACACATTCACCTTTTGAGGTTTGTCTTGGATTTCAGCCACTTGCACCTTATGAGTTACCTCTTGCCTTGCCCTCTCCCACCATTGCACATATGGAAAAGGAGCAAGATAAGGCAACCTATTTCATACAACATTTGTAGAGCCTCCAGGCTAAGGTGACACAGATCCTACAGAGGATTCAGGAGCAGCAGAGGAAAATGATGGACAGGCATTGCGTTCCTCATTCTTTTTAAGTTGGTGACAGAGTTTGGCTTCACTTGGACAAACAACATTTTTTAGAGAAGGCACATAGCAAGCTCAAGACTCTCCACTATGGGCCATACACCATCATTCAACAGATCTCTGAGAATGCATTTCATTTGGACCTTCCTTCCCACCTTGGCATCCATGATGTTGTTAATGTGGATATTTTGAAGCCATATCAGGACTCAACTTTGGAGATTGCACCTATCATCAGCCATCCAGCAGATGTGGTACCTAAATTTTAGCTTTCACTTGATACAAATAGAGTTTTTAACATGAAGACTCCTGATAGGTCCCCCCGGAGAGAGAGGGGGGAAAAGAAAAAGGAGTGTTGAGGATACTTAGGCATGCACTTTTAGGCTAAGTTTATTATTGCATATTCATGCATTATTGTAATACATGAGGAATAGTATTCCTCATGTATCTTGCACTTTGTTAGTTCAAACTGTTAGATTATTCTTCTAACAATTCTTTTGTTTTGTGCACTTAGATAGGATGAGTGTTACTCCCTATTTGGCACATGGTTGCATGTTGTTGTAATGCTCTCACCAGTTGCATTATATATATTACCTATTATGAATAATAAAACTCAACTTTGTTTTGGGTTCCCTTGGACTTGCCATATCAAATTTATTGTGTGACCATCATTATTGCACTTATAACACTTAATATTAGTATTCCTTTGAGGTGAAAATGTCTTAGGATTTCTCCTAGTGAAGCCATATCCTCTTCTATCATGAACCCTACAATTCATTGCCTTGTGACCAAACTTATTACATGAGTAACAATACCCATTGAAAAGCTATCCATTTCCATATTCCTTTCTTTCCTATGTCTTGCACTATGAAGCCATGTGCCCAAACCTATGACATGAAAAACATCTTCCATTGAAGTTTCCTTGTCTTGACCTCATTGGTCTCCTGGTCTCTTTTGACCTATTATGATTGTTGTTCCATCTGTATATTCTTTGTGCATTGTTCCTGTATTTGTTGAACCCTCTATTGTCCAACCCATCCTCTGATGTCTTACTTTATTTTACACTGTCTTCTTCTGAAGTATCTTCATCTAAAGTTTCTTCTCCTCCAAAACTTGAAGTTGACTCTCCTTCCCATTTCTTTTGAACCTTTTCAAATCCAAGACATTTTTTCCTTGATGTAGTCTTTTGTGTCTTGATGAACTTATCCAAGTTATTTGAGCTATTTTTAAATCCTTTCATCTTGATCTTGGAGTCCTCTAAATCTTCTTCTAGTAGTTCCACTTCTTGTGCTAACTTCTCACATTACAAGATATTTGCTTTGAACTTCTTTGCTTTAGCCTTTAATTTTTCTATATCCTCTATGACCAATATTCTCTCTTCATCATATTCTTGAAACTGAATTTCAAGTTTAGAGTGTTGCTTTCTTACCTTCTTTACCATGTCAAGGGCATAGATAAGTTCTCCCTTGAGATCATAACCATTCTCTTTTGAATATTCCTCTATTTTTTTACCTTTGTCCACATCTTTACTCTCTTTTAGCTTGTATTCTATAGGATCACTTACTTCTTCTAATGACATTAGAAGATTTTCATCTAGCCCTTCAAGTGCATTCTCATACTCATCATCACTAAAACTATAACCATCCCTTGTACAATCATATTCAAGATGTCCAAAGTTACCACATCTAAAACACTTGAGAATAACTGGAGTTTTCTTAACTAGTTATTTTTCTTCAATCATAAATAGGACTTCATCTCTATCATTGTCTAAAAAACTAGCATCACTATCACTTGAGTACTTACTTGCATTATCCACATAGTAGCTCCTCTTTTGTATTTGAAATATATTCTTTCCTTATCTACTTTGTCCATCCTTGCTTTTCTTATGATGCTTATCCTGCCTATATCTTTCTGATTCCCTGTACCTGTGATCATTTTTTTCTTCACCATTGTTGTTATTTGGTTCTTTACAATCTATTGCAAAATGTCCAAAATTTCCACAATTGAAACACTTAATAGATATTAGATCTTTGGATCTTATAGAATCTTTATCTTTTCTACCATAATTAGCTTCTTCATAACTAGATGACTCACTACTTGATTCTAAATTCTTACCCTTTGTTTTATTGATTTCTTTGAATGTTGCTTCCTTATGGAGAATAGGATCTTTTGTTCTTATCTTAAAAGTTGTAAGCATACCAAGCAAATTATATCTTGTCAAAGAATCACCATCCATTGATAGTTCTATAGCAGAAACCTATTCACTAAATCTTTTTGGAAGATTTCTTAAGACTTTATCACAAACATCTGATTCATCAACCTTCATTCCAAGTCCTTGCATATCATTAAAAGACTCATCAATTTGAATTAGATAAGCATTGATATTTTCTTCATCATTCATTCTCAATGTTTTAAATTGTCCTTTGATATTTTGTATCTTTGCTTTCTTAACACTTTTATCTCCCTCATATATACCTTGCAATTTATCCCACATTTATTTTGTAGTTCTATAATGCATAATTTTCATAGACTCTATTCTATGCAAGCCTCTCACAAGTGCATTCATTTCTTTTGAATTATAGTGTTGTAGAAGCTTACCTTCCTTATTTGTAGGAGGATTGACTTCTAGATCATATCTAAATTCCACTGCATCCCAAACTTCATTGCCAAGTGTGATTAGGTAGATCCTCATCATCATACTCCAATACATATAGTCACTTCCATAAAATATTGGTGCTAAGTTATTTGAGGACACCTCCTTAGGATCCATTGTGTTCTTGTTAGATTTTCCTTCAAGTTGGTAAACTCTTATGAAGGCACCCGCTCTGATACCAATTGAAGAACACAAGCTTATACTGAGAGGGGAGGTGAACAGTATAAGAGCACTTTTTACTTTTCTTTCCAAATCAATATTATGTAATGTATAGATAGCAATATCAATAATAGTAATAAAATCAATGCATAAATCACCACACATAATAGAGACACCAATTTAATGTGGTTCACCTAAATATGGCTACCTCCACGGAGAAAATATTTCTTATAATTTTTTCTCAAATAATCTATTGGAAATATTTTCCCTATAATGTTTATTGACCTCTGTCCAAAGGAGATGTTGATCCCCTAAATCTGGTTTGTGGATCTCTATCCACAAGAGAATTCCTTCTCCTCTACTCTAGTTGGTGATCCTCTAGAAGACTACTGCCTCCACTACACTGGCTTGTGGATCTCTCTCCACTAAAGACTCTTGTCCCCACTTAGAAGACCTATCCTCACTACCATGGATGATTGATATCTATCCATTGGAGACTACTATCCTCTCTACTCTATCATCTACAAATATCTATCTCAAATTTGCATTAAATGCAGTCCTTCAGTCTAGCACAAATATGCTCAACATATCCACTCAGAACCTACTCAAATATGTTCAACAAGTTCACTCAAAAATTTCTCAAATATGCTCAATAGGTCCACTTAGAACCCGCTCAAATATGCTCAATAGGTCCACTTAGAACCCACTCAAATCTGCTCAACAGGTCCACTTAGAACCTGCTCAAATATACTCAACAAGTCCACTTAGAAATTGCTCAAATCTACTCAATAGGTCCACTTAGAACCTGCTCAAATATGCTCAACAAGTCCACATAGAAATCGTCCAATATCATACAAACATAAAGAGAATTGTTAAAGACTCAATATGTTCTATACTCAATGCTAAATCACTTTCTCAAATCAAATCAGAATATAGAATAGTTTATTTTTTGAAACTTGAATTATCACTTCATACAACCACTTGACTAGGCTCAACCAAATCTACTCAACCAATCTCTCAATGAAACACCCTTTTTTCACAAACCCTAGTCCAAGCATATATCTACTCAAAATTTTTCCAACAATGCTCAACAACAAATATCACATAACAATGATACTCATGTTCTTTTCAAACCCTATTTCAAGTTATTTGCACAACAAATTACTTCAATAACAATGCTCATAAAACAATCTTCACATAACAATGATACTCATGTTCTTTTCAAATCCCTAACTCAAATTCTTCACACAACCAATGGCTTCAACAACAATGCTTATCAAAAAAGGTTTTAACAACTCTTTATTCGAGAAAACCTTGAAGCATTAACTCAAACACTCTTGAAAAGGAAACCCTAATCAAGTCCTTTTCACTCCAAAATTATTTTTAGAAAACCAATCAATCAACTAAATCAAGGAATAATTTGCTCATACCTTTTGCTTTAAAATAAGTAGACCATACAAATTTGCCACACTCACAATCACTTCTTTGCCAATCTCAACAAGGGTTAGAAGATAATAATTTTCTCAATGAATTACAATACAAAAATATATCAAAAAAGATACACCTTATCACTCCAAATTTAAAATAATATCCAACACCCTCATAATAATCTCTTTGGCAAAAATATCTTTAAAAATAAAATCAACACTCTTAAAGTATTATTCCTCCAATATGCAAATATAACAATTTAAGACTTTAAAATAAAATCAAACTCCTTATAACTTCAAAAACAATTTCCAACAAACACAAATTTCTAATTAGCAATCCCTTTTAACTCCCAACTTTATTAAAAAATAAATTTCAAACTAACATACCCTTTCAACAACCTTTTAATTCCAAACCTTAGGCAATACCAGAGATTAATTATCAAAAATATTAACTTGCCTTGAAAGAGATTCGAAACCTCAATGCAGCCCACAACCAGTGCCTTACCTATGGCTCAAATTCTATACTAGCTAAGCACTCGCTTGGGAGTAGGGAGCACCACGTTATTTATGAACCTCCCTTCTCTTCCAAACAAAATGTGTGTCGTTTCCTTGGTGCTTCCAACACCAACATAAATGTTACTGCCACATTTTGAACATAGGCTACTCAACGCCTCAACACTCTAAAAATGCCTCATTCCCACTAGGCCATGCTACCCAGCTTGCTCACAAAATTTTGATGCTTTTGAATTGTTCTCAATCATTGTCACGTTAAACATGAATTTCACTGTATTTTCTCACGAGCTCCACTTAAATCAATTCACATGCAATAATCATTCGAGCAAGGATAATTTGAATGCCTTTAAGGTATGGTATATATAGCCTTTCCACATTTATGCAAACACGTCGGTGCTCCTCAAAATTTATTCGACATCGATGCTCAAATTAATTTATAATTGATTTAAATTTATTTAAATTTAAATATTATAAATCAATTTAATAAAACCTTTGGTTTTATTAGGGCCTTCTCTTATTGCACAACTTGGTATTAATGATATTTATTTATAAAATTTAAATTCCTTTTGAATTTAAATATTTTATAAAATAAATATTAGACCTCCTTTTAACTTTGCAATAGGCCTCCTTGGGTTTTTATGAAAACCCTTTTAACTTATGCTCCCATATAATATTAAAATATTATGGAGCCCTTTTACCTTTAACTTCTGCACTATTGAAGCTTCTTCCTAGATATCAGTGACAACTTTGATGACTTTATTTCTTGCCTAATTAATTATTACTTCATCTGGTTATGTCAATGACAACTTTGACTTAGGGACTCAAAATGTCCAACAGAAAAACCATGCGATAGATTTCACCAGAAGTGAGCAGTCTTCCCTTGAAGTGAGGCCCAGGATATATTGTGTGAAATCTCCTCTCTTTAAACAAGTATATTGACCTGACGTAAATGATAAGGCCCAAGATAAGCCATCTTGGTCTCGTCCTTATATTTGTTGTCATCTATGAAGAACCTCTCATTTCTACCTACTAGAATTGGGTATTGACTTGAATATTTATGCCTAAGATAGGCCATTTTAGTCTCATCTTCATAGTCACTGTCATCTATGAATAATTTGTTGCCTATGTCCATTGGTCCTAAGATGTGGTGTGCATGTTTAGGCCCAAGGTAGTCCATCTCAGTTGAGTCCTATGAATCATAGCCACTCTCATCCGAGATGTACTTGCTCTCTATGTTACCTACTCAAGTAAGGTGTTTAATATACCGAGGCCCATGGTAGACCAATCCAGCTTCATCCTTGAATTCACTAGTGATAAACTCATTTTCCTCTTGCTCATAATCATGACTTGGTTCATCCTTCCATACGATGATTCTTAATGGGTGTTCTTCAATATAGTAATTTGGGTGATACTCATCGGGTGGTCCGATATTAACCATAGCCACCCATCTGTCACCTAGGTAGTTTTTTTTAGGGGTTGATAAGGATTCTAGTCAATGTCTTCCCTAAATCCCAAGCTCAGCCTATCTAGGGTTGCTACCAATGAATAATCATGGCTCTGGATATGATATCCTAGACCAAACCTATCAATAGGCAATTGGTATTACAGTTGGAATGGATGCTGATGCTCTTGCTCGTATAGACCTAATGTTAATGGCATCGCTCAAAGTACCTTAGAGCAAACTCAAGATTTGAAAAGTAATGAACATTCATGGTGAATGGTTCATCCTCATCCTATTCAATATTAGAAGCATTATGGGCATTGTCTAAACAAACATATATGAAGTTGGTTTGGTTAGGGGGAATCCCTAATGAAACCACTATCCCTATTGGCAAATTTGGGACTTTTGGCCATCCCATGTCTTGTGTAGACTCGATAATAGGCATGAAAGTCAAATTCTACATAAAATATTTGCTAGCCCTATGTTGGCTAAGTGAATTATCATCTACGATGTAGATGACACCATTGATGAAGCAGATGAGGTATGTTGAGGTACCTCCTTGGCTATGTCTTAGGAATCTTCCTCCTCCATTGGATTCAGAATTTCCATAGTTGCTATAGTTGGAATTTCTTTAGGTCCTTCCTCCACCAGGTTTGATTTTAGCTTCTAAGAGTCCTTTGCCTTGGATGTTGTGGATTTCTCATAAGTGCCAATAACATTAGATGTAGGAGGTGGTTTCGATGTGGATGGGTCACCTCGCACTGATTTAGACTTATTTTTTGGCTGTGTAGTGGGCGATGAAGGCCTTATGTATAGGTGTGTCGATAAAAGGATGAAGCACCTTGGTAAGTTAACCTGATGCATGGTTTTAAATGGATCTTAATATAATGGAACCACATGCACTTATCCCTCATGCACATACTTGATGCATTAGTGCAAGATTGAGGGAACACACTGTATATCCATTATCTAAGGATATCCTAGGAGGATATTGTATTGCATTGTCCCTTCCAATACGTGACACATCATAAGGATGGCCTTATGCCCTATATTTATAGGTAGAACAAATGTACCCACTATGGAACATAATGTATCATTGAAAGCTCTAAATGTATAGGATATTGGGACAATGTTGGACCTGGGGATTTTTAAGTGCCCTATAGATTTTTTTGTGATAATTTTAATTGACGAGTCTGTGTTTATTAGGACCCACTTGAAGGATATGTCATTGATTGACGTGATGATATGCAAAGGTAGGTATGCTATGGTAGTAGGTACTACCTTGATTTCATGATCATAGAAGTGGATCACAGGCTCTTGACACTATTGGACATGCCCCATGAAGTTTGTGAATGCATTAGGGTTTTGGGATTAAAGCTCAATTGATCTTAGGATCTCCAATAAAGTCTCCCTATGTCTTGGAGACTATTGAATGAGCTCATGTATTGATAAATTGATCGGTATTTTTGGGATATGAATAAGATCCACTGGAAGCTCTAGTTTATTATATCATTGAATCCTTATCACCACATTTACTATCTTAACCATTATGATGCACCCTTGAGTGGGAGGTTCGACTCAGACTTGGTTCACTTGAGCACCCTGATCTCTAGGGACCTCATGATTAGGCAATGGGTTCTTGAGTATGCCCATGTCTCTATTATCAGGTGCTAATGGGTTGTCAACTTTTAGCTCACCTTTATCAATCATGTTTTGCACAAAATTCTTGAATCTGATACATATTTCAATTTCATGCCCCTGTATTCTATGATATGGGTAGTATTGATCTTCCCTATATCTCGTGGGCTTGGGATGGTTAGGGTCAAGAAGTTATATCTCAGGTAGCCTGAGTCTTTGTGCCTCACTTAATTGGTTGAATCTAAATTGCATCGATTTTGGTAAGGGTGTGAAATAGCGAGGTAACCGATGTTCTTTATTTTGATATTGGTTGTTCTTGGGGTTGTAGTTGGCCAGTGGAGGATGATCCTGATAGTTTTGTAGTTATTGGATATTGCATCACTTTGGTATGCTTAACAAAACCTGGTTGACTTGAGTAGGCTTGGCTTGATTTTGTTGATTCTTATTACAGTTGGCATTATTCCAGTCCTTCTTGTTTTGAAGCTTAAGGTCTCCTTCATCAACCTTGATGTCTTCTATTAGCTTGGCTTGAGCCAAGGCTTCCTCGAATGTTTCATACTACTATAGTTGCAATAGCAATGAGATGAACTTTGTGCAACTCTTGGTAAACATCTGGGTGAGCTCTATAGTGGGAAAAAAATGGTAATTTTACCATTATTTTCCTCCATTTGTTCCCATAGTCCATAACTAGCTCATCATCGTATTGCTTTAGGTTTTCCAGATTGGACAAGTTGGTCTTCTTCTTGATGGTAAATTTAAATGTTCAAGAAATGCATTCACTAGTTGCTCAAAGCTGATGATGCTATGCTTAGGCAACTGGTTGAACCATTCAGTTGTTGCAATCGATAACGTCATGATGAACATTCTCAGCATTAGAGCATCATTATGTTCAATTTGGATGCACGTGTTTATAAAATTTATGACATGTTCTTGTGTATATTCCTCTCCATTGAAATTGTCTATCCTAGGAATCTCAAAGTGCCTAGGATACATAGGACTCGGTATTGAAGGGCAAAATGGTTGATTGTGTATTTTCACTCAGGGTTAACTTTTACCCAACCGTGTCTTATTTCTCAAGAGATTTAACTCTCTTAGGGAGTATTTTGTACACCTTCACAGAACTGATCTCCTATTATTGAAGGCTTACTCATGGTGGTTGGGGAGGTAATCATATTTTTGCCCAATTTGGGCATCTATATTCATATCCATGACCATAAATGGAGGTTCAGGATATGTCTACTCCTGATCTTCCATCCTAACTTGTTCTTCATTAAGTTATGTTTGTTCTAGATCTAGGTGTTTTCAATGCTGTGAGGCATGATAAGTGTGCTCATCTCTTTTTCTAGTGTGTCTCTCATGCTGAAAATCATCACGTCTATCATGTTAGTATTGTTCACCACCTATGTGTAAGTCATCCTGAGCTAGCCTATCGGCTTGCTCTTCGTGCTTTTTTTGCTCCTATCTCAAGTGCTATTATTGAAGGTATGAATACCATTTTTTCCATGCTTCCTCTTACATAAGGGCTTCTAAACTCTCACATAATGCTTCTTCATTGTCCTGGAGTAGCTTCTTTTGATTGTGTGCATCCTCATATAGCATACACATGTGGTTAGACTAATTTACCACTAAAGGTCTATGTATTTATGAATCTATGCGATGAGTTATAATGAATGGTCCTCTCAAAGAGGCTCATGATATGTTTTTTCCCTTGTCTATTAGGTTGACCTTCTCTATGTAGAGTGATCTATGTTCTGTACTCCCATGGTCAGAGGTAGTGCACATGCTACAGGGATTCTTTAAAGCTTCCCATAGCTCATTGGTGTGCTTTGTAGTTATGCTATGCAAACTTATTGAAATATAATGTGTGGTAGTAATGCTTCTTTGAGTTGGTCTCAAAAGAACTCGATCCAACTCATTGAGTTGTATGGTCTTCCATGGTTGATCTCGTGGAGTCCCATTAGCCCCAATGAGATCATAATATAAGGGTAGCCTCCCATATTTTGGGAGGCTAAGAGGTGCTCTGGATCTACAACTAAGAAAAGCACTTGTGTTCTACCACTTAGTGGGTTGATCTGACCTAAGTGTATCCTATGAATATTGGGGCCTTGAAGCCTCCTCATATCTATGTGAAGATTGGGTTATAGAAGCCCCCTCATGTCTATGTGATGATGGAGGCCTTGAGGCCTCGTCATGTCTATGTGATGAGGAGGCCTTGAGGCCTTCTTATGTCTATGTTATGAGGGAGGCCTTGAGTCCTCCTCATGTTTGTGTGATGAGGGAGGCCTTGAGGCCTCCTCACATCTATGTGATGAGGAATATCTTGAGGTTTCCTCATGCATGTGTGATGAGAAAGGCATTGAGGCCTCCTCATGTCTATGTGATGAAGAAGGCCTTGAGGCCTCCTCATGTATACCATAAGAGGAACCAGAGTATGGATCTCTAGTTTGGTTTCTTGAGGAGTCCCCCATGGATTGAGGTATCGCCCCTAAGGCTTGCTGAACTTTATCCAGTGACATGGTGTATGGGTGGCTCAATGTCATTGTGATTGTGAGTGTAGAGCATTAGTCCCCACCTCGGTGCTAGACCGAGGATGGTTGCTCCATGTGTAGACCATGATAGTTATGATTTATATTTTTATGTAGCTTTTAAAACACACAAAAAAAGTAAATAAGTGTTTATCTCTTTTAATTTTTCTTGGTATTCCTAGATTAGTTTTGTGTGTTTTTAGATTTATTGATAGTTACAATCTAACTCTCATTGTTTTTTGCATTGTTTTGATGATATAATCAGATTTTTTAAGTGGATTTCACCTGTATACTCATAGCTTGACAATCGACAATGAAAGTATGATCACGTTATCCAACTTATAATGTGTGGTTATGAAGTCCACACATGGTCAGGGAGCACAAGTCCTCCTAGTTCTCATCCAATTTACTTATAGTCGGTGATATACCTCTTCAAAGTTAAATTTGTGCTATATCCCATGGGTTATGATGGATCTTGGAAACTGGTATTAGCTAATATAAAAGGGTACATGAGATTTGAGACAATGGGTGGAGATGAAAGCCACCTTGTTGAACTCCACTAGTGGATGGTAATAAAGTCCACCTCACTAGTGTTGAAGTGAATTGTGGTGTGTGGATGTTCTTTTTAGGTTTTTGCATAAAGGGAAACAATGAATCAATGAGGACTCATGCTTTTTCTCCTACATGCCTAAGAAAAGAATATTTTTATTCAAAAAATGCACGTCTAAATATTTCAATGACTTTCAGAGGATGCATTTTACTACTCCATGAAATAATGGCCACTAGTTGGATCCCATGCAAGCAATCTTAACAAACAAAAACCTAGACCACTAGAGACTAGGTAAGACCTTAAAAATCAAGGTCTGTTGTTCCTAGCAGTGACTGGAAGAAAAATAAGAAAACTAGAAAGATTCAATGCATTTTTATTTTTAGTAATTTTCTATGTTTTCTTAATTTTTTTTTTGTATTTACATGGTGGAATCGGTAGCCACCATGAATCCGAGCAGGATATCTAGATTTTATGGCTACCACAATATTCTACACTATCCACCCTGGAAGCTACCACACATATATTCATGTAGTCCACCCCTATAACCACCATACCACAATCATTTTAAACCTTTTATGCCATTGAAAGCACCAGGAAAGGGACAAGCGTTTAGTCCGATGAATGTTTTCTTAAATTTAAAATGTTGTTTTACTTGCTACTTTCTAAAAATAATTTATAGATAGAGAAATATAAAAAATCATAGAGTTTCCCCAACCTGAAATCCACATTTGATAAAGCATAGGATGACCTCTGTGGTATTTTTTTTACTGGCCACTATCGACTAGAGCGGTTGCTACTGGCTGCTAACTTCAAAAGTGGTTTTTTCCTGTTAGTCGCTATCGACCAGAGTAGCTAAACCTGCACACTAAAAAAGCATAAAACATCAGTAGAAAAATTGAAAATATAAAACTAGGTGGGGATCCCATCTTGATCGGCATCTGTGAGACCTCAGGAATCGTGCACCTTAGTCTACTTACAATATTACATCAAAATAACAGACCATACATGCGTAAATAATATAAAATTAACAAATGCAAGAAAAATATTTTATTTATTCATGTGGATTTCGGTTACATATCGGTCCCTCTTAGGGATACCCCATTTGATACAATGAAATATAAGAAGAAGTAACGGTGTCCCCCGTAAAGGGATGGTGCACTTCGCAGGCTTCCTAGTCTCGTACACGAACTTGTATGAGAGCTTATAGATGCCTCCTTATCCTTATTTTCTAGAGGGATATGACACCTTAAATACTTTGGCTTGGCCCTGTAGCTTGTATCCTATGTGCAAGAAACAACAGTAAGAAATCACTAGCATGAGAAACCTCTCATGATGAGGCTTTATTAAAAAACCTATGGAACATGATATATAAGCATAATAAGATCAATATACAAAAAACTAAATGATAAATGCATGGAAAAATTAGGAATAATGGTGCAAATGAATTAAAGAAACCAAATCTATGCTAAAACTAATTAATAAATAAAAATCATTAATAGATCTAAGCTAAAACTTGGAAAATAATGTCTAAAACCCTGGGTTGTGCCTGCAAGCTTTTGTCAAGGACAACGACCATGAAATAAAACCTTACTTCTTACAAACCAAGGGCTGTAGCACCAAATTCCACATCTAAATTGATGTACAAGGGTAACCTTTTGTGTATGTACAATGATTGGTGATGAAGAACGTTTGATCTGAATGATTGTATGATTGGAAATCATCACTAAATTGGCTAGAGCTCGACTACTCCTCCAAGGGGTATTTAATTTATTTCCAATCTACTAGAGCTTCGCTGCACAAAATTTTGATATTCGTGGATCTTTTCTTTCTCTTGGGAGGATCCATATGTAGATCTCCTAGATTCAGGTCTAGATATAGATCTTAGCTTCTTGGAGAAACCAAGATCCGGATCTACATGGAACCGACCATCCCATGGGAAGGATCAATCACAAATTTGTATTTAAAGGGTAGTCATGAGGAGCTCTAGGAGTTCCACACCAAAAATCACCCGTAAGCAATGTAAGTGCAGTCAGACTGCATGATCTGGGACCGTATTCATGACTAAACTATGTTTTGGTGCTAGAAACTATCTAGAGTAGCGGCTAGGTGTGGCCGCTCTTAGCTTCAGTAGCTAGTGTTGGCATCCATTTTGATTAATAGCAGCTAAGCCTGAATGGGCAAGAAATACCCTTTTTGAGTGGTTAGGACCACTTTTAGCTCTTAGAAAGGTCCAAGATCATTCATATGGTCTTCATATGTGACCATATGAGTAGTCTCCTAAACATGATGTGTTTTAGGTGTCTACACTATCCATTATGGGATACTCCAACCAATATCTATTATTCAAAAAGGAAAAATAACTATCATTATTTCTAATTCCATCCATCATGAACTATTCTTGTGCATATTTTAACACAAAAGGGATGAACAAGTTTTAAACCTATAACCTCACCACCATAAGTTTCTATCCAATGTCAAGCTAGCAAAATAACTACATATGCACCATAAAAAATACCACCATAGCATTACCTACAAAAGGAAGGACATCATTGATCATGCTCAATGGTGATAATTAGAGAAGACTTTGTACTAAGTGCATTTACCTTCACCATAAAGAATATCCTATAGGATATCCATAGATTTATATTTTAAATTTCAAAGGAAAGAAATCCTACAAATACTCATAACCATTGAAATGAACCCTTGGATGACTAAATCTAAGAAAGTGCTAAACTTTAGTCCTGTGATAAATTCTACAAATAATTCAAAAATGTTGATGGTTTATCTATAAATCATAGGTTGTCCCTATACAAAAATTTTATGAGACAAAAAAAGTGCCATGGAAGGTAGCTAAGTCTATCATGTCCTTTATTTATTCTTGAAACTTGGAGGTCTTTACCATGCACTAAATTCTGCCCAAGAAATTAAAGTTCAACCTCTTCTTTGTCATTCCAAAAGCCATGGAATCTAACCTCTCATTTATTATGCAACAACACCAAGGAATTTAAAAGATAAAATAAAATTATGTTTTTAATAAAAATCCTAATAATCTAGATAAGGTTTGTAAAAATGCCTTCAAAAATTATATCTAGTATCTTGTGATATAGTTGCTTCATCAATAAGGGCTTTATTGGAATGACCCATCATAAGAACTAATTTATTTAAATAGTGGAATACATGTCAAAAGAGGAATATGATAAAACTTGTTCATGAATACTTTTAAGAAAATAATTATAGTTATTCACTAAGGCAACATAGTGAGATTATCACAATCTAAGATCCAACAAGGGTTTTTGGAAAACCCTAAAAAATACAATGCCAATTATACAAACTCTTCTATAAATGCTTTTGAGAAGCATACTTCTTTTGGAATTGATATTACGAGATGAAAATATTAGACTTTTGGATTGTGTAATGGAGATTAACACCTACTCTGATACCATGTTGAAATTTATAATATATTAAGGAACAAAAAAAATCAACACATTACCTAGGAGATCAAAATTAAATCACATAAAGAAAAACATAAATATGAAATATGTCCTTAGACACCAATGATATCATTAGTGAATAAAGAACCATATCCAACCAATTAGAAAATGATAGACAATATGGGGCATATAGAACACCATATTATAAGTTACCTAAGGTCTAGGTTAAATAAATGATCAATGAATTGTAATAAAATAATACAATTAAATTATCTAACAAGTTGATCATGGTCCCATAGTGAAATATACAAATGACTACATTACGAGGTCGGTCATGGTCTCAATTAAAGATTAACACTTAATTCAACAAAATCATACCATATTATTTATGAAAACCTTATTATTTGGCTAGTCTATATGTGGATTCTATTAAGGTCCATTTCCATCAAAATAATAAAATATTATATTGTTCTCATTACATTGCTATCAAATTTATTATGCCATATCCAACTTGCCTTTTAATCAAAGATATCTTTTGTTTTACTTTATATCAAAGATATTATTCATATTCCTCAAAATCCTATGTTTTCATGATCAACTCCTTGATATTATTTTTATTAAGAGATAAAATATCTCATGCAATTGCCTTCTAAAATTTAAATTTTGCTAAGATAAATATCAACACCTTGATTGGCTAAAATGTTTGCTACTTGGTTTCCTTCTCTATAAATCACTTTTTGGGGTTCTTATTCATGCCCCTAATATTCCAAGATATCATTTTCATCATCACTTTTTATTTTTATTTTTGGGCTTAACCCCACTTAACACTTACATAATTTGCTTTTGTTTTACACTAACAAAATTCCTTTGAGTTTCCTTTTCTCCTTTTCTTTTTTCTTCTTAGATATTCCTTTTCTTTTTTATTTTCACACCAATTTTTTTTCAATGATTTTACATAGGTTTTTATGAGAGGTATTTGTCCCCTCATACTGAGTGGGGTTTGAACCTTGGACCTCCTAAAGAGAGGCCAAAGCCCTTACCACTATAGTAAGCTTGCAACTATTAAAAATTTGAGTTTACATAGGTTTTTATGAGGGGTCCTAGTCCCTTCTTATTGGGGTTTGAACTTGGGTCTCCTAGATGAAAACCCAAGGACTTGCCACAATGGCATCCCTCACAGGTCATTTTAACACAACTTTTATCTTCATGAATCTATTCAATTATTTCTTACTTTTCATAGTTAGACATATTATCTATAGGTTTATTTAGCTTTGAAGAATTTGAAGTGCAAGGAATAACCTCAAAATCACTTTCTTTATAATGCCTTGGAAACCCTAAGGTGCAAGGATGATACTCCATAGTAATTAACTTCCTATATAACCCTAAAAACCTATAATATCTCAATTAACACATAATTTAAAGTAGTTAGCTAAAGAAAATAAAATTTGCAAACCCAAAAACAACATTGTAAAACAATAAAGCTTACAAAATTGACAAAATTTGGTTGTCTCCAAAATGGACTGATTTGATCAAAGAAGTGATTTGCTTATAAAACAAAGTTATTTTATCATAAAAGAGTGCTAATTTGCTTAAAAAAATATGGTAATTCACTCAACAAAAGGTGCCAATTTTCTTAGAAAAATGTGAGCAAATTGCTTAGATAGACACAAAAGTGAAAATCATCATGGATCATGAGGAAAATCTTTTGAATTGTTTTTTTGGTGTTTTATGATGTAATAAGTATTTTTGGAGCCTTATAAGTATACTAGAGCTATAATTAGAGGCATGTAATATTTTAAGGTGCAACATTTTGTTAGAGTTTCCCCTAAATATTTACTTTTACTAGGAGTAATTATTTTTCACCATAGGTAACATAAGGTTAAATGTTTCTATAAATAGGGGCCTATGACCCTTATTGTATTCATATTTTGGCCATGAGAATTCAAAGCTACACTCTGTAAAACTCATATTATGATTTGTACTCATGAGATTTTAGAAAATTGGCAAGTTCTTATGCATCCTATCAATGGAACTACCATCCTCATTTGATAAGTGCACGATGGTTGGGTATGATCCTTCTAGACCATCTTGTCATTTGCTTATCAATTTTATAATCAAATGAATAGGTGGACATTGATGTTATTCAAATTTTCATGTGTTTACTGATCACATGCTATCCTTGCTATGGTATAGAAATCATATTTTGCTTTTCTTTCTCGCACTCTAAACTTCATGAATTTACTTTTTGCATTTTAATTATATAATTTAATTTTTGTATTTTAATTTTATTTATTTTATTTCATGCACTTTATCTCCATGTAAATAGTTACTTTAAATTAGATATCCATAGAAGGAAAGCAAGGAGTTGGTCTTAATCTAAAGGTCAAAGGAAGCCTTGGCAAACCCATACAATCTTGTTGAAACTCAAATTTGGGGTGCACCACTTAATTAGATTTTAGAACAATTTCCAAAATCAGCATAGTTTTTGGCATGTCTAGTGGGACAAATCCCATTTTATGCATTTTCTCAAATTTTGCGCCTAAAAATGCATCTATCATGAATGGAGCATTTGGATCAAAATCAAAGAATTTTTTTACTAAGTCTAACTTTGTAATCGATTTTCTCATAAAACAAAGTGATTCACTTGATTTTGAGCAAGTGTGATGAGTCACTTAACTTAGCAAATAAATAATTTGATTTAACTTGCATTTCCATAGGTTGAGTTCAAAGTGATTCACCTAATTTTTGTAGTTATAAACACAATTTTGCTTGAAATTTTATCCTTTTTTGTTACTTATGGTTGAATTTTGGATGTGCTTTATGGATTACGACTCCGATGTGAACTTCAAAAATTAAAATTTTTGCAAATATGATTTTAAAAGCATATAAGTAACACCATAAACTAAAATATAACCTTGCATGTGCATAATGTTGAAATTTATTATATTATTTGGTACCTTGCAAGTACTTTGTAAATGCTTTGTAGATATGTAGTATGGAGTCTTCTAAATATTTGTCATTTAGTAATCATTAGGTATTTGTCATTATTAGGTAGTCAAAAAATATATTTCTTCTATGAGAAATATGAAGAGTCATATCCCCCTTGAGTTTAAGGAGAAGATTTGGTTGAATATGAAATATCAAGTCTTTTATAAAGGATATTAATAAGGATAATAAGTGAGGAAAGTGTAAATTGAAAATTTGTAGTACTTTATTTGTACTAGAATACTTTGTTTGTCATCCACGAGAATATAGTGAGTTTGTTTATTGACTTGAATACTCATGTATCTATTTTTTTATTATGGTTAGAAGAGGGGTTTTTAAAGGGACCCCAAACCTTTTACATCCAAATTATTAGTAATTACAAGAGAAGACCATAATTAAAATAGAAAATATCTATGCAAATAGACCAAGCCCACTCCAAAACTATCTTAGGCTATAAACTAACAAATATATGATTTTTTTAAAAACAAGACAAGTACCACCATCCCACAAGAACTAGCAAGAAAAATAACCACTAATGGAAAAGTCATTGAGCCAACATTTTTCTCAGCTTCTAATAAAGGTAAGATAATATTGCTCCCATATACTAGACTCTATGTTAGGGAAGAGACATAAACATGGCCAACCCAAGATAACACACTAGAGGAAAATTTTATCAAGGGAATTTTGGATTAATGAGAGATCAACTATTCTACTGTAATATTTCCATAACATTAAATTTTTTTAAGAATCCCTTCCTTGTGGCTTATAAGCTCAGGGTCAAACCATTTGTATTAGAGTCCTCATTATTCATAAATGAAATTTCCTAGGGGAAGTTATCACTATAAATACTAAGGGATTATTTATGATTGCCAATATTTACCATTACATTCATTTCCCTATTTCCTTATCGAAACACATGTTTCACCTGAGAATTATCTCATTGTTGAAAATCATACTTCACCTCCTCCATCATATCCTCAATGGTCCAACTTGAAGATTGCAAACCTTTAAAAATATTGACAATGGACATGACATCCCCTTATAAAATCATATTATTTGGGTCTAATATTTCTAGAATAGCTTCTTGAAAGAGAGCTCTTGCTTCAACAATGTAGCTTGTTTGTGTTGGAAATTTTGGGTACTTTGGGTACATTGCCTTTGCTCAAGTATATAAGTTGTCATTGATGTCAAGAAGCTTTTGAAGGAATTTGATTTGATGTCAAATAATTTGTTTTGATGAAGGTTATGGCATGACAGTTTCAAAGGTCTTTTGCAAACCCCAAGCTGACAGGTTTGAGAGAAAGAGCTTGCAAAGAAAAGTGTCACGATTTCGCAACAATTTGCAAGAGGGAGAAAAAGTGTCGCGATTTCATGATAGGTTCGAGAGAAAGAGCTCGAGAGAAAAAGTGTCGCGATATCGTGACATGTCGGGTTTTCGTGACCCAAAGAAAAGAAAAGCGCTAAGGAGAAAAAGTGTCGCGATATCGCGACATGTCGGGTTTTCACGACCCGAAGAAAAGAAAAGCGCTAAGGAGAAAAAGTGTCGCGATATCGCGACATGTCGGGTTTGCGACCGAAGAGAAAAGAGCGAGGAGGAAAAGTGTCGCGATATCGTGACATGTCGCATTTTTGTGACTTAAGCAAGAGAGAGAAAGCAAGTTAGAAAAGTGTCATGATATCGTGACATGTCACAATTTCATGACTCAAAGAGCAAAGAAAATAGTAAATCACATTACAAAAAAAAAAGGTAAAGAAAGAAAACAGATAAAAAGCAAAAAGGCACATTAAAAAAAGAAAAGAAAAGCAATTTCAAAAAAAAAAGAAGCACATTCAAAAAAAAGAAAATGAAGAAAGAAGATATCAAAGTGAAGAGAAGTCTAGAGAAATGTCAGATTTCATGACAAAGAAAGGAGGTCAAAAGGAGAAGTGTCACGATATCAACAAAAGCAAAGTTGATGCGACAAAGAAAAGTGTCAGATATCGCGACAAGAGCTTAGTTGAAGTCGAAAAGGTGAAGTGTCACGATATCACAACAAAAGCCAAAAGAAAGTGTACAGTTGCAAAGGTGTCACGATATCGCAACATGTTGTAGTTTCACGAAAAGCTAAGAAGAGTTAAGAGGATTGAAGCGACAAAGTTAAATGTGAGCCGACAAAGATTAGGGTTTGCAGTCGACAAAGTTTAGGGTTGTGCAACGACTAAAGATCAGGTTACCCGACTAAGATTAAGGTTTTGATCTTGAAAGTGTTATTATAAAAGGCATGCTATTTTGAAGAGTTTGTGGTGTTGTTAGTTGCGACGTTCATAGATAGAGCACATAGTGAGAAGTTCAATCACCGAGAGCAGAGTGCAAAATTTGATCAAAGTGTGCAAAGTGAGCGAAGAGTCATGGTGAATTATTCTAAGTGCCACTATGATTGCATAGATAGTGCAAAGGTTGAAGTTCGACCAAGTGCGTTGTGAGTGAAGAAAGAGAAGAGGGCATAGAGAGCACAAAGGGCAAAGACAAACGTAGAGTGCTGCTATATGAGGATAGAGGTGCATTGGTTCTTTGAGAAGAACCTGAGGACAGATTTGGCAAGTCTTTAAGAAGGCTTGTGTGTAGAGGATTGATTTGTTCAAGTGTTGGACAGATCGAAGATAGAGGAAGACTTGTACTAGACCGACTGACTATGTTTGGTACAGGTTGTTGAGCTACTGTGGACTTGATCATAGAAGGCAAAGGTCTCTTAGGCTAAGCATTGAGGACAGGAGGTCTTCGGTGGAAAGGAGTTCCACATGCTGGCAAGAGGTAGAGGCAGTTGATCTTCTGAGGGATCATTTCCAGAGCAGAGGGGAAGGTATCTCCTTTGAGCAGAGGCTCATAAATTCTATTGGGGAAGGTATCTCCTTTGGGCCGAGGCTCATAAACATTGTAATTGGGAAGGATTCCCAAAGAACTTTGAGATAACTTTTAGAGAAAAGTTTTGTGGACATAGCCCAACCATTCTAGGTGAACCACGTTAAAATTGGTGTCACTTTGTGGATGATATTGTGCATTGCTTTGATATTGCTTTGGGTATATTGCTTTACTATTTTGAAGTATAAAGGAAAAAGTAAAAGAGGTCTTATACTATTCACCCCCCTCTCGTATAAGCTTGTGTTCTTCAATTGGTATCGAGCAGTGCCTTAAAAAGTTTAACACTTGAAGGAAAAGCTAGTAAAGAACACAATGGATCATTCAAGTAGCAATGCAACACCTATTCTTGATGGGTCAGATTTTGGTCTTTGGAGTGCAAGGATGAAGGTTCATCTAATGGCACTTGGTAATGAGGTATGGGAAGTGATTGAAGATGAGTACACTATTCCTGTACATGGTCCTAATACTAAAGAAGAAAGGCTCCTACATCACAACAATTCAAAAGCAATGAATGCAATCCTGAAAGGCTTACAAAAAGTAGATCTCACCAAAGTGATTCACTGCAAGACAACTAGTGAAATGTGGAAACAATTGAAGGTGGTTCATACAGGTGATACAAATGTCAGAAAGGCCAAGTTGAGACACTTCAAAGGTATGTTTGAACAACTCAAGATGAATGATGATGAAAATATTAGTGACTACATGCTTCGTATGGATGAGGTTGTTAACTCCATGAAAGACTTAGGTCTTGAGCTTGCTGAAAATGATGTTTGTGATAAGATTTTAAGATCTCTTCCTAATAGATTTAGTGAAAATATTTTTGCTATTGAGGAAGCTAAAGATTTGGATAAGTTGAAAAGGATGAGCTCCATAGTATACTTGCAGCATTTGAGTTGAGAACTCAAGTGAAGGTTGATGTCAAGAAAGAGGCAACTTTCAAGGCTACCAAGAAATCCAAGGGTAAACAACTTCAAGAGAGTGATGAGTCTTCTAGTGATGAAGAGGCATATTACAACAAGAAAGGCAAGTTCTCTAGAAAGCACAAAAGCATGAAAAATATAAGATGTTTCAATTGTGGAAAGTTTGGTCATTATGCTACTGATTGTACTATTCCCAAGAATGAAAGTGATGAAGATAAACAAGATTCTAAGAGCAAGGATTCTAAAAGCACAAGCATCACAGAAGAACAAAGATGAGCACAACAATCAAGGAAAGAGGTATTCTCACAAGCACAAGAAGAGTTTCTATCTAGACAAAGCAAGTAAGTGTTCTAGTAGTGATAGTGAAAGTTCTTCAAGTGATAATGAAAATGAGATGTTGTTCATATCAAAAAAGAGGAAGAACCAAAACATAGATTCATTATCATGAAATGTCTTAGATGTGGAAATTTTGGTCACCTTGAGGATGATTGTACAAATAATGATTTGGTTTCTAGTATGTATGAGGATGCTTCAAAAAACTATAAGGAAGATGCATGTATGGTTTTTGAAAAAGGTAGCACCTCTAGTGATAAGAAATCTGAAAAAGGCTTTGATGATTCGGAAAGCAAACAAATAAAGGATCTTGAAAGTGAACTTATTAATGCTCTTAGTGCTTTGAAAAAGGAAAGAAAGAAGAATGCTAGACTCAAGGATAAGTTAGATGAATGTTGTATGGAGAGAGATGATCTTATAGAAAATCTTGATTTCTCTATAGCTAAGACACAAGAACTCAAGGATGAGTTAGAGTCTAAGGTTCTTGAGTATAGTGAGTTAGAACAAAAATGGCTTCTTTGAAAGAGGAAACTAAAGAGTACAAGGATAAGCTTTACAGGTTTCAAGATAGCTCCAAAAAGGTTAAGTCACTCATCAAAGGTCAAAGAAAGACAACAGATAAAACAGGCCTTGGTTTTGTTAAGCCACACAAGGAACAAGTTGGAGAGTCTAGTAAGAGACTCCAAAAGGAAGAGAGTTCTGATGAGGAAAGTATTTCAGATCATGAGTCCTTGAATGATAGATGCACAAAAATAGAAAACAAAATTCAGAATGAGAAGAAGAAGTTTTCAGGACCCAAGAGGTCAAATAAAGGAAAATTTCAAGGCAGATGTTTTGCTTGTCATAAGTTTGGTCACATGGCTTCACATTGCATGGCTCAAGTGAAGAAGGTAAATGACAATTTCAGAAGTGCTAGTTTCTTTCAAGGGTATTGCTACTCTTGTCAATAGTTTGGGCACAAGGCAGTCTATTGCAAGGTAAATAACAGAACAGGTTTGATCAGAACAGGTGGATTCAAAGATCAGGTTTACCTCAGAGAAACAACATCATCAAGTGTTTCAAGTGCAACAATGAAGGTCACATAATCAGAAAGTGTAGAGCTAAAATTCTAGAATACAGAAAGAAAGTGGCATGATCAGTCCAAGGATCAAGGCATGGACAAGAACAGGATGAGAACAAGAACAAGAACATGACAAGAACAGAATATCGACAAAGAGTTCAAGAGAAGGCCCGACAAGGAAGTTATAGACGCTGATGATGATCAATTCCTAATGGGAGTTTTACTCCCACCCCAAATTAATCACCTCATCAGAGGTGGGGAGGGACTAAGCTAAGAGGCTCATTCTTAGTCCCGAGCCCCAAAGGTGACCCTTTGCCATTGATGACAAAGGGGGAGAGATATGAGTAAGGGGAGAGCTTCAAAGTGAAGAGGAAAGCTTCAAGTCAAGGGGAGCAAAACTTCAAAGGAAGATTCTAAGTTGTTAGCACAATTGGTTTCAGTTTTGGCTCTTGAGAAGTGTTTTCAGTAAAGGTTTGCCATCAATGACAAAGGGGAGATTGTTGGCAATTTTGGGTACTTTGGGTACATTGCCTTTGCTCAAGTATATAAGTTGTCATTGATGTCAAGAAGCTTTTGAAGGAATTTGATTTGATGTCAAATAATTTGTTTTGATGAAGGTTACGACATGACATTTCAAAGGTCTTTTGCAAACCCCAAGTCGACAAAAAAAGAAGCAAAGAAAGAGCGAGAAAAGGGATACCAAAGAAAGGAGAAAAGTGTCACCATATCGCGACATGTCTTTACAAAGAAAGAAAACTCGAAGGAGAAAAAGTGTCGCGATATCGCGACATGTCTTCGCACCCAAGAACAGAAAAGCAAGGAGGAAAAGTGTCACGATATCCGTGACATGTCGCATTTTCATGACTTAAGAAAGAGAGAAAGCAAGTTAGAAAAGTGTCACGATATCCGTGACATGTCACAATTTCGTGACTCAAGAGAAGAAAACGCGATTTCAGCAAACGAAGAGGTAAAGAAAGAAAAGCATTGAGAAAAAGAAAAGTGTCACGATTTAGAAAGAAAGAAAGAAAGTGTCACGATTTCACAAAGAGCTTCTATAGGAGAAGTGTCACGATTTATGACAAAGAGAGAGGAAGGCTATGAAGAGAATGTCACGATATCATAAAGTGAAGAAAGAAGAAGCTAGAAAAGAAAGGAGGTCGAGAAGGAGAAGTGTCAGATATCAGACAAAAGCAAAGTTGATCAAAAGACAGAAGTGTCATGATATCACGACAAGAGCTTAGTTGAAGTCGACAAAGGCTGAAGTGTCACGATATCATGACAAAAGCCAAAAGAAAGTGTACGGTTGCAAAGGTGTCACGATATCGCGACATGTTGTAGTTTCACGACAAAAGCTAAGAAGAGTTACAGAGGCAATTGAAGCGACAAAGTTAAATGTGAGCCGAGAAGATTAGGGTACAAAAGTTTAGGGTTGTGCACGACTAAAGATCAGGGTTACAGACTAAGATTAAGGTTTTGATCTTGAAAGTGTTATTATAAAAGTAGGCTATTTTGAAGAGTTTGGGTGTTGTTAGTTGCGACGTTCATAGATAGAGCACAGAGTGAGAAGTTCGATCATCGAGAGCAGAGTGCAAAATTCGATCAAAGTGTGAGAGTGAGCGAAGAGTCATGGTGAATTGTTCTAAGTGCCGTTGTGATTGCAGAGAGTGCAAAGGTTGAAGTTCGACCAAGTGCGATTGTGATTGCAGAAAGAGAGCAGAGGGCATAGAGAGCACAAAGGGCAAAGACAAACGGAGTGCTACTGTATGAGGACAGAGGTGCACTGGTTCTTTGAGAAGAACCTAAGGACAAATTTGGCAAGTCTTTGAGAAGGCTTGTGTGTAGAGGATTGATTTGTTCAAGTGTTGGACAGATCTGACAAGACAGAGGAAGACTTGTACTAGACCGACTAACTATGTTTGGTACAGGTTGTTGAGCTATTGTGGACGTGATCATAGAAGGTAGAGGTCTCTTAGGCTAAGCATTGAGGACAGGAGGTCTTCGATGGAAAGGAGTTCCACATGCTGGCAAGAGGTAGAGGCAGTTGATCTTCTGAGGGATCATTTCCAGAGCAGAGGGGAAGGTATCTCCTTTGAGAAGAGGCTCATAAATTCTATTGGGGGAAGGTATCTCCTTTGGGCCGAGGCTCATAAACATTGTAATTGGGAAGGATTCCCAAAGAACTTTGAGATAACTTTTAGAGAAAAGTTTTGTGGACGTAGCTCAACCATTGTGGGTGAACCACGTTAAAATTGGTGTCACTTTGTGGATGATATTGTGCATTGTTTTGATATTGCTTTGGGTATATTGCTTTACTATTTTGAAGTATAAAGGAAAAAGTAAAAAGAGGTCTTATACTATTCACCCCCCTCTAAGTATAAGCTTGTGTTCTTCAATTGGTATCAGAGAAGGTGCCTTCAAAAAGTTTAACAACTTGAAGGAAAAGCTAGTAAAGAACACAATGGATCATTCAAGTAGCAATGCAACACCTATTCTTGATGGGTCAGATTTTGGTCTTTGGAGTGCAAGGATGAAGGTTCATCTAATGGCACTTGGTAATGAGGTATGGGAAGTGATTGAAGATGAGTACACTATTCCTATACATGGTCCTAATACTAAAGAAGAAAGGCTCCTACATCACAACAATTCAAAAGCAATGAATGCAATCCTGAAAGGCTTACAGAAAGCAGATCTCACCAAAGTGATTCACTGCAAGACAACTAGTGAAATGTGGAAACAGTTGAAGGTGGTTCATACAAGTGATACAAATGTCAGAAAGGCCAAGTTGAGACACTTCAAAGGTATGTTTGAACAACTCAAGATGAATGATGATGAAAATATTAGTGACTACATGCTTCGTATGGATGAGGTTGTTAACTCCATGAAAGACTTAGGTCTTGAGCTTGCTGAAAATGATGTTTGTGATAAGATTTTAAGATCTCTTCCTAATAGATTTAGTGAAAATATTTTTGCTATTGAGGAAGCTAAAGATTTGGATAAGTTGAAAAGGATGAGCTCCATAGTATACTTGCAACATTTGAGTTGAGAACTCAAGTGAAGGTTGATGTCAAGAAAGAGGCAACTTTCAAGGCTACCAAGAAATCCAAGGGTAAACAACTTCAAGAGAGTGATGAGTCTTCTAGTGATGAAGAGGCATATTACAGCAAGAAAGGCAAGTTCTCTAGAAAGCACAAAAGCATGAAAAATATAAGATGTTTCAATTGTGGAAAGTTTGGTCATTATGCTACTGACTGTATTGTTCCCAAGAATGAAAGTGATGAAGATAAACAGGATTCTAAGAGCAAGGTTTCTAAAAAGCATAAGCATCACAGAAGAACAAAGATGAGCACAACAATCAAGGAAAGAGGTATTCTCACAAGCACAAGAAGAGTTTCTATCTAGACAAAGCAAGTAAGTGTTCTAGTAGTGATAGTGAAAGTTCTTCAAGTGATAATGAAAATGAGATGTTGTTCATATCAAAAAAGAGGAAGAACCAAACATAGATTCATTATCATGAAATGTCTTAGATGTGGAAATTTTGGTCACCTTGAGGATGATTGTACAAATAATGATTTGGTTTCTAGTATGTATGAGGATGCTTTAGAAAACTATAAGGAAGATGCATGTATGGTTTTTGAAAAAGGTAGCACCTCTAGTGATAAGAAATCTAAAAAAGGCTTTGATGATTCAGAAAGCAAACAAATAAAGGATCTTGAAAGTGAACTTATTAATGCTCTTAGTGCTTTGAAAAAGGAAAGAAAGAAGAATGCTAGACTCAAGGATAAGTTAGATGAATGTTGTATGGAGAGAGATGATCTTATAGAAAATCTTGATTTCTCTATAGCTAAGACACAAGAACTCAAGGATGAGTTAGAGTCTAAGGTTCTTGAGTATAGTGAGTTAGAACAGAAAATGGCTTCTTTGAAAGAGGAAACTAAAGAGTACAAGGATAAGCTTTACGAGGTTTCAAGATAGCTCCAAAAAGGTTAAGTCACTCATCAAAGGTCAAAGAAAGACAACAGATAAAACAGGCCTTGGTTTTGTTAAGCCACACAAGGAACAAGTTGGAGAGTCTAGTAAGAGACTCCAAAAGGAAGAGAGTTCTGATGAGGAAAGTATTTCAGATCATGAGTCCTTGAATGATAGATGCACAAAAACAGAAAATAGAATTCAGAATGAGAAGAAGTTTTCAAGACCCAAGAGGTCAAATAAAGGAAAATTTCAAGGCAGATGTTTTGCTTGTCATAAGTTTGGTCACATGGCTTCACATTGCATGGCTCAAGTGAAGAAGGTAAATGACAATTTCAGAAGTGCTAGTTTCTTTCAAGGGTATTGCTACTCTTGTCAACAGTTTGGGCACAAGGCAGTCTATTACAAGGTAAATAACAGAACAGGTTTGGTCAGAACAGGTGGATTCAAAGATCAGGTTTACCTCAGAGAAACAACATCATCAAGTGTTTCAAGTGCAACAATGAAGGTCACATAATCGAGAAAGTATAGAGCTAAAATTCTAGAATACAGAACAGGAACAGTGGCATGATCAGTCCAAGGATCAAGGCATGGACAAGAACAGGGATGAGAACTAGAGCAAGAACAATGATAAGAACAAGAATATGGACAAAGAGTTCAAGAGAAGGCCCGACAAGGAAGTTATAGACGCTGATGATGATCAGTGCCTAATGGGAGTTTTACTCCCACCCCAAAATTAATCACCTCATCAGGAGGTGGGGGAGGGACTAAGCTAAGAGGCTCATTCTTAGTCCCAAGCCCCAAAGGTGACCCTTTGCCATTGATGACAAAGGGGAGAGATATGAGTAAGGGGGAGAGCTTCAAAGTGAAGAGGAAAGCTTCAAGTCAGGGGGAGCAAAACTTCAAAGGAAGATTCTCAGTTGTTAGCACAGTTGGTTTCAGTTTTGGCTCTTGAGAAGTGTTTTCAATAAAGGTTTGCCATCAATGACAAAGGGGGAGATTGTTGGAAATTTTGGGTACTTTGGGTACATTGCCTTTGCTCAAGTATATAAGTTGTCATTGATGTCAAGAAGCTTTTGAAGGAATTTGATTTGATGTCAAATAATTTCTTTTGATGAAGGTTACGACATGACAGTTTCAAAGGTCTTTTGCAAACCCCAAGCTGAGGAGAGAAGAGAAAAAGAGAAAAGTGTCACGATTTTATCTGACATTAGAAAAGGAGAAAAGTGTTCACCGGGGGAAGAAAAGAAAGGCTAAGGAGAAAAAGTGTCACGATATCTGACATGTCGGTTTTCGCCAAGAAAAAAGTAAGGAGGAAAAGTGTCGATACGACATGTCGCATTTTACTAAGGAGAGAGAAAGCAAGTTAGAAAAGTGTCACGATATCGCGACATGTCACAAGAGAAGTGTCATGATTGAAGATGAAAAAACCAGGAAAGCAAAGAAGGCAATGAAAAAGAAAGTGTCACGATATCACGAGAAGTGAAGACGAAGTCTAGAGAGAAATGTCACGATTTCATGAAAAGCGAAAGAAGGTCGACGAAGGGAGAAGTGTCACAATATCATGAAAAAGCAAAGTTGATGCGACAAAGAAAGTGTCACGATATCACGACAAGAGCTTAGTTGAAGTCGACAAAGGTGAAGTGTCACGATATCGTGACAAAAGCCAAAAGAAAGTGTACGGTTGCAAAGGTGTCACGATATCGCGACATGTAGTTTCACGACAAAAGCTACAGAAGAGTTACAGAGGTAGTGAAGCGACAAAGTTAAATGTGAGCCAACGAAGATTAGGTCGATGAAGTTTAGGGTGGCAACTAAAGATCAGGGTTACAGCCGACTAAGATTAAGGTTTTGATCTTGAAAGTGTTATTATAAAAGGAGGCTATTTTGAAGAGTGGTGTTGTTAGTTGCGACGTTCATAGATAGAGCGCAGAGTGAGAAGTTCGATCCTCGAGAGCAGAGGCAAAATTCGATCAAGGTGAGAGTGAGCGAAGAGTCATGGTGAATTGTTCCAAGTGCCGCTGTGATTGCGCAGACAGTGCAAAGGTTGAAGTTCGACCAAGTGCGACTGTGAGTGCAAAAAGAGAAGAGGGATAGAGAGCACAAAGGGCAAAGACGAACGGGAGTGCTACCGTATGAGGACAGAGGTGCATTGGTTCTTTGAGAAGAACCCGAGGACAGATTTGGCAAGTCTTTGAGAAGGCTTGTGTGCAGAGGATTGATTTGTTCAAGTGTTGGACAGATCGAACAGACAGAGGAAGACTTGTACTAGACCGACCGACCGTGTTTGGTACAGGTTGTTGAGCCGCTGTGGACGTGATCATAGAAGGCAGAGGTCTCTTAGGCTAAGCATTGAGGATAGGAGGTCTTCGGTGGAAAGGAGTTCCACGTGCGGCAAGAGGTAGAGGCGATTGATCTTCGAGGGATCATTTCCAGAGCAGAGGGAAGGTATCTCCTTTGAGCAGAGGCTCATAAATTCTATTGGGGGAAGGTATCTCCTTTGGGCCGAGGCTCATAAACATTGTAATTGGGAAGGATTCCCAAAGAACTTTGAGATAACTTTAGAGAAAAGTTTTGTGGACGTAGCCCAACCATTATGGGTGAACCACGTTAAAATTGGTGTCACTTTGTGGATGATATTGTGCATTGATTTGATATTGCTTTGGGTATATTGCTTTACTATTTTGAAGTATAAAGGAAAAAGTAAAAAGAGGTCTTATACTGTTCACCCCCCCTCTCAGTATAAGCTTGTGTTCTTCAGTTTGGACCTCCAAATTTTTATCTTAGGCAAACATAATCTCCTCTTTATTATTTTTGATAACCCCTCTACACCTAAACTACCCAGATTACCTTTTGGTACACCATCAAAATAAAGTTTTAACCATCCCAAAGGAGGATCCCATTTAGCCTAAGCATGATTCTGTTGATTTAAGAGGGTGGAGGATACCTCTCCCCAAAATGCCAAGGTTAGTAGTAATATTGGACTCATTATCACTTCCCCCATCATCCTTAAAGGAAAACATCATGGAATTTTATCTCAATGCATTCACAACTCTAATTTGTATAGACAATGGATCCTTTTTAATATTCTTGAAAGCTCTATTATTTTTCCTTCCAAATTCCTTAAATGAAGTGAGGCAGGCTAAGTCTCTAGAGGATGTGGAGCCTTTTACTTATAAATGGGGGTTCCTAGTGTAGAAAAATATCCATTGCATTATTAGTAAGGACCTGATCTACCTTAAAACATCTTAGGAGAAGGTTGAAAACTTCCAAAAAAAAAGGGCATTCTATAAAAAGATGATTGGAGTTCTCCTAGCCTACTTCACAAAGGTAAAATATATTAGGGATAGTCAATCCCCTTTTGTTAAGATTCTAAATAGTGAAAATATTTTTTTGAATAATCAACCAAAAAAATAAATTAATTTTGGGGATAAGATTTTTGAACTAGATCTTTTTGAATGGGAACTAGTCCTCATCTTCATCCTCCATCAAGAAGTAATCCAATTTCACTTTGAAGATCCCATTTTATCCACCTTCCATATAAGAGAATCAATGGAGATAGAGATCCTAATAAATTGGGTTCTTAGAAGCCTTGAGAGGTCACACTAAGCTTATTAATCCCTTAGGTCAAGACTATTAATAATAATGGACCTCCAGATTCTCCTACCTTCCACTTCTATAAAATTTGCTATATTATTTCTAAATATTTGAGTAGTAAGTGGTTCCAAAAAACAAAATTCTAACCATCAATCAAGGGGGTATTATATATCCAACTATCCTTCTAGAAGTCTATTTTCCTTCCACCTCCTAGATGCCACCTTAGATATTTTCTAATTAGGGATTTGGATTTGAACAAATTTTTCTAGAAGAAAGAACCATGAGGTGGATCCTACATCTCCAAAAAGTTACTTCCTTGCCTAAGATATTTGGCTTTAAGAATATGGATCCATCCAACATTATCATCCTTGAGAATTTTCCATCCCTACTTGGCTATGAGGGCTTGATTCATCTACTTCATATTTCTAAAAATGAGCCCATCAACTTTCTTTCTTGAGCAAACCTAATCCTAAGCTACCAGTGGTAGTCTTTTTATCTTCCACCATTGAACAAAGGAAGGACTTTTGTATTTGCTCGATCTTTTGATTGATATTATTTGGCATATTAAACACGAAAATTAAGTATACAAGGATACTTTAGAGGGTAGATTTTACAAGTTGGGCTTTGCCAACTTGACTAAGGAGGGATCCCTTCCATCCTACAAATTTTTTCTTGAAACTCTCCACCGTCGAATACCATGAGTACTCCATTCTCCCTTTGAAGATAGGAAGTCCTAGACACATCGATGAGAAGTATTCAATCTCACAACAAAAAATACTAGCAATTCTCTCTTGTCTTATAGGAGGGATGTTAAGGAAGAAAAATTTACCCTTCTTAAATTTAACCTTCTATCATGTTGCTTTCTCATAATCACTTAGGATATTCTTGATCTCCTTGGATTACATAATGGAAGAGCTAGTGACTAAGATGGTTTTATCTATGAATTATTTATGGAAAATAAGGTTGATGGGACTCACTGGTCTTACCCGTTCAATAGTTCCCATGGAAGTAGCAACTCTTATTAACCTTCCCAAGGCTTTATCCAAAATAATAAATAGATAAGGGGATAGAGGATTACTTTTTTAAGGCCTGTAAGGATTTTAAATAACCCTATGACTACTCCATTTAACGAGGACTAAGAACATTACCAAGGATATGTACTATTTGGTAGGACTTATACAATCTAGATAGACCAAATTTATCCATGATTAAATAAAAAGTTCAATGATACCCTATCACAAGCCTTATTCATGTCTAATTTCAAAAAGAGGCTAGCATTCCCACTCTTCTCTATAGAGTGTATGACTTCATGTATGGTTATGATTCCATCAAGGATTTGTCTGCCCATCATAAATCCCCCTTGATTAGAATCAATAATAAAGGAAAAGAATACTTTACTCCTATTACCCATCACCTTTGCCAAGATTTTATATAGTTTTACAAAGGCTAATAGGTCTAAAATATTTGAAGTTATTCACCCCTGCCACTTAGAAATGAGGGCTAAGAACATCTAGTTAACATCCCTTGATAAATTATAAGATATATGAACATCACATATGGTAACAAACATATTTGAACTAACTATATGCTAGAATATATGGAAAAAGAGGGCAAGGAACCCATCTGGGCTAGGGGCTTTCTTCCCCACCATGGAGAAAATAATAACTTTTACTTCTTCCTTTTTAAATGGACTAATTAGGTCAGATTTCATATGTGCCATGAGAAGAATTGGAATATTTTGTAGAATCTAGCTCATCCACTAACTCTCTAGTCCTGATCAAAATTTAAAAAAAATGCACTGCTTCTACTCAAATTTCCAAAATATCATTAGTTAAGAATCCATTTTCCTTGGTTATTTATCTAATATAATTGAAGCTTCTATGTCTCAATGTAGTTGCATGGAAAAATTTGGTATTGCAATCTCTATCCTTTAACCATATTGCTCTTGATTTTTTCCTCCAAAAGGACTCTTCATAGGCAAAGGTATTATGAAAATCTACTAGGATCTATTTTTCTTTCTCTCTAGATTAAACTATTAGAAGACCCTCCTCTATAGAAGACTCAATAATATATAATTTATGCTTTAGGTCTGATTTCCTTTTAAAAATATTTCAAAATATATATATGTTTTAGCCCTTTAAATTAGTTTTGATGAATCTAAGATTTTTTACAACCTAAGAAATTGATGGTCCTAAAAACTCCTACTAGTCTACTATATGAGGCTCAAGGCTTCTAGATTTTAGCCACATTTCTTCAAAATGGAAAGGAATTTTTAATTGTCTTCTAGATATTAGAGTCTTTATAACTAGAGGATTGTGGTTAGAAACTACCTTGGGAAGAGTACTTAGAATAACATCTCCAAAGAAATAAAGACCTTTTAAATTAGAAAATTGTCTAACCTGATTTGTATTAATTGACTACCCAATATCCTATTACTCTAGGTAAACTTACCTCTTAGGTATACATCCATCAGCTCATTAAAATTTACAAATTGTTCAAAATCCTCCATCCCATTATAAATAATTGGATTACCTCTTTTTTTGTCAGAGGGATAGAGGAGGGAGTTAGAATCACTTACCAACATCCATGCTTCTCCATGAAAGGCCCCTCTCATGTGGCTGAGCTCATCCCATAGAAGGCATCTGCTTGATATCGTATTTGAAAAATAGATATTTATGAGAACCTATTTGGTATTAGTATCTTTAAAATAAAAAGGAATATTAATTAATCTCTCTGTATCGATCTAAAAAGCATACACCTAACAAGTGCATCAATTGAAATCGAGTATTAAAGAATCAAAATATGGACAACTATGAATTTAAAAAGAAATTAAGGTTTCTTTTATTAAAAATTTTCCAAATACCGATTACAAATACGTCCCTCTTAGGGATACCCAATATTTAATACAATTGATACAATTTTGAAGACCCTCTAAATGAGGGGATGGTGTAATCCGTAGACTTTTTAGAAGGTACATGAACTGCTTAAGGCTAAAAATAGCCTTCTTCTCATGTGATTGGAGGCATATGCTGCCTTTAATGCATTGAAAATTATTAGGTCTTGTAAAACCTATGTTAAATAAACAACACGAAAGGGGTTAATGACAAAGGAGACCTCTCTTGATGAGGATTTTGAGACAATTGCATAGATTGATGATAAAGAAAGTAAGAAAGCATGTAAATCTATGAAGATATGAAAGAAATCACCAAATTACTATAAAGCATGTAAATAAAGCATAAGATCTAATTATTATGCATCTTAATTAGCCATTAGAACTTGAAAAACATGAAACTTCAAGAAACTAGTCTAAATTAATAATTGTAAGGAAATGGAAGAAAATCTACCTCTAATTCCTAAATTAATCGATCAAATATTTGCTAAAATGTTAATATATGCTAGATTAAGCTAATTGCATAACTAGAAATGGAAATCTACTGCTAAAACAAAGGAAATTAAAGATCAAACCCTCACCGTGGGTCTAAGGTATAGCTAGCACTGTTAACCATAGCTGGCAGTCGTGGTTGAGCTAAAAGTATTCTTGATCTTGTAATAAGGGCTTGGAACTTAGTTTCCTCCATGGAATTAATGATCAAGGATCACCTATGTGTCCCAATATGGATTTATGATTGAATTTTATAATATTCATGTTCAATTGGCTTGAATTTATGATTTGTGCTTCTTAGTCCTTTGGAAGCTTCATTAACAGATTCATGCTTGTCACTCCATGATTGGATAGCACTTTGACTCTCCTAAAGGGGTTGTCAATTCACTATACATTTTGGTAGAGCTTTGATGCATTCCAAATAAAGATCATTTCAAAATTCTCCCGAATTTGAAGGGGGGTCTTATAGCACTCGTAATCCCTAATCTTGGCTTGCTTGGGAAGCCAAGATCAAGATCTAGGAGGTTGGATCAGTTGGGAGGAAAACTCTCAAAGCTTCCCTACATAAAACCATTTGAACTTCATTTCCCAGACTATTGCAACCAAATTTAGCTCAACCTAGGATTCAAAATAATTTTACTTCTAGCCATGGGTTTGAGATGTAGCTAGCTCCGTTAGCCATGGGTGTCAGCTACAAATAGAACTGATTAGGCCAAAAATACCTAAATTGAGTGGTTAGAACCACTACTTCACCTTGGAGTTGTCCAAGATACTTCATATGGTATTTTAGCATGCCCATATGAGTATTCCCATACACATAACATGTTTTAGGTATCTATAGATGCCCCTTTTGGGATGCATTGTGAGAAAAAACAACACTGAGAAAAAATAGACCTCCTAAAACCATGTTGTAGGTTGAATGATGATCATTTATTTGATTAATATTAGATGCCCAGTCCTACCAAAGGACATGCATCTTATAATAATTACTTCCAACTGAGGGAAGGCTTAATTTACAAAGCATTTTCAAGCTCCACGATGATCGGGTAGTCGATGCTACAATCATACCGATAGGTAGAAAGCTACTAACTTAACTATTATATTTGCTTTTTGCCCCAGCAAAGGGTAATCTTATGATAGTTGTTAGAAATAATTCATAAGATGAACTCAATTTGACATGATTGAGTGATTTCTTATTGAATTTTATTATGATTATTGATATTATGACTACCCCCTCAAGTGACAAGTCAATGAGGATAGAATAATTAGTGAAGTGATGAGTCGCTTGACCAACATGAGTGATTTGAACAATTGAAGACTTTTGCACTTTGATATTACTTGGCAAGGCCTAATTTAGCCATGATTACAACTATTAATAGTAATTGTACATCTCTATCCTATGGAGCATTCCGATCGCAATGGCCTTCTTGGGGAATCAAGATGATAGCAATTCCAATTAGGTTTGTGTTGAATCACTATGTTTGATGATTTGCTAAAAATATCATAGAAGAATTGAGATAAATCCTCATTCCCATGGGGTAGTCTATCTATAGTGGCCTTCTTAGGGATTGAAGGGAAGCATATCAATTCAACAATGCCTAATTTACCCCAAATGGCCTTATAGTAATTTACTCATCTTATCGAGTTACATGGATTGCAATTCACTGCAACCACCAAGTGTATAGGGTAAATTACTGGATACGAGGTGCATTTGAATTTTTGAGTTATGTAAATATTTAATATTTTTGAAAATTTTGAGGGTTTTGCACCATTATATATTTTTGATTTTACATTTGGAAGCTTCTCATGGTTGGATTTTGAGAGCATTTATTGTTGGATGCTAACCGTGCTTGTCAATCGTAGCCAGTTTTGGCAATTTTCTTAGCTACATCTCTGACTTGTGGTCACAAAACCCTAATTTTGCACCCACTTTTGATAGGTGCAACCGAGGGCCAAATTGGAAATATAAAATAAAAATACATCATTTTTAAATCATTATTTTCCAATTTACTATAGCTACCAAGAGAGCTCTGAGAGGTGAGATTAAAAATTTGACATGAAACACTGTTGAACCTAACACCCACACCCATGGCTGACAAACTAGAGGTGTCCTCCAGTGGTAGAGCTGGTGCCACAAAGGTAACATCACAAACCTCACTTATTTTATGATCCACTTTAAGAAATAGGTTAAATGAACCAAATTAAATTATTGGTAAAGAACCTCACCCTAGTTAGGATTAGTCTAGGTTAGCTTAGATGGGTGGGAATTTAATTTTTAGGGCTACTCAGGATGGGAAGTGACCTCAAAAGGGGTGCTTCTCTTAGCCACGGGTGGCAGATGTAGCTCCCAATTGGTAAATTGGGGGCCATGTCTATCAGTCGTGGTGGGATTCAAATCCCAATGGTAAAAAAATTGATCATTGCTACTGGTCACGAGTCCTAGTAGTGACTGAGAAACTTTAGGAAAGTTTTTGCAATTTTTTTATTTTAACTATTTTAATTGATTTTTTTTTAATTTTTGCATGTATTTATGAATGTTTTTATCTTTTTGATTATTTTTTGAATTTGTTTGACTTTTGAAATATGATTTTTGATGTTTTTGATTGATTTTATGTATTATTATTTGTCCTTTTAGCTGATTGGTAGAGCGAGGAAGTCCAAGCACTTTCATGACCTCCTTCATTAGATTAGTGATGTTAACCAAGACTGGTTCGATGCTATAGATTTTGGTTATGTCATCCACCTACCTACCATTAGGGTCAACCAAGCCTACATGACTACTTTAGCCTATCATTGGGATGCACGGACCAACATATTTCATTTTCCAACTAGAGAGATCATAGTTACTTTGGAGGATGTTTACTACATTTTCTACATCCCTATTGATGGTGAGGCCATCACCTCTTTGCCTACCATAGCAAAGGTTAAAATATTCTAATAGATATTTTTTTTCTTAGAGCAATGAGGCACTCAAGGACATTGACCATGGGGGTGTACCCATTGAGCACTAGTATAGGGTGTAGGTCTTCATAGAGTGATAAACCATCCTTATGTATCTATGCATACATGTACTTCTCCCAGATACATTTGGAGTGAGGTTCCTTTGTAACATCTTAGCCAAGATGTTGGATATTCTGGGTAGTACTACAGAGTAACTGCTAATTCTTTCATGGGGTAGCATTCTACTTGCATAGCTCTATAATGAGCTATATCAGATCACGCAACAAGGTTGTGTAGGAGTTGCCTGTAGTTTGTTGCTCCAAATATGGGGTTGGTAGCACATCATCATTGAATTCCCTGGAGGAATTCCATGATAGATCAAAGATATTGTAGTGGCTTGTCAGTGCTATATTGCTTGTTGGCCTAGAGAGGCTAAGGGTTTCAGGAGTAGGTCTCATGCAGGGTACCTTTAGTATTACTTAGACTAATTGACTACACTAGGGCTAGGTAGGATCTATGGTGACATTACAAGGATTATCCTGTATGGGGTGAGGCAAATCACTATTTGAGGTAGATGAGATGGTACAAGTGGATCCTCAAGCACAAGCTCAATATGTGTGAGTTCTTCCATTTCTCGTGCATCACTAGGCAGTTTGGGATCTACCAAGATATTATAGTTGTACCTATTATCTATCGCCACCTTAAGGTGGAGAAGGATTTGACTTAGCCTCAAGTTACTCCACTAGGGGATGAGGATGATGAATTTTAGGACTCTAGACTGGAAGATGTGGGGACCACTACTGATTATGATGCTTGGTGGACTACTAGGATATGGTAGGGTGGCAGCCTACTAGGTTGGGCTAGGGATGGCACAACAAAAGTAGAGGTAGCTGAGGAAGATCTCAAGGGGTAATGAGTTTTATAGTGGATAGAGGGTGGATGGGGTGAGGGTGTAGCCATAGAGGAGGGGCCCTAGGCTAAGGAGGAGGGTGAGGAGGAGCCATATGATGAGGTCTCATAGCTCAAAGCCTAGGTGGATAATTTGCAAACATATTTGGGGATCACCCAAATGCAAATTTTGGGGAGAGACACCTCCATTACCACTCTATAGACATAGTTGAGAGAAAATCAGGATCAACTTGTCAGAGGACAAGCTCAGTGGGTGGGTATACCAAAAATATAAGAGTCTTCACCTAACACAGATTGATAGTGCCACTCTAGCTCTAGATAATATGATGCTTGAGTGGGATCTTCTATACTCTTAGATATAATTTAGGACTCAAGAGAGGGATTTGGTGATCACATGAGGTGAGACCTCGACTTCATAGGCTACTCTTATGGCTCCAATTGTACAAGCACCCACAGGTTTGGACCTGGCTACAGAGATCAAGAGATTGTAGGATTTGGTTCAGAATCATATTAGGCAATGTGCTTTAGATGCAAACCACATCACTCTCTTGGAGGGATATGCCACACTTCTTGACGATGATATTCTAAATATATTTGGGGCTCTAGGGACTCAAGAGACCCAGACATGGGAGACAGAGTAGTCCTCAACTCAATCCAGACATAAGACTCACAGGTCTAAGAGGTCCACCAATACCAGCTCTAGGTGGACTCACCAAGAGGGTGGAGGCAATGGAGGAGCCTCACAGATAGGGGGTGCAGGCCAATAATGATTATGCATTGGGTACATTATATCATTTTTGAGTGTAATTTATAAGGACCTACACATTTGTAGCTTGCGAGCATTTTGGGTACACCTATGTACTCTTTGAGATACACATATTTATATGATATGACATTAATTTATGACTCATTATATGTGTACTTTTATTTATTTTATGTTTATGAGATGCATATGGATGCAATGATTATATGTTATGTTTATCTAATGCTATATTATGTGATTTATGGATGACATGCACTAGCTAGATGATGGATGTATGACTAGATATTGTGATCTAGATGTGTAGATGGACTACTATGATGTATGCATATGTGGATGCAATTTTTAGTGTTAAATGCATGTTTTAAGTTGCTTTACTTGTATGCATTTAATTTATGATGTTATGATATGATGAATGCAATGTATGTAATGCATTATTTACATGATGCAATCTAATGTAAATGAACCTGTATGCTTTAATCACTTAAAACATAAGGAATGAATGCAATATGAGTTAAAAATCTAATGGATGACACCACATAATGTATAACAATCATGAAATGTAATTGATATATCTTATCATAAGAATTAATCAATTAGACATCCATATGTGAGATGAAATGATGTATTATTTCTCTTCATAAGATTTTGTAAGTTAAAAGATATGCAAAAAATAGTCAGTGGTGTCTAAATATCATTGTTGATATCCATCCGATATCTATTCTATACTATGAACACCCCTTAATAAATACAATATTATAAAAATAAATTGATAATTGATTGATTGATGTGATTTGTTGCTATTTGGGAATTTTTGAGGTTTTCCATTAAATTCAAACACCCTAGTTGACTTATCAAAAGTTGTATAATGACTATACTAGACTTTTGAAAGATGAAATTTTTACTATGAAATACCAAGCTATTTATTAACCCTATGTGTGAAAATTAATATATTAGATGATACATGAGATTACCTCATTTCCAGGCGGGATTCATTTAGCCCATTGTTGTAATGAGGATCACCACATGTCCACCCAATCCTTAGTTCGGACTTAGTTGGACTAGACCACTAGGTAATATAGGCCACCTAAAGCTAGCTCATTTGTGAATTTCTAGGCCTACCCCAATGTTAGGTGGGATTAATTCAGCCCATTGATATATTGGGGATCACTCCATGAATTTTGAGTATTGACCATTCCAAGAATTCAAGTTCACCCCCTTCTTTTCTTTAATTTATTGGGATACTTGCTCATATATAGTGATATAAATACATTTTGATTTTTTTATTTTGAATTGTTTTTGTTTGCCCTTTTTGAGTCTGGGGGGACGCTTGCAACACCGAGAAACCTTTCACAGGACCGCCACTTTTGCATCCTTCCTCCAGGTTATTAATATGTTGATTAGTGATGGGATTATGATATGCTAAGTGCTATCAAAACTAGACCTCATCTACAAAAGTAAATCAAGCTTTCTACTAAGTTTGAGAAGACCACTAGGTATGGCTGAATGACTAGAAAACCCTATTATATTCTTCATAGCAATAGGAGAGGTTGTGTTGAAAAACATAATTACTCACAAGGGTGATGGATGATGATGATGCATAGATGCATGATTGAAATACAAACATGGTTTCTTTTGTAAAATTTCAAACACAACCTATCCTAATGTAAGGTGTGATGGATGGAAATGTCTAATGTAATGCAATTAAATGAATGCATGTATAAAATAAAATACAAGATGCAAATATTTTGAAGTTTTGAAGTTTTGTAATATTTTTAGCTTTTATTACATTTTTATTTTTATGGATTTTGAAATTTTTCATATTTTTAAATTTTTGAATTATTATGTGTGGAACACCTTAAGATGAAGGATGTTGAGAGGTTCAGGCTCTTCAAACCCTTAAAGTGATGTAAGGTGATATGTTCCAAGTCCAATCTACTTTGAGATGATATATGGACCTAACTAGTTAGCTGTAAATTTATCTCGCAAGTGCAGTGGCAGGTTTGAGTTATGTTGGTTCTCCTTCAACACAAGATCACCAAATTTAAAGTCTTTTAGATGGACTTTATTATTGTAAGCTCATTTTAGGTATTCTTGATAAACACAAAGATGCTCAAGGGAATTCACACGACGTTCATCAAGAAGCATCAACTAATCCAGGTGAGCTTGCCATACAATGTTGTCATTGATGAAATCTTTCAATGCAACACATAGCATTAGAATCTCCAACTCTAAGGGCATAATGGCCTCAATGCCATATGCTAGAAAAAAAAGGGTTGTTCCAGTGGGCATCCGTATGCTAGTCCTGTAAGCCCATAATGCAAGGGGCAGTTGGATGTGCCAATCTTTGTGGTTTTATTGTACCATATTTTTTAATATGGCTACCACTATCTTATTTGAAGCTTTAGCTTACTCGTTTGCCTATGGATAGTATGGAGTCACAAAACTATGTTGTATATTGTACTTGGATGTTAAATCCCTTACAATTTTATTCTTGAATGATGTTCCATTATCCAAAATTATTTTGGATGGTATCCCAAAATGACTAATGATATTGTGAAGTATAAAATCTACAATACATGCTTCAATTTTCATTGTTAGAGGGATTTCTTCCATCCACTTAGTAAAATACTCAGTAGGCATTATAATAAATGTATACTATCCCGATTATGGGGGAGAGATATTATCGATTAGATCTAAACCCCACTAAGCATATGGCCAAGTCACTTGGATGGGTTGTAAGGCCTACGATGGCAAGTGCATAAGATTAGCATGATGCTAAAAATTAATGCATTTCTTAACATACACGATGCAATCCTTCTCCATAGTGGGCCAATAATAACCCATTCGAAAGATGCACTTGATGATGGCCATACCAATAAAATGACCACTGCATGTACCATCATACGCCTATGAAATTACCCAAGATGATTATTAGGGCTTAAGAAAATGAAGGAGAATTCCATCATAGCTTTTATGATACAAAAAATATCCCAACAAGACATACTTTGTTACTTTCTATATGAATGTACATTTGTGATACATGATAATTCTTGAGGGATTAAACCAAGCTTAAGGAAGTCATGTAATTGTGAAATCCAATCTTGATAAACTTCTACCTCGATTGAAAAGATGCCTTGTTCCCCTAGCAGTTCATTATGTGCAAATGTAGACTGGGATACAACCTTATGGTGAATGGTGGTGCCATTCTCCGTAGGATCCTACGAGATCAAAGACCCCCCAAGATGCCTTCTTGAGAAAGTCTCTGGCTTTATAGAAACACTCATGGTTTGGTTTTATATGAATCATGTTGATTGATTTCTTATTATTGAAAGCCTCATGTTGCATCGTGGTATGCAATAGCATATTTACATAAATGGTAGTAAAATCGATAGAAAAATTTTAAGGGATTAAAAATCCTAAAGATGCCATAGTTTCTGCAAATCTATTCAATGTTCGAGGGATTACCTTGATGTCATACCACTCTAGCTGGGCTAGATAAGTGTCAACAAGATCCTTGTGAGCTTTCAGGATAGGACACCTACATTGATAAAGTTCCTTCACTTGATCGACTATGATAAGGAAATAACCAAAGATGTTTAACATTTTAATATTTATGGTGATAGCTATTTGGAGGCCCAAGAATAAAGCTTTGTATTCAACATTTTTGTTGCTACAAGGATTGTCTAACTTAAATGACAAGGGTATTAGAGCACCTTGTGGTATGAAGAAGATAATTCTCGCACCACCCCCTTGCTCACACTTTGAATAGTCAAAGAAAAGAGTCATGTCATCTTTCAAGCTTTGTTTCCTAGTTCTTCAGGTTTAGGAGATTTTGATAAAAAGGAATATTAATTAATCTCTCTGTATCGATCTAAAAAGCATACACCTAACTAGTGCATAAATTGAAACCGAGTATTAAAGAATAAAATATAGATAATAATGAATTTAACAAGAAAGTAAGGTTTATTTTATTAAAAATTTGCTAAATCCTGATTACAAATATCTCCCTCTTAGGGATACCCAATCTTTGATACAATTGATACAATTTTGAAGACCCTCTAAACGAGGGGATGATGTAATCCATAAAATTTTTAGAAGGTACATAAACTAATTAAGGCCAAAGATAGCCTTCTTCTCACACGATTGGAGCCATATGTTGCATTGAATGCCTTGAAAATTATTAGGTCTTGTAAACCCTACGTTCAAGAAATAACATGAAAGGGGTTAATGACAAAGGAGACCTCTCTTGATGAGGATTTTGAGACAATTTCATAGATTGATGATAAATAAATAAATAAAGCATGTAAATCTATGAATATATGCTAGAAATAACCAAATTACTATAAATCATGTAAATAAAGCATAAAATCTAACTATTATGCATCCTAATTATCCATTAGAACTTGAAAAGCATGAAAATTAAAGAAACTAGTCTAAATTGATAACTATAAGGAAATGGAAACAAATTTACCTCTAATTCCTAAATTAATCAGTCAAATATTTGCTACAATGTTAATCTATGCTAGATTAAGCTAATTGTATAACTAGAAATGGAAATTTACTGCTAAAACAAAGGAAATTAAAGATCAAACCCTCACCATGGGTCTGAGGTGCAGCTGGAACTGTTAACTAAGGATGGAAGCCATGGTTGAGCCAAAAGTATTCTTGCTCTTGTAATTAGGGCATGGAACTTTAGTTTCCTCCATGGAATTGATGATAAAGGGTCACCTCTATGTCCCAAGATGGATTGGAGATTGAATTTGATAAGATTCATGTTCAATTGGCTTGAATTTACTATTTGTGATTCTTACTACTTTGGAAGCTTCATTGATGGATTCATGCTTGTCACTCCATGATTGGCCAACACGTCGACTCTCCTCAAGGGGTTTTCAGTTCACTATCCATTTTGATAGAGCTTCACTGCATTCTAAATCAATATCATTTTAGACTTCTCCCCAAATTTAAGGGGGGTCTTATAGCACTCCTAATCCCTAACCTTGGCTTGCTTGGGAAGCCAAGATCAAGATCCAGGAGGCTGGATTAGTTGGAAGGAAAACTCTCAAAGCTTCCCCATAAAAAATCATTTGAAATTCATTGCCCAAACTATCACAACAAAATTTGGCTTGGCTCGAGATTCAAAATAGTTCTAGTTCTAGACATGGGTTTGAGGCATAGATAGCTCTGTTAGCCATGGGTGTTAGCTACGGCAAAAACTGATTAGGCCAAAACTACCTAAATTGAGTGGTTAGAACCACTGCTTCACCTTAGAGTTGTCCAAGATCCTTCATATGGTCTATTAGCATGCCCATATAAGTAGTCCCCTACACATAACATGTTTTAGGTATCTACACTCTCTAAGGAGGATAACATTATATATTTAATTCTAGAATGGTCCCAAAGTCATAATAAACCCTCAAAGGCACCAATCACATGACTAGATAAATAATTTGAATCTTTTCAAATTTCTTTTTTAATCCTTTCGATATTATATTCTCCAACTTTTGTCTCTTGGAGGAAGATGATATGTGTATTTAAATCTTTCCTCATTGAAGCATATAGATAGTTCTTGGAAGGGGCATTCAAACCCCTTACATTCTAGGATATGATCTTCATTTTCAAAATTTAGCAAGTTGTTTCTTTCTCCCACCCATAGATAAGGTCAATTGGGTTCCATTAGCTATTTCTTTGGCAATTTATCTCAATCTAATGTCTTGTTGAGAAGGTCATATCAATTTTAGATCATAACTATAGAGAAGGAAAACTACCCTATCACATATTATCGATTGGATTCACTAGGATTCGAGGTGACTGCATGGGTATGTTATATTCACTACACTGAGGAGCTAGAGGGATTGAAGGATTCACTAGGAATGGTTTAAAGACTTGCTCCAAGTTGAGGATGGATATGTTTAATGTGTATATTGAGTAGACACCTATGTTTTTATTTCTTAAATCTAAGCTATGAATAAATAATGCAAGATAAACCAAAAAGAAACCAAATAATCTAAAATATTATTAGAACACTTATCTAATCTGGTGGTTGATCCTAGCTTTAACTTACATCTAGAATATATGAATAGCTTCAAATCCTACAAAATAACTTCACAAAACCCTATAAAATTGATTAGTGTTTGGGGGCCTACTTAGGATACTATCAAACTAAGCTTGGAGGCACAATAATCAAGCCCCCTTGGTCCTTTTAGTTGACTATTTGAAAATAAAATGATCTTTGAACTTCGAAACAAACACATCAAAATAAGACAACATGGAACAATGAATGAAATGCAAACAGAATGAGCACAAAGCTTAAATGAGAATGCCACTTAGAAATCTAGGGTTTGGGGATAAAATGGTTACCTCTAATAGAATGACATAAGTCAAACTATAGTGACAAAAAAAAAGAAACAGTGCTAAATAGAATATGCAAGAAAAACCCTAGGATTTTAGGGCAAATAATGGCTCCAAATATATCTAGGCTAAATACATGCCTTGTAAACAACTAGGCATGGATTCGGTTAAAAAAGCAAAAATTATAGTAGAATGCATGATAGGTAAATATAAGGTTTTTATTGAATTCATACCTTGTAGCATATGGGATGCAAATTTGCACAAGGAGACTTAAAACCAAAAACCAGATGTAAAAATGTAGCTATAACAAAGAACAAAATGATTAAAGGCTAAAATGAATACAAAAGGTCAACCTTATAAGCTTATGGAATAAGCAAGAGGAAAGGTAGAAGGCCTGAGCTTTTTCTTCTTCATGGTAGCTAAATCTAGCAGTAAGGGAAAAATTTTTGGAGACTAAGCGATTTCGAATCATAAAATTTTGGAGCTAAATGGTAGAGACGTTTTTCGCAGGACTGCCCAAACCGCCGAACTCGTTTCGGCCATATCTCACTCATCCGAACTCGGATTGAGCTGAAATTTTGAGGGTAGATGCCTGAAAAACCCTAGAACGTCTCCACCAATTTTCATATCATTTGGAGCAACACAGATCCTAGCGCATCCCTATGTGTGAACGATATATTTGGCAAGCGGCTATGCGAGGGTTTCATCTGGGTTGAGTGCAAGCAGCTCCAGAGGTTGGTTTTTAGGGCCTTCGGGCCCTAGCGGCCAATATTTTTGTGGTTTATGCTCAATATTTTAGCAAGAAATGTTGTAGGGGATACAAGATGGGTTAGAAATTTGTCTTTCAATAGATCATACTGTGAACTTGAGTGACAACGGCTTCCAATTTGCTGCACAAAAGAAAAGTGAAAACCATACCTTTCCACGACGTCTAGGGCAAGGATTAAAGAGACCACGAAACAAGTTTCAAGTAGTTGATCAAAAAATGGCTCATATCTCAAGTGAATCTGGTGCTAAGGTGCACCCACAAAATAATTCTACTGTGAAAACCCCTGTCAAGGGTAAGAATTTTGAAGACTCAGTCCCAAAAATGAATTTTAGGGATGCCCTTCATGGTGGACAGCCTCAACCCAATGCTAATATCAATATTAGGGCTTCCCATAAACCTCTAAGAATGCCTAAGATTGATCCCAGGAAAATGGAGTCAGGATGTCTTAAAGCAGCTGATGGAACTCCTATTGTTAAGCTTGATATGGGTAACATTCAGACCGGCATTGAAGATTTGGAAAAAAGAGGACTAATTTGTCGGTTCGTGGGTTTTCGTCCGAGTCTATCTGCTTTCAAAGTCTGGGCTGCAAAAAGCTGGAAAACTAAAGGTGAGTTACAAATCTCTATTTATCCAAATGGTTATTTTCTTGTTTTATTTGCTAATAATGAAGATAGAGAGAAAAATTTTCAAGGGGGTCCTTGGTTTTTGGAAGGGCAGGGCTTTTCATGAAGCCCCGGCATACTAAATTTAAAGCCGAAGAAGAGATGCCTTCTATAGCTCCCATGTGGGTTAGACTCTTTGGCCTCCCTATTGAATTTTGGAATCCTACTATTTTTTCTTCAATTGGAAACTCTTTAGGAACTTTTATGATGACTACTGATTGTACTCAAAATTTTGAACATATTATTTATGCTCGAATTTGTGTTTTAATGGATTTTGACAAACCCCTACCTAAAAATATCACATTACAATTTGGGGAAGACACTTGGGAGCAAGTAGTGGACTATGAGAACATTCCTTTTCATTGTAGAATTTGCCATGAATATGGTCATTTGGCCAGTGCTTGCCCAAATAAAATTCCTGATCAAAAGAAAGAAGATATAAACTCAACAGGTTTCCAAATACCTAAGAAGAAGAACACTAAAAAAACCAGTTATGAAGGATCAATCAAAGTCATTTGCTAATATGTTTGAAATCCTTTCCACAAATGATGTCCCAAGTGAGGAAGAGGAAATAATGGAAACTAAAATCTTAGAAACACAATTTAAATATGAAGGGAAGAACTCAGAGACAAACCAACAAATCAAAGGTTTTCAACAGAAAAAAAAGGAGAAAATTTACACAAGAAAAACAATATTTCAAATGTCAAAACTTCAAATAATGCAGGTCCCAATATAGACTCCATTGAACCATCTAGTAAAATTTTGGCTATGTATGAGCATTCTTCAAGGTTAGAAGCCATCTCAGATTCAATTGGAATAAGTCAAGAAACAGGGAAAAAAATTGAAGATGGATTCTAATCAAAAAGTAGGTCGCAAGACCAATCAATATCATATGGTAAAAGAAGGTGAAAAGCTTGTAGAGGAAGGTAAGATTAATGCCCTTCCCAACATTTTTAGCCCTGGTATTAATGAAGATCATCACTTGGAATATTAGAGGACTCAAAGGGAGTCTTTCAAAACAAAATGAAATTAGAAGAATGATTCAGATAAATCATCCACATCTTGTTTTCCTTCAAGAAACAAAGATGTCAATGGAGGATATGGACTTAATTGCCAGTAAAATTTGGCCAACTGAAAAGTGGTTTCCCTCAGTTCCCAAGGGACTTTGGGTGGCATTGCTTGTCTTTGGGACCCAAAAGAGGTAGTTATTCACCATATGGTTGGCAGTTGGGGTTTGTTGGCTATAGCTATTCAAAGTAGACATTCCAACCAGATTATGCTCTACATTACTATTTATGCCTCGACTTCTTTGGAGGAAAAAAGAAGACAATGGAAGGATATTACTCATATTATCTCTCATTTTCCTAAAGCTTGGATCTTGATCGGAGGAGATTTCAATACCATCCTCTCTCTGGATGAGAAAAGGGGGGAAATAGAAATTTGGACAAAAGCACCGACCTCATGAGCGAATATATTGCAAACCTCCATCTTGTGGATATCCAACCGGATAATGGCCTTATGACTTGGTCTAACAGAAGGCAAGGCTTAGCTTGTATAATGGAGAGATTGGATAGGTTTTTGCTCTCTAAAAATTTCTTAATCCATGGTCACATTCCTAAAGTGAAGACTCTTAATAATGTTGGTTCGGATCATTGGCTACCATGGTGGAAATGTGGAAAACCAATGTGAGTTTCTCTCCTTTTTGTTTTCAATTAATGTGGCTTAGAGACATTTCCTTCAGACCTCATGTGCAACAATGGTGGAAGGAAGGTAAACCTAGGCATGGGACTAAGATGTTCTGTTTTGCCAAAAGACTGCAATACATTAAATCCAAAATCAAGACTTGGAACTGGAAAGAGTTTGGGGATGTTCATAAAAAAACATGAAGTTATTGCTCATCTTGAAAATTTGAATAAGAAAATCCGTTTAGATGGCCTCACAGAGAAGAGAAGTGCAGATGAAATTAAACTCACAACTCATTAGAGGAATGGGAAAAAGAGAAGAAATCTTATGGAAGCAAAAATCTAGAATTCAATGGCTCAAAGAAGGAGATCGAAACACAAATTTCTTCCACAAATCTCTTCTAGCTCGAAGATCTCACAACTTTATTTCTTCCTTAAAATCAGATTCTGGAGATGTTGTTTATACTTGGGATGGCATGAACTCTATTGTTGTTGATTACTTTTCCAATATTTTTGTTGCTACTCCTCTTGACTCAGCTTCACAACAAAATGTTCTTCAAGCAATCCCTTCTCTTATCACTTCTGAGGAGAACTCTATTTTGACTGCTCCTGTTACTATCAATGAGCTTCAACAAGTAGTTTTTAAAATGCAAAAAGGGAAAACCCTAGGTCCTGATGGTTTTCCTATTGAGTTCTACCAAGAGTTCTGGGATATCCTTCATGTTGATTTATTAGAGGTGGTGGAAGAAGCCAGGAAATCCAAAGAAATTTTGAAGGTTATCAATAAAACTTATATTACTCTTGTTCCAAAAGCTCAAGAGGTTGATCATATCTCAGCTTTTAGACCTATTGCTTTATGTAATGTTCTTCTCAAAATCATTACTAAAATCATGGCAGAAAGGTTGAAGCCTCTTTTGCATAAGATTATTTCCCCAGAGCAAGGGGGATATGTGGAAGGACGTCAAATAGTAGATGAGATAGTTCTTGCTTAGGAAGCCATCCATTCCATGGATATGCAAAATTCTCCTTCTATGTTCATTCGGTTAGACTTATCCAAAGCTTATGACAGAGTGGATTGGCACTTCCTTATCAAAGTTTTGAGGCAATTTGGTTTCTCTAAGGATTGGATGGATTGGATTATGGGATGTATCTCTTCAGTTTCCTACTTAGTTCTTATCAATGGCAGGCCTTCTCAGTATTTCCCAGCTTCCAGAGGTATTAGGCAAGGTGACCCGCTTATCCCCTTATTTATTCATCATTCTTGCTGAATGCTTGGGTAGGACTATAACCAAAAAGAGGGAAAACAAAACCCTTGAGGGAGTTACCATTGCTCATGGAGCTAGACCTATCTCTCATCTTCAATTTGTGGATGACTCTACCCTTTTAGGTAAAGCTACAGTTAAGGAAGCTTCTAATATTAAGCAAATCATTAGCTATTTTTCTAAGGCTATCAGGCAGTTGATCAATGAAGACAAATCTAAAGTTATTTTCTTTCACCGCTCTGCTAGACAGGAATCCATGGTCTTGGATAAATTAAGATATAAGAAGACCTCTCTTCCAATCACTTATTTAGGTATTCCCATAAATATTCAAAGGCAGAAAAATAAAGATTGGAATTGGTTGTTGGACAAAGTCAAGAAGAAAATTGGAAAGTGGACCAACAAGTGGCTTTCTTCCGGGGGTAGAATCACCTTGGTAAAATCAGTCCTTCAAGCTATTCCTATTTATGTTTCTTCCATTTTGAATATCCCAAAGGTTGTTCTTCGAGAATTGGATCAAATCAGTCATCGTTTCCTTTGGAGTGGTACTAAGGAGAAAAGAAAATGGGCCTTGGTGAAATGGGATACTTTATGTCTTCCTAAGAGTGAAGGGGGTTAGGATTCCGGTCTTCAATTAATAACAACAAAGCTTTAGCTGCTAAATTATATTGGAGGATGTTGCATAACCCCAATGCTCTTTGGGCCAATAATCTCCATGCTAAATATGCTCGAGAACAAAAGTCCCGAAGACCTTGTTCGCTATCAACTTCCTACCAAAGGTTCTCCCATTTTAGCAGTTCTTAAGACTCGGTGAGGATTTGATAAAGAAAAATTATTTTGGATCATTCATAATGGTCAACATGCAAATTTTTGGATAGATTCTTGGGATGGTCACAAGCCTTTGATAACTCAATTTCCCGATTGGAGGCCTTGGATGGAGGAGCTTCACCGAGCTAATTGGATAAAGGTGGCTAATTACTGTCGGTACCATACTGGTAATTCAAAGGTTGGTAGATATTGGATCCCTATTGAGGACTGGCCTATTCAAATCCTAGAAAGGCAAAGACAAGATATCCAAGGCATCCTTCATATGAGATCCCTCTCTTGGTCCCATGAAAAAGATTGTTTTGGATGGAACAACACTACTAAGGGTGAGTATTCAGTTGCTCAAGGTTATTTGACCTTATGCCATAATAATCCCAACCATTCTTCTGACATATTTTCTCAATTGTGGGCTCAAAAGCTCTGGCCTAAGGTGAGGTTCTTTAATTGGCTTTTATTGCATCGTAGGGTGCTTACTTGGTGAGCAACTTATGAAGCATGGTTTTCATGGCCCTTTTAGATGTGAAATGTGTGAAGAGAATGTAGAAAATATCAACCATATTTTTATTGAGTGTACTTTAGCCTCTGAGCTATGGAGGAGAATGGCAACTTTACTTGGCTTACAATGGTCCAATTTTTTCACTTTTGAACAACTTTGGAGGGATTGGCCTAATCAAGAGGGTGTTGATCATTTTATTAGGCAGTTAGTTTGGATGGGTTCTACCATTCTTCTTTGGAATATTTGGAATGAAAGGAACAACCAAATTTTTAATCAAGATAGGAAGGATATTCACTATATTTGGCAAAAGACCATAGCCAACTTAGTTGAATCAGTCCATCAACTCCTTAATCACCCCCAAAACTCCCACCAAAGATGGGATCAAGTGATGCAAAGATTGAAGATTAAACCTTCTAAGGGCAACCAACTTAAAGGGAATGTGAGTATTAGTAAGATGGATAGGACTAGAAATTGGCAACCTCCTCCTAAGGATTTTGGAAAAGTCAATACTGATGGAGCCTCTAGAGGGAACCCTGGAAAAGCCAGTGTGGGAGGAATTGGTAGACTTTCAGATGGCTCCCTGGTTTTTACTTTTGCTGAGAATTTGGGTATTCTTTCCAATAACCTTGCTGAGGGGTATGGTATCCTTAGAGGCCTTCAAGAGGCTACTAAGGTTGGATGGGAAAAGGTGTTAGTTGAGTCTGACTCTCAACTTATGATTAATCTCTTGAAGACTCCTAAGAATCATAAGGTGGATTGGAGAATAAAAAGAATTATTGAGAAGATTCAGTTAATCCGGATGGGATTTTTGAAAGTTGATTACAATCATGTGGTCAGAGATCAAAACAAGAGTGCTGATGCTTTAGCTAATTGGGCTTTGGACAAAGGTGATCTTACTTGTTATGGCCACCCTCCTATATGGTGGGCTTCTCAAATTAGGGAAGCTCTTCTTTCTATCATTTCTTTGGATGGCTCCAGTTCTGAAGGTACCTAGTTTCTTCTTGTTTTTTTTTTGTTTCTCTTTGGTTCATTCAGTTTTTTTAGTTCCCTAGCTCATTCTATTCTTTATTTTGTTTCCTCTGTTGATTCTTGCATTAATAGTCTTCTGGTCTAGATAGGTCATTGTTTTGTTCATTTTTTTTCTTTTGTCTTCTTTGTTTTTTTGTTTAGTTTTTTAAGGTGGGTGGGTTCTTTTGTTTTGTTTTGTTTTTGTGTTCTTTGTGTTGTTTTTTGTTGTTCTTGTGTTTTTGTTGTTTTGTTTTTTTTATGTTTTTTGTTATTGTTCTTGTGTTTTTTTCGTTCTTGTTCTTGGGTTTCTCTTTGTTTGTGTTATTTCATTTTTTTATGTGTGAGTGTTTTCTATGTTTTTTGTTTTTGTTTATTGTCTGTTGTTGGTTGTTTTTTATTTTTATTTTATTTATTTTATTTTTTAGGTTTTGGTTGTGTTTATTTTTCATGTTTTTTTGGGTTATGTCTTTGTAGTGTTCTGTTGTTTTTGTCTTGTTTGTGTTTTGTTATGTGGTTCTTGTGTTTTTCTATGTGGTTTGTGTTGTGGTTTCTTTTATCTTATTGTGCGTGTTTGGTTGTGCTTTTGGTTTTGACACACTCAAGGAGCATGTTTTTTATTTTATTTTATTATTTTTGTTGTTATTTACTTATTTTTAAATTGGTTTTGTGTGTTTGTTTGCTCCTTGAGTATGTCAAAGGTGGTAGGCCAGGTCTGAGTCCTAGGCATTTTTGGCGGAATGGATACCCCTGCCTCCTTGGGTCTTACTCGAAAGTGGCATCCCTTTTGGGATGTTTTCCACAAATAAAAAAAAATAAAAGGTAGAATACCTCTCCTCCTATAATAAGACAAGTTCCTCATCAAGGCTCCTCCACTTGCAAATCATAAAGAGCACACCAAAAATTAAAGCACCAACAAATCAAGAGTACCAGTGGAAGATTGTGCAAGAGATCACTTAGGATTAAGATGCATTCAAAAGAAGTTTTTCTCCTAAAAAGGGATCCAATCCCTCTTATTTATAGGGGGCTTGGAGGGTGAAAAAGGTGAGAAAAAAAAGTTAACCTTGGCCAAGCCAATTCCATAAGAGGTTAGCCCAAAATTTAGACCTTTTAAGAGAAAAAGTCTAAATTTTTTGAATGTATGCCCTATAATTTATCGAGCGTGGATTTGATCAAGGTTATGAAAACAAAGCAAAAACATAAGAAAAAGGGATCAAAGTTGTATTTAGAAATTTTGAGAGCCTCCTAAGAAAATCTAAGGGAAAATGGCTCATTTGGGTGGGTCAATTTTCCATTTCTACATTTTGCCCCATCTTTGATGCATTTACAGCCTAATAAATGTATTAAAAAATGATGTATACACCTATGAGTGAAAAGTGGTAAATACAAAATGAAACAAAAAAGGGGTGGCCAATTTAGAAGAAAGGGACGGTGCAAAAATGATGTCATTTTGGAAATTTTAACATTTTGAATGCAAATCGAGGAATTAGCAATATTAATAACTCTCAGGCCATGGTGCCCTCTTGAGTTTTGAAAGGAATGTAATATTACTAAGGAAAATCAAAATGGAAAACTCAAAAGAAAAGAGAGCAACAAACAACGAAAGAAGAAACACACAAAAGCTAAGAAAGAGAAGAGAGAAAAGAAAAAATGTAGGAATAAAAAGGTAAAAGGGGTTAAAATATAATTTATTTTCATCATGCAAGGAAACCAAAAAGAGCTTTAAATAAAATGAAAGAATGGAACTTCCCATACACTGAGTGATAGTTTTGAGGGGCAAGGCCAGTGCAAAAACACAAAAGGCATGGGTAAGCAGGAAAAAAAAAAAAATTCTAACTTGTAATTTCATCATTTTCATATTTTTTTGAAATGTTGAGGATTTTGTGAGGAAAATCATGGCATGAGAACTTGAGCATGGATTTGACAGACATGCATGGATCTGGCTATCCTTGACGGTGATCAAACCCATACCCCATGTTGTATAGGGTGTGAATTCATGAATCCATGTCCTAGAGAATATAGGGTGTGAATTCACAAAGAAAAAGAGAAGCAAAAGGTAGAAAAAATGAAAATAAGAAAATAAGAGAGACACAAATTTTTTGATGCACAAGCTTCTAAAACTATTAATTTTTATGTTTTTATGATTTTAAATTAATGAAAATATTTGTTTTAATTTTATTGTAGCATGATTTCCTTAAGAGTAGAGAGTGGTGGTCAAGCTCCCTATATAAGGAAACATAAAAAATCACATCAGTAGAGAGATGTACCTTAGAGGTAGTGGGGCTCTTGTACTAGGAAAAAATGCCTTGGGTAGAGGCTGATAGAGTGCTATTGATAACACTAGTAGAGAGATGGTACCCAAAATCATCCATATTTTGGTTACCAATGGGAGAGATGATCGTCACATTGGAGGATGTGTGGTCCATCTTGAGGATCCCCATCAAGGGGAGGGTAGTTTATAGGGCACAAGTGCCACAAGTGGTAGAAAAAAGACTAATGGGTGACTCGTCACATGAGATCTACAAGAACGAGTTTCATGTCAATGATATACGTGTAACACATGAAAAGTAGAACATCAATTCTAAAAATATGGAATATATGCTAAATGCTTACTAATTTCAAAAGGAGATTAAAAAATAGGTTTTCATTTAAGAAATATTTCCCTCTTTTTTCAATATGAATGTAGATGCACTTGTTGATGCTTTTCGATACCATCAATGTATGTGGGCTTCTTTTAATGTGTGCCATCGGTTGGATGCTTGGAGATGTCTTTTATACCTATTAGGGCTTGTAAAAATGAGTTAATGTGTTTGGGGACCTATCATAGATTAGACCCCATGTTCATATAGAAAAAATAACCTTGAAATATGATAAAACATGCTAAAAATAGGAGGTAATGCTATAAAAATTGTAAATAGAGTATACGTACCTGATTTGTAGATGCAGGGTTGTTGTAGACTAGGTTCACATGGTGGTGTGTGAACCTCTACTCAATTTTGCATGGTGGTGTACAAACCATGATGCTATTCACCAATTACTGTAAATTTATGTCTGAATGAGCTTTGGGCACTGTTGTGTGATATTTGATGGGTGTGAAAAGGGCATAGAATATTATGGAGTGATTTCTATAGATTTTATGTAGGTTATCCAAAAGGGTGAGAGATACTTTCATGGTGAAAATGACCATATATTTATAGAGTGGGCCAAGGTTAGGGGGGAGTGAAGTATTTTTTATGTAGTTGGAATAAACCCTGGGTTAAGTTATACCATGGTGAGGTTAGGGTGATGAAGTTGTGAGTCATTCCTTCACGTACCCTAAAGAAATATCCTAGGTGTACACATGTGTGAGCAAGGGTTAGGGTTAAACTTGAGTGGACAAATTCTAGGTTAGTGTGAGGTTATGTTAGGCATATTTTGGAAATATCCTAAATAACTATTGGGTACACACATGTGTGAGGATAAAATTAGGGCTAATCCTGATTTAACCCTAATTAAACATGTTTAGGCAATAAAGTACACTTAAATGAAAAATTGACTTTCAAAATAGTATTAGAATTATCATAATTAGGATTTTTGGAGGAAATGGTCACATGAGGACCCTAATTAGGTGTAGGAGAGGGCTTAGATGGCCAAAAGAGGTTTGTATATGGCCCTTTCATGAATAGTAGGTGTTTTGGGCTTGATTGGTGTAGTTTTATAGGTTTTGTGCCTACATACGGGTGCCTATGGGTGCCTACACATATCTATAGGTATCTACACATACCTACACATGCATACAAGTGCCTACGCATATCTACATGTACCTACACATATCTATAGGTGCCTATGTATACCTACAGGTGCCTACATATGCCTACATATGCCTATGCATACCTATAAGAGACTACAAGTGATTATGTGTAACTTTTAGGTGTCTATATGTATTCCTTTTTGTACTATTTTGTGTAAGACATGGTTTAGTACAAAAATATGATAGAATAAGGTGATGAAGTTGTTGTAAAGATGAAAAATCTATGGATGAATGAATGTGGATGATTACAAAAGAAACACATTGATGAAACAAGTGATTTAACAATTTAGTACAATCTTTTACAACATTGTACTGGATGCTTTTTGGGAGAAACTTAAGATTGCTTTGTTCTTGTGATCAATGCAAGATATTCCAATTGCGAATAGAACAAATACCTTTTCAAATTTTTGCTTTTGATTGATTGATGAGTGCATGATGACATTTGTCAAATCATTTGAGCTGTGTGGCAAGGGTATATTAGGTGCAACATTTAAAATGTGGTTAGTGCCACTATAAAGAATGGAATCAAGATGTGTCCATTTGGTGCATGGCTCTTGTGATATAGAAAATATTTGATTAGGATGGGATTTATATTGAGATAATATTTAGCAAAAATTTTCTTAGACATATGTAATACCCATGATTGGATGTGTGGTTGTTTGATCACATGCAAAGTGAATATTTATATGAATATCCCCTTAAGCAAGGAATAAATAATGGAATGGATGAAAAGTGGTGATGAGTTAATTGATATAAGGTAATGGTAATAAAAAGTGAAAAAATAGAGAAAACATGGATAGAAATTGAAGATAAATATGAAAAAGTCAGCAAAAAATTAAGATGATGTGGCAAGGGTTGGTTCACATTTCAATGTGTGAAATAGGTTTGCATGGTAGTGTGCTAACTAGGTTCACATGGTAGTGTGTGAAATAGGTTTGTATGGCAGTGTGTAACCCTAGTTCACACATGTGGGTGCAAACCTACAAATTTAAGGAATAAAACCCCCTTTTGCATGTGCGAGTGTTATTTGTGTTGTGCAAATTTGGGAGGAGAGGAGTGTGAGAGAGTTTGTGAAGTGGAGTACTACCAAAATACCAAGTTGGTATTATGATGGTAGGAGGACATGCGAGCATGAGTTGCGAGAGTAGTAAATCACCAGTAAGTGCACGAAACTCAAATTGTTTGATTTGCATAAATTTTTGAAAAGTACAAGAATGCATGTTTGAGTGTGAATGAATGAGTGCATGTTGTGTTTGACTGAAATGTGTGTACAAAGTGTGAAAATGGCCAAATGAGTATCCAAAAATGTTGTTTGTTTTTTGTTTTGGCCATTGGATTATAATGTTTGACTCATGTGGCGTGTGGCATGTGTATGAGGGTTGACTTTGTTTTGTTGCATGAACAGTGTGTTGTTTATGAAATATGAATGAATTTCCATTTTGAAAGGCCAAAATGGGTATCCAAAAAATTTATTTTTTTCTATTTTGTTTTGTTTTGGCAAGTCATGTCAATGCATGCCTCAAAGTGTGTGTCTGTGTGGTTGACTGAGTGTCTTGTATGCATTGAATGTCATATTTTTGAGTTTGGAGCAAAAATTTACCATGAAAGGGCATAATGGGTATCCAAAAATATCCTCCTTGCAAGGTTTGCACAACAATGTATGAACCAAGTTTGCACAACAGTGTGCAAACCAAGTTCACACATGTGAACCAAAAAAAATATAGATACATATATTGTTGATTTGAATATGTGATGCATGATATATGATGAATGATGTGTGTATGTGATAAATATTTATATATAACAATGATAAAAAAATGTATATACATGTAAAATTGATGAGCAATTTGTGTGATGTGTTGGAATGAAAGCAGGTAAATAAGATTGAGCTGCAACATCACATGCGTACTTTGAGATATACCCTAGGGTATAAGTGGATAAAAGAATATGGGAAGTGGATGGGCATTATGTGGAATAAGGGCCCATGGGAGATGCGGAGTGTGCATGACACTAGGGTATATATATCAACGTAAAGTGAGAGGTGGGACCCAAATAGGAATACCTTCCATCTCCCAATAGGGGAGATGGCAATCATGCTAGAGGATATATACATAATATATAAGTTGCTAATAAGTGGCATGATAGTGAGAGTGGTAGGATATGGTACATGGAATGATATACTATAATGGAATTTTGGTGATAGGTGGAGAGAGGTGCAACATGATAAGGGAGTACATTATGAGCATTATTGGAAGAAAAAGATGTTGTCTAGCCACCATTGTATGATGATGCTCATGATAGCAAGCTATGCTCTACCATATAGTTTAGTGGTGAAATTCACCTCGAATATGATGGATATAGTGTACGACATGGTGGAGCACAAGGTGGTGTTTGCATGGGCATCCAAATTATTAGTACAAGTGTACAAAGAGTTGTATGAGGTGGTGAGGGCAAGGTGATCAGACTTGAGTGTGAGCCCATTGTTACAAGTGTGGAAATGGAAAAATATCATGATGGAGTGGATATTGTTATTACCTTACTAGGTGTATTCATTAATGGGAGACTTCATACCCTACATATTAATATGGTGTACTAATATGGAGAAGAGGGTGAAGAGGGGACATGAGGGAGATGGACTATTTTGGAGAGGGATGCTAGATAGGTTGCATCCTAAGAATATCCTATGGAGGCCCTAGAAGGGTGGGGTTGTATGGTATGGGGATGAGGAGGAGTTTGGGAAGATCCACCAAGGGCAATGGGTAGTGGGTAAAATAAATAATAGGTGGAGTTCTTATCATTCAATAGGGTGATGTGGTAGTTTGAATTATGGTAGGGGCAACAAGATCCACCTATAATGATAGGAGGAGGGATGGCAAGTTGGGAGTACGACCTATAGTGCCTCCCTTAGATGTGTCAAGGGATCCACTAATGGTTATCCTAGATGTGGATGATGTGGGAATGAATCCTAAGTATGACTAATGGTGGGAAACATAGAGGTGGTAGCCAGGAGTTGGGGTGATAGATGAATGGGTGGATCTAGTAGTAGGTTTACCCATAGCGGGTGGATAGGTACTTGGAGGAGCTATAATTATACCTAATGTAGATTCAGAGGAGGAGGTGAAGAAGTCTCTTTGATTATAGAGGTGACATAAGGATGATGGGGTAGGATTTCCTATAGTTGGGTTGCCAAAGTGACAAGAGAGCAATGGAGTTCAACCATTAAATGAGGCTATACTGATGGAGGAGGAGGGAGAAGGATTAGTTTCAAATGATATAGTAGGGTCTCCTAAGGTTAGATCACTAGAGAGATGGTAGGGTGGTGATAGATAGCCATTATATGAGGTGGTGGTAATGGAGGAGGATGAGGGATGTATGCTAGATGTGACATTTGATATTTAATATGGGATAGATGCCCATGATGAGTTGGTGATACTACAGGAGAGAGTATGGGATTTAGAGGGGATATTGAGTGATACAAAGATATATTGGGCTATTAATAGGGGAAGGTTGGTAGAGGAGAAGTTGGGAGTAAAGGAGAGGCTAGAAATATCCATGAGGGAGATGGGGAAGTTGGTCACAAATAGAGATGGGGTGAGGGTACAACTGGAAGCAGAGTAGGTGAGCTATATGGAGAGGTAAGAGTTGTAGAGAGAGTATGAATAGTTGAGAGCATAGCTCACAATGGAGTGTACAAGTTACATGAAATGTGTGGGAGAGCTACAATTCTAGGTACAAGAGACCATGTCCTCAGATAAGAGAGTGAGGTCAAAGATCATGGTGTTAAAGGAGAGTGTGTAGTGAGAGAAAGTTGATATTGATACTATGCAAGATACACATGAGGTAGAGATAACATACCTATACAAGAAGATAGAGAGATATAATTAGGTATAGGAGGAGGTAAATCATGCTAGGATAGTGATTGAGAAGACTATGGTTGAGGTGGTAGGCCTGAGGATTGATGTGAATAATTTGTAATAAGTAAACATAGACTTATCGAGTAGGTATGCAGGGGTAGCATGTGATATTACATTGGTATCATATGGTCATGCACTCCTAGAGTACTCAGGATCATAGGTGAGATTGAGGTCATGGTCTTGGACACATACACACTCGTAGTAGAGTCTATAGAGTTCTTCATCTATAGTGTTGGTAGAGCCAAGGATGATGGCACCAACAAAATCGTAGGTGGTGGAAGCTACCCTAGATTTGAGTAGGGTGGTAGGTCTTGTAGCATCGTAGGTGGTGGGAGCTACCCCAAAGTCAAGTAGGGTGGTCGAGGAGCAAAGGGTAGAGGTGGTGATGATTTCATAGGAGGAGAGCAGCGAGACTCGTAGTGGACATTGGGGATGATATGTATGTGAAGTGTTGTATAGTGAGGTGATGGCTAAGGAGGCCAACCACAGATATGTGATATATGTACCCTATTTTGTAGCTCAAGGGTATTGATGACATGGTATATATACATATATGTTTTTATTTAAAACTATATTTTTGTTTGTTATGATTTTGTGTGGATGAATAGATAGCTTAGGATTATGTGTATGTATAATGTAAGATATGGTAGGGGAATGTATGATGGAAGAATATGCATGCATGTGGTAGCATGATATTAATGTAGACTAGGAGTAATAAAAAATGGTGGAATGTAGATGGATGAATCTAATAGGATGTAGAGTAGAGAATGCATGGGGTCAAATAAAATGACTAATATGCTTAATACAGATGCAATGCATGTATATATATGAGGAAATATGTAGAGGAAGCACTTGTATTATTACAAAATCAATGGTATTATGATCCATTTTGTTATCTTAGAGATGTGGGATGGAAAATTGTAGTTATGCAATAAATTTGACTATCATAGTTGTAGCAAATCAAACCTCTTGAGAAAATGAGCAAGGGTCAGCCACAACTCATAGCTAACCTAACTGAATAGAAGTCTATCATGGACCAGTGTGTGTGATGAGTAGTGTTTATTTATCCATTTTGAGGGAGGTAGAACTAACCTATTGCAAATGTATCAAGAATATCTAGCTCATCCATAAATGCGTAGTGATTTATACAAAAGAAAGTCGCTAATGTGATAGATGTGTTACCACTTGTAAGACTCTTCCACTACCAGACAGGCTATTGATGCCTATTTATAGCAATGGAAATAACCCCATGATGTTATGTTAAACCAAAGTACCAAAGGGAATCAAGCATATAGGTAGTACTCTTGGAGGATTTTCCTTTTATTTTTTGCCCCTCTTCCATTTGATTCTCTTTTTTGTGGTGTTTTTTGTTTTATTTTTTAATTTTTTTGTGGGTGTTGGATTTTGTTTTTTGCCCATTTTCTATTTTTAATTATTCTAATCCCTTTGTTTATCCCTAGGTCATATTTTTATCACACAAATAATAGGATGAGGAGGGAAAACCATTCACTAAATGGTAAATTCAATGCAAGGTGTTATCTTCCTTGGACTCAAAATTTACTTAAAATATGACTTGTGTGAGTGGTCCATAAAAGAAATAAAAAAAATCAAGTGAAGTGGTGAGAAGCGTGAGAACTTGTCAACTAGACGTTAAGTTTTATTGGTTTAACTTGCAAAAGATCAAATCACTCAAAACATTGTATAATCTATAATCCTTAAAAGGGGAGTGGGCATATAAGTGGTGATGATAAAAAGTGCATGTTTTAATCCATCATGAGTGCATTTCTATAAGGATAATGTACAAGTATGGATATGGATGTAAAAGAGAGATGTGTATATGCAATGAGAGTAGTATGAAAGACATAGTATACATGAAAATATGTACAAGAGGAATTTGTGAAACTAAAGGAGATAAGATTGGAAAATATCAAGAAAGAGATGAATAGATGAAAAGAAGATGATGAGAAGAATGAACATTAGATGGGGTTTCCCCAGCATGTGGGGAGGTGCATAAAGTGGAAGAGATGGATGAAAGAGGGAGAATGTGCATGATTGCCCCTATCGGGAAGAGTTACAGGCAAAAGAGATTATGGAGAAAGTAAAATTGAAGAAAGTAGATGGAGGGATGAACAAAACAAATAAGGGAGGAATAAGAAAAGAAGAACAAGGATGGAATATTCAGAACAAGTATTTAGCCACTCAAAGCATGACCATACAACAGTGCAAAATAACTAGAAGAAGTAATATGGTAGGAAAAATATGATGTGATTTCATTTATATTTTTTTAGTATATTGAATAATAAATTTATTGATAGTTATTTTTCAAAGTTATCAGGATGATGACTATTTTAAGAGGGAAAATATATCACATATTTAATATTTACTTGATTTTTTAAAATTAATTAATATTATAATTTAATTCATAATTTATGCTTTTTAATTAATTAAACTATAAATAGTATTTCATTAAATATTTATTTGTGAAATTTATTGACTAGCTTAATTATCATGAGTTTTGTAATTTCACCCTCTAGGAGATGTAAGAGAGAGGGTATCATTTAGGAGAGGATGATAGATCCAAATAAATAATCAAAATGAGAGAGATCACAAACACACACTACATGGATCTATTAATAAAATTGGATTGCTTAAATTTGTTTTTTTATATAATGGTATCAAAAATAGAAAAAATGCATAGCTTCCAATTTTAAAAAGTATGATCTTAAATACATAGGATGATTATGTGGCATAATGAATTTTTTAATTATGATATTTAATTACCTTGTTTTTCAACCTTAGCCTTGCATAAAAGAAAAAGGATTGGTTTTACTTCATATTGTGTTCTATTGAATGGTTGCTTTTGGGAATTCATATTATTTTGTTTGAAACATTAGATTTGGTTGTTTTGCATTGTATATATGTTAAAAATAAGGGAAATAAATGAAATATGATAAGTCCTTTAGTAAAATGGAACCATTATTTAAAACAAGAGAGAGCATGAAAGATTCTTTGGAATGAAATGGAGAAACGACCTACCTTGTTAACTTAAGAGTATTCTTGTTTCTTACCTACAAAGAATCCAACACCACAAGGTAACTATTGGAGGTTTTTAGGGGATTTATGGTAGAAGATATATTTTATAAAGGAGGACATAAGAAGAACACAAAAGGTAAGAAGGGTGATAGAAGCACTACCAAGATTCAAAGGTTTTACCCTTTGTTACAATTATTTATCTCTGGTTTAATATTGTTGCTCAATTAGGGAAGAACATTTTTTAATGCATGTCAATTGTAGAAATAAAGTGTGCTAAATATTTCTATTTTAATAATATCCTTTGAATTTTCTAATTTGGAAACCTAGAATGGAAAAATACCTACTTAGATCTCAGTATTGGCTTGAATACTTTTGTAATGGAACTCAATTAATTTAAGTGCAATTTATTTAAAATTTGGCAAGCTAGGAAGAACTTTAACACCTAAAATATTATTGCATTTCAATAAAGCAAAATCGTATTATGAAAATTATTTTCTCTACTTAAAACACCCTAGGAAAGAGGGGTCCTATTTTAATACTTGTTTCTTAGTGGAATAATAGGGTTTACATGTTAAGGAAAGCATAATTTCCCTGTCTTGCTCTTGGATAAACCACTATTATCATATAGATGGGATTTTTGCTTTTCTTATACCTTAGAATTTTTTAGGAACCTTCAAATTAATATAAGCGCATCCACATAAATATTGTAATAAAAGCAGTAATCATGAAAGAACATAATATTGCAATACAAAATATAAATTCATAAATATATATTAATATCAAAAATCACAATACAAAAATTTTAGCCTCTTTGAGTGGGAAACCTCATTCAATAATTTGATTCAATATGAAAAAATATACATTCATTTATGCCCCCTTATATTTTAAATATATATTTCATGTAACCCTAACCTAATGCTCAAGGGTTAGCTTACATGCAAAGTGCCACCTGAGCTAGAATCTTTTACCAAACAAATAGTTCCATTATTTATAATAGTTACATGAAATATCCCCCTTGTCTAGGTATCTCGAGTGGTACATACCATTACAAAATATTACAAACTACCATTAGAATGTGTTTCCTCGTTGGAAAGGGGTAATTACATAATAATATTAGAATTACATTATAATATTATGATGGGATCCTAACATGCCCTTTCCCTTCAAAATGCTTTATCCTCAAAGTTGGAGATGAGGAAACTATTGTTATAGCTACTAGAGAGACTCCTATATGGAATATTTTGGTTGTAGTCCTCACTATTGAACAAGAACCTCAATGATGACATAGTTGTGAAGGGTGCACAATCTTTGGTCCAAAATTTATCTAGGCTCTAGCATGATGAAACCTTATTCATCAAACTATGGTAAAGTGGATTGAACCTATACATTTTTGCCAACAACCTTCTTGAGAGAAGAAACATGAAATACTAGATGGATCTTAGATGTAGTTGAAAGGGTCAATTTGTAGAATGTTGAACCAATTCATTGTAATACCTGGTACGATCCATAGTATTTGGCAGCCATTTTTTGGCATCTATGGAGATAGAGTTATTATTATTTTTAGGGTTTTAGGTGAAGAAAACCATATACCACACATAAAGGATTCATTTAGTGTTGATCATCTTGTTGATGCATACAATTTTGGGCCAATTCAATATTTATAGGACAATGGAATGTTGACTAAGAGTGGTGTCTACATCATGAAACTTGGAACTTTCTAGATTGTATGAGGAGGGTGTTTATGGAGGATAATTGTATACTACTTCAAACAGTGTAATTTTTTTTGTCATATAATATGAATTATTATACCATCATTTGGTCAAAGGAAGCCATTTCACCCACTAAGTAATATGTTTGGATGTAAAGCAATAGAGGTGGATTTCCAAGCATTTGTTAGCAATTTTTTTTTGGCCATCAATTTAAGGATGATAGATCAAACTCATTTTGAGCTAAGTGCCCTACAACGTAAAATATTCTTACCAAAAATTTCTAGTAAAGATAGGATCTTTGTCTAACATAATAGATTTGGGTATTCCATGAAAGCAAAAAATGGAGTCTAAAAATATTTAGGAAATTACCGAGGTTTTTTAGGGATGGGATAAGCAACAAAAACAAGCATAATTTGTGAGACAATCCACTACCAGTAGAATAATTGATTTTCCTCCTAATTTGGATAACCCTTTAATAAAATCCATAGAAATATTTATTCATATATATTTTATAATTGGTAAGGGTTCAAGGGAAACACATTCAACTATAAATTTTTTTAAATCCTCCTTTATCCCCTTAAAAAATAAAGTATGTTTGGTCCTTTCATAAGTTTTTAGAAACCCAAAATATCTTGTTGGTGGTGAGGCATGCATTTCCTACAAGATGAATTCTCACATTTGTGAGGTTTGGAAAATAACAAGGCAGTCATGATATCTCAAGTCTTGACCATCCCAAGTGTACCTAGGGCATGATTTAGGCTTTGCTTAAAGTTTTTTAATCAAAGTTTTCAAGGCATAATACTTGGCCATTTCTTCTATGAAATTATTAATCCATTGAGGGATTGGTTAAGAGATAGCATTTAATATACTCTAATTTTCAAATTGTTGGTATAATGCATTGGCCATGATATTCTCATTTACTTTTTTATAAGAATTTTCATAATCATAACCCATCAATTTAGAGACCCACTTTTTTGGTTCAAGTGTGGCTACCTATTGTTCCAAGAGGTTCTTAAGACTTTGATGGTCGGTTTTGATTGAAAAATGACACCCAAAGAGATATGGCCAATGATTAACATGTAAAATGGCTACAATATCTTTTGCATAAGTATATTTTTCAATATTTTTGTTTGAAAGTGTTCTACTGGTGAAGACAATCGGTCTTCCAACTTGCATCAAAATGGGATTGATTCCATTGCCCAAAGCATCACTTTCAATTACAAAAGGTTTTAAAAAATAAAGCATTACTAACGCAAGGGTAGTTGTAATTGTTTGGTTTAATTTTTTGAAAGCCTTATCCATTGGTTCTAACAAAATAAAATAATTCTTTTGTAGCATGGTTGTTAAAGGAGTTTTTATCTTTCCATAGTTCTATACAAATTTATGGTAATACCCAATGAGTCCTAAAATTCCTTGAATTCCCTTGAGGGTGTGAGGCTTTGGCCATCCTTGAACCACTTAAATATTTTTAGGATGAACTTTAACCCCATATTTTGTGATAATGTGACCTAAAAAATCCACTTATTGCAACCTAAAATAACACTTAGACCTCTTGGCATATAGTTGATTCTTAGACAAAAGTTGTAGAGTCTGATCTTAAAAAAACTAGAATAAATTTGTAAAGGAAAGGCCAAAAAAGAGAACTCATAAAAATATAAAAAGTGGAAGGTGAATTATTCAAGAAAAATGGTATAACCAAGAATTCATAGTGTCCTTCATGATTCCTAAAAGTAATTTTAGGAATGTCATCATCGTTGCTTCTAATTTGATGGTATCTTGATTGAAAATATAGTTTTGAGAAACATTGGGCACCATGAAACTCATATAACAAGTCATAAATTATTGGAATGGGGAATTCCCTTAACAATAATTTTTTTTTTCAGTTCTCTAAAATCCATAGACAAACACCAAGACCCATATTTTTTCTATACCAACAATACTAGGGAAAAATAGAGACTAACGTTGGGTTGAATAACCCCTACAAAAATAAGTTCCTAAACCATTTTATCCATTTTTAATTTATGTACATATGGATACCTATAAGGGCATACATTTGGATGAAGAATATCTAGAATAAGCTAAATTTTATGATTAGGGGGTAGTCCTTTGGGTTCCCCAAAAATTATGTCACATTTTTACTATAACAACTATAATTTCTCTGGATGGTCGTTGTCTCTACAAAGTCTTGTATAGCAAATAGTCGGGCCTCAATTACATGGCTTGAACTTTTCAATAGCTTTTCCATCCAATAAGATGTAAAAAATTGAGTAGACCTCGCCTTTAAATTCCTTAAGGTGTACTATATTTCCTATTGGTCGAATTTCATCCATAATTCATAGGAATTCCATAAAAAATAGGCCCAATAGTCTTAGCCATTAAGTTCCCAAAACAAAATCACACCCACCTAAGGGTAGAAAAAACATGTTTAACTTAATATTATATCCCCCTATTTGTATTTTAACTTTTCAACACTTTCCTTGGCAATCATGACTTCAAAGGAGTTACAAGTATTAATGTAACAATTCCTCTATCTATCCACCCTTAGGTTAATTAAGTTATGTATGCTTTCAAAATAAATTAGAATTATGACCCATTGTACTTTGAAGTGTCCTATCACCTTCCTAATTTGGGGAGTTGATAGACCTACTAAGGCATGCACACAATATTTTGGTTGGGATTCTTTGGGGATGTCTAGTTGTTCTATATGTTCCTCTTGTTGATGAACCTCTTTCTTAAAAGATTTGATAGTTATTACCTCATCCACATACAAAAAAAATAATTTTTGTTGTATGCATTTATGCCTAAAAGTATATTTCTCATCACAATTATAACATAATCCCTATGCTTTATGAGCATCCATTTCCTCCCTAGTCAATCATTTGATTGACAAATATTTATTGCTAGTGTTTAGTTCGAACTTGGAGAGAAATGTGAGTTTAGCATGTTGGAATTTGGATGATCTCCTTTGGAAAGAAACATTTTCTTTCGATAATCTCACCAATCCTATAGATTGCTTCATGGTTATGGTTTGAACATTTTTACCTCTACCTTGATATCATATTTTAACCCTTTGATAAAAAAACTCTAATTTTTTTTAACTTAACCATTTTTTCTATTAGCTAATTTCTCAAATTGAGTATGGTATAATAGGATAGTAGAGGTTTATTTCAATTTGGTTAAGGCTCTTGTAAAAGACTCATAATTCCTATGGAAAAAACAAGTGAGTAATTGGGACTCAAAGTCTTGTTGGAGAATATTATTTTTATTTCATACTAATGTATCCCCATGGTACATATGGTACAATGTAAACATTAGAATAGGGTTTGAGTCTATAGTTTAGAAGTGTGATTTATATTTCCCCTTTATGTAATTGTCTGTGTGCAAGATATGCACAAGTGTCATTATGTGAGCAAGAGTGTAATATGATAAAGTGCATCTATCATGTAATAAAGTGTGTAAATATATTATGTGAGAAATTGCATGTGTCATGTATTAGGTGTGCATGTAGAAGTGTGAAAGTTTCATAGAGTTAACTGTGCAAGTAAATAGAGTGTCAAGAGTCATGTATACAAGTGGTAAGATTATAAGCCAAAATATATGAGAGGATTTATCTTATTCATGGAATAGGAAAAAATGTATATCCTACATATGTAAGGAGAGCAATAGTCAAATGCTTGAAGAGTCATATTTATAAGGCTATATTATGGATATAAAACTCCATGTATTGTATCATAGAAGATCACATTTAAGCATTAATAATATTGAAGCTTGTATGTATATTTTGAGAAATTCTACTATAAGTTATATTCATGTTATTGCATGAATGATTTTGGTCATTTATATTCATATTTGATATTTTTTGAATGTTATTATTAGTTATATTGGCCAACTTATATTTTAATTGCTCTTATATTTGAGTCTACTCAAGATCCAAAATATTGGGTCTAAGATAATTTGGCTTAAAATCCAACAATGGTATCAAAGCTAATTCAAGTAGCCTCTATTGCTAGCATCAAAAGAAGTATTTGGTGTGAATTTTATATTAAGATTCATGTGAAGAAAACGTACAGTGATATTGTTGTAAATTTTGAATTTGTAGATTGATATATGATAAAGGTTCCCTATCAAAGTCAATCTACTATTAAGTGAAGACTAGAACTCTATTAAAAGGCTTGAAGAATTGATTGGGGTAACAAATAAAAATCCAAACTAATTTTTTTATTGGATTATCTTAGAAGAAAGAGAACCACATATTGAGTGGCCAAAACCACTTGAGAAATTATTGTGCTCAATTTTTTGGGCTTATTTGACTCTAATTGGATAGTGCAAATTTAAGACAACAATCTGAAGAAGGTTGTGATAGAAGATATAACTCAGGAAAAAATTGAGAATAATATAGAAGAAATCAACAAAAACTTGAGAAGAAGATAGAACTCAATTAAGAACCTAAGAAGAATATAAAACTCAGGCAAGAACTTGAGATAAATATAGAAGAACTTAGACAAGAAATTGAGAATAAGATATAAGAACTTAGATAAAACTTGAGAAAAATAACATAGAACTTAGGAAATGAATTGAGAAGAATAATATAGAAGAACTCATGCAAGAATCTAAGAAGAAGAATATAGAAGAAATCAAGCAAGAAACTAAGAAGAAGAAGATATAAGAACTCAAGCAAGACCCTAAGAAGAAAAATATAGAAGAAATCAAGCAAGAGCCTGAGAAGAATAATATAGAAGAGCTCATGCAATATACTAAGAAGAAAAGAAAAATAAAAAAGAGAGAAAGCATTAAAAAATTTTAGAGCACATTCTAAAGAATAGAATCAAAGTTGCAAAGCCATGAAGTAGATTTTGAAGAATAAAATTAAAGTTGCAAAGCAAGGAAAGAGCAAAAAATGAAGTACTAGGTTTTAGACTAAATCAATATTAGATACGAATCTACTTAGCTAGAGTGCTTGAGTGAGATAATCTAGTCGAGCCAGAGCATCATTCTCAATATAAGAAGATTTAGTTTAGCCAAGAACATCATTTCCTAAGTAAATTAGTTTAACTAGAGCATCTGAGTGAGACAAGCTAGTTGAGTTGGAGCTCCAAGAGTGTCATTCCCTAAGTAAATCAATTCAATGAGAGGAAGACAATGAAGATCCAGCTTCAGCACCATTTTTTTGAATTATTTGAGTCTTTTTTATTTTTATTGATTAGGGTAAAAATGGGATTTTGAAAGGGCCTGAACCCTTTTACAAAATCAATTTAGCCCATTAATTATACAACTACCAAGGGTAAATAGCCAGAGATCCCCTAGATACAAGACAAACAATATCCATCCTAGACCCTAATTAGCTGTAGTCCTCCATCATAAACTTTTCTAAATCCTCATGGACCACCCTAGGGGGGATCCATCTCGTATCCTCTTCTATAATGACACCAAAGTTTTCCAGCCAATCTGTTGGTTTGTTATCTTCTCTATAGACATGAACAAATTCAACTTATTCAAAATGTTTTACAATCTCTAATATATTGCACAATGTAATCAAGTTTCCAATTAGATTCTCCCTCCTTTTCAAAATATTGATAATATTCAAAGAGTCTCCTTCAAAGATAACTGTTTTAGCACTTAGATCCTTGGCTAACTTGCACCTAGATGTAAAGTATTTACTTCAGCTTTATGACTAGTAGTAATTCCTAAAAACATGTAGGCTACCCCAACCAATCTACCTTGATTATCCCTGAAAAATTCTCCTGCTCTAGCCTTACCTGGGTTACCTTTAGATGCTCCATAAAATTTACTTCAACCAGTCATCTCAACGTGGTTACCATTTTACATCGGTTCTAACCTGAAAATTTGTCTCTCCACCACTAATAGGTTTCATATTCCATACCTTAGCTATCATAATCTCTTTAGTATTCTCTAGCTTGATAGGGTACTTGATATATTTAACATTCTCCTCTAAAAAGTGGGTGATACTTCCAAAAATTCTAAATGTAGACCTTTATTCCCCTCTAAAAATTCTCCTGTTCCTCTCTAGCCAAAATCCCCACACAAAATGAAATGGAATTAGGTTCCAAATTACATTAAGACGAGGACTGAAAAAGGGGTTCTCCCATTGTTGTAACCAAAGAACCATTTTAAAAGGCATCACCCAAGATATGACCATCCCATTGATGAGGAGTTAGAAAATATTTAGAGCATAGGGACATTCCAAGAAGATGTGTTCCACTAATTATTTTATCTTTTCACATAAACTGCATCTATTATAAAACTGAAAACTCCTCTTCTTAAGATTATCCACTGTTAGGATCTTATTATGGACTGCTTCCCAATGAAAAGTATCCAATTTAGAAATAGATTTCTTACCCCAAATTTTATTCCAAGGAAAACCATTATCTATAGCAAAATCCAAAAGATCATAGGTTGTCTTCACGTTGAATTCCCCATTCTTTGTTCTGCTCCAAACAATGGAGTCTCTATACCTGACAACACCTAAGTAATAAGCCTTTATTTTATCTTTAAGGAGTTTTAAAGCCTCCAAATTCTTAGTTTATACCTCTAAATATTTCCAACTTAACTGGTTACCCAATAAATTCATGTAAACACAAACCTTTTTACCATATCTATCTTCTATATCCTCTTTCATATTAGAGAAAATAACATTGTTGGATAAAGGGTTATCATCTAAATAGGCATCTTCCCAAAAAATTATAGAGGCCTCATATCCAACATGCCATTTCACACCCTTCCATAAGGCCTCCCTAGCCTCCACCAAGTGGTTCCATAAAGAAGATCCAGGACAAGGGTCTTGAATTGTGAGAAATATAGTATCCTCCTGGCTATCAAGATATTTTTCTTTAAGAATCCTTGTCCAAAAAGTCTAACCATCCCTTAGAACTCTCCATCCCACCTTGGCTATCATAGAATTATTAACTAGGTTGAATATCCTTAGACCAAGGCTACAATTCTTCTTTTGATGGCATATTTTTTACCAAGCTACAATATGAATCCTCCTCCTCTCTTAGATCTTTATCATAAGAACTATTCTTGAATTCCTTCTATGATTTTCAAAAATTTAGTAGGGATATTGAAAAGGGAGAGAAGATAAATGGGGATATCCTGCAAAACACTCTTAACCAACAAAATTTTACCTACTTGAGACAAGAGATTACCTTTCCATCCTGCAATTTTGGATTGAAAACTATCAACCAAACCATTCCAAAGAGGTGCCTTATTAATTCCTACGAACATAGGCATACCAAGGTAAGAAGAAGGTAGGGTTGAAATAGGACACCCTATCACTCTAGCCACCCTTCTATAGAGAGCTACTTTAGTGTTAATGAAGAAGATCTTGCTCTTGTACAAATTGATATTTTTGTGAGAGGCACATTCATAAAGGTCTAAAATTATTTTAAATTTTGTTGCCTCTGCCATAGTAGGATTACCAAGTAAAATGGTATCATAAACAAATTGTAAATGAGTAATACACTTAATATTATGAGCTAGTTTAAGGTCCTCTATCTGGCTAGAAGCCTTGGTATCATGGAGGTATCTTCCAAGAATTTTATCTATAATAATAAAAAGATAAGGAGAGAGAGGGTCACCTTGTCTTAGACCTCTACTACTATTAAAAAAACCTATTGGTTTATTATGGATCAAAATAGAGTACCTTGCAATATTATAACAACTTCCAACCCATCTTCTCCACTATCTATAAAAACCAAAGGCAACCAAAAATTTATCCAAAAACTCCATGAAACTCTATCATAAGCCTTGCTTATGTCTAAATTTAGGAACATACATTTTATTTCACTAGTCTTGACAAGATGCATGGATTCATGAAGGGCTATAATCCCATCCAAAATTTGTTTACCCTTAAAAAAGCCTCATTGCTCATCAAATATAATGAAGGGGAGGAAGATATTCAATATGATGGCTATCACTTTAGAGATAATCTTGTAAATAGTGTTGCAAAGACTTAAAGGTCTAAAACATTTGAAGATTTTTAACCCTTTATTCATAGGAACTAGAACAAGGAATGTATTGTTAAACTACTTTAGGATCTAACCTAACTTTAAAGATTCCTTCATTGCTTCAATAACATCAATTTTAACTATATCCTAGAAGGTTTGAAAAAACTTACTTGGAACCCTTTTAGGCCTGGAGATTTATCTCTACTGAGGTAGAAAGTGGCTATCCTTACTTTTCTTCCTCAATCTCCTATAGAAGCTGAGCATTGATATCCTTCAATATCAACCTAGGAATGTGATTAGTTATCTCCTTAATTGTAGTTTCATCCTCTTCCATTTCTTCATCTAGAATATATTGATAGAAGTCCACAACCTCATGCTCATATTATTCGCTCTCTCTAATAACTCGGTCATTGTACTTTAGAATTTCATTAATGCAGGTAGAACTTTTGTTTTTGATAATGGAGACATGGAAAAGCTTAGAATTCCTATCACCTTCTTGCAACCAACAGATCTTGGAATTTTGCCTCCAATAGGTTTCTTCCTTGGCTATTATGGTGTGTAGTTAAGCATTAATCTCTTTTTCTCTTTGGAATTGGGTTTGGTTCATACCCAACCTGTTAATCTCTTCTTCTAACATATCCAACTCTAACCGAATAGATTTCTTCTTTTGAAATATATTTCCAAAGACCTCCCTATTCCACTTCTTGACTTCTTTCTTCATAGTTTTAAGCTTGTTTGTGAGAATTTACATCTTAGTACCTTGGGAAGGAATACTCCACAATTTTTTTATTTCTTTATAAAAATTTGGGTGTTGTAACCACATAAATTCAAACTTGAAAGGGATTTTATGCTTATGATATTCCACACTACACCAAAAGAGCAAAGGATTGTGATCAGATCCAGATTAAGGAAGAGATTTCATATTAAATATGAAGTTATTTTGGAACCAATCCTCTAAGAAGAAATCTATCCAACTGAACCTAAATCAAGTTTCTATTAGAGCATCTATTCATCCAAGTAAACTTATTACCATCTAAATCCACATAAAATAGACCACCATCAACTAAAAGCTTCCCTAGATCTTGCATGATGTCTAAGAACTCAGACACTCCCCCATGCTTCTAACATAGAGATAAGGGGGTGTTAAAATATCATACCATAATGCATTTTAAGCCTCTAAACTACTTACCTATTTCCCCTAAAGTAATCCAAATTTGTCTACGAGCTATACTTGAGTTGGGGGTATATATATTGGTAATCACAAAGGAAACATTAGAAGATTTAGCTATGAGAAGTACTGTGACCTGATATTCACTTTTATCTAGTAGGTTTCCCTCATAAATATTGAAATTCCAAAGAGATATAATCCCTCCATAGGCCCCTTTAGCTTCCTATAGCAACCTCGGGATGCACACAACACTCTTACTCTACTTACAGAATGTGTTAAGTCCAAAATGAAATGAAAGACCATGAAAAAGCATATAACGTGGAAGTAACAAAGATAGATCTCTTTATTCATATTGAAACTTGATTACATGTTGGTCCCTCCCAAGGATACCCATTTTGATACAATAAGGTTACAAATGAGTAAAATATCCCATTGCAAAGAGGTGGTGTGCTATCACAAGCTTCTTGGTTCCACACACGAAAATGTATGAGGGCCTACAGATGCCTCCTTATCCAGGTCTATTTCTTATAGGGATCCTTTTGCTCTCGTATGCTATAGCTTTCATCCAATGAACCTGTGGCCCTATGAGCAATGAAACAACAACACATGCTTAGATGTTCGAGACTGCCTCCCTGGATGAGGTTGTTAGCAATGCATATACTCAAATGAAAGCAAGTTCAAATGAAACTAATGCTATGAATTTGAATGAATGAAATGATGCTATACTAATGATATGCTAAACAAAATATTGAAACTAATGTCTAAAACCCTAGGCTAGGCATGCGGGCCACTATCCAATGATAATGGCCACTTAAAGTAAATCTCATTCTCTTTTCTCCAAAGCTATGGATCAAAGCTTGTATCTGATGTTCTGAAATGGTGACTGCTTTTCTATCCAATTTGTCAGGGCTCCATCGTAAACATGATCTCAAAGGAATCTCTCCAAGTCTCAAAAGGTCTCCTCAAATTTGGACTTATTTCGATCTCTGATATTGATATTTGTCTTCTCTGGTGCTCTAGTCTTGCACCTTTTAAAGTGTGTGAAACCCTAAAGTCTATGCTCAAAACCCTAGGATTAATCCCTCATGCTTAGTGAATGTTAGCATGAAAAGTTTTTTATCTTTTCTATGTTTAAAGACTAGTTAACTAAAGTCTAAATGCAAACTCAAGTCTCCTATAGGAACTGGCCATGAAAGGGAATGCAAAGTTACTCCCGCTCACATTTATTGCATGTAGACTGGCACTTTCACCCATGATTGGGCACATCTATCGATAAAATAATTTTTATGGCTTAGCCATTGTCATTTGTAGAATCTAATATCTGGTCGTTGTTATTTATAGTGGCTAAGGTTTAGCCACTCTAGTCTTGAGTGGCTAAGGTTTGGTCGCTCTAGTCTTGAGAGGCTAAGCTTGGATGGGCTCAGAATACCCTAGATGAGTGGTGATAACCACTTTTGATGCTTGGAAAGTTCAAGATTATGTCATATGATCTTATGAATGTGCCTATGTGATTATCTCCCCCAAATATGACATGTTTTAGGTGTCTATATATTCCTCTTTTTGCGATACGCTGTGTGGAAAACACAACGCTAAGCAAAAACATAGACTGATCTATTTATAGGGTGTATGGTGATCAGTGGTCTGATCAATGCTGGATGGCCCAATCATGAAAGATGACACCCACCCCTGGAATCATTGCCTTAATGTTTGAAGGACTTAGCTCAATGGCTTGGGTATGTTAAATTGGACTCATTGCTCAAACTCAATCAGGTAGCTTCAGCTGCTACATCAATTCTGATTGGTAGGAGAGCTACAATTGAAGATGTCATGTCTGCTTACGTTCCCATAAAACAAGGGAAATTATGTGATTATTGTATGCAATGATTTGTAGAACGAACATAATTTTTTTATTATCAAATGATATTTTCTTGATTTCAATTATGATTATTTTGAAGATTTGAACTACCTCTTCACTCAATGAATTGGTGAAGAAATGATAATGAATGAAGCGACAATTTGCTTGACCAATATGACTAATTTGGTTTGTTTATAGCATTTGTTACTTCAATGGGGGAACCCACATCCAAGTGTGATTCCAATAGTTTATGATAACCATTCATCCCTATCTTGAGGAGTGGTCTAGCCATAAATAGACTTCTTAAGGAGTTAGGATAAGTGATTCTATTTATGCTCATATTGCATCACTTTGTCTTAGTGTTTTTTATTTCATAAGGGAATGAAGATGATTTTATTACACCCATGGAGCAGTCTGACCATATTGGTCTTCGGGTTCGAAGTGATACATCATGATTCCAAAATGAATGTTTTTGCCCTAAGTAGCCTTATGGTGACTTACTCGTCTTACCGAATTACATGGAGTGCAGATTCCAACATGCCATATCCAATGTGCCATTTCACATCCTTCCATAAGGCCTCCCTAGCCTCCACCAAGTGGTTCCATAAGGAAAAGCCACAACAAGGGTCTTGAATTGTGAGAAATATAGTATCCTCCTGGTTGTCAAGATATTTTTCTTTAAGAATCCTTGTCCAAAAAGTCTGACCATCCCTTAGAAATCTCCATCCCACCTTAACTGCCATAGAATTATTAACTAGGTTGAATATCCTTAGACCAAGGCTATCATTCTTCTTTTGATGGCATATTTTTTACCAAGCTACAAGATGAATCCTCCTCCTCTCTTTAGATCCTGATCATAAGAACTATTTTTGAATTCCTTCTATGATTTTCAAAAATTTAGTAGGGATATTGAAAATGGAGAGAAGATAAATGGGTATAGCCTGCAAAACACTCTTAACCAACAAAATTTTACCTACTTGAGACAAGAGATTACCTTTCCATCCTGTAATTTTGTATTGAAAACTATCAACCAAACCATTCCAAAGAGGTGCCTTATTAATTCCTACGAACATAGAAATACCAAGTTAAGAAGGTAGGGTTGAAATAGGACACCCTATCACTCTAGCCACCCTTCTATAGAGAGCTACTTTAGTGTTAATGAAGAAGATCTTGCTCTTGTCCAAATTGATATTTTTGTGAGAGGCACATTCATAAAGGTCTAAATTATTTTAAATTCAGTTGCCTCTGCCATAGTAGGATTACCAAGTAAAATGGTATCATAAACAAACTGTAAATGAGTAATACACTTAATATTATGAACTAGTTTAAGGTCCTCTATCTAGCTAGAAGCCTTGGTAGCATGGAGGTATCTTCAAAGCATTTTAGCCATAATAATAAAAAGATAAGGAGAGAGAGGGTCACCTTGTCTTAGACCTTTACTACTATTAAAAAAACCTGCTAGTTTATTATGGATCAAAATAGAGCACCTTGCAGTATTATAACAACTTCCAACCCATCTTCTCCACTATCTATAAAAACCAAAGGCAACCAAAAATTTATCCAAAAACTCCATGAAACTCTATCATAAGCCTTTATTATGTCTAACTTTAGGAACATACATTTTATTTCACTAGTCTTGACAAGATGCATGGATTCATGAAGGACTATAATCCCATCCAAAATTTGTTTACCCTTAAAAAAGCCTCATTGCTCATCAAATATAATGGAGGGGAGGAAGATATTCATTCCGAGGGCTATCACTTTAGATATAATCTTGTAAATAGTGTTGCAAAGACTTAAAGGTCTAAAAAATTTGAATATTTTTAACCCTTTATTCTTAGGAACTAGAACAAGGAAGGTATTGTTAAACTCCTTTAGGATCTAACCTAACTTTAAAGATTCCTTCATTGCTTCAATAACATCAATTTTAACTATATCCTAGAAGGTTTAAAAAAAATTACTTGGAACCCTTTTAGGCCTAGAGCTTTATCTCTACTGAGGTAGAAAGTGGCTATCCTTACCTTTTCTTCCTCAATCTCCTTTAGAAGCTGAGCATTGATATCCTTCAATATCAACCTAGGAATGTGATTAGTTATCTCCTTAATTGTAGTTTCATCCTCTTCCATATCTTCATCTAGAATATTTTGATAGAAGTCCACAACCTCATGATCATATTCTTCACTCTCTCTAATAAATTGGTCATTGTCCTTTAGAATTTCATTAATGCAGGTAGAAATTTTGTTTTTGATAATGGAGACATGGAAAAGCTTATAATTCCTATCACCTTCATGCAACCACTGGATCTTGGACTTTTGCCTCCAATACATTTCTTCCTTGGCTATTATGGTGTGTAGTTAAGCATTAATCTCTTTTTCTCTTTGAAATTGGGTTTGGTTCAAACCCAACCTATTAATATCTTCTTCTAACATATCCAACTCTAACCGAATAGATTTCTTCTTTTGAAAGATATTTCCAAAGACCTCCCTATTCCACTTCTTGACTTATTTCTTCACATTTCTAATCTTGTTTGTGAGAATTTACATCTTAGTACCTTGGGAAGGAATACTCCACCATTTGTTTATTTCTTTATAAAAATTTGGGTGTTGTAACCACATAAATTCAAACTTGAAAGGGAGTTTATGCTTCTGATCTTCCACACTACACCAAAAGAGCAAAGGATTGTGATCAGATCCAGATTTAGGAAGATATTTCATATTAAATATGAAGTTATTTTGGAACCAATCCTCTAAAAGAAGAACTCTATCCAACTGAACCTGAATAAAGTTTCTATCAGAGCATCTGGTCATCCAAGTAAACTTATTACCATCTAAATCCACATAAAATAGACCACCATCAACTAAAAGCTTCCCTAGATCTTGCATGATGTCTAAAAACTCAGACACTCCCCCATGCTTCTAACCTAGAGATAAGGGGATGTTAAAATATCATACCATAATGCATTTTAAGCCTCTAAACTACTTACCTATTTCCCCTAAAGTAATCCAAAGTTCTCTACGAGATATACTTGAGTTAGGGGTATATATATTGGTAATCACAAAGGAAACATTAGAATATTTAGCTATAAGAAGTACTGTGACTTGATATTCACTTTTATCTAGTAGGTTTCCCTCATAAATATTGAAATTCCAAAGAGATATAATCCCTCCATAGGCCCCTTTAGCTTCCTATTGGAACCCTGGGGCACACGCACCACTCTTACTCTACTTGAAGAATATGTTAAGCCCAAAATGAAATGAAAGACCATAAAAAAGCATATAACGTGGAAGTAACAAATATAGATCTCTTTATTCATATTGAAACTCGATTACATGTTGGTCCCTCCTAGGGATACCCATTTTGATACAATAAGGTTACAAATGAGTAAAATATCCCATTGCAAAGAGGTGGTGTGCTATCACAAGCTTCCTTTTTCCACACATGAAAATGTATGAGGGCTTACAGATGCCTCCTTATCCAGGTTTGTTTCCTATAGGGATCCTTTTGCTCTCGTATGTTGTAGCTTCCATTCAATGAACTTGTGGCCCTATGAGTAATGAAACAACAACACACGCTTAGATGTTTGAGATTGCCTCCCTGGATGAGGTTGTTAGCAATGCATATACTCAAATGAAAGCAAGTGCAAATGAAACTAATGCTATGAATTTAAATGAATGAAATGATGCTATGCTAATGATATGCTAAATAGAATAATGAAACTAATGTCTAAAACCCTAAGCTAGGCATGCGGGCCACTTCCAATGACAGCGGTCGCTTAAAGTGAATCTCATTCTCTTTTCTCCAAAGCTATGGATCAAAGCTTGTATCTGATTTTCTGAAATGGTGATTGCTTTTATCTCCAATTTGTCAGGGCTCCATCATAAAAATGATCTCAAAGGAATCTCTCCAAGTCTCAAAATATCTCCTCAAATTTGGACTTATTTCGATCTTTGATATTGATATTTGTCTTCTTTGGTGCTCTAGGCTTGCACCTTTTAAAGTGTCTAAAACCCTAAAGTCTATGCTCAAAACCCTAGGATTGAATCCCTCATGCGTAGTGAATGTTAGCATGAAAATATTTTTATCTTTTCTATGTTTAAAGACCAGTTAACTGAAGTCTAAATGCAAACTCAAGTCTCCTATAGGAACTGGCCATGAAAGGGAATGCAAAGTTACTCCCTCTCACATTTATTGCATGCAGACTGCCACTTTCACCCGTGATTGGGCATATCTATCGACAAAATACTTTTTATGGCTTAGCCACTATCATTTATAGTAGCTAAGATCTGACCGCTATTGTTTGTAGTGGCTAAGGTTTAGCCACTCTAGGCTTGAGTGGCTAAGGTCTGGTCACTCTAGTCTTGAGTGGCTAAGCTTGGATGGGCTCAGAATACCACAGGTGAGTAGTGAGAACCACTTTTGATGCTTGTAAAGTCCAATATTATGTCATATGATCTTATGAATGTGCCTATGTGAGTAGCTCCCCCAAACATGACATGTTTTAGGTGTCTACAAATGCCTCTTTTTGTGATACACTATGTGGAAAACACAACGCTAAGCAAAAACATAGACTGATCTGTTTGTAGGTTGTATGGTGATCAGTGGTCTAATCAATGGTGGATGGCCCAATCTTGAAATATGGCACCCACCCCTCGAATCATTGTCGTAATTTTTGAAGGACTTAGCTCAGTGGCTTGGGTATGTTAAATTGCACTCATTCCTCAAACTCAATCGGGTAGCTTCAGCTGCTACATCAGTTTTGATTGGTAGGAGAGCTACAATTGAAGATGTCATGTCTTCTTACGTTCCCATAAAACAAGGGAAATTATGTGATTATTGTATGCAATTATTTGTAGGACGAACACGATTTTTTTATGATCAAATGATATTTTCTTGATTTCAATTATGATTATTTTGAAGATTTGAACTACCTCTTCACTCAATGAATTGGTGAAGAAATGACAATGAATGAAGCGACAAGTTGCTTGACCAATATGACTAATCTGGTTCCTTTCTAGCATTTGTTCCTTCAATGGGGGGACCCACATCCAAGCGTGATTCCAATTTTTTATGATAACCATCCATCCCTATCCTGAGGAGTGGTCCAACCATCAAAAGCATTATTAAGGAGTTAGGATGAGATATTCTATTTATGCACATATTGTAACACTTTGGATTAGTGTTTTTGATTTCATAAGGGAATGAAGATGATTTTATCGCACCCATGGAGCAGTCTGACCATCTTGGTCTTCTTTGGGTTCGAAGTGATACATCGTGATTCCAAAATGAATTTTTGTCCTAAGTAGCCTTATGGTGACTTACTCGTCTTACCGAATTACATGAAGTGCAAATTCCAACATGCCATATCCAACATGCCATTTCACATCCTTCCATAAGGCCTCCCTAGCCTCCACCAAGTGGTTCCATAAAGAAGAGCCACAACAAGGGTCTTGAATTGTGAGAAATATAGTATCCTCCTAGCTGTCAAGATATTTTTCTTTAAGAATCCTTGTCCAAAAATTTTGACTATCCCTTAGAAATCTCCATCCCACCTTGGCTGCCATAGAATTATTAACTAGGTTGAATATCCTTAGACCATGGCTACCATTCTTCTTTTGATGGTATATTTTTTACCAAGCTACAAGATGAATCCTCCTCCTCTCTTTAGATCCTGATCATAAGAACTATTTTTGAATTCCTTCTATGATTTTCAAAAATTTAGCAGGGATATTAAAAAGGGAGAGAAGATAAATGGGGATAACCTGCAAAACACTCTTAACCAACAAAATTTTACCTACTTGAGACAAGAGATTACCTTTCCATCCTGCAATTTTGGATTGAAAACTATCAACCAAACCATTCC